>JADLZK010007048.1:0-600000 GCA_015847255.1 Hyparrhenia diplandra | reverse complement strand
TCAAAGCACCTCGCGTTCCGCTCCTTCCAAATTTCCCAAGCCATCGGGCGAACAAGGTATCTGCTCCCTTACGCTTGTCGCCATGCCATCTTCTCCGCCAGCTATCCCACCATTGTAGCGTTGAGTTGGCCCCTACTTGCGAGAAGTCTACGCCGAGAACCGCTAAGATGGACCACCATATTTGGCGCGAGACCGAACATGCCGCGATGATGTGATCGATGGTCTCTAGTTCCTGGTCGCACAGGAAGCAGTTGTCTTGTGCATCTATTCTAGTCCATGTCTCTTCCTCCTTTCCGCGGTCCAGTGTCGCCTCCTTAATGCCAGCCTCAAGAATATCCTCACTCTAAAGCGGAGCCCATGTCTTCCAGATGCGCTTGCACCCTGGTATTGGGTGCGAGGCCATCTGTAAAAGCACGGTACGCTGACTTGGAGGAGTAGTTTCCATTGGCGGACCATCTCCAGACGAGACGATCCTCGGCATCAATTAGCTGCACCGGGCGTGACCTGATCCCACAGATTCAGATATTCATAAGCCACTTTGATTGTGATGCCCCGGTTATCTGTCGCACCCAAGCTCGGTCTTGTAAGGCTTCCGCCACTGTCGTGTTGCTAATGCACCTTCGGCTGTCGGCTTAGCAGCGATGGAGCTATGTCCTTGACCGCTTTGCCATGGATCCATCATCCAGTCCGAAGGCGGTTGATCTTCCGTTGCCCAACTTCGGTGTATGTCGACATATCGAAGAAGGCCTGGACGTCCTTGTCGGCCCTGATAGGCTGTGACCATGCGCAGTTTTCGTCGCACTGTTGTAGCCAAAGCCACCTAGTCTGGAGGGCCATTGAGGTGAGCCGTAGGTCCGGGACGCCAAGGCCCCCCGAGGTCGGGGGGCGGCATACCGTAGGCCAGGCTACCATGCATTTCCCTCTTATGGACCCCTCTCAGCCGGTCCAAAGGAAGCGCCTGCAGCTGTTGTTAATCTTTCAGGTAATTGAAACAGGTGTTTTCTGAATGACAAGGCGCAGCAGGTTCTTATTCTATCTCATTTAACGTGCTCTTGGCATGCTGCTCTGCTTTAGTAAATACTGTAGTTGGAACCAAAAGAGCCAAGCTCAAAATGCACAGTTAATTAAATTAATGACCATCACAGATCGATATTCATCAATGGAACTGCCATTTTACGCTAGTTCAGTACCGACTCAGTCATGCACCACGAAAGCATCCATTGTGCTCAACCATCGATGCAGACAACACAAACAAACTCAACGTTTTACAGTTCTTGATTCAGAAACTAAGAGGACCAAGACTGCTGTCAGTTCAGTTCAGGCTAAGCGTGAGCCTTGTAATATATCCGTTTCCTGATCACTTGGTCGTCAGTTCAGGCTAAGCAAGACTTCAAGAGCCTTCTTAAGTTTTACCGGTCCCGCTCGCTCGAGCCAAGCCAGCGGCGTGACGACTCCGATCCTACGTGTGGCCAACCGGCCGGCCCGTGTGTGTGCCTTATGTGGTGTGAAACCCCGTCTTTTTTTTTTTTTTTTTTTGAGAAGGAACATGTATTAATTTTGGTGCATTACACCGACCCTTTTACAAAACAGAAATCCTAAGAAAAGGAAAATTACAAAGAAGTTCAAAACTTCTGTTCATCTTCCTCGAAACCTTCCGGAGATCCGTTCGTCACCGCCGACGGCCGCCTTCCCAATCGTCCGCCGAGCACGAGTCAAACTCCACAAGGTGGAGGCCGCAGAGGAGGGCTTACTTCGGGGAATCGAGAGAACGTAAGAAGCTGGGAGAATTTATTCCGCTGCGCGTCGTCGCTTCCGCATCGCCGGCGTCGCCGCCAGGAAAAAGAAAACCGCAGAGGAGCCACGCTCCTCCGGCAAAAACCCAACTCCACCGTCGAACATCGGCGAGCAAACCCTAGACCTAAGACACGACCAAGACCCTACGAAGACAGGCTGTTGAAGAGCGGACCCCGCTCCTCGTCACCGCCCGGCAGCGAGGCCGAGGTGAGGAGCGGGGGCCGTACCCGGCGGCGGCGGTGTTCCGCTCGGGTCTCTTTTTTTTTCGCGGGCGAAGCCCTAGGCGACGCTCTTTGCGAGACGAAGTGTTTTGTGTGAAACCCCGTCTGTTGGCTTGGGCTTGGGCTGGAACACACGTCGTCACATCTAAATTTACCAGCTTTGACCATCCATCCATCTTTATCCATATGTACTTACTATTACTAAATTCATCCTTATCTATTAATTTTTTTTTTTTTAGACAAGGAAAAATTCCATTAATACTAAAGCAAGTTACATCCTCTCATTACAAAAGTAAACCAAAATATTCTACCTTCATTGATGGGAGACAAGAAACATTTAAAAAGCCATAAATTCCACCGTCTAGGATTATCATCCCAAACGGATTTGCCACGGACGCAAGCTCCGATCTGAACGAACAGGGCCATCTCACCATCCACCGCCGTCATCCTCATACCCATCACTTTTGAAAAAGAGGAATAAACTGCTAAAACTCCACATGCGAACATGATGAAATTGGCGCCGCCGATTACATCATCAAACTCATCGTTGTTGCCTTTACCGATTCGTCATGAGAGAACACAAGTCCAACCGACATCCGGATAGATATCGTTGGAAAACTAAATCTCACTAGCCCATCGTCACTGTCGTGTTGCTAATGCACCTTCGGGCTGTCGGCTTAGCAGCGATGGAGCTATGTCCTTGACCGCTTTGCCATGGATCCATCATCCAGTCCAGAAGGCGGTTGATCTTCCGTTGCCCAACTCGGTGTATGTCGACATATCGAAGAAGGCCTGGACGTCCTTGTCGGCCCTGATAGGCTGTGACCATGCGCAGTTTTCGTCGTACTGTTGTAGCCAAAGCCACCTAGTCTGGAGGGCCATTGAGGTGAGCCGTAGGTCCGGGACGCCAAGGCCCCCGAGGTCGGTGGGGCGGCATACCATAGGCCAGGCTACCATGCATTTCCCTCTTATGGACCCCTCTCAGCCGGTCCAAAGGAAGCGCCTGCAGCTGTTGTTAATCTTTCAGGTAATTGAAACAGGTGTTTTCTGAATGACAAGGCGCAGCAGGTTTTTATTCTATCTCATTTAACGTGCTCTTGGCATGCTGCTCTGCTTTAGTAAATACTGTAGTTGGAACCAAAAGAGCAAAGCTCAGCATGCAGAGTTAATTAAATTAATGACCATCACAGATCGATATTCATCAATGGAACTGCCATTTTACGCTAGTTCAGTACCGACTCAGTCACGCACCACGAATGCATCCATTGTGCTCAACCATCGACGCAGACAACACAAACAAACTCAACGTTTTACACTTCTGGATTCAGAAACTAAGAGGACCAAGACTGTTGTCAGTTCAGTTCAGGCTAAGCGTGAGCCTTGTAATATATCCGTGGCCGTCAGTTCAGGCTAAGCAAGACTTCAAGAGCCTCCTAGTTTTACCTGTCCGCTCGCTCGAGCCAAGACGGCAGCGTGACGACGTCACACCTCCGATCGATCCTCCGTGTGGCCAACCGGCCGGCCGTGTGTGTGCCTTGTGTGGTGTGAAACCCCATCTGTTGGCTTGGGCTGGAAGTTGTAAGTGGGACACACACGTCGTCACGTCTAAATTTACCAGTTTTGACCATCCATCCATCCTTATCCTGTTATCCATATGTACTTACTATTACTAAATTCATCCTTATCCATATGTACTTACTATTACTAATTGGACAAACTACGGCGTGTTCTCGAAAAGAAACTATTACTAATTGGAGGTGTTACTCCCTCCGTCTCAAATTAATTGCACGTCTAGTTTTTGGATAAGTCAAACCCTTACAACTTTGACCACATATATAGAAACAAATAATCATATTTACTTATGTGTAACGATTATCATTAGATTGATATTAGAACATACTTTCATAATAAATTTATTTGGGGATCTAAGTGTCTATATTATTTCATATATACTTGGTCAAAATTAAAAGAGGTTGATTTCTTAAAAAGCGAGATGTGTAATTATTTTAAGACGAAGGGAGTAGTTCTCACCAGACATGCTAAAAATAGATAATACCAGAAATTCTCACATTAATGAAAAACATTTGGTTATTAAATGGAAGACTTAGCTTGGAACAAAAAAATTAATCTTATTCGACGTCCTTCTGTTGTTGTCATCAATGGAATGGTGATTCAATAGTAACCCCAAAATTTGCTTTGCATGTTGAAATTATGTGATGTAATTATGAAAGATCTGAAATATTAACTAACTCTTACATCACATAAGATTCTAACCCATGCGAACGCACGGGTTGATTGACTAGTATACTAAAAACAATGTACCTAGAAAAATAAAAATGACTTATAATTTGATGAAACAGAGCAAGTAGATAAGGACACTACTACCTAAAAGATTTTATAAGGCGTTCCTATTTCTTTAACCAATTCTTATGTGAAACCTCCACAGTTATTACCTCGATTTACCATGGTGGTCACAAAAACCGTCACGGTTAATGAATTAACCATGGTGGTTGATCTAATGTAACCGCCAAGTTTAATGATTTACTGAGGCTGCCATTATAATTCCAGCAACCACGGTTAATATTGGCCCATTATACTTCCCTCCTCTTCCCTCCTCCTCACTCGTCTCTCCTAGATGCAGTGCCTCTCAACCCCCTTCCTCTCCCATCACGAGCCCGGCGGTGAGCCTGCTGTCGGTCGGGGCTCTCGCTCTTGCGCTCAACGGCTACGGTGAGCTTAGCGATGGGTCCTACGTGTGCCCGACGGTGGTGTCGGCCGAGCTCGACAGCAGATGTGGCATGGGTCCAGGGATGCGACCGGTGGCACTCCTTCCTCGACAGATCCAGTTGGTCGTGGCGCCACACCCTCTCTCTTCCCTGACGCGGCAGCTAGCCCCACCTGATCCGGCGTGGGGCGGCGTGGATCTGGCGCAGGATGGCTTGATTTTGGTGGCGCCCTCCTTCATCGAGCCCTTCCAACAGCGTGGCCCCTGCTCCACCGAGGCCCTCCTTTCCCATCTCCTCTATGCCCATGGTGGCCGGATTCGAGCCCGTATAGGTCGGATCGAGGCCCCCACCCTTGACAGCGGCGACCAGGTCTAGCTCTGGGCCCATTTAGGTATGGATTTGAGCTTTCTCTCTTTTTTCTATTTTTTTCAAATTAACCATAACTGTGGCAGTCCATCGATTTACCGTGGGCATTAGTTTTGTGGCGGTTGGAAAACCCACCACGGTTATTCAAAAAAAAAATGCCACGGTAAATAAAACCAATAGTAGTGGAAGCTAGAGCTCCCTGACAACAATATTAGATGAACAACAATGTCAACAGGTTAATCATATCATAGGAAGTTTTTTCGTGGTCCTTTTTTATCTCCTGTGTTTCTTGTAGTAGTGCTATGCTGTCCTGAGAGAGAGGGGTTGTACTTGGATACGTGAGCGTGGCAATTATAGTTTGTTTGGAGGATATCTTCAAAGATGATGCTATATTTATTTATTATAGATTTTCATTCCACACAACATCATGCTATTATATATAGCTTTGCAACGCACCAGACGTGTCCAAATATCGTTGTCGATCGTGCCAGGATCAGGCGATCATATATAGCCGTATGCCCCGGGCCGGCTTTAGTTACGAGTGGACATCTGCTGTTGCTTCAGATGGCCACGTTTAGCACAATTTACTGCACAATCATGGACGCTACATACAATTTACTGCATAATCATGATAAAATGTAGGATAAGTGGAAATACACATAAATCACATATGTGGACGTTACATAAATATATCGAACACCCATCCACATCCTGAAAACTTGCGGCCTTCTCAATTGTCATTCACAACACACGCTTCAGTAAGCTGAAATTACAAAAGACTACTTCAGTTTCAGACTGACCCAACAACACTTCTTCCGCTAGCTGCTTTAATTTTGTATGTTTTTTTTTATTTTTATTTTTTTGAAGCAATTGGAGAAGTCCCGATCGAGGCCCCTAGCTGCTTTAATTTGTGTTGGGGCCAGAGCAGCATTGCACGCTCCAAAAACGTGTCTCGATCAAATCTCAGCCGATCCTCACGTACGTACGGCGCCCGGCAGTTACGTACAACAACCAGCAGTTACAAGTCGGCAACAAACATTATTAGGTCCATCACTCTCGCTCACCTGCTGTATGCATTCCAATTCCATGGACACATTGCATTGGTAACCACCAGATCAGATCGGTGCATGACATGGTCCTTGTCACAGCCGATATGACTAGATCCTGGTCTTTCCGCTGTCATGTATAATGCGCTAGGTATGGCTTTGCATGCATGCAAATGATGCTACTACCTTGCTCCCACAACACAGTAACGGCCACACGCGAGGAGGACATGCGTGAACATGCTAATGCTCACGTTGGTCATGTCTGACAGTCTGTTATCTAGTATTGAGCCATATTCACGCACGACCAACGTGGAATTGCTTTCAGAACTTTGTTTGACACACATTGCAACTTACGAGTCCCAAGGGCACAAAAGGAGAGCCCTATTTCCATTTAACTTTTTCCATTATTATGAGGAGGGGTAGAGTGTAGTGTGAGGTGGAATAGACTACAACCATCTTGCAATGTAAAATGCAAAAAATCTATATTCTATACACCTACCATGTTACGGTTGCACATGCAAGTATATGTAATAATTTGTCAAAGCGAATAAATTGTGTCTCTGTCCAGGTATATCCCCTTTGTTCTAACAAACTTACCTTTTGTACATGACTTACACCACTAGTATGGAGAATAGTGAAATGTACTAGTGAAATTAGGTGGTTCAACAACGGCATAAGGTTCCTCTATTTATATTTTAGTGCAAAATAATTTAAAATATATGAAGCTGAGTATGCTAGAGTATTGCAATTTTAGACAACCGTTGATAACTACTTGCGATTGAATGGTTGGTCAAACCCTCTAGTTATTTGCCCGGGAAAGAGCTGATCGCACAAGGTAAGATACTCTGGGCAAGCTCAAAATGTGTTATGGTTCGCGAAGGATATGATATGCGAAAATTGGCTCTTGGCAGCAAGCTAGATGAGTGGCTCTTCTAGTGTGGGTCATCGTCGGTCCAATTAGTAATTGTAAGATATATTTTCATTTAGTAATTATAAGATAAGATATAGGAATATGATATCATGTCTTCCGTGTGAAACTAGCTACTCTCATTTCTGGCTATGAACATGGATTTCTGATTCTTAAGGACCTGTTCTAACCACTTCACTTTTCATGTACAATTCTTCTTCTTCTTCTTTTGCAAAACTTTCATGTCCAATTCTCTAAATGTTTGTCCTGACCAACAAATAAGCCTTGGTGTTGTGGCGATTCATGAGGTGGACCGCAGCAAGGAAGGGAGTGGTTGGATGGCAGGTGATGCTGACCACAAAAACACTGACATGGCTAACCAAGTGGTTTGTATATTTCATTTCATCGAGCTTGTTGTGTGTTTTAAACAGCCACAACAGCACGTAACTCCTATGACCGTACGCTACATCAATGGGTGCCTTCATTATTCTCCCAACATCTCGGGCACTGTGTAGATGTAGCATACTGTCATAAGGGTTAGGTGCTGAATTACCGAAGAACAGAGTCCTCTCCTCTCTCTGCTTGTGTCGTGCCTTAGTCTACAATCTAACAACAACAAACACATGTGAGGGAGGATGGAAAACAAATCAATGGCTTAGAGATGTGAATGGAGGTCAGGAATTGCGGATCGTGAGTCATGACCATCAGAATTCAGAACTGCACAGTTAAAGAGAAGGTGCATGGTTATTGCTTGTTTCTAATATGGCAATGGAAGGAGGACGCTAGGCTTGCAGCAGGGAGGGAGCATGAATATGAGGATGCAATGCATCAATGGAAGTGGCTGCCTGGTTGCCCATCACTGCATATATAGAGTACCCCTCCTATGTATGATTGTAACCGCCAGTTGGAGTGGCCCCAAACACTGAGTGCAGTTCGTGTGATAACTGAATGCAGTTGAGGAGTGGCCCCGAACACGAAGCAGCTACCAGCAGCAAGGTTGCCGTGTCAGGCTGAAACTGAATGTACCTTGGCGATTTCAGAGGATTGAAGGTGTTTTCTGAATGACAAAGCCGCAGGTTTTAGAGTGAATGGATATTCGATCTGTAGAGTTCATGGTAGCTAGATCGAATGGCTACTTTTATTGTACTAGCCATTTAACGTGATCGTCTTGGCAATCAAGCTGCTTTAGTAAATAACTGGAACCGTTTCGCAAAAAAAAAAATAACTGGAACCAAAACAGCAAAAAACAGCAGTCAAATGAGCATCGCAGGGCTACTTGATTTCATCATTGGAAGAAGTGCCATTTCAACACTAGTTCAGTACCCGACTCAGTCATGCATGCACATTCACCATCCTGAATGTACACACACAACTGAATGTTTTACATTTCTCCGATTCAGAAACTAAGAGGACCAAGACCTCCATCATGTCTGTTGTCGGTTCAGATCAGGCTAAGCAAGAGCATTCTAAGTTTTACCTAATAACATATATTTTTTTTACCTAATAATACCAAGACCTCCATCATGCCAATATCTGATTCCTGATCACTTGGTCGTCAGTTCAGGCTAAGCAAAACTCCAAGAGCCTTCTAAGTTTTACCTAATATCAGTTTCCTTCTCACTTGGTTTTCTGAAGTAATTAACACTATCTCGCCCATACTTTTGTATAGTCAGAGAACAATTGCTGAGCAGTAGCATCTCTTGCCAATCGACTTCAACCCTGTTGTCACCCAGCCACACCCTTCCTTGTAGCGTTCCACCTGACAAATCACACACCAATGCTTAACTGTTAGCCACCACAAGTGTTTGATAATTATTATATACAGGAAAAAAAAACAACAATGACCAAAACAGGGTACTTAAGAGAATTCATGTTCACTTGTTTAGACAAAATGCACTAGACACTGAAATGATAACAAAATGATATATTTAGTAGGGACAGTAAAGCAAAATAATGAAAGCTAAGTCCTCAAGGAACCCTAGATTCCGTGTTTATCTGAAATAGTACACACTTTGATGCCAAGAATTGTATGATACTTGATAGTAATCAATATATGCGCTTGATGCAGACAGACCCTTGGCAGTACAGGTTCAGTGACTGCCTCACTATCAAGCCTTGGTAGTTACTAGTTAAGTACAAGGTTTTGGATGTATGATTCTTGGTTCCAGCTTATAGTTGAGTTATTGAAAGTCAAATGGGCATGGTAAGAAAGTTATCAATTGGCATAACTACTTACCACATCCAAGATTGTATCTGCTTCACCTTTCACCCCACCAGAAGGTGAATATTGAGCCACCGAGCACAGCTGAAGAATGGTATCCTCTGGTGTAGTTCATGGGTTCAACCATCACCCATGATGGCATTCTTGGCTCATACACCTCAACAAAGGCCACCATTGCTTTAGCCGCAGTGTCATATCCACCAATCGAGAATCTGGAAGAACATACAAAGGCAAAATACATCAACAAAGGATAGTGTACCCCGATGCACCCTCTCCCCTTTCATTTGCTGGGCAAGTGTTATATAGCATATTTGTCAAAGGAACTTCCAAAGACATCTTCAATTCATTGTTTTAAAATAAAAAGAAAGAGTTACGTGACATACATCTTCTCATTAAACACTGTAAGTGTATGACAGCCCTTCCCTGCACTCATCTTTGGCAAAGATTTTCCAGTTAGCCTCCCGAGGATCAAGTCTTTCAGCAGAGCTGGCAATACACATCGAAAAGTTAGCACAAAGATTGTGTTCCTCCCACTTCAAATATCACTGTCATTATAGGCTAATGAGCATTTATGAAATAATTCAGTTTATTCATATTTGCACTAAACCATAGGCTGGCACATGAGGTTTAACTAACTGTTTTGAGATGTTTGGAAGTTTTATGAGCAGTTATATTTCCACCAGATCAAAACTAAACCGATAAGTACTAAGTACAGGCAGAAAGTTACAGCACCTCGGATATTGAACACCATTGAAGCCACCAACAGCATAAATCACACCATTTAGTGCCACACCAGCTAGAGCAAAGCGCTGAAGAACAGTGTGACAAAAATCAGCCACGTTAAAGAGTTTATCATATTATGTGGAGATTTGTGTCGAGAAGCAAACATTTTCCCAAAAAAGGACAAGTACATGAAATTGAAATGGGACCAGAACTGCTTTTTTTTTCACTGCAGAATTATACGGTTTTCCATGAGTACATAGTTATTATTTTCCCAACATGTTTGTGTCTTAGGCAAATTTATGCATGTTCTACTTCTACAAAGTGCTTCATCAAGTAATATATGAGAAGAAAAGCTTTCAACTCTAGAACAAATAAATGGTAGAAAGTGATACCTTTTCCAAAGATAGGTTGATTTTGTATCCACTTCCCATGTGTAGGATCAAACATCTCAACATCGAGAAGCACTCGATCCGTCTCCACCACCAAATGCATAGATTCTCCCATTGACACCGACTCCAGCAAGGCTCCCTTGTCACAAGTCAACGATGGGCATGTGGACCAATCATCACGGCTTCGGGTCATAACAAATCAACTTCATACAAAAGATAAATGCGTAATCGGGACAGCAATTGAAATACGAGCTCAAGAGGGAACTAAACCTAGAAGCCAAGTAGTAACCTGCATCAAACCAGCAAGCACCATCACCACCACCAAGAACAAATATCTTTCCCTCTAGTGCAACAGCTTGAGGTATATGACTTGCCAACGTCCATTGGTTTGAGGGGTGTTAATACGCCCAATGAAGGGGAAAAAGAGTCTAGTGATGGCAAAAATGAGAAGCCATCAAATCCACCAACTAGATAAATGACATCTTCTCGAACCCAAACATTGTTCTACAAACTGATTAAGTGAATCATCTAGGGTCAAAGGATCTATTTTAGAATTCAATGTCTTAACTGTTCCCTTTAGTTCAACAATTCTTTTCAGTAACCTCTCATTCACCCCCTCAGAAATGTTTGACTTCTTTGTTGGACCAAGCCTGCATTTTGAACATAAATTAGATTTAACCACTAAAAACGTTTTTTGCGAAATGAGATGTTTTTCTAGACTGAGTTTGTATCCTTTTTCTCCAATTCCCATATTGAAAGAGTGGACTACAGAGGTTAAACAATCGATCATAGAGGATCCTAGATGAAAGATTGATTGAAACTACTTGACTGTTTGGTTTGAGGAATCAACTTGTTCTAGATAGTAGATAGAGTGATTCATCATGAGTGCATTCCTAAATGGAACTTCATTCCTCATACTAATACTAATTATTAGCTTCTGAGGAATGAGGTGGTCATGGATCAACTCATTCTATTCCACAAACCAAACAAAAAAACTAGAGAGTGAGATGGTGATGAACCACATCATTCCACCGACCAAACACCCATAAGTACATGTGAAATTGATTTAGAAAAATAATGGAAAAATATTATCATTTCATCCTGTCTTACTTCTTCCATTTCTTTAGGTATCCTCGAACCAAAAACACTACATAAGTATCTAATGGATTCTCCCCTGTTAATGTCACATAACAAATTTAGCTGTTCGAGAATGTAAAATTTAGCTATTTCAATCCTACAGATCCACAAGCATGCTTTGTCTAGTATCAGTACAATAATATACAAAGATTTACTCAACGTGATATCGTTTGCTTTAATCTCTTGGTTCCTATATTTTCATGCTAAGTTATCAACACATCTATTCAAGTGCAATTTCTAGTTTATTTTTGAGCATATAACATTTCCATAAATTTAAGA
This sequence comes from Hyparrhenia diplandra, assembly GCA_015847255.1. Lineage (NCBI taxonomy): Eukaryota > Viridiplantae > Streptophyta > Magnoliopsida > Poales > Poaceae > Hyparrhenia > Hyparrhenia diplandra. The sequence goes on along the minus strand of JADLZK010007048.1, from coordinate 588,191 downwards.
TTCCATGGTTTAGTATAACAGATTCAAGGCTTTTCATGAGGTTACAGCATAAAGAAGAGACACATACGCTCCATGACCTCTATTCGTCCCAAATTAACTCTTTAACTACATCAATCACCGCAAACAAAATTAGTGTGAGAAATTTTGCAATAGATAGACAAGAACTAAGCATGTTAACCGTGAAATGAACTCAAGCACAAAACGAGATGATAATATGGAATGCAGATATCACCGAGTTCAAAGTTACAACCTTAGCTTCGTGCGGGGATTCGAGTCCAATAACTCCACCAAAGCAAATTAGAATGCCCCAAGGACAGCTTATCAATTTCGAATCTAAGGTTTCCGGTAAATTAGAGTTCCCATCCATAATTGCACATTTGACCTCTTGGGCATACTTGCAACTATATGCATCGAGAATGCCACCGCTGACCATGAAAAGACATGCTTCCTTGTAACACCCGATCAAAGCTCGGCATTTTTTTTCCCCTATCTATCGAATCTTGTTGTTGTTGCAAAGGAACCAACCTATCTGATAGTGCATAGTCATTGTCCCACTTTGGTGATGTGTATTCACAATCCGGATCATCGAAACCACCCGGAAGATTCATTACCCGAGCTTGCAAGCTCTGCATCCACATCTCCCCGTCTGAACTTCCTCACAATTGTTCTTCTTCACTATGTCTGCATATGAATTTACAACCTTTTCTCGATTTGAGGTTATTGTTCACTTTACACTCGGTGCCCATCCGGTGAAAGCAATAATTCTCTCCCATGCTCATTAGCTGGTCCCGTGGCAGGGGGCATCCAGAAATTGTTGGGAGAAGGAGAAGGAGTGAACATATCCATCAAAACACATGTCTGTGCATGATCCAATTCAAATTTGAAAAAAATGAAGCTTCTGGCCAGCAACACCGGGTATGTTTTGATAGTAATTGGCTATAATAGCATTTCTGAACTGATTCTCTGCTAGCGGGAAACACCACACCCTTACCCGCATTGCAACCTAAACAAATAAAAGGGCATGAATATAGAAGCCATTTTACTGAGAGCGAAAAAAGAAGATGACATTCAAAGTACAGACCACGGGGGATTGTACCTGGGCAGGATAGCTTGTTTTGCCCTTGCCATCATGTGACCATGCATTTGATTCAGGACAGAACTTGCCACTCCCTGCAGCTTCAGTAAATACCATACAATCTGCGATCATCATAATTGAAGAGGAAGAGAGGTAGTCCTTCCTTAATGTTTCTTACATATGAAATATGTGATTTTGGCAAACCTGAAACATGATAAAACGGTAACTAAGTGGATCGCTCAACTAGTTGGTGTGCTTTGGGAGGCATGGAGTGATATACTCCCCTCACAGGAAAAACAACAAATGCATTAAAGGGGTAGCTCAGTTTTGTAAATACAAATCTTAGAGAAGATTTACAATCAAGAGAAATCAAGAGCATACCAAAAAGCTGCCGTGAGTGACATTCTGCAATGGTTTTGTTTGTGCAACCAAATATCACAGCTCCAAGGTCTTGTGGTTGGAGGTTTCTTACTGGAATGGACAGGTTTGTTGGCCTGGTATTTTTTACAACTTGGCTCCATGAAGATTTGCTCGCCACCATTGTACTGACACTAGCATGATAAGAAACAGAAGGAAAGGAGTAAATATACTACACTGTCTAGTTGATCAATATCCAGTTGCATGCATGATGAGGCAAGAAAAGGTAACATTCTTCAGAATCATAAGTACTTATTTTCTAAACGTTGAAAGCAAAGATCAAATGACAGTAATGCAAATATAGATACTACAGCTTGATACCACCGTATCATTTGACACAGCTTATTTTTATGCTACAGTTACAGTTCAATAAAACTGTCACTTGCTGCATAGTATATATTCAGCCTTGTTTTCTCAGCAGAAAAAGATGGCAGCATAATTAGGTATCCCTACATATTAAAGTGAGCAGATAACCCATGCTGAGACTTTCTTTTTCATATCACGGTGCACAAATATTTGAATTTGGGAGTGGCCAATTTTGCACAATTTAGTGATGGCAGTAATAATAATGCAAACTGAATTTCAATGGTGAGTAGTATGCAGCTACATTACAAAGTCAGTGTCTCAGGTTAATGAAGTCCAACAAATGTGATTGCTCCTAGTTCCTAACTGTCGCCTTGATTTGTACTAGCACATGGAGGTAAAGCAAGAGCCGAAGCTCCAGTCACTGAACTCGTAGATGGAATGGAGTACCAAAATGATGCGCAATATTTAATAAAAAAAATGATGCGCAACAGCTCAATCAATGTCTCACAGTACAATTCCCCCCCAGTCCTCACAGCACACCAAAAAAAAAAGGGTAAATACAGAGGACCACAGGGCAAAAGTAATGAAGGAACTGAGCAACTTGTACATGAAGACACTAGTGATTGGGCTCTCAAAGATGACACATGCGAAATCAATGGAGTGGGTTACAAGGAGGAACCAAGATGGGCCACTTGACGTTTGTTCTGGATAGAAGCAAACATAGTTACTCTGCCTCAGGGGAAATGGGGAAGGGAAACGAAAATCCCCTTCCCCACAAAACAAAACCCTGTTCTGTTGATGAATCTTTCAGAATGAATGCCCTGCATACATGGCTGAATCCTACATTGCGTTACCAGCTACGAGTATGAGGGAAATCCTACCATGTATCGAATCATCAGCACGCAAACGAACCAATCCATTCATCAGTAACAACAAGCAAGCGCGGCGCATGATCAATCGAGCGAGACTAGTATTTTTTTTTCTAGTAACAAACAGTGAAGTAGTTCAACCCAAATCCATCCAAGAAACAGAATGAATACAAGCAGAGCAGCGAAGGATCTGTGGATTATGATTATCTCGTGCGGACTAGACGAAGGAACGGGGTTGTGCTGGTTGGCGGATCAATCAAGCAAGAAAGGTGGGGGAGCAAAGGGGTTGGGGTTTCGTGGTACCTGAAATCGCTTTGCTAGGAGAGTTGGAGTGGAGCGGACCCGTGGAGGAGTGGCAAGCCCCACTGCCTGCCGCACAGAAGGAAGAGGACGGAAGGCGGGCGGCGATCGCCCTCACCCACGCCGCCGATCGAATTGCTCACGAAGGAATGCAGGTGGATGGAGGGAGATGAACTGCTCTGGCCTCTGCTCTGAGAATCACTGCGCGGTGAAAAGGCAGCAGGCTGTGGTGGGTAGAAAAACCAGATGCTGCTTTTACTGCTCCGACATGCAACCAACAAATTAAGCAGAGTAGGGGGCCTGGCCCACTCGACAGAGGCACAGACGCATTTGTCCTGGCGGTGTGAGAAGGAAGGATGGTCCACCTGTCAGAAGCACAGATGCAGTGTAGCTTCCGTTACAGGTAAGAAGATTAGAGGGAAGGAAGCAGTTTCCCGTTACGGGAAACGGGGTCCGTTCTGCTATCCGCTCACGGGCCACTTCTGGCTATGTTGGCTCATATGGCCCGGCGTCGGCCCAACTAAGCCTACTCCGTCCGGCAGTCAGGCCGTGCGTGCAGTTTCTCCCTCCTCTCCTTCTAGCTTCAGCTTAAACTGATACCGTCGGACCGTCTCTACTTTGCGCTAACATACACCGTACTACTGTACCTAACAAATAGCAAATTCACCATCTACTCCTCCCATTCCTAATCACTGTCTGTTGCTTTTCAGCTTGCCTGACAACTTATCGCCACCGGTCAGTCAGTACGCAACCTCAACACTAGTAGTACTAGCGCAATACAGCCAGTGGCGGAGCCAGGATTCAAAACTTGGGTATTCCCGGTCTTCCACTGATAATTAAAGTCACAAACTGTTAAGCTAATCGGCTGTAAAAAAGTCTAAAATTGCAGTCCAGAATTCTAGATCCAAGAACTGGAGTATCAAGAATAGAACCAGGTCTGGTGTTGGCGCGTTGCTTGCTGCTCAGTTGCTGCCTTGCAAGCTTGCAGCTTGTGCTGGCCGTGCACGGTGCACGGCGAGCTCCTCCAGCCTCATGCCGCAGCCCGCAGCCTGCTCCACGTTGGCATGCCAGCCCAGCCGCTGCCTCGCATTCTTGCCAGTCCTCGCCAGCTCGCTGCCGGCCACCGCCTAGCCCCTAGGGTTAGCAGCGCGCCCGGCCCTCCCGCGCGACGTGACAGCTTCTGTGTCGAGACTCGAGACGTCCGCGTGCGTGACCGTGAGGAGCCGAGGAGCCCATGCGCACTCAGGTGAACTGAGGTGGAAGGCTTGAATGGGCCTACTGGGCCGGCCTGGGAGGGGTGGTGTTCGAAGCCAGGCCTAATGGCAGTTTGTCTAGTTGTTATGGGCTCAAATGTTGCCAAAACATCACAGAATTTCATATTACACATATATATACAAGTATATACATATATGTACTTAAAGGTGTGTAAAAAAAGTTGGGTATTCCCGGAAAAACTGGGGAATACCCTTAAATCCGCCCATGAATACAGCTCACCTTGGCCTTGTTTAGATGGCTAAAATTTGTAACCGAATGTAACATCGTGATATCTTTTGAAGCACATTTCGTTTGTTAGTGGTAAATATCATCCTACCATGGAGTAACTAGGCTCAAAAAGAATCGCCTCAAGAATGTACATCTAAACTGTGTAATTAGTTATTTTTTATCTACATTTAATACTCTAAACATATGTCTTTTGATGTATTTAATGTGATGTGATGGAGAGAAAGTGTGAAAAAGTTTAGAAATTTTAGCAATCTAAACAAGGCCCTTGTCCAAAATTCAGTTCAGAATGACAGACTGGAATAATCTAAGCAATGCTTTGCACTGCATATAAAATATACAGGATTATAAGATTAGGATTCGTGTTGATAATGTTGTAGTTGAAATTCCATCAACGAAATTTGGCATATATATAGGCCTTGTTTAGTTCCCCAAGTTTTTCCAATCTCTCCCCATCACATCACATTAAATACACCAAAAAGACATATGTTCGAATATGAAATGTATGTAAAAAAAAAATAACTAGTTGCACAGTTTAGATGTAGATTACGAGATCTAATCTTTTGAGCCTAGTTACACCATAATAGAATAATATTTTACCACAAACAAACGAGAAGTGCTACAGAAATGCTACAGAGTTCAAATTCTAACTTTCTAACTTCTCACCCCAAACTAAACAAGGCCATAGGCTTTAGCTTTTAACTCACACCAGGGGAGGTCGTGAGCTTCATAAGACATAAATGTGCGTGATGATGTTTAAGTGTACTGATGACATAAATGTGCAGTCAAGTCATGTTGTATATTCTTTATTTAAGCTGAATTCAAAGAAAGATCAACTGTAGATCAGAGCCAGAAACATGTACCCACGTCTCTTGGTCCAAAAAGTCGGGCCCATATCCAGTCCGATTCCACACAAAATGTTCGAGGGGATGGCCCAATGGATTTATTGGCAGGAGGCCGGCCTCTTTGTTTCGCGAAACGCACAACCACGACTCTTCGTCCTCTTCTTTTTTTTTTTTTTTTTTTTTTTTTTCCCTTCTCCCAGGGACTGACTGCCTCACTGCGACGACGACGACGAGGGGCGGCGATCGTTCGGCCTTGGTGGGGCTGCGACTCCGCCGACTCATCCCTTTGCTCAGGCTATCTGCACTCGTCATACTTTAAATGCATCCTTTAAAAAAATATTTTATCCTGGTATTTCACCCATCCATACTTTATCTAATCCTTTATACCAATGTAGAACCCACAGATCAGATTTTTTTTTTTTTTACCCCCTCCCTACCCCGCTCTCTCTCCCGGAGGAGGGAAAGTCAGCGCGCTGCATGTCTCTTGGTCATACTGAGTATGCATCGCATTCTGATAGTACATATGTTTCAAAAAAAAAAAAAAAAAGAATCTCCGATTGTTAAGCCCGATCCCATCCAATGCCCACACCAACCCCTCGATCTAGTTATCTAATTGTCCAATCGAGTGAGAAATATGTATCTAGTTGCAGGTCATGGCGAAGCACGAATGATCACAGGAATAAAGCTAGCAGTCTTCCGGCACACATCCTCGTCCTTTCCTTTCTGCCAAAAAGGTATTTATTATTTACTAATAACTAGGTTTTCTTTGCCTGTTTTGCATATCCTGCCACTCACACGTGTCTTGCTTTGTTCAGGCCTCCTCAGATCAGTCATAGGGTGAATTCTTCAGGTTTGCACCTGCATCCCCGTAACATGCATTTGGCATGCAGGGGCAATACCTGTCTTGTGAACATCATCCATTAAGCATATATAGTTCAATGATTCTTGTGCCTTGGTATAATTCATGATTCACTTGAAACTCATATGCCCTGCAGATGCTCCAAGTGCTTCAGCCTTTGAGGGTACGCTGTCAGCTTCAGGGCATTATATATGGACTGTGTCTTGAGCCATGTGTTACTACTGTTTTAATGTCTTCAGCCTTCAGGGCAGCACGTGTATATATATATGTCGGCCTCTGAAATAGCTCAATGTTGTTACTACTGTTTTTTTTCAGGGATGGCTGTATATATCTTGGACCTATATATCTAGTTATGCTGAGGAACTAATACTGCCATGTATGGTCTGGTATTGAAATACTAAAGACATGATACGCCTTGTCCCGAAGGTCCAGAAGTTCTGATCAGCAAGCTTGTAATTTAAAGGACAAAAGGCGCCACACGCAGCTGAATTCGTGCTGCAGTGCTGCACATATAGCTTAATTATCGTACCTTTATATCGATGCCATCAAATGCTTGATAAATAATAATCTCAAAAGAACAAAAAAAACTGTCACTACGGGAAACGGCTCTTTGCCGAAAGTGCCAAATATCGTGCACTTGGCAAAGGCAGGCTTTGCCGAGTGTCGCCTCGGCAAGGGGCGACACTTTCGGCATCTCATGCTTTGCTGAGTGTCGACCCTCGGCAACGACAGGACACTTTCTGCAAAGAGTCTCCTTTGCCGAAGCGTCAACACTCGAAAGAACCGACTCGGCGCAGGGGCGGCGCCCAATAACGCCGTCCGCGCCGTTGTCTTTGTCGAGAGCCGCCCGTTTGGGCGCTCGGCAAAGCCTAAAACCTTTGCCGAGTCTGCCAGCCGGCCGGCACTCGGCAAAGAGGAGCTGCCAAGTGCCGCCCATGGCACACTACGGAAAACGGACCGTTGCCGAGTGTCCGCCTCTTTGCCGAAAGTGCCAAATATCGGGCACTCGACAAAGAAACGATACACCGTGTGCCCAGACGATGACACATGGCAAAGACTCGACACTACGCATTGGAGCTCTTTGCCGAGTGCGAGGCCTGGCACTCGGCAAAGGAGCCCTCCTTGCCGAGTGCCTAACGTCGACTTTCGGCAGCGGGCGTTCCACCGTTACCTGCCCGCCCGCTGCCGGCCGCCGTCACCTCCTTTGCCGAGTGCCCGGGATTGGCACTCGGCAAAGAGTCCACGCGATACAGCAAACAGTTCCCTTTGCCGAGTGCCCTTTGATTGCACTTTCGGCAAAGGAGCCTCTTTGCCGAGTGTTGACCTAGACACTTTCGGCAAAGAAACAATTTTTCCCCAATTGCCTTCAAACTTTTTCTCCTCCACACACACGACATGTCCTACTCCCCCGCAAAAGTTTGGTGTATTTTTTGAATTTTTTGCTTTATATAACAAATTAATTGCATTTCAAACAATTTTTTGAATCGGGTGAAATTTGAACTGCAGCTCATTCAAATATTTGGAAAAAAAATGAGTATAAAATTGATATTCATGTTACTCAACCCAGTTTAAGTCCCTACATATGATATGATTAGGGTTTTCAAACATCTCGTTTTGGAAACACGACCCTAAGCATATGGGTGAATGGTTTTTAATTGTATAAAAAGAAAACGAAGTCGAAAAATTATGAAATTTGACGAGTTGTCAGCATATCATATGTGGAGGCTGTGGTAAAAAATTGAGAAGGTTTCGAATAAGTTGTCACACGTCACGTTGCTTAAAAAGCTGAAACATCTCCTAAGAAGTTTTAGAGTTGTTGAGAATGATCCCCTAGGTGTTGGACTTACAGCGATGGTCGAATTGTGGTTTGACTTTGAAACTTTTTATATAGCCAAAAGAGATCAAATATAGTGTCATGTTAAAATTTAGGGATTTTTCCGGATCCGTTTGGTAAATATTAATTTTTTTATTGTGTTAATTCTTTGCCGAGTGTTATTAGCACTTAACACTCGGCAAAGAAATAAATAAATAAAACTAATTTCTTTGCCGAGTCTTTGGTAGTCGGGCACTCGGCAAAGAGCGCCGTCATCACCCATGCCGTCGGACCGTTTGACACTCGGCATTGGATTTAGGCACTCGGCAAAGGCCCTTTGCCGAAAGTGCCCGATATTTGGCGGCTGCCTTTGCCGAGTAAACTTTGCCGAAAGTGACCTTTCTGAGTTTTACACTTTCGGCAAAGCCTTTGCCGGTAGTTTGGCCTTTGCCGAGGCAGTGCCAAGCCGAGTGCCATAGGCACTTTCGGCAAAAGAGCCGGATCCATGGTGGTACTCGGCAAACAATTTTTTTTTTGATTTTGACTTTAAGATTTTTTTCTTTTTTTTTGTAGCATTGCTACAATCTTTACTGCTCCATGTCCAAATTTGGAAATTTTTTCATACTTTTTACTATATTTCTTTAATTTCCCTCTTTTATTTGAATTTCTTTTCACAACTCAAATTTGAACTGCAAGTCATTCGAATAATGGAACTAAATGAATGGAAAAATGATATTCTTGCTTGTGAGTCTAACGTGAGCCTCATCCGGGGACACACCCGAAAATTCGAACATCTTGTGCGCTGAAACATGTCGATTCACTTGTGGGTGAATCATTTTAAATTCTATAAAAAGCAAACGAAGTCTGAAAATCATGAAATTTGTCGAGTTGTCGTGATATCGCATGTGTAGGCTGTGATAAAAATTTGAGAAGGTTTCGTGCAAGGTGGCATTCGGATGGCACAAACCGTAACATCTCAACAGGGGAGGGATTGGAGGAGGAAGCGGCTCGGGTGCTAGAGACAGCCTGCAAAAAACGCATCACCGACATGCATCACGAGGTGAAGCACCAGACCGTCATAACCTACCACGCGTCGGTGCTTGGCGATAGGATACCGAAGGAAATAGCAAGAGTGGCGATGTTGACCCGTGACCAGTATCTAACGGTAAATGAAGAACATTAATATTGCTTCGTTTTGAGATTAAGTATGTTTAATTTGATCTTCTTATATGTCAAATACTTCATGACGTGTAGATGATTCCCTGGTGGTGCCGCAACTTTGCCGACTGCTGGGCAATGAACGTGGACAGGTGGTTCACGCGGGATTACAGCGACACGCACAACGCTGCACGGGAGCGGCGTTTGATGATGCAAAGTCCAGCACACCACCAAGGCAACCGGAGCCATGCGGAATACAGAGACCAATGGGTACGCGGTTTCTTTTATCGATTCTGACGCTCAATCTTCTTTTATCGCCAGTCCAGCACACTAATCTTCTTCCTGTATTTCTCGCAGCTGGCGTCACATCCCAGCAAGGACTGCAACGACTTCCAAGCATATAGCATGTCGCACAAGGGCAAGGCGAAGTCTGACGTATCCTACAACGTTAACAACCCGCCCGAGGCGCACAGCAACCCGAGTGTCGGCATTCGCATCAGTGAGTACACGTCGGCTGCTAGGGAGAAATATGGGGAAGATTACGATCCGTGCACTCAGGACATTGATACAGACCTCGTCATGAGGTTGGGAGGAGGCAAGAAGCACGAGCGGTTGTGGATTGGCGACGGCATCATCAACAGTGCTGGGCTCAGACTAGCCGACATCCGAGCACGGAGCACGAAGCCTCGACCGCCGATATGACAACGGCCCGAGCCCTGCGATGCACGGTCGATGCCCTCGAGGTTATTCATGTTTTACTCGTCGTACATTGATCTTTAAACGCCTTTTAAGGTTTGCAGTACTCAAACACTGAAGTTAAATGTTGTAGGCCCGGCTAGCAGAGGAAATGAGGCAACGTCAGGAGCAGCAGGCCCAGCTAGCAGAGGAAAGGAGGCAACGTCAGGAGCTGGAGGCCACGTAGCTGGCGATGGCGAAGAGGCTGGAGGAACTTACTGCGTTCCTAGCATCGTCGTGCTTTCAGTTCTCTGCCACCTAGGCTCCTAGCTCCGGTCGCTCCATTTCCACCGCAATTTCCGACTCAGCATGTTCTGGGTACTCCCGTGAGTATGATAGCAAAGAGTTTTGTTTGTGCTTTTCCTGTTGCATCCTTTTCTCCTTTGTGCAGCCAGGATCGGGCGTCGGGTTCGAATCAGGGCGCCTCAAGGTGGTGAGCAAGGCTTTGCGTCACTGGCAACTCAGATTCCACCTTTCCCACCTCTCGAATGAACATTGGTTTGTATTTCCCTTTGTTGGTCATGTGGTGATAGACTTGTGGTACATTTGATAAACTTGTGGATTTGTTTGGACGGATTTGACTACTTATTGCTACATATGTGATATATGCAATGATGGGTGTTATATGTGATGGATGAGTCAAATATGTGATGAATGTGATATATTTGTGTTCTATGTTTGAATGGATGTGATATATATGTGATTATGTTTCTTTGTCAAGGTGGAAAGCAAAAAATAAAAAAAATCTGCCGCTTTGCCGAGTGCAATGGCCCTGGCACTCGGCAAAGATGGAGTCTTTGCCGAGTGCCAAGTCACAAGGCGCTCGGCAAAGATTTTTTTTTTAAAAAAAAGGGAAAAACTTTGCCGAGTGCCCACCGACGTGGCACTCGGCAAAATAAATTTGCAAAAAAAAGAAAAATTCTTTACCGAGTGCCTAATTACGTGGCACTCTGCAAAGATGCCGCGTCGGTTGTAACTGCCGTTAACGGCCACTTTTCTTTGCCGAGGGCCACATCGGACGCTCGGCAAAGTCTTTGCCGAGTGTCTGAGAAAAAGGCGCTCGACAAAGAAATTCCGCCGTCGGCCGATTTCCCGGGCGTTATTTTGCTGAGTGCCACGCCGGCAAAGGCTTTGCCGAGAGCAAGAAGCAATCTCCCGTAGTGTGTGCTTCATACACCGATATTGGCAGTCTACACCCCATCAGCAGTCCAGTATATTTGCAAACAACATTGTGTTCTTCTCCGGCCGGAGTCACCTCTGGGATATATAACAGCTAGCGTTTATTAGAGCATCTCCAAAGACTAGCCCCTAAATTTGCACCCCCACCCCCCTATTTTCGATTTGGATACCCACATCCATATTTGTTGGCCCAACAAATGTGTTCCACTCCAACAGCACCACCCAAAGTCAGGCCCCCCAAATCCATATTAGTAGACAATGACATGAGGGACCCACGCGTCATTGAGTCAAACGTTTCTTCCTCATCCTTCACATGCAAACCCGTCGGTAGCGGCAGGGAGGCGGAGGTGCTGCTGCGGCGTAAAGGGAGGCTCAGTCGGGCTGCTCCCATACAGCGGGGGCCACGACGGCCATTGTTCGGGCAGCTCCGCGCGGCGGCCTGGGGCCGCTCCCATGTGGCCACTCCTTCACACCTGAGATCTCGTCGGCGCTGATGGAGGCGTGCCCGGCGGTGGAGGGAGGCATGCCCGAGCTGCTCCCCGCCAGGAGGGAGGCACGCTCGGGATGCTCAGCGCCCGTGGCGGAGGAGCGGCGTAGCCATGGCCGCGCTCGCCGGTGTCGTTCCGCATGCTCGCCATGGCTCCCGTGCTCGTGTGCTTGCCGTGGCCATGGCTCCACAATGCTCCCCGTGCTCCCCCCGGAGGGAGGTGCTCGCTAGAGGGACGAGCTCGAGCCATGGCGGGGTGGCACCATGTCCGGGACGAGCTCTCGTCGGGGCAAAGGCTGCGCCAAGGAGAAGGCCTCTCCGGCGGCTTGCCACCATGGAGCTGGGCGACGCGAGGGAGAGAGCCCCTGCCTAGCATTCACGGAGGGAGGGAGCATGTGACACGAGGCAGGATGGGGGCGGGGGTGACCCAACAAATTTGTTGGCTGGGGGTGGATTTTGTTGGCCCAATAAATTTGGGGTCCGTAGTAGGATCCTGCTGGAGTTGGATTTTTAGCCCGAGACCCCATATTTAGCTATGGGGGGGCTTAAATAGGGGCCCCGCTGGAGTTGCTCTTAGCAAGAAACCAACTTCGTGCTGAAGCTCTTCATTGTGTAAATAAAGCTGTCAGGACCCCATCAGCAGTCTCTTTAGGTCCTTGTAGCTGGGCAAATGCATGGTTATCCATGTCTTTAACAAAGACCAATATTCCTACGCTAGTGACGCCCAACCATCTTTAGAAAAAGAGCTAGATCAGGAATTCATGGAATGCATGACGCGCTTTGGAAGAGACAAGTAATTAAAGGGTGCCAAGAAGCAAAGCATCAGCACCAATACGTTACTTCTTTAAATCTCAGGCGACAAGAAGCAACAGAGGAATAGGATATGCTTTAATTTGGAGGTGAACGAACGAATTGAAAACCATACTTCGTTCATCCCTCTTGTTTGCTGCCGACCATACTCTTCTCTATAAATTTAACCAAACTTATAATTGCTTAGCCTAAGTTAAACTTAATGAATCAATTCGAGAACATCGTCATGTCGACAATGGGGCAACTTCATTATATAAAATGTCTTCCCAAGTTCTAGTAGTGCTTTAGATCTGTACATTATATCAGGGTCGATGGTGGACCCGATAAATTTGGCTAAATTCACGTACATTGGGCAGACTTAGAAATCCCTTCTATATATTTTAAAACAAAAGAAGTATGCCCCATACATTTTATTCAACCATGCATTGAGGTTTCCGTTTGAGTTTAGCTCGGATCTGGGTTAGTATGCCATGATGGTGGCTCACACGATTATTTATACCATTCTAGTAACCAAGAATGCATCATAGGACCTGGAATCTTTATTTTTTTATAATACAAAAGAAAAAATATAAAACATATGTAGAAGTTTCAATTTAACATGTAAAAGATTAAAACAGCTAAAAAGTTAAAATAAATCCAAAACCTTGATTCATGACACATGATTACAACATGAGGTAATTAACATAACTTCAAAGTACACCAATATGTTTCTAAATTGCCTGCTTCTACCACTATTCATAAATAAATAAAAAAAGTGACTTGGTAAAATATACACATTGTGTGATCATGCTGACTAATTAATGGTAAAGGTAGATTTTGTTTAGAATGTGTCTAATTAATATTGTCAATAATGATGATTAGGGTCTTCCAAAATGATGACTGAAAATTTTTCTGATTTCATGAGAATTTCTAGGATTAACATGGACTCTAAATGGAGTTTTCAATTAGTTTAGCAAGGTAGTCCATGAAAACAAATTACGTAAGTTGTTACTCAAATTTATATATACATTTCGACCTCAAAATTGTAACATCTAAATTGACCGTTTAATTGTAAGCACTTTATTTTTTATTAACAAATATTACTACATACATAATTCTTTGAAAAAGAGTAAAATCAACATTTTAAGTTCCATGGTTTGTTTTTGATATTGTAGTAATGAAGAGTTCAGCCTATGACCTTGCAACTATTTTAAAAAAATTAAAAGGAGAGTTTTTTGGTTTGAAGCTGAAGTACCTTTATATCGATGTCATCAAACGCTTGATAAATAATCTCAAATGAAAACAAGGGAATCCTAATTGTGCTTTATTCACCAATTTGGCAGTCTACACCCCCATCAATAGTCCATTTGCAAACTGGAGGGGCAAAGGCCCCTACAAGAAAGAATGCATAAAAAACTGAAACAAGTTTTACAGAAAGGAGAAGCCGGGGAGGAGAGGGCTGGCTTAAGAAACAAAGAAATAGACAAAGAAAATAAAAAACAATCTAACAATTACAACAGATTTTGTGTCCATTGCTCAAAGTTAAGTGAAAGCCTCGGCTTAACTCTATGCATCAAAAGCATGAGTTCTTTTTGCGGAAGAAGCTTCTGGATGTCCCCAGATTTGGACGAAATCCTTTGAAGATCAGATCATTTCTTGCCATCCAGATTGTCCAACACATTAGAATCACGGCTATCATGAAGAATTGGGTCTGTAACTTGTTTCTGAAATGGTCCACAATGTCAGGGAAGTTTGTGTGCATGGGGATATCCAGATTCAAGATGTTCCGGCAATGCTTGGCAAAACTGCATTGAAGAAATAGGTGCTTAACAGTTTCTTCTACAATCTCATTGCAAAGCACACAGTTATATGACTCCAGAAACATATTCCTCCTTTGCAAAATATTCCTTGTGCTTATTCCATCATCTTTGATCAACAGCCAGAAGAAGACCTTATGTTTAAGTTGGCAAAAGCAGTCTCACAGCCATTTGTAGATATCGTGCACTTGTGAATGACCAACCAGTTCTTTGTAGAGTTGCCTCTGGGATATATAGCGTTTATTAGCAGTAAACCAACTTTGTGTTGAAGCTCTTCAGGGCTTCCCAATGCAGTGCTTTTACTAGTAGCCTCAAGGTCCATGTAGGATCGGATAAAAAAAAAGTAGGTGCTCTAGAGGTGTCATAGTTGTCTGTAGAGAAGCTACATATGCTTAAGGAGAGAGAAGGTGGTCTATGCTAAAAAAAGAAGAGGCGGAGGAAATAAAAAAGTGACACATGATGAAAGGAAATGGTCCCTTTGGAAACCACAAGTAGTAATAGTTTGCATTGTGTGAATAGTAGTCTCAACATTTCCTAGTCTATGTGGACCACTTTATTTGTACCGAAATCACTAAAAGTGTTAGCCTCCATTGCTCATGCCCTCACAAATAAAGCTGTCAGGAGTCGGTACGTATATGTCTCTCTTTTGGTACTGCTAGCTGGGCAATATGGTTGTCCCGGCCCGGTCTTTATCAAAGATCAATACATGATGCTTTGGAAGAGACAAGTAAAGGGTGCCAAGAAGCAAAGCATAAGCACCGATCCATTACATCTTTTAAATTTTAGGCGACAAGAAGCAAGGAATAGATTATGTTTACTGTAGTAACAAAGTATTGGGTTTATGACCTAGCAACTATGTTTCTATTATAAAATATAAAAGGAGAGTTTTGATTTAAAGCTAAAGTTAGCAGTAGACTTAAAAGGTAAAGTAATTAACTGGGACCAAAATGTAGAAGCTAAAATTTAGATGACTATGGATTTAGATAGATACTTAAATGTATAATGTAATTGATAATTAATCACAACATATAGAAGCTATAGAGTATTTATATATGTATATATTGTGTTAGAAAATAAGCAGAGAGAGAGCGCGCGTGCAGAGTTAAGCATTTTGTAATTAGATGTAGGTACTACGTTCACCTATGATCTCGAAGGTTGCATTGGGGTGCTTGCATTGGCTTGTATCCAGTTTTGTATAGTACACTTTACCTATATTTGGTTACACGCAGGCATACAGACTTGCATGGTGCTTAAAGTAAGTCCAATGTTGCATTAAGTAGTACACCCGATTTCGGTCGTATTAGGCAATACAGGCTTGTGCAAACCAATGATGCGTACAACAATGAAATGTTCTCTGTTCCCCTGCTCTACAAAAATAGAGATGGCCAAACTCCAGGAGACTTTATATATATTCTTCTAACTATTAGGAATAGGGTTTTGGTAAAAAAAAAACCTCCAACCGCTTCTTTAATTATTGGTTATCCAAGATTCTTTATTCTGGATTTTTCTCTAGTTAAAGATAAAGAGCGAGGCTGACTCTCTAGAGTACGCACAAGATATAGAAATGTTGTTAGGGAGCACAGAGATATAGAAAGTGATTTTACTCAAACGACTCTCCAAATGATGATTTATAGAGTAAAATTTAGAAAGGCTCTCGAAGATACTCTAAGACAACAAAACATCAATACATTACATATTTTTTTTTTTGAGACAAATACATTACATATTTAAGTATATGTTGTTTTGGATTACACTGCATAAGTTTAATATAGTCTAAGACTAGTGCAAGCAACCAATCTTACAGTATCTCATAAATAACTAATTAGCTATGATTCCTAGAAGCAGTTTAATATAGTTTAAGACTAGTGCAAGCAACGAACAATCATACAGTATCCCGTAAATAACTATGATTCCTATAAGGTAACTCAGAGTGCGGGTTCCCCGACCTATGCCAATAGTATATATATGGGTACACTACGTACGTGACCTGTACTGAACCACCTCTCGAGTGTATGTGTGGGAGAGACGAGAGAGAAAGATGGGAGGCCTCACGAGTGCTGTGCACTGGTGGGAGGAGTGGCAGCTACGCGTCCTCGTCCTCACCAGCATGGCCATCCAAGTCCTTCTCTTAATTCTTTCGTATTTCCGTAGGTATGCCATTCCTAGGTGTTTGAGATCCATGATGTGGCTGGCCTACCTCGCCGGCGATGCTGTGGCTATCTACGCCCTCGCCATGCTCTTCAACCGCCACAAGGATCAAGGTGGTGGCGGAGGCAGCAACGTCAGCACGCTGGAGGTGATGTGGGCGCCTGTCCTCTTGCTTCACCTCGGTGGACAGGACAACATCACCGCCTACAACATTGAAGACAACGAGCTGTGGAGCCGACACGTGGTCACTGTGGTGTCTCAGGTCACCGTGGCCATCTACGTGTTCTGCAAGTCTTGGCCAACAGACGGCGACAAGAGGCTGTTGCTTTCAGCAATCCTGATGTTCGTCCCTGGGGTTCTCCATTGCTTCGCCAAGCCATGGGCCCTCAGTAGGGCGAGCATTTATAACCTCGTCACCTCGTCTGACGCTGCAACTGCAAGACAAAATGGAGACCAAGAATCTAACAAGCAGTACTCCCTGCAGGAATACGTCGAACAAGCTGTGAAATTTGTGCAAGGTGAGCCCTATATATAGCTAGTTATATCATGTAGTACATGAATGCATGCGTATATGCTAGTATTAATAATTAGTATATATATTTATTTAATTCGTTGTTATATATTAATAATTAGTATTATTTAATTTGTTGTTATTATCCGTGTGTATATATATGCGTACTTCATCTCCAACAAGTATTATTTTTGTAAAATATTCCTGTCAACTTATTTATATATAATAGTATATATTGCCTAAACAATGTAATTTTGAATTCGCTCTTACTATATAATATAGTATAGTAATAATATAATATAATATAATATAATGTAATGTAATGCAATGCAGGCAACGAAAATGTTGTGGACAAAGTGGCAACACCTGCGGCAGCTTCTGTAATTAAGGACGATGGCTTCTGGGCACTATCATGGGCCAAGAATTACTTCTCTATCAAAGAAGTTCAAAAAAAAGAGACAAGAACTTTTCGAACGGTATCCACAGCTCGGTGAGGCCTCCCGCCCGGCCCTGATATATATGATAAGAGCTAGCTTTTATATACTTTATATACGTACTTCCTCGTCCATCATCATCATCATAAAAGAATCATCATTATTATATAGATATAGTCGACACACACTTTTCTATCAATCTAATCAAACACACATAGATGAAACAAGTATGATATATATGTCGTTATTTAGTTAAATTCTCGTGTGTATATATATATATATTGGCTTAATAATAAGGAATATGTATTATATATTATCTTATCTCTCTCTGTGTATATATATAGGTAAGCTTGTGGTGCACAAGGAGGATGACCATTCTCTTTTTAAGAGAATGGATGTATCGCAATGGCAAGGCCGCTACTGTACACGCCTCTATAAACTACATTGGCAACTAAGGAAGGAACGTAGTGCATGTAGGGAGCGGGTTCTAGCGCTGGGTGAGGCCTCGGATAAGCTATTCGTCGACCTTTCATCTCCATATCGTCTCCGGCTTAGAATCCTGCAGTATTTCTGGGGCATCAGCAAAGGCACAGCATATAACCACGCGCAAGGAGGTCTTGTTGCCGCCTTCCTTCTTCTTTACACCAAACTAAAGACCGCAGGCTTTCTTACATATTCTGAAGTGGCGTTGGGGGCCGTGAATGTTTATGACATTCTTTTTCGCTTCTTACCACGGTATTCACGAATGGTGCTACCGTGGGTATCCATCTACCTCTTCCACGGGAGTCATCAAGCACGTAACAATATTATCGATGTCAAGATTATTACTTATGTCATATTCTGTTGTACTGCTGTGCTGGAATTTTTTGCCACCATGCCTATTGCTTTTCGGGATTTAGATGATGTTTATCTTTCCCAAGAAGGAGTGGCACAGTGGCCACAGATGGTCTATCAATACAGCTTCATTGGATACTTTGCCAGCAACAAAAAGCACAGCATCTTAATGTCCATTGCAGGTATATTTAATGCATGCAAGGACTTTGTCGACCGAAGGATGCTGTGCATGAAGCCGTGCCGCTCCCGCTCCTCTGCAAGAATTACACATTTGGTTCTTCAATATCTGAGAGATGGATGGAAGGAAATAAAGGACGCTTCCAGCTACCGCAAGTTCAACGACCACACCACACACTGGCCGGTGCTTCTTCGATATCCGGAAGACTGTCATCATGGGGGCTGGAGGAGCAGCAGCATGAGAAAGAGGCCATTCGATGAGAGTGTCCTCCTCTTGCACATCGCCACAGATTTCTGCTTCTTCAATAGCCTGGCGGCTTCAGAGCATACTTGTGGTGGCTTAGCTGACTCGGACTGTTTGGCCTGTAAAGCCAAACAGTGCAGAGAGATGTCTAACTACATGGTTTATCTCTTATTTGTGAATCCTCAGATGTTGTTGCCTGGCACCAGGCGGAAACTCTTCATAGACGCCTACCATGGCCTCAGCAAGATCCTCAACAAGGACATGGACATGGGCAATCCCATGGGCAGGAAGCCGCCAAATGTGAAAAGTCATGAATGGATTATGCTGCAGAGAGTAGTCGATACCATGCAGAAGCGGAACACATCAGAGAAAGCTGAGCCGAAGAAAGTTTCTCCTTCAGAGGAAGAGGGGTCGCCGTCTTCTAAAGAAAAACCGATCAAGAAGACGGAGGGAGATCGCTACAAAGAAAAACTCATTGACGATGCCTGGGCTCTTTCCCAAAGGCGGTTGGAAAAACACAAGGATGATCAGAAGAAGATGTGGGAAGAGATCCAGTGTGCCTGGGTGGAGATGCTCTGCTTCTCCGCTAGCAGATGCAGGGGGTACCTCCATGCCAAGGCATTGGGTGGAGGAGGCGAGTTCCTCTCCTATGTTTGGCTCACACTGTTCCACATGGGGATGGAGACCTTCACCGACAAGCTGCACAGGGAGGAGGAGCCATGCAAAGAAGTTGAAGTTGGGAACAACGCCACCGCTCTACTGTCCACTCCCAACGCCTTCACCACCGCTCCGTCGACTTCTGAGATTTGCATCGACAACGCCTTCAGCACCGACGCTGGCGCCGCTCCATCCACTTCCGAGATTTGCATGGCCCAAGACTACATGGTTTGACTCCTGGTAATTTGGTCTGCAAGTCTGTTGTGGGTGTGCTACTCTCTACTGTTCTTTCCTCGTCTGTGTGTGTAATAAGAAGCTACATTATGTTGCTTTGTTTCCCTTACCTTTTACAAGGCTTTCCACTTGTGTAATGTTGTTTTCCGAAGCTGCAGTGAAATGTTTGAACGTTATGTTGCTTGTTTCCCTTCCCGTTTACAAGGCTTTCCACTTGCGTAATGTTGTTTTCTGAAGCTGCAGTGTAATGTTTGAACGTTATGTTGCTTGGCACATATTTTGTGATGATAGTGACCTCTATCATCTACGTTAATGTTGACAATAAATAACAATATATTGTGCATTATTAAAACTGTACATATCTAATTAAATACTCCTTTGTATACCTGTCATTCTATAAAGTGCATAATTGTGGAGGACCCGTCCTAGATCTGGCAAAACGTTTTCTGTGTTCCTGGTGATTCTCGTTGTTACCCGGCAAGCTGCTGGGAGCCCTCAGTCTCCCCTTCCGGCGTGTGCCTTGACGCTGCCGAGGCCATTAAGACGTCCATGGCAGCAAAACCGATGCGGCGGGTTGTGGTCAAATCAATTTTTATTATTTCCTAATAAGGTGGCCTCGATCTCGATCTGGTCCTCTTTTGCCACTATTTACAGCGGCCGGCAGCGGTGACTTGGCTCAAGCTCAGGACAGTGGACAGAGAGATGAGTGTGGCGGCTGCGGGTGTGGCCGCTGTATTTATAGAGGGCAGCTAGGGCCCACACCGCACAGGTGAATTTACCCTTTTACCCTAGGCGCGCAGACGTTTTGCCCTTTTGAACCATCTAGCCGTTAGGCTGGCCAGTGTGTCACAAAAAGGCACAATCACATCACCTCACTCCGGGCACGGCGTGGCGGCGCGCATGGCTCTCACATGTTCCCTCTCAACTTCTCATAGATAGCACCAACTATCTCCCTATTTAAGTTAAGCACTCTCTCAATGAGTGTAGCATGTGGTACTAATCCCACTCCACTTACCATAAATGTGTGGGTCTTTGGAGTTTCCTTGATTAATTACTATTTAACTAATGGGCCAAGCCCAATTAACTAACAAAGTCTTCCCGCCCCCGCTAAAATCGCTTGACCATCATGATCACGGATAATAAAACCCTAGCTGCCCTGCAATGTCTCCTGGATAAACGAACCATCTGCATTAATTTTCAAAAATCCCTGTGGTGGGGCTTTCCATCTTGGTATTATCATCTCTTTAGGCACTGACTGTTCATCGTTCTTTATTCCTAGGGGCCCCAGAACATCAGCTGCTACTGCATCTTCTGATTATCCCTTTTCACCTTTGTTTATTTTGTTTCTGACGGTCCACCATTTCCATAGCAAAAAGAAAAATTTTGACACATATTTCCTCTTTCATATTTAGCACTTCTGTTATCATCTCCCAAGCCGAACTTGGCATACTGGACATCGTGTATCAAGCAGAATCCCTCTACGGCTTATGTTCATTTTCAGAGCCAAACTGTTACGTGTCAATCACCAAATAAAGTGTTTAACTTTTGGTGGACATGGAACTTTCCAAATTAAAACTTGCGCCAAACAGCTCTTGGCTTTTTTCCGGTTGCCATTATCACTACTCTCACCCTTCTGAAGGCACTTTGAAGGACCGAAACGGCGACTAGAAGGGGGGGTGAATAGGAGCCTCAAAATTTCTTTCGAAATTCAAGTCCTTGGCTCTCACGTCCCCTCAAAGCAAGACATACAGCTGCGAACAAGATGCTAATTTCAACGTGAAAAGCGGATGAATTGCAACACTACTTGGAAGCCCAATTGCAACAAGTCCGGGCGTCGGGGATCACGAGTAGCAACTTTACGAAGGTACGTACATGTCCGATGTCCGATCCCGATCTGCCGCCAGTTGCAACACACAATGCAAGTGGATTGCAACACAACTAGAAACCTGATTGCAAATGCATCCTGGGCCGGTCGGGGTCACGAGAAGTAACTCTCGAGGGTACGGCATGTCGATGTCCGATCCCGAACTGCCCAAAAATTGCAACACAAAACACGTGACCGATTGCAACACGAAAAAGAGATGGATTGCGACACCCGATTGCAACCCAAGAAGCGGTGATTGCAACCCAAGAAGCGGACTGATTGCAACACACCCGACACCCGCGAAACGAGCGAGAGAAACCCGCGATTTCTTAGCGATTTTCGAAGAACCGAGCACTAAATCGCCAAGAACTCTCTCCAATTGAAACCTCAGGTCACAAGATTCAACCTAGATGATCTAGGCATGTAGGTGACCATTTCCCACCAAGAAATTTCAAGTTTGAAGGAGCGAATCGAGAGGAATTTCAGATCTCGCGAAGAACACACCAAAAACCGAGTTTGATCCAAAACTTGCCCGATCTACGTGCTCGTGAGGAATTAGAGTAAATCCTTTGGTGGAAAGGATCTTCTCACGTCCTAGCACGAATCAAAACAAGAAAAACGAGATCAAACGGTGCCAAATCGAAGAAATCGCGAAGAGTAGAGAGGGGGAGAGGATGAACTCGGGAAGAACAAGTGAAGAACAAAAATCACAGCACAAGATCAAACATGAACACCGATCGAATCACTCCAAACGTCACCATGTGACAGGCTACTCAGAGCTAGCCCTTGCTCAAATGATTTGATACAAACGGTGGACCTCTCACACCAAGGTTTGGAACCCTAAGCTAGGAATTGCAAAATGAGAGGCAAGGGAGGATGAAGGGGTATGCCTCTGCTAAATAGCCCCAATTCCCTCTGCCTAAACTACCCCTAAGATACATGAGTCGATTTTGTAACCCTAAGGCTATTTCCGTCGACTCGGGTAATCTTCGATCCGGCGGGCCACCGCGCCTCCTCATCGGTAGCCTTGCCTCCACGCAACCTCCCCGATGCCGCCACGTGCCGCCCTTCCGTCCGCCGAACACTTCGGTTTTGAGGCCCAAACCCGCGAAACCCGCGCCGTGGGTTTTGAGGCCCAAACCACTAAACCCGCCGCCGATGGTTTTGAGGGCAAACCACCAAACCTCCTCGACACGTGTCATCGCCATCTTGACCGCCCGAGTTGCCAAGTCATCCGAGCTCCCGCTCTGCCCTTGCTCGCCGTCTTGACTCGATCGACACGGTCCCGCCACGTCCTCTTGCATCCGTCGATGTCCCAGATGTCAGCCACTATGGCTAGCCACCCGGCGATCCGGTCCCTCGGTCCAAGCCTCACGTCCGTCCTTCACCTCCGCGGTCCGTCGGCCCGGCACGTCCTCCTTGGCTCCTTCACCTCGCCGTCAGCTACCATCTCCGAGCTCAACACCTGCACAACACGAACCAAGAGATACGTCTTCGACACACTCCACGTGTGCCGGTGAAACATAGCCGAAGCATAAAAAGATAAAAGAAAAATAGAAGGAGAATGTTGACTGTTGACAATCACTACATCACAAAACTAAACACATGCGACCTAAATCAACCATGTGTTCGCAATCTCCCCCTTGATGAGTGCATTGTCAACATTCAACACAAAGACAGAGAAGAAAGAAGACAAAGACATCCAGTGAACACAATCTAGGCATAAGCCGAGACAAAAAGTGCTAATTGCAACCTCAAAGACAATCAAATTGCAACGAGCGGATCTCCTGATTGCAACAAGTCTGTACCGACTGCATTCACTGGATAGCAAATATGGAGCAAAAACTTGGTTCCCAAAGACATGGGCAAAAAGGCTCGACACAACCAAGCTAAGACAGCTAGTCCTCAAGAAGAGGTAGAACAGGCTCAACACCACTAGCACAGCTCCAAACCAAATACCAATTTCTTTCACACACAAAAAGCTAGACCCTCAAGACAGAGGCAAAGGCTCAACACATCTAGCTCAAAGTGCTACTCCCCCTGGACAAATGCATTCACTGTCTTTGTATCTTTCTCCCCCTTGTTGGCACATGCACTAATCAAGCTATGAAATGCAATATGACACAATGCAAAGCTTCAAGATTATATTCAACTGAATGAGAGAGTGCTCAAAGTGGTACCATAGCAACAAACTACAAGTGCTAGCCGGAGCTCAAGATGATCAAGTGATATGAAATATGGCACAAAGCATTTTGAGCAAATTTTAGTATCTTGCAAAAGGAGGTTCACCATCAAACATAGCACCTAGCACAAGTAAATAGGAGATCAACTAAGTGCTCAAACATGTAAACTAGGTGAACTACCCCAAACAAATTCAAACATCATGCTAGACAAGGTTGCAAAAAACTTGTGTTCATTTTAGTTCGAGTTGCAAAATGTTCACAAGTTACAAGATAGCATGCGAGTGGTTATCCACATTTGCCTTGCCTTACTAATCAACCATGTCAAGCCTATGCAAGTGAGCAATGATTAGCTTAAGACAATGGTCCGGGTCAAACACAATGAAGTCCAAGTTCATTCAAGAGTGCAAGTGAAAGCAGGTCTCGAACTTCAAAGTGTGGCAAAATGGACCCACTTTCGATCTTTTCATCACTTTAGCTTTAGACTTCACGTTTTAGCATGGTATTATCATGAAGATCTAAACAAGTGAATGAATCAAAGCATGAGACATAGCTACCAAGGATACACATAAGAGCTCAAAGGATCTCAATATCCTACTCATGATAGAAGCTAGCTCAAGGGTGAACCAAGATTTAATTTCATCATTCATTAATCAAGTTCACATGTGGAAAAAGTTGCTCAGCTCATAACATACATCAAAAGATCAACAAGAGCTAAAGCTTGAAGCACTATCATACTCATACTACTAAGAGCACAATCTCATTCAAATCAATATAAAAGTGAAGCTCATGATATGCAAGTATGATACAAAAACAAAAAACAAACCTAGAAACTACAACTGTACATCAACTACAAATCTACCCCTCAAAAGGGATAGCAAACTCCCAACTCCCCACGAAGCTTAGCAAAGCGGACTTGGTCTAGTGGTTTTGTGAAAATGTCCGCAATCTGCTGCTCCGTGTACACATGCTGTACATCAATGTCCCCTTTCTCCCGGTGATCTCTCGAAAGTGGTACCTCACCTCTATGTGCTTGGTCTGGGAGTGTAGGACTGGGTTTTTGGCAACACTCACAGCTCCCATGCTATCACACAACAAAGGTACACGTGAAAAGCTCAAGCCAAAGTCTCTCAAAGTGGCAACCATCCACAACAGCTGGGAACAACAAGCGGCAGCAGCTACATACTCCGCCTCAACCGTCGACTGAGCGACACCAGATTGCTTACGAGACGACCAAGACACTAGAGAAGTACCAAGGAACCGACAAGTACGGTAGGTAGACTTTCTATGCATACGATCACCAAAGATAATCAGAATCCGAAAAGCCAACCGGGAGAGGGTGGAAGAGGCCGAGTACCATAGGCCAAAGTCAAGGGTAAACCGCAAATACCAAGATCCTCTTCACGCGCTGACGAAAGTGAGAGGTGCGTGGCGACGACCGGCGTCTTGCAGAGGCACACCGCAAAAGAACCGGATGTCGGTAGCGTCGCCGCGTCGGTACAACAAAATAACCGATCATGCTTCGGTACTCCCTTTGGTCCACAGCTTCTCCATCCTTGTCCTCGTCCAGGGCCGTCGTCGTCGACATGGGTGTCGAAAGAGGCTTGGCCTCACCCATGCGAAACTTGCGGATGATGTCCTTCGTGTACTTGCCCTGGTGTACGAAGATCCCGTCCTTGGTTTGCTTGATTTGAAGTCCAAGGAAGTAGGTCAGCTCGCCCATCATGCTCATCTCGAACTCCCTGCTCATAATCTCGCAAAACTTCGATACCATAGCATGTGAAGAGCCACCAAAGATGATATCATCCACATATATCTGAACCAGGAGGATGTCACTGCCCTTCCTAAGCAAGAACAAGGTCTTGTCTACAGCTCCCATCACAAAACCCTTAGCTAACAGGAAGGCTTTCAACCTCTCATACCACGCTCTGGGGGCTTGTTTGAGGCCGTACAAAGCCTTGTGCAACTTGTACACACATAGTGCGGGTGTTTAGGATGCTCAAACCCCGGGGTTGCCTCACATACACCTCCTCCTCTATGAACCCATTTAGGAACGCACTCTTGACATCCATCTGGAAGAGCTTAAAGCCCTTCGAGGCTGCAAAGGCAAGCAAAATCCTAATGGCTTCTATGCGGGCTACAGGAGCAAAGGATTCCTCATAGTCTATACCCTCTTTCCGACAAAACCCCGGGCAACTAGTCCGGCTTTGTTTCTCACAACCACCCCATCCTCACTCTGTTTGTTCTTAAACACCCACTTGGTTCCTATGGGATGACATTCACCGGAGGTGGCACTAAAACCCAAACTTGGTTCCTCTCAAAGTTACGCAACTCCTCATGCATGGCATTGACCCAATCCAAAATGTATAATGCAAAGGTAACATCTTTGGGCTCAAGAGTGGAAACAAATGCGAGAATGAGCAAAATGACACATAGCATAGGATTTGGAACGAGTTACCCTTTGGTTCAATCCTCCAATCATGGTCTCACGGGGGTGGCGACGAAATGTCTTTGAGGCGCGCCGTCGCCAAGATGTCGCCTCCCCTCGACCGGAGTGGGAACCTCCTCGGGTGCCGCCGTCTCCTTCGAGGGAGCCGCTCCACCGGGACCCGTGAAGTAGTGGTAGTAGGGTCCGGTCCGTGAGCGGTCGTCCGTCGATCCACAGGTCACGGGGGGGCAAGCGGTGGAGTCGCCGGGATCACCCCATAACGTCTTCTGCTCCTCCTCCACAAAGATGCTCGCTCTATCTCCTCCTTTCCTGCACACTCAAACACGGGAGAAGAACAAGGCGCAGCCTCATCGAAGGTAACCTCACATGTCTCTACAACGCTGTTAGTCTCAAGGTTAAGAACCACCGTAGGCATGTGAGTGCAAAGCATATCCAAGAAAAATGCCATCGGTGATCGAGACTCAAACTTGTCAAGATTACCTTGCTTGAGAATGAAGCACCTGCATCCAAACACACCTGGTGACTCACCTTGGGCGTCTTCCAAACCGCAACTCATACGATGTCTTCTTGGTGAAAGCACGGAGGAAAATGCGGTTGGAGACATGGCATGCCGTGTTGATTGCCTCAGCCCAATACTTCCTTGGAGTCTTGTGTTCATCGAGCATGGTCCTTGCCATCTCCACAAGAGTCCGGTTCTTCCGCTCAACAATCCCGTTCTGCTGCGGGACATAAGGGCTAGAAAACTGGTGCTCGACACCCAAGTTAGCACAAAGAGACTCGAACTGAGAGTTCTTAAATTCTGTGCCATTGTCACTGCGAATCGCTCAAATGGTCAGTATCTGGCCAACTTCGGTTCTCGTCTCAAAATCAAATCACGAGCAAAACCCGAAAGCCTCATCCTTGCCCTCCATGAAAAAGACCCAAGAGTATCTCGAAAAATCGTCAACGATCACTAGACAGTACCACTTCCCACCCACTGACCTCACCCGAGATGGACCAACGGTGTCCATGTGAAGGATCTCTCCCGGTCTCGAGGTCATAATCGGAAACCGTGGTGGGAAGCGGATACCATCTTCCCGTGACGACGGGGATGACAAACCAAATCCTTCTCTAATTTGAGCTTAGGCAATCCTCGGATTAGACCCATAGAACTTAACCTCGTGAGAAGGTCAAAGCTCAGGTGTCCAAGTCTCCTATGCCACTTCCACAAATCGGAGGAGGAACCGCCAACAAGCAACAAGATGTGCCAAAAGCTCGAGAAAAATCAGCACGAAAGACTTGCCCAAATGGCACAATCCAAAGAAATGAGATCATCGCGAGTCCAAAACTCGAGAACACCCAACCTTGAAGCGTACCTCATACCCGTCCGCCATGAGCCGAGAGACGAAGCGGGTTGAAGTGAAGGTTGGAGACGAGCGCCACATCCTTGAGCACAAAGTGGTCATTGATCCTGATTGACCCTCGAGATAGTATCTTCCCTCTGTTGCTGTCCCCGAAGGTAATGTACTCTTTCGTCTTCATGGGGGTGAGGCTGGAGAACCACTTGGAGTTTCCGGTCATGTGTCGAGAACAGCCGAGTCAATGAGCCACATATCCTCCAAACCTACCAAATTGTATCAACGATAAAACATGGGATGAGCATATGGCACAACACTGGGGTTAGTAAACTTGGAAGAGTACCAGTGTTGACCATCTTGCCCCAAATATGCATTAGGCAAAACAAACATCCCACGCCCCATCTTCTCAAACTGCTTACCACGCACAACAAAGCGTGGTGCTCTCCTCTTCTCAACCTCAAAGCTCCCAAAGCGAGGATCTACATTCACTCGCGAACACGACCACCAAACGATCTCACAAAAACCGTGGCACAAACCTCTGAGGCCTCCTACCTTCAGGCCTAGCAAACGCGCCTCGAACCGACGCACACCCTCTCATACATGCCAAGTGGTGGGTGATACATGTCACGGTTCTCAAACTCCACTCGACGCCTAGCATCCCTCTTCCTCCTAAAGCAAAACTCAACCAAGTGACCATCTCTCGGCAATACTCACGCGGTGATACCTCACCTCTCTCTTAGGTGGTGGTTGGTTCACTCTCTTGGGTGGATGGTTCACTCTTGTTGTGGTCTTGGCCTTAGGAAGGGGTTTTCTCGAGGGATCCCGGGCAAAGTGTCAAGTGGGTTCTTGAGGTGGTTCGGTTTGGGAAGCCACACTTGTTTGGGAGGTGGAGTCTTAGTGGGTTCTTGGAGAATGCCATCTTGCACAATGGGCTTGGAAGGCTCGGGTGGAGTGATCTTGGTAAACTTAGGAGTGTTGGTTGGTTTCTCACTCGAGCTCAAACCACTCCCTTGACCAACCTTTCCATAGATAACTTCACCCTTCCCACCTATAGCAAAGCCTAAACCCGATGTGTCGGTCCCCCCTTGAATTGACTCATCATCATGCCAAGCCGTGGCTCTCCACTAGACACCCAACTTCGGGACGAGGCGAAGGTACTTGTTCTCCTCTTCTACTACTGCCCCTTACCATGCCTACAAGACATGAGCTCCAACTCCAAAGCTTCACACTTAGCACATCCCAGGCACGGTGCTATCTGAGTTGGCCTTCTCAAGCACAGCAAGCTTGGCAGCCTTCTCTGCCAACTCAGATCGCAAGTCAGGACAAGACTTGCACGCACTCAACAAAGCATCGGCCTAGACTTCAACTCAACATGCTCATCTAGCAAAGTCGAATACTTGGACTGCAAAGACACGATGCTAGACATATGCACAAAGACAAGCATCACACTCCGTCTGATCAGAGACATCGACAGGCTTCCTAAGCAACTCAATCTCAGTCACCGCCATCTCCCACTTCTCCTTGTACTCCTTTCTCTCCCTAGCGGCACGCTTAAGCAACTTCTCTTGACAAACAAGCGCATCACCCAAAGATTCAACCTCATCAGGGAGAGATTCGATTGTAGGAGGTACCTCAGTGGGAGAGGAAGAAGAGTCGCTGCCGGTCGCCTCTCCTTCGAGGGCCATGGTGCAGAAGCCCCCGGGCTTGGAGTTGGTGAAGAAGCAAAGTCCATTGAGCTTGTCCTCGACCTTGCGCCGGGCTCCTCGTCGCTTGAGGAAGATTGCCCGTCCGAGGAGTAGTTGTCGAGGTCGCCGAGGGATGCAAGGAAGGCGTGCTTGTGCTCCTTGGCACGCTTGAGGTACTTCTTCTTGATTGCCTCGTTGTCGAATCCCTTCTTGGACTTGTGCTTGCCGGAGGTGTACTCGCGCTTGTCCTTGCGCTTGTCGGAGTCGTACTTTGCTGGAGTAGTACTTCGCCGGAGTACTTGTCTTTGTTCTTCTTGGGGCATGCGGCGACGGCGGTCCGGGATCTCCGCACTCAAGCATCCGCCCTTGGATGGGCCGCCACGCCGACCGGTTCAAGCGGTTGTTGTGAAAATGCGAAATCGGCCGATGACTAGTGCAAGCTCATCATCCCCAAGGCTCTCCATCTGCTCCTCTCATCGCATACACCAAGGAAGACAAGGCGAAAGAAATCGTGATGGGTTAGCGTAAGAACCGGAACCGCCCTTACCCGAGACGAGTGCAACGTTCGGCGCAGATGGGTTCTTCGGCCGCGCCTGATCTCGAGCCTCGATCTCGGAAGACTTGAGCTTGCTGTAGAGCTCGTCGGGTGTGAGGGTGTCGTAGTTTGCGACTCCATGATTGCGGACACCTTCACATCCCACACCTTCCGATCCAAAGCGTACAAGAGCCGCATTGCCTTCTCGTGCTCGTCCAACCTCTCCGACGGCTTGTTCGCCCGAAGCTTGTTGCGGATCGTGCGGAACCTAGCAAAGAGAGAATCGATGGACTCGCCATCAAGCTGGATGAGGTTATTGTACTCTCTCTTGTAGGTCTCGTATAGGCGGGCCTTGACTTGTGGGGTTCCCTCGTGGTAGCTCTCTAGTGTTTTCCACACCTCACGAGCGGTCTCACAAGTGGCAACTCTCTCAAACTCGGTATCCTTGAGGCTAGAGAACAAGACGCTCCTCGCTCGGTTGTTGGCATTGTGTTGGGCTATTTGATCCTCACCCACTCGAGCGGCTAGCACTTGGTAGTTCTCGTCCTCAACAATCTCCCACACTCTCCAATCTATCCCCATGAGATGCGCTTGCATCTTGATCTTCCAATAGGGATAGTTGGTGCCATCGAACTCCGGAGGCTTGCCACCGAAATGACCAAACCTCTCCATGTCGCTTTTCTCATGCGGATCAAGAACCTAAGGTTAAGGTGGATATGATCCTTAACCTGCTTTGATACCAATTGAAGGACCAAAACGGCGACTAGAGGGGGGTGAATAGGAGCCTCAAAATTTCTTTTCGAAATTCAAGTCCTTGGCTCTCACGTCCCCTCAAAGCAAGACATACAGCTGCGAACAAGATGCTAATTTCAACGTGAAAAGCAGATGAATTGCAACACTACTGGAAGCCCAATTGCAACAAGTCCGGGCGTCGGGGATCACGAGTAGCAACTTTCTGAAGGTACGGACATGTCGATGTCCGATCCCGATTCGCTGCCAGCGGTTGCAACACACAATGCAAGTGGATTGCAACACAACTAGAAACCCGATTGCAAATGATCCGGACGGTCGGGGTCACGAGAAGTAACTCTCGGAGGGTACGGACATGTCGATGTCCGATCCCGAACTGCACGCCAAATTGCAACACAAAACACGTACCGATTGCAACACGAAAAAGAGATGGATTGCGACACCCGATTGCAACCCAAGAAGCGGTGATTGATTGCAACCCAAGAAGCGGTCGATTGCAACACACCCGACACCCGCGAACGTAGCAGAGAAAACCCGCGATTTCTTAGCGATTTTCGAAGAACCGAGCACTAAATCGCCAAGAACTCTCTCCAATTGAAACCTCAGGTCACAAGATTCAACCTAGATGATCTAGGCATGTAGGTGACCATTTCCCACCAAGAAATTTCAAGTTTGAAGGAGCGAATCGAGAGGAATTTCAGATCTCGCGAAGAACACACCAAAACCGAGTTTGATCCAAAACTTGCCCGATCTACGTGCTCGTGAGGAATTAGAGTAAATCCTTTGGTGGAAAGGATCCTCTCACGTCCTAGCACGAATCAAAACAAGAAAAACGAGATCAAACGGTGCCAAATCAAGAAATCGCGAAGAGTAGAGAGGGGGAGAGGATGAACTCGGGAAGAACAAGTGAAGAACAAAAATCACAAAGACAAGATCAAACATGAACACCGATCGAATCACTCCAAACGTCACCATGTGACAGGCTACTCGAGCTAGCCCTTGCTCAAATGATTTGATACAAACGGTGGACCTCTCACACCAAGGTTTGGAACCCTAAGCTAGGAATTGCAAAATGAGAGGCAAGGGAGGATGAAGGGGTATGCCTCTGCTAAATAGCCCCAATTCCCTCTGCCTAAACTACCCCTAAGATACATGAGTCGATTTTGTAACCCTAAGGCTATTTCCGTCGACTCTGGGTAATCTTCGATCCGACGGCCACCGCGCCTCCTCATCGGTAGCCTTGCCTCCACGCAACCTCCCCGATGCCGCCACGTGCCGTCCTTCCGTCCGCCGGAACACTTCGGGTTTTGAGGCCCAAACCCGCGAAACCCGCGCCTGTGGTTTTGAGGCCCAAACCACTAAACCCGCCGCCGATGGTTTTGAGGGCAAACCACCAAACCTCCTCGACACGTGTCATCGCCATCTTGACCGCCCGAGTTGCCAAGTCATCCGAGCTCCCGCTCGCCGCACGCGCTCGCCGTCTTGACTCGATTGACACGGTCCCGCCACGTCCTCTTGCATCCGTCGATGTCCCAGATGTCAGCCACTATGGCTAGCCACCCGGCGATCCGGTCCCTCGGTCCAAGCCTCACGTCCGTCCTTCACCTCCGCGGTCCGTTGGCCCGGCACGTCCTCCTTGGCTCCTTCACCTTGCCGTCGGCTACCATCTCCGAGCTCAACACCCGCACAACCACGAACCAAGAGATCGTCTTGACACACTCCACGTGTGCCGGTGAAACATAGCCGAAGCATAAAAAGATAAAAGAAAAATAGAAGGAGAATGTTGATTTGTTGACAATCACTACATCACAAAAAACTAAACACATGCGACCTAAATCAACCATGTGTTCGCACACTTTCACCCGTTGTTTCTCATCATCCAGCACATGATAAGCACTTTTAACCGAGAATAGGCCTCTTCGATCAAAATGCCAAGCCAAGATATCATCTTGACTGGGGTTAGTTGGAGTTGCGCATTCGCGACATCATCTTCCCAAAACACATCTCGAACCATCTCCTCCCATGTGCCTCAAAAACGGGTTCAAAAGTTCCTCCACTTTTGTCAACAAAATATGTCCACGAGGAGTGATTGGCCGCCTCGTCACACCATGTGCAATCCATGGGTCCTCCCAAATTTTAATTTGAGACCCATCACCCACTCTCCGTATCAACCCCTTCTTCAAGGCTTGGATTCCTCTCAGAATACTCCGCCCGGTGTATGATATGCCCGGTCTCTCTTTGGCCTCAGTAACAAAGAAATATTTGCGCCATATTTTGCCATCGATTAACGAGCACACAAGGATTCCGGGTTCTCGCAAGATCCTCCACCCCTCACGTGCCAGCATTGCTAGATTAAATAGATGTAGATCTCTATATCCAAGTCCCCCTTCTTCCTTTCTTCCACACATATCCTCCCAAGAGACCCAATGCATTTTATTCTCCTTATCTTGTTGTGCCCACCAATCTATAAAACTTATGTTTGCAACCCCACTAGCTAATTCTCTTGACATGCAAGCACGCCACCTCACCATCCCACTAACACTCCACTAGCATGCCACCTTACCGGCCCACTAACTCTTCCTTGCGCCACGTCATCAACATGCCCCACATGTCTATGGGCATTAAAAAAAGTTATAACTCATGAACCAAAAATAAATCAAATTCTGATTACACCATTAAATTCATTTTAATAAATCCTTTAAAATAAGATCTAACATGTATATATTTTGATAAAATTATAAGTGGGACCTGTTGGTATAGAGGAAAAAAAAAGAAAGAAAAAGAGTAGGAGGGTGATAGTAATATTGTAACTCAGAATTCTCCCTCATCCTCGCAGCAAACGCTGGGAATCCACTAGTATCTACAAATCGTCCTGCCGCTCATTTCATCGCAAAGGGATTTTGTCAAGTCAAAACATGACATTGTATATGAAGGAATTGCTTGTGTCAACGCCTTAATAATATTTCTTTTGCCCGCCTTCGAAAGAAGCTTTTCCTTCCACCCCTGAATACGCTTCCAAAGGTGTTCTTTTAGGTAAGCAAATAAACTAGCCTTGGATGTTGGATCTCGCCCATACATACTTGGTAAGTGGTAAGCCTAGATATTTTGCACTTTCAGAGATTCCTCGCGTTAGTTCTAAAGTTTGCATAAAGAGTACCCTATCCTCCGCTTTAGTGTTCTTACTTGAAAACAATTGAAGACTTCTCTTTGTTTATTGTTTGCCCCGAGAATGTCTCATAAATTTGTAGAACATGCCACAAATGGACTGCATTATCTTCATTTGCTTTTAGGAGAAGTAGCGAGTCATCCCTTCGATACTTCCTCGTAGCCTCTGCCTCATTTATCAAGCTTGAAAACCTTCAGCACACAACAAAAAAGAGGTACAATGATAATGGATCTCCCCATCGTCGTAAGCCACGAGATGGGATGATTTGTTCGGTCATTCCACCATTCACTTTGATATGCACCTCATAATTATATCAACCCATCTGTCATGAAATCTCATTTTCCTCATTATCTTCTCCATAAAAGACCATTCCACCGGATCATATGCTTTGCTCATATCGAGTTTCAAGGCTGCATATCCATCGCCTCCACGTCTTTTTGTCTCGTAATCAAGCGCCCAGGGAACAAAAGCACTTTGATTTTGGGCGATAATATCGGGCAAAATAATCTTCAAACAATTGCAAAGAACCTTCGAAGCAATTTTGTATACAACATTGCATAAACTTATTGGACGCAAACCTTTAAGTTTCTCAGGATTTCGCACTTTAGGAATAAGGATTACCACTGTATCGTTCCATGAAACTAGCATCGGCCCACCCTCTAGGAAACTCCTCAGATCTCTAGTGACATCACCTCCTATTGTTTCCCAAAAAGATTTATAAAAAAAGAGTAAATTGCACTCACGATACAACAACTATCCAAGTGGATGCATTTTAGTCTAACATCTTGTAATTTGTTTGATTTAATACAACAACTATCTAGGTGTGTGCAAGTTGGTCCAACATCTTCTAATATGTTTATTTGATGCAAGAACTTGGATCATTGGTGCTTATACGGTCCAAACATTGTCATAGGTTTATTAAAGTCTCGCTCTCTAGTTCTTTCTCGATTCTTTTGACAGCGCAACTCCTTCACCATCTTATTTTTTATGTTTATTTACTACATCTTTTTTTTTGCTTACTACGTCCTTAAAATTTTATCAATTGTTTCTTCTTTTTTTTTTTTTTTCTATTTCTTTTTTTGGCTTGGTAAACCTGTACAAAAACTTGGTTTGTTCTGTTATAAATAGAACCGGACAAAAAAACAAAACCAAATTTTTTCCACTCTTTTTAAAAAAAGAACCTCTCGGATCCTGATTCTTATGGAATGGACAACCCACGTATCAATTTTAGCAAGCCTTAAATGATCATAGGTTATGGATGAAAATAATATTATAATATAGAAAGAAAAATAGCTAGTTTGATTGGTTTGTTGGGTTATAATGGGAACCAGACCAAAAACCAAAACCAAATTCCATCCATTCTTGTTTTTAAAAAGAATCTTAGAACCTGATTCTAATGCAAAGGACAACCGCACATCAATTTTAGCAAGAGGACTATAGTTTAGGGATGAAAAAAATATTATAATATAGAAAGAAAAATAACGGTAATGGTGTATAGCCAAAATTAAATGGTGTATAGTAAACTATTCAAGCCAAGTGATGGACGAGAATGATAAGCATATGGGTGTGTAGCTTCCAATGACGGTAATTAAGGGTGTATGAAGGCATGTTACAATGCGTGGACCATATATGCACCAATGAACCAAGTTCTCGCATGCAATTAAACATATTAGAAGATGTTGGATCCGGATCAACATGCACACACCTATATAGTAGTTGTATTAAATTGAACAAATTATAAGATGTTGGACTAACATGCACCCACTTAGATAGTTATTATTGTATTATGAGTGCAATTTACTCTATAAAAAATTGCAGACATACCATCATCTCCCGGCGCCTTCAGATTGCCAATACCATCTAGTCCATTTTTTATTTCTTCATCTGTAAATTCCTTCATTAAAAATCATTCATCTTACGGTGTAACTCCGGGCTGTGACACATTGCAAAGAATTCTCCGTGCCACTACCTGCATGAGAAGTGAATAGATCCCGATAAAAATTAGTCACTGCTAACAGCATGTCATCCTCCTCTTACAACACTCGCTCAACCTTCAAATAATCCTTCTGACTCTATTTCTATGCTTCCTATCTGTTGCATACTGATGAAAAACTTTTGTATTCTTGTCTCCTTTACTTACTCTATTTCTACGCTTCCTATCTGTTGCATACTGATTAAAAACTTTTGTATTCTTGTCTCCTTTACTTAGCCAATGCACCTTACCCCTCTGTGTCCAATACAGATTCCTTTGCTCCTCCAACCTTTCCAACTTAAATTTGAATAGATCTATCCGTCCCGCAACCTTAGCATCAATTGGCCCTCGACGCCTCTCCTCCAAGGCTTTTCAAGCTCTCTTAATTCTATTCTCTAAGTCACCAAGGATATTCCTACTCCAATCTTTTAGATCGATAGCAACATCTTGTAATGCCGATGTCCCCCCCCCCCCCCCCGCGCCGTCCATCGATAATTTCAAGCATTTTCCACAATCTCACCACATTGTTCCTCTTGCACCCAGCCTGCCTCAAAACCGGAATCAGGATTATTTTTTTTCTCGAGACAGGTTGCACGTTGTCCCATTCAGTCTCCAAAATGACCTGGTCGATGATCAAAATGCTTTGAATCTCCATTAGTTACTTTGAAAGTCGGGAACCGAGCCCTCCACGCACCATCGGCCACTACCCGATCCAAACGCTCATGAACATAATGCTAATCGTCGTGATTATTATTCCACCAAGTGAATGGATCGCTCGTGTAACCTAGGTCCGTCATACCACAATCTTGGAGGTCCTCCTTCCTTTTCACATCCTAACAAAATTTCTATAAGTTTGTGATCTATAAGTTTCTTTATTAGCATGTTTATGTTTTGTCGGTTAAATACCAAAAAAGATTTTCACTCTAGAACCGTGACAGCAAATCTGAATCCCGCCTCCTCATGTCCCAACATATTTGAGGGCTGCCGTGGGTCCACCGAGTACCTCATCTCGACGGCACTACTGCTCAGTTTGTGGTAGTTCTGCACACTACACATGCGTGAGGTGTGGAACAAGGTTCTGTTCTTGCCGCCGCCAAGTCATACACAATGATACCCACGCCTGAAATTTGTGGCTTGATCAACTGGATGTACAAGCTATATTTGATGTATGTCCACTCCTCGATGATTGTTCATCTAGTCATCTGTTGTTTGGTCAAGAGGATATGCTTGTTGTGTATGTTTTGTACTGTAGGAGAGGGTTGTTAAATGGTAGAAGTGTTTTTAGTAGCTATGTACTACAGTTGAAACTGCTAGGTAAGATGTCTTGTAGGCCCACAACTTTTTCGTCGAAATGCTATGTGAGTAGCTGTATTTATGCAGCGGTAATTCCACTTTCTTCTCGCACCTTGTAAAATTAGCTTTGGTCTTAATTTGAGAATACATAAACTTTTACTTGCAAATATATTTTTCTTTCAATTTCTCTGAGTAATATTGGTAGTATTTCAAATGTAGACAAGTAGAGTGGTAGCCAATCTGTCAATTTTAGCAGAATCACATTTCTGAATCGCATAAGGTGTGATCTGAATAAGATTAATATCGAAATAGTCCTTACTTTATGTTTCTTTCTCGAGGGTTGTTACTTGTCACTATATCAAATACGAGAAAAATCTTATTAATAGCACTAAAAAGTTATCTCATTATCAAATATGGGCAATTGTACTTTGCTAGTATATGGAAGCTCTTGGATGTCCTAGTAAAAATCAGAAAGCATGAATTTGACCAAAGCTCTTTGCGAACGACAAGTACTTGAAATGCTGATACCATGTGTACAATATATTTTGATATTAGAAACTTTGACAAAATGTTACTCTTCGCTTGTAGTACCATTTTTGAAAAATAAAGCTTTATCTTTTGTCCTTGCAAAGGATTTAATCAGTAATAATAAGATCCTTGAAAGGCAATAGTTGAAAGATAATTTCGTTTCTGCATGAATATACAACAAATTATTCATAAGGTGATTGTGTTGTTACCATCCGAGACCGGAATGCTCCTAAAGTCAGTCATTTAGATATCTTTTCATCTTTGAGGTCCACATGCTACAGCTTGTCAACCTTGTTATTAGCATCCGGAATGCCCCTAAATTCAGTAATTTTATATGTTTGAACTCCACAACTTGTCAACCTTGTTATCAGCAGTAAAACAAATTCGTGTCAAGCTCTTGGGTGTGTAAATAAAGTGTTTCGTGATTCTCTTTATTAAATACACTCTCTTTATTAAATACATTGATAGCTGGGCATGCAAATGGTTGTGTCCAGGTCTTTATAACAAAGATGTTGTGATGACCAACCAGCATCTTTACAAAAGTGCTACCTCATGATGCTTTGCAAAAGAGAAAGTAAAGGTGCCAAGAATGAAACAAAGCATATAAGCATCGGTGACGTTACTTCCTCTAAATTTTAAGCGACAAGAAGCAAGGAATAGAATCGTGAGTGCTTTAAGTTCGAGGTGAACGTATTTAACAAAAGCCATTACGCCATCCTCTCTTTGTTTGATGCCGATTATATGGCATCACATGACAGCGCATCTGTGTCGCTAGCTAATCTTGATTTCATCATTGGAAGAAGTGCCATTTCAACACTAGTTAAGTACAAGCACATCCACCATACGGTGTTCCCGCATCACCAACACGATGACACACACAACTCAATGTTTTACAGTTCTCCGATTCGAAGCTAAGAGGACCAAGACCTCCATCATGTCTCGTTGTCGGTTCGGATCGGCTAAGCAAGAGCCTTCTAAGTTTTACCTAATAAAATGTATTTTTTTACCTAATAATACCAAGACCTCCATCATGCCCATATCTGTTTCCCGATCCCTTGGTCATCGGTTCGAGGCTAAGCAATACTCCAAGAGCCTTCTAAGTTTTACCTAATATCGCTTTCCTTATCACTTGGTTTTCGAAGTAACACTATCTCGCCCATACTTTTGTAGGCAACTATAGAGAACAATTGCCGAAAGCAAGAGCATCTCTTGCCAATCGACTTCAACCCCCGTTGTCACCCAGCCCACACCCTTCCTTGTAGCGTTCCACCCGACAAATCACACACCAATGCTTAACTGCTAGCCACCACAAGTATTTGACAATTATTATATACTGAAAAAAAAAAAAAAAACAATGACCAAAAACAGGTACTTGAGGAAACCAAAGAATTCATGTTCACTTGTTCGCATAAAATGCACTAGACACCGAAATGATAACAAAATGGTATATGTAGTAGGGACAAGAAAAGCAAAATAATGAAAACTAAGTCCTCAAGGAACCCAAGATTCCGTGTTTATCCGAAATAGTACACACTTTGATGCCAAGAATTGTATGACACTTGATAGTAATCAATATATGCAGTTGATGCGCATGCAGACCCTTGGCAAGATGCAGGTTCGATGATCGCCTCACTATCAAGCCTTGGTAGTTACTAGTTAAGTACAAGGTTTTGGATGTATGATTCTTGGTTCCAGCTTATAGTTGAGTTATTGAAAGTCAAATGGGCATGGTAAGAAAATTATCAATTGGCATAACTACTTACCACATCCAAGATTGTATCTCGCTTCACCTTTCACCCCACCAAAGGTGAATATTGAGCCACCGAGCACAGTGAAGAATGGTATCCTCTCGGTGTAGTTCATGGGTTCAACCATCACCCATGATGGCATTCTTGGCTCATACACCTCAACAAAGGCCACCATTGCTTTAGCCCCAAAGTGTCATATCCACCAATCGAGAATGGAAGAACATACAAAGGCAAAATACATCAACAAAGGATAGTGTACACCCCGATGCACCCTCTCCCCTTTCATTTGCTTGGGCACACGTTATATAGCATATTTTTGAAAGGAACTTCCTACATATCTTCAATTCATTGTTTTGATATAAAAGAAAGAGTTACATGACATACATCTTCTCATTAAATACCGTAAGTGTATGACAGCCCCTTCCCCGCACTCATCTTTGGCAAAGCATTTTCCAGTTAGCCTCCCGAGGATCGAGTCTTTTCAGCCAGAGCTGGCAATACACATCGAAAAGTTAGCACAAAGTATTATTGTGTTCCTCCCACTTCAAATATCACTGTCATTATAGGCTAATGAACATTTATGAAATAATTGATTTATTCAGATTTGCACTAAACCATAGGTCGGCACATGAGGTTTAACTAATCTGTTTTGAGACGTTTGGAAGTTTTATGAGCAGTTGTATTTCCACCGGATCAAAACTATTCATAAAACTTGCTTCTTGGCAGCCTATGGTGTGATTTTGAGAGGTTTAACCACCAAGTACAGGCAGGAAAATTACAAAGACCTCGGATATTGTACACCATTGAAGCCACCAACAAAGATAAATCACACCATTTAGTGCCACACCAGCTAGAGCAAAGCGCGAAGAACAAGTGTGACAAAAATCGGTCAAGTTAAAGAGTTTATCATATTATGTGGAGATTTGTGTCGAGAAGCAAACATTTTCCCAAAAAGGACAAGTACATGAAATTGAAATGGGACCAGAACTGCTTTTTTCTTTCACCTTGAGAATTACAAAGTTTTCCATGAGTAAATAGTTATTATTTTCCCAACATGTTTGTGTCTTAGGTAAATTTATGCATGTTCTACTTCTACAAAGTGCTTCATCAAGTAATATATGAGAAGAAAAGCTTTCGGACTCTAGAACAAATAAATGGTAGAAAGTGATACCTTTTCCAAAGATAGGTTGATTCTCAGATCCACTTCCCATGTGTAGGATCAAACATCTCAACATCGAGAGAAGCACTCGAGATCCGTCTCCACCACCAAATGCATAGATTCTCCCATTGACACTAACCCCAAAAGGCTCCCTTGTCACGAGTCAACGATGGGCATGTGGACCAATCATCACGGCTTCGGTCATAACAAATCAACTTCATACAAAAGATAAATGCAGAATCGGGACAGCAATTGAAATACGAGAGCTCAAGAGGGAACTAAACCTAGAAGCCAAGTAGTAACTTTGTATCAAACCAAAGAAGCACCATCACCACCACCAAGAACAAATATCTTGCCCTCTAGTGCAACGCTTGAGGTATATGACTTGCCAACGTCCATTGGTTTGAGGGGTGTTAATACGTCCAATGAAGGGGAAAAAGAGTCTAGTGATGGCAAAAATGAGAAGCCATCAAATCCACCAACTAGATAAATGACATCTTAAACCCAAACATTGTTCTACAAACTGATTAAGTGAATCATCTAGGGTCAAAGGATCTATTTTAGAATTCAATGTCTTAACTGTTCCCTTTAGTTCAACAATTCTTTTCAGTAACCTCTCATTCACCCCTTGTAAATGTTTGACTTCTTTGTTGGACCAAGCCTGCATTTTGAACATAAATTAGATGTAACCACCAAAACGTTTTTGCCGAAATGAGATGTTTTTCCTAGACTTTGGGTTTGCATCCTTTTTTCTCCACTTCCTGTATTGAAAGAGTGGACTACAGAGGTTAAACAATCGATCATAGAGGATCCTAGATGAAAGATTGATTAGAAACTACTGATCTGTTTGGTTTGAGGAATCAACTTGTTCTAGATAGAGTGATTCATCATGAGCCCATTCCTCAATGGAATAACTTCATTCCTCGTACTAATACTAATTATTAGCTTGTGAGGAATGAGGTGGTCATGGATCAACTCATTCTATTCCACAAGCCAAACAAAAACTAGAGAGTGAGATGGTGATGGACCACATCATTCCACCAACCAAACACCCCATAAGTAGATGTGAGATGATTTAGAAAAATAATGGAAAAATCTTTTCATTTCATCCTGTCTTACTTCTTCCATTTCTTTAGGTATCCTTGAACCAAAAACACTACATAA
Source organism: Hyparrhenia diplandra (assembly GCA_015847255.1). Lineage (NCBI taxonomy): Eukaryota > Viridiplantae > Streptophyta > Magnoliopsida > Poales > Poaceae > Hyparrhenia > Hyparrhenia diplandra. The sequence continues at coordinate 546,973 of JADLZK010007048.1, read as the reverse complement.
GTATCTAATGGATTCTCCCTCGTTAATGCCACATATCAAATTTAGCCATTCTAGAATGCAAAATTTAGCTATTGCAATCCTACAGATCTACACTCATGCGATCTAGTATCGGTACAATAATATACAAAGATTTACTCAATGTGATGTCGTTTGCTCTAATCTCTTGGTTCCTATATTTCTTGTTAAGTTATCAACACATCTATTCGAAGTGCAATTTCTAGTTTTATTTTTGTGCATATAACATTTCCATAAAATTAAGATTCCATGGTTTGGTATAACAGATGCAAGGATTTTCATGAGGTTACAAAGATAAAAGAAGAGACCTGCTTCTGCTCCATGACCTCTATTCGATCCCGATAACTCTTTAATTACATCAATCACCGCAAACAAAATTAGTGTGAGAAATTTTGCAATAGATAGACAAGAACTAAGCATGTTAGCCGACTAAACTGAAGCACAAAACAAGGATGATAAAATGGAATGCGTATATCATCTGAGTTCAAAGTTACAACCTTAGCTTCGTGCATGATTCGGAGTCCAAAGTAACTCCACCAAAAATTAGAATGCCCCAAGGACAGCTTATCAATTTCAGAATCTAAGGTTTCGGCAAATTAGAGTTCCCATCCAGAATTGCACATTTGACCTCTTGGGCATACTTGCAGCTATATGCATCATGCATCATCATCTTCAGTTTCAGTAGCATTGGCATAAAAATCAGAATGCCACTGCCGACCAGGAAAAAGGCATGCTCCTTGTAACACCTGATCAAAGCTCGAAATTTTCCCCGCTTATCGTGGGATCTTATGATGTTGTTGCAAAGGAACGACCCTATCTCGACAGTGCATAGTCATTGTCCCGCTTTTGGTGATGTGTATTGACAATCCGGTTCATCGAAACCACCGGAAGATTCATTACCCGAGCTTGCAAGCTCTTGCATCCACATCTCCCCGTCCGACCTTCTCAAAATTGTTCTTCTTCACTATGTCTGCATATGAATTTACAACCTTTTCTCGATTTGAGGTTATTGTTCACCTCACACTCGTGCCCATCCGGTGACAGCAATAATTCTCTCCCATGCTCATTAGCTGGTCCTGTGGCAGGGGGCATCCAGAAATTGTTGGGAGAAGGAGAAGGAGTAAACATATCCATCAAAACACATGTCTGCATGATCCAATTCAAACTTGAAAAATGAAGCTTCTGGCCAGCAACACCGGGTATGTTTTGATAGTAATTGGCTATGATAGCATTTCTAAACTGATTCTCTGCTAGTGGGAAACACCACACCCTTACCCGCATTGCAACCTAAACAAATAAAAGGGCATGAATATAGAAGCCATTTTACTGAGAGTGAAAAAGAAGATGACATTCAAAGTACTGACCACAGGGATTGTACCTGGGCAGGATAGCTTGTTTTGCCCTTGCCATCATGTGACCATGCATTTGATTCAGGACAGAACTTGCCACTCCCTGCAGCTTCGTAAATACCATACAATCTGCGATCATCATAATTGAAGAGGAAGAGAGGTAGTCCTTCCTTAATGTTTCTTACATATGAAATATGTGATTTTGGCAAACCTGAAACATGACAAAATGGTAACTAAGTCAGTAGATCGCTCAACTAGTTGATGTTCTTTTTGGGAGGCATGGAGTGATATACTCCCTCACAGGAAAAACAACAAATGCATTAAAGGGGTAGCTCAGTTTTGTAAATACAAAGCTTAGAGAAGATACCAAAAAGCTGCCGTGAGTGACATTCTGCAATGGTATTGTTTGTGCAACCAAATATCACAGCTCCAAGGTCTTGTGATTGGAGGTTTCTTACTGGAATGGACTGGTTTGTTGGCCTGGTATTTTTTACAACTTGGCTCCACGAAGATTTGCTCGCCACCATTGTACTGACACTAGCATGATAAGAAACAGAAGGAAAGGAATAAATATACTACACTGTCTAGTTGATCAATATCCAGTTGCATGCATGTTTGATGAGGCAAGAAAAGGTAACATTCTTCAGAATCACAAGTACTTATTTTCTAAGCGTGAAAGCAAAGATCAAATGACAGTAATGCAAATGTAGATACTACAGATTGATATCACCGTATCATTTGACACAGCTTATTTTACACTAGAGTTACAGTTCAAGAAAACTGTCACTTGCTGCATAGTATATTTTCAGCCTTGTTTTCTCTGATTCACAACAGAAAAAGAAGGCAAGCATAATTAAGTAATCCCTACATATTAAAGTGAGCAGATAACCCTTGCTGAGACTTTCTTTTTCATTTCACGGTGCACAAATATTTGAATTTGGGAGTGGCGAATATTGCACAATTTAGTGATGACAGTAATAATAATGCAAACTGAATTTCAATGATGAGTAGTATGCAGCTACATTACAAAGTCAGTGTCTCAGGTTAATGCAGTCCAACAAATGTGATTGCTCCAAGTTCCTAACTGTCGCCTTGATATGTACTAGCACATGGAGGTAAAGCAAGAGACGAAGCTGCAGTCACTGAGCTCGTAGATGGAATGGACAAAACGATGCGCAACAGCTCAATCAATGTTTCTCTCATTACAATGCCCCCAGTCCTCACACCAAAAAAAAAGGTAAATACAGAGGACCACAGGGCAAAACTAATGAAGGAACTGAGCAAGTTGTACATGAAGGCACTAGTGATTGGGCAAAGATGACACATGCGAAATCAATGAAGTGGGTTACGGGAGAAACCAAGATGGCCACTAGACATAGAAGCAAACATAGTTACTCAGTCAGGGGAAATGGGGAAGGGAAACGAAAATCCCCCTCCCCACAAAACAAAACCCTGGTCTGTTGACAAGTCTCTCAGAATGAATGAATGCCCTGCATACATGGCTGAATCCTACATTGCGTTACCGGCTGGGAGTATGAGGGAAATCCTAACTACCCTCTCGGCCGAATCATCAGCACGCAAACGAACCGATCCAATCATCAGTAACAACTAACAAGCGCGGCGCATGATCGATCGAGCGATACTACTATTTTTTTTTTTTCTACTAACAAATAGTGAAGTAGTTGAACCCAAATCCATCCAAGAAACAGAATGAATACAAGCAGAGCAGCGAAGGATCCGTGGATTATCTCGTGCGGACTAGACAAAAGGAACGGGGTTGTGCTGGTTGGCGGATCAATCAAGCAATCAAGCAAGAAAGGTGGGGGGCTAGCAAAGGGGTTGGGGGGTTTCGTGGTACCTCAAATCGCTTTGCTTGAGAGTTGGAGTGGAGCGGACCCAGTGCCAAGCCCTAGTGCCACACAGAAGGAAGAGGACGGAAGGCGGGCGGCGATCGCCCTCGCCGACGCCGCCGATCGAGATGGTTTTTGCTGGCGAAGGAAGGCAGGTGGATGGATGGAGATGAACTGCTCTGGCCTCTGAGAATCATCACTGCGCGGTGATAAGGCAGCAGCCAGTGGTGGGTAGAAAAACCAGATGCTGCTTTTACTGCTCCGACTCTTTGTACAGCAAGCAACCAACAAAGCAGAGGACGAGGCCTGGCCCACCTGTCAGAAGCACAGATGCAGTATAGCTTCCGTTACGGGTAAGAAGATTACGAGGGAAGGAAGCAGTTTCCAAACTGGGTCCGTTCTGCTATCGGGCCACTTCTGGTTACTTTATTTGGCTATGGCCCGGCGTCGGCCCAACTAAGCCTACTCCGTCGGGCCGTGCAGTTTCCTTCACCGTTTCTGGTAGCTTTTCAGCTTAAACTCATACTGCCCGACCCGTCTCTGGCTACTTTGTATTAACATACTCTACCTAACAAACATACTCGGCCCAACTAAGCAAAAGAATGTTAATCACAACTGGTCAGCCAGTACGCAACGTGAACACAACTAGTACTTGCTCAATACAGTTCACCTTGTCTAAAATTCAGTACAGAACGTGCAGGTTTTTTATCACCGAACGTGCAGGTTTTTTACTTTTTTTTTTTTTTAGTAAAATGCACCCAAGGTACTTAAACTATTAGCCTCCTCCCATCTAGGTACTTTCGAACTATCAAAACGACTATCTAGGTACCTGAATTATTTCCAATGCACACCAAAGGTCCAAAAGTTGCCACGTCGGGGGCATATTTTCAAAAAAAAAAACCCTATCTATTTTCTCTTCTCACAACTAGCTCCTTCTTCTACCTCGGTCGTCTCCCCGTGGTCCTCCTCCGGGAGCCCTGGCCATCGTGTCCGCGCCCGGCCGTTCCTGGTGCGCTGCGTTCGAAAGCCGCCAAGGCGCGCTCCTCCACCGAGGTCTGCACGCACGCCGGGAAGACAGCTGTTGACCCACCGTGTGGACCTCATCGGGGTGAAATCACCCTCACGGCACCGGCCTGGCGCCACACGGGCCGCTCCTCTTGGTCGCCCGCCGACTTGCGGCGCGGTGCCCTCACCGCAAGGCGCCGCCGATGCGATGCGGCGCTCATCGATGAGGGCGCCTCCTCGGTGAGGGGCGCGCACGTGGCCGGCGGCCTCGGCGAGGGCGGCGGCGGTCACGTGGTCTTTCTCGTGGCGGCGACCCGCCGGAGGAGAAGGAACAGCACGAGGAAGAAATCCGCCGTGCACTGTCCTCCGCCTCGACGCGTTGCGAGGCCCGCTTCCTTCCTCGTTCCCGCCTCCCCGTTCTCCTTCCCCTGCAGGCGAGTGCGGGGTGCTGCCCGGCCGCTGCGGCGTGAGTCGCGTGGGAGCTGCGGCAAGCCGCCGTGGGAGGCACGGCGCGGTAGGTCCACCACGGCGCGGGCGCGGGCATGGCGGGAGCTCCTTCCCACCGCTCGTACTAGCACGGCAATGTCCGCGCGACAGGGTGGGATGAGCGGCGAGGCGCGAGCGGAGGGCGAATGCACGGCACAATCGTACTACCTATCACCACATGCCATGGCACTTTTATTTAATCCAAAAACGAGAGGCGCACCGGTGCAATCGAGCTGCAAATAGTTTTTGTGCCCCAATTTCCATCTTCCTCTGCTTCTTTGTCGGGCCGGAGTGGCGGCGTATGCCGCCGCGTACCACATGCTCGACAGCCACCGTCTGTACAACCTGCCCCGGACGCGGCTACTCGACTTCGCTGTGGCATGCATGGGTGGTCGGGAGAAGGCCGTGGTGTGCAGCCACCAGCCCGCGCCACCGGCGGCTCATGTGATGAACGCCGTGCACCGCCACGGGGATGCGTCGTCGCGTGCCTCGCAGGGAACGACCACAAGGGCGGGTACGCCGTGGGCGACCGCGGCGTGCACCACCGCACGTTGGAGGCCGCTCGGTAGTGCCTGCCGCACCGACGCTGCTCGCCACATCGAGGTGCACCGACCGCTGAGTCTCGCTGGATCGGACAGCATGGAAGAAGGTGCTAGTTGTGAGAAGAGAAAATGAGAAAATAGATAGGGTTTTTTAAAAAATATGCCCCCCGACGTGGCAACTTTTGGACCTTTGGTGTGCATTGGAAATAGTTCAGGTACCTAGATAGTCGCTTTGATAGTTCGGGAGTTTTTAAGATGGGAGGAGGCCAATAGTTTGAGTACCTTGGCCCAATTTTACTCTTTTTTTTTAGAAACAGGGGAGTTTTTTACTTGACTCGCCACGTCCCTCCATGCCCAAGGATCATTTCAAGTAGTTGCCTTATTAGTATTATTTGTTATATTATTTCTTTATTTAAGAAGGAATTGGCATTATTGACAAAATAGAAAAAAAATATTTCTATCCTGGGTCTACACTGATTATGTGTCACGTGTATTCTGGTGCCCGTGTCTTTCTCATGACTCTTTACCGAAGGATTTGACGGAGTTCTTAGCTCAAATTCCATTCATATTGAGACCATTTTCTTCTTATAGTATGCTGATCAATTGTTGTGCCTGAAATTATTATCCTTTATCTTCTCGCTGCACCACTATGAATACTTCCCTATCTGTAATGCCATGCAGGGCTGCATTAGCTTCGCCTTGAAGCTCTTGAGAGCGATAATGCTGCTGGGGTTGAGGTGGTAGATCTTAATGATGATGAGTACGGATCCACGGATGAGGAAGACCCCGGTCAGTTCCTTTCTCCTTTATTATCTTCATCCTATAGTAATGCCCTGATGTGAAAAGGGATAAGGTGGATACAAGATGCACAATCTCAATGACAAAAATGTTGCTCTTTTGCAGACACAACAAGTACTGAAATACAGATTTCTTGTGCATGACATATTTTGATGTTGGTTGCAGTATCCAATTTGCAGAATAAGAAACCTTTTTTTTTTATTTCTTGTCATTGCAAAAGATTCAAAAGTAACATTAAAATTATCCTTGAAAGAAAATATTTAAAGCTAGCGCTCGCTTCTAACACATCTGGCATGAACAACAATGCGAATTATTTAAAAGGTGATTGTCTTATTACCATCTAAAATGCCCCTAATGCCAGTCATTTAGATATCTTTGAGGTTCACATGCTGCAGCTTGTCAACCCATGTTATTAGCATCTGAAATTTCCCTGAAGTTGGGTAATTTATATATCTTTGAACTCCACATGCTACAGCTTGTAAACTGTGAAGGTTGGGTTCACAATTTCCTTAAATGCTCCATTTGCATTACATACTTATATTCTGTTGGGTTGTGGATGTCCATTCAATGTGTACCCACTGGTAACTTAGTTCAATGATGTAAACCATCTTTTTTTTTTCTGCTTTCCGTTGTACAGTTCTCATGCAAAAAAAGCAGTCCAAGATTATGAAACGCAAGACAAGGCAAGGGAAAGCTTTGGAGAAGAGGGCGGCAAGATCATTCATGGATGTCTTACAAGAAGTAAGCATAGCATTCTTGAGCTATATTTTTTTTATTGTCATGTTTATTTTTGTCAGTACAATACTGGAAAGATTCACTCTTAAACTGTCACAGGCAAATCTGGAATCTCTGCCTCCTCATGTCCCAACATATTTGAGGGCTGCTGTGGGTCCACCAAGTACCTCATCTCGACGGCACTACTGCTCAGTTTGTGGTAGTTCTGCAAATTACACATGCGTGAGGTGTGGAACAAGGTTCTGTTCTTGCCGCTGTCAAGTCATACACAACGATACACGCTGCCTGAAATTTGTGGCTTGATCAACTGGATATAAAAGCTACATTGATGTATGTCCATTGTGCACTCCCTAAAGATTGCTAATCTATGGTTTGATCAGTAGGGTATTATTGTTGTGTATGTTCTATACTCTGTAGGAGTAGGACGAGGTAGTTAAGTGGTAGGAAACTGTTTTTCTTGACTATGTATTGCAGTTGAAATTGCTAGGCTCTTGTTGGCCTTCATCATAAATGTTATGTGAGTAGCTACATTTATGCTGCAGTAAGTTTCACTTTCTTCTGCACCATGCCTGTAATGCTTTGGTGTTAATTTGAGAATTCAGGAACTTTTTCTGGAAGTAGATTTCTTTTCAATTTGTATAACAATGGAAAGTTCAATGATCTTTTCTGGAAGTAGATTCTTCGAGTAATTGAGGAAGTGTCATCATACACACTATACTCTGAAGAATTAGGTCTCTTTTCACTGTTATTATCTATTACTCGAAAGTTCAATGACTGGCAGTGCATCTAATAACAAGACAATATTTGGTATTCTCAGACAACAACTATGTTGAGTAACTTAGTTATCATGCACTGCTTACATGCGCATTTAAATCCTTTCGTCAGTACCAAATGATGTGGGACCTGCTACTGCTGTAGAATGAGAATAATCCTTCTTTATATCTTGTTCAGTGTCACAACCGCATCACTCGTCCTCACCCTTTTGTCAGGTATGTCACCTGAGCATAGTAAGCCCAATTCAAACATCGACGCAAGAAAGTTATCCGTGCAGCTGATTGAAGGGGGTCTTGCAGTAAACATACATCCACGACATTGATAAGTTTTCTTGGAAATGCTTGGCTTAGTTGTCCACCAAACATCAGAAAACATATGAATTGGTATGTAAATATCCCCATGAATTGGCGTATGGTAAAATATTTCTTTAAAGGCTGTGCTAATGCTTGGACCATAGCAGAGTGGCAAGACTATACAGAACAAGGCATATTATAATCTTTCTATTACTATAAATTTCTTTTTTAGCTTTACTTATACACTAGCTAGGGCCAGTTCTAAAGGCAGCTCCAACAATAACTTATGAGCTAACTGTAAGCACTTTATTTATTCCATATTTTAATAGAAGAGAGAGGAAAACTTACTCTTAATTAGGAACTAGCCTTATACTCACATTTTAAGACCATCTGAGGTTGTTTTGTGGACCTTTTTTTTTTTGCAAGGAGGTTGCCATGTGAATCTAATCATACTTTGAGCTATTGCTAATACTTTAATGTGAGAGGTTGTCTTAGAGCTAGTAACTAGCTCTTAATGTTAGGTGGCCTAATAAACAATAATTTGTGTCTATGTACTAGGAATAGGCATCCTTAATTGGGTCCAATCGTCCATATATATATAACTAGTTTAGAAGACACCGGAAGTCTGAGTAAGCGGGTCAATAAAAAAAATGTTTAGCAAACCTGCTGCCACTTTAAGCGCCTAACATTGGATGAATTTATGTGAGAAAAAGATGAGACGGCACACATGACAGCAACGCCGAATCTACCGCCGCAAGTGAGGCTAAACTGAATCAGCATCCTCTTTCGTCTTTCCCGGGCTCTCACTTTGCTCAGTTGGTTTGTGAGAGAGACGAGATAGATAAAAATGCTGTGCACGGTGCACCGGCGGGAGGGGAAGGAGATGTCGTCACCTTTATATCGATGTCATCCACGTAAGCTTGACAAATAAATAATCTCAAATGAAAAAAAAAAGTTCAGTAATTGTACTTTATTGTACACCGATTGGGCCGCTAATACAATGGAGTTGTTTATGATCTTGACCTCTCCACGGAAGTTTGAGCAAGTCAGTCAACAAAAAACCTGCTGGACTAACATTTTTTTTGAGGGAAACAGGAGTTGGGTGCCCCGGCCCCCTACTGTGCTTTTATTAAAACTGAAAGAAGTGTCTTACAGGTGGAGTTTAAGAAACAAAGCTAGATGCTGGACCAACATATGATTGATACTAGAAAAAGAGGCGGCAGGCACGGCACGGCACATTGACGATAGCAATGGCGCATATGTCTGTCTGTCTGTCGCTAATATTCTTTTGCAAATATACCACTTTGTAGCATATATAGCGTTATGTTAGACGGTCGGGTGAGCCTGAACTGAGTCACCTACCTCCATTCCGGGTTTCTCACTTTCTTGGTGTCCTGCGTGCGTGCGTGTTTGCGAGAGAGAAAGATGGGGGTTCTCACAGGTGCTGTGCACTGGTGGGAGGAGTCGCAGCTGCGTGTCCTCGTCCTCGCCAGCCTGGTCATCCAATTCTTCTTGTTTTTCTTTCCCTTTCTCCGTAGGTTTTTCCTTCCTGGCTGGTTCAGGTTCATAATGTGGCTGGCATACCATGGCGGTGATGCTGTGGCAATATATGCACTCGCCACACTCTTCAACCGCCATAAGGTCGCCGAAGGTGATGGTGGTGTAGGCGGCGGCAGCAGGAGCAACACGCTGCTGGAGGTGGTTTGGGCGCCCGTTCTTCTAATCCACCTCGGTGGACATGACGGCGTCACCGCCTACAACATCGAGGACAACGAGCTGTGGAGCCGGCACCTGCTCACCGCTGTTTCTCAGGTCACCGTGGCCATCTACGTCTTCTGCAAGTCGTGGCCACCAGGCGGCAACAAGAGGCTGTTGGTTGCAGCGATCCTGCTGTTCGTCGTTGGGGTTGTCAAATGCTTGTACAAGGCATGTGCTTTTAAGAGGGCGAGCATTTATAGCCTCGTCAGCTTAACTGATACAGCAGCAAACCAAACAAATGATGACAGCATGTATAATAAACTCGGGAAGTACGTGAAGGATGCAAGGGATATTGTTATCCGACAACTTCCAGAGGAAGACCCTGGTGAGCTATATATCTAGCTATCTATGTACCTTTAATTCCCTGTCATGCATCTCCGTATCTTGCAGCTTAGTTAGTTAATAACTAATTCACACCAATAACAAAAATGATGGCACAGCTGTAATGACGACCTCCCAGGCCCGAGCCCTGTTGCGGGGGGGCTTCATGGAGGTTTTCAAGAAGGGATGTTGTCTCCTAGGATTATTACCATCAAGCAAGGATGATGAAGCAGCAGTGCGCAGAATGAGCGGAGGATTGTGGATTGCCTCCGAGGATTATTATCATTATCGACGAGAAAGAGTAGAAGAAGCAAGGAAACTAACACAACAAGAAAAAGAAGAGCGTGGTGAGGTCTCTAAGCTATTCGTAGACCTTTCATCTTCCTACCCTCGTCGAATCAGTATCTTCAAGAAATTTTGGGGTCTTATTATTAGAGAAGAAGAAGAGAAAGCATATGACTCCGTGCGAGCAGGGCTCGCTAGTGCCTTCTTTCTTCTTTATACCAAACTAAAAACTGCTATGCTTCCTGATATTGAGAAACAGGCACCGCCAAACTACCAAATAATCATTGGCTCGCAAGTTATCCATATCCTATATTTCATACGTACAATTCTACCGTGGGCAACCATCGCTCTCTTCCACCACAGCCACAAAGAAGCCTATAATGGTATTGATGTCAAGGTTACATATGCCATATTATCTTGTACTGCTGTGCTAGAAACTTATTCCGCGATGATTCTTTTGGTGATGGTGCCGCTCCCAGATGTTGGTCGGGTGCGGTGGCCAGAGACGGTTGATCAGTATAGTGTTGTGGGATACTTTGTCCGCAACAAGAAGCACAGCATCATGATGTGGGTTGTAAGCTTGCTTCAATGCAATGACTTCCTCGACCAACACTGGTGCATGGAGCCCTGCTTCACGTCTGCTAGAATTACAAGCTTGGTTATTCAATATTTGAAAGACGGGTGGGACCAAAAGATACAAAACGCAGCTACCTACCGCGGCTTCAACAACCACAGCAGCTGGGACTTGAACATGAACAGGCCATTCGATGAGTGTGTTCTCCTCTGGCATCTTGCTACGGATTTTTGCTTCTTCTCTACCAGGTTTCCAGAACACATATATGCCTTTGCTAATCCCCCAACTAGTAGACCTGAAGCTGTACAATGCAGACAGATGTCCAACTACATGGTGTACCTCTTGTTTGTTAATCCTGAGATGTTGTTGCCTGGCTCCAGGCGGAATCTCTTTAAAACGGCATATGGCCAGCTCAAGGATATCCTCAAAGACTGGAACTGGAATCCAGCATGCTGGAGTCGGTGCATGCCACGTGGAGTCAAATTAACAGAAGAGGAAACGACTGTTATGAAGAGACTAATTACAGTCATGCAGAACAAGACTGGGAAAAGGGCTAGCCAAGAGGAATCATCAAAGCAAGCGATTGTTCCGGACACTATAATTACAATCACACAGCAAAAGTCAGAGAGATATTCTCAAGAAGAATCGTCAATGGAAGGCTCTAACAGAGACGAAAGTTTCATCCACCAAGCCTGGGACCTTGCACAGGTGTTATTGAAAAAGGATGAGATGGAGATGTGGAAAGAGATCCAGGATGTTTGGGTGAAGATGCTCTGCTACTCTGCTAGCAGATGTAGAGGATACCTACACGCCAAGGCTTTGGGCAAAGGGGGCGAGTTCTTATCCTATGTCTGGCTCCTGCTGTTTCATATGGGGATGGAGACCTTCACCGACAAGCTACAGAGGGAGGACCTTCTAAGCCATGAATCTGGGAACCAAGCCGGCATCGGTCCACCAGTGACTTCCAAGGTCTCCACCACTGGCGCAGCAGGCGCTCCATCAGCTTTCGAGGAACTTTCGCAAAGGCACCTATCCACCACCAACTTCAGACGTCTCCACCAGCGCAGGCACTCCACCAGCTTCTGAGGTACAGACTCGTGCCGGATCCAGCACCACTCCACCGACTTCCGAGATTGCCTTGCTGAAGACAACATGGTTTGATGACCACCATCATCTATGATATTCTGATGTGATTTCCGCCCCTTTTCGTCGTAGTTACTATACTAGTAGTGTTTGTATTTTTGTTTCCAAGTCTCTTGTGGGACGTGCTACTCTTACATATACTGTCTAGTGATCTTGGTCGTGTTCCTCATGTGTGTAACAAAAAGGAAACTATGTTATGTTGTTTGTATTCTCTTCCACTATACGTCATGTTGTTTCCGGAAGCACTGTAATAATGCTTGAAATTTGGTAATGGGTTCACCACCTATTCGCTACAAGTGATAGGTTTCCAACTTTGAGCTTCCCAATGCATTTCTAGTAGTGTTTTGCTTCGCGTGTCCATTGTGTAAGTGTGGGCATCTCGAAGCAGAGTGTCCATTGGTGTCAAAGTACTCGTGTTTACTTGTGTTTCAGATTTGATGCCTCTGCGACTGAGTACTGTGTGTCCCTTAGTGCTGTTCTTTTCTTTTCCTCCCTTTCCTTTTTTTCGGAGCTGTAACTCTGAACCTGGATGCTGTAATAAACTACTGTAATCCTTGGTTAATGCAATGGTTTGGACAGGGTGAGATTCCTCCAACTCTAACCCACACCCCTCTAAACTCTGAAGAGAGGAACTGGGGTTAATTGCTTTGCTTCTTGACTGAAACTGCAAAAACCACCTACTGAGACGGCCTGGCCCAACTTCCCGGCTAGCCCAAACATCTGAAAGCCCATTTGAAGGAGAAGTTTGGGCTTTCAGATAATTTAGCCAAACCTGCTACCACTTTAACCGTGGGAGGAGATGTCATCGCTTACCTTTATATCGACGTCATCCACGCTTGATAAATACGGTCTCGGTCCAAAATAAATTATTTCAAATTATATTAACTTTGATCACCTATATAGGAAAAGTTAATAATATATATGACACAAAAAATACATTATAAAAAAATGTATTTTATGATGTATCTACTATCTAGTGATAATAATATTAACACAAAACAAATACATTATAAAAAAATGTATTTTATGATGTATCTACTATCTAGTGATATTAATTTGGTGACACAAATATTGATGGACTTTTTCTATAAATTTGGTTAAATTTAAAATAGTTTGGATTAGGACAATTATTTTTTAAGAAAGGCGGCAAAAGCTTTGCCAATTTTTATTAGACGATAGAAATAAAAACTAAATAAACAACTTTTACAACAGATTAGGACAATTATAGAGGTTGTTTTAGTTTGAAATAGCGGGAGTGATGTCAAATGAAAAAAAAGGAATAACCAATTGTGCATCATATATACATCGATTTGGCTAATGAACGGAAGACCACGGTAGTTTCAGCAAGTCAGTCAGTCAAGAAAAAAAGGATTTACCCAACCTGCTGGACTAGCATATGATTGAATATATTATTAGAAAAAGAGGCGGCACGGCACATTGACGACAGCAACAGCGCATCTGTCTGTCCCTACTAATCTTTTGCAAATGTACATAGCACATAGCGTTATATTAGCCGGCCGGCCGGGTGAGCCTGAACTCGATCAAGACCTCATCACCTCAATTCCGGGGTCTCACAAGTGCTGTGCACTGGTGGGAGGGAGGAGTCGCAGCTGCGTCACGTGTCCTCCACCTCAGCAGCCTGAAATATGATAGACATCGTAATATCATCATTAAAGGAGTACGTAATTCACTAAATCAAATATGGCTATTAGACTGCCATCTTGTATTAAAACATGATGCAAATTCACTAGCCTAAGAAAAAAATTGTGATTACGAAGCATGAGCCATGGTTCTCTTCTCCCTAGTTCAGTTTTTACCATCCTAAGAAAAAAAATTGGGACCACAATTCAGATGATACATCACAATAAGATTTTTTTTCTATCCCTAGTCAAATTTTGGTTTGAAAAAGTCAAACAAACTACAATTTAAAACGGATTTAGCACTAGATAGATACGGTGACAGAAGAAAGAAAAACAACCACTACCTAGTACAGTTCTAGTACTAGTTATATATATAATTTTTTTTAGACTAAAGACATTCACCCATCCTGTTTACCTTTTTTAAGCACTCATCAGTGCAACACTTACCCTCCAGCAGGCATCTAGCTTAACTCTATTTTTTTTGATAATTAGCTTAACTCTATTTAAAAACTCAAACTCAAACTCAAAGAGGAAATCTCCCTAGGAAGTACTGAAGATAACAACCATTACAGACCAGAACATTCAAATAACAGAAACAAGCTTCCAGTATCATACAGTACACAGACCATATCGATCGTTACCTAATTAAATTAAAATCGCGTACGTGTCACGAAATTACGTTAATAATAGTTTCGCAAAAAAAATACGTTAATAATAAACTGGCGACCTATAGAGAGGAGCCGACGAGACTCATCGCGCGCGCCGCCGCTCCGCTACATACTATGCGGGGACGGCGCGGCATCCGTCGTTCAATCCGTTGTGATCCTGAAGCCCAGCTCCCTCTCGGCGACCTCGATGAGGCCCTCGATCTCGGAGTCGTCCACGAACCCGTCGCGGTTCCTGTCGGCGCGCCGGACAGCCAACCGGGCGCTCAGGTCGGCGAACATTATGCCCCGGCGGCGGAAGGCCTCCGCGAGCTCCTTCCTGCTTATGCGACCGTCGCGGTCGGTGTCGAACTGCTTGATCCATAGCTTGAACTCCGGCACCGTGATCGCCGTCCGGTGGTCCTTTTTCTTTTCTTTTTTTTGTATCTCATATGCTTCCGTTGTGATCCTGAAGCCCAGCTCCCTCTCGGCGAACTCGATGAGGCCCTCGATCTCGGAGTCGTCCACGAACCCGTCGCGGTTCTTGTCGGCGCGCTGGACAGCCAACAGGGCGCGCAGGTCGGCGAACCGCTGGCCCCGGCGGCGGATGGCCTCCGCGAGCTCCTTCCTGCTGATGCGACCGTCGTGGTCGGTGTCGAAATGGTTGATCCATCGCTTGAACTCCGGCACCGTGATCTCCAGCCTGTATTGGTGTTTCTCGAACTGCTTCAGCCATCGCGTGAAATCCGGTACCCTGATCGCCGTCCGGTGATCCTCTTTCTTTTTTTCTTCTTGTTGTATCTCATACATGTCGCTCAGCCCCATGTGCTGCGTAAGCAACCACACGATTGTGACGAGCTCGCCGCCACGGTTGAGGCTCCGCACGTGGGTGCTACCTCGGCCGTTGACTGCCACAAACGTCAGCATCTCCGCCCACACCCGCGACACCAACCTCCACATGAGCCCCTCGTCCAGCTCCCGGAGCACCTTGGCCAGGATGACCCCGTCAAACAGCACTGACTTGCTCTGTTCTCCCTTCACCCTCACTGGCTTCTCCGAGGTGTCCACCCTCAGCAGCACTTGCCGCACGTCCACATCACCGCTGGACATGGCGGTGGAGCCAAAGAAACGCCGTGCCTCCGCACACGTGTCTCGATATGGCCGTAGCCCAATGCCGGTTGTCGCAGACAGCATGTCCGGCTGCTTGATCAGTAGGTACAGCATGTACTCCGACAGGATCTTGCTGGTGCCACGCATCCGTCGTGAGTCTCGGTCTCCCGCCGGCGCCGCCAGAGAAGGACCTGCTCCTGGTGATTGGAGCAAGCATAGGTCCGTGGCGATATGCCACAGCAGCAGGGATTCGTCCAAATCCTTCTCCACACTCTCTGTGATCACCTCCAGCTTGTTGGGGTCATTCCTAAAGGCCTTGTACATTTCCTCTTCAAGGTCTTGGAGGACACCGGTGCCTCGGCGGCTGCACACCTGCTTGATGCTCTCCTTATCGTTTCCCACGTTGTGGGCAGTGTGCTTGAGACCCTCAAAGATGAACTCTAAGGTACCAGCTGCAGCATATGGGTCCTCCTCCTTAGTGAAGATGAATTTCACATGTTGTATGAAGACCAAGTCATCGACCATCTCCTCCATGCGTAGCATCTTGGCTATCATATGCATGAGCCACCGCCGGTTCTTCCTTGCACCACCTCCGCCACTGCTTCTGTTGTAAAGGCCAGGTTTTTCCAGGCAATAGCGGATGAGGTTCATCTGCGAGGCCACTCGCGACCAGCTACTGTGGCGCCGCCACAACCGCGTGATCGCCTGGGTCAGCCGTGCAAGCCACGCACACGCCGACCGCTTGGTGGACTGCTGCTCAAGAAAGACCATCGCGCGGTTGGAGAAGAGGAGCATGATCAGCGCGGCTGCATCGAGCGCCAGCCCGCCAAGGAGCAGCGCGTAGGTGATGCCGACGTCGACGCGCCTCACCTGGTGGCGAGGCTTGTCGAGGAGGAAGAAGATGACGAGCGCGGAGACAAGGCAAGAAGAGCAGATGAAGCGAAGGACCCAGCCCTTCCACGTGTGAGCAATGGGGGCCTTGGTGTGCAACGTGTCGTACATGAAGCCAAGCTCCAGCTGCATCATCTCCAACGCTTCCTTGGGCTTCAAGTCAGGTTGCTCCATGAAGAAGGCCCGGCTCTTCATGCGTTGCTGGAAGCTGATGACTACATCAACGAAGACACGCCGGAAGATGAGAAAGAATTCATACGCGCGCTCCTCCAAACTCTTCACTGTGACAACACTTTGCAACTCCGGCATCATCTCCAAATATCGATCCTCTTGCCTGTGCTCAGCAAAGGTGATCTTCAAGTCCTCTCCCGCCTTCTCCCTGGCATCCAATTCCCCCATGACTTCAGCATAGTCGACGCCGGGGTCTGGGGGTGCCATCATGCTGTCTCGTAAGCGCACGACACTGCCGGAGTAGAGGGAGTAGGTGCGCTCCGCATACTTGATGATGCCGACGACGAACATGAGCACGGTGGCGTGGATCATCGGGTTGCCCTGAAGGGAGCAGAAGAAGATGACGCAGGCGGAGAAGAGTTCGAAGAGGAGGCCGATGAGGTGGCGGAGCCACAGCTCATTGTCCTCCACGGAGTAGGCGGTGATGGTGTCCGGGCCACCCAGGTGGAGCAGCAGGAACGGCGTCCAGAAGGCGAAGATGAGTGGGCTGCTGTTGTCCTTGTCGGTGGAGTTTCCGCCACCACCGATGTTGCCCATGTTGTTGAGGATGAGGCCAAGGCCGAGGTCGGCGACCCAATCGGCGAGGAGGTAGCAGGACCACACGACGGAGCGGGGGTATCGGAGAGGTTGAGTGCTTGCGTGTGGGGCCCAGGAAGATGAGGAGGACTTGGAGAAGGAGGCTCAGCAACACGGCTACCCGGATCTCCCAGTTGCTGTCCTGCTGTGGCACCGGAGGGTTCAAACCCATCGAGTCACTCGTACAGTCGTCGTCGTCCAAGCGTCGACCTAGCCATCCATACATCATTCACAGATTAGTACTATCTAATAAATTAGAAAAAAATATTCGTGGTTGATGGTTGATGGTTGATTATATACTTGTCTAGGTTGTAGGTTGGTGCATGGTTCCCATGCCGCTTTGTGTATCTGGTTTAAAACATTTCTATCTTATCTTAATAACAAACACATATCTCCTGTATATTCAAGAAAAAAAATTATGTATCTTGTAACTTACATGGCACAGTAATTATCGATCACGGCTACCTAAACATAATAGACTTTTCTTCTCGAACACGCAAGAGACTTGCATCTAGTAACCTGTTCTAAACCAAACTATATACTCATAGAGATATTTTGCCATATCTATCCACTTGTCCGGTCGTAGAGGTAAAAAAAATCTATTTTCTAAAAGAATATATTTGTCGTTCATCTTTTAGTATGTACTGTGGCTCACGGTTGGAATAGATCGCAGCGTTGTTCTACCAAAGAGCTTCCAGGTTACTATAGCGAAGGTATAATTATAAGAACTCTATTTATTATATTTTTATAAATAAATAGAGTTCCTTGATTAAAATAAATCAACATTTTGATTAGCAGAGAAGCAAGATTATTATAAACCAAATGTGGCTATCACCTTCATGATCTATAAACCAAATGTGGCTATCACCTTCATGATCATTAAGACTCACTAGACGTTAGCACCACTAGCAATTCTAGATCTCACTTTAAGCTCTATTGCGGATACACCTTGAGCGTCATGTTGCAAGCTTAAGTGACTATTGATGTCACATTGTAATTAAGAGTTTAATATACAACCTATGACTCCTTATTTTTAATTAAAAAGAAAGCAAAGGAGAGTTTTGAAGACGATGGCAACGTCACAGATGCACAGCTAGCGCTTTGCTTTATGCTAATTGCCTGATTAGATATTATAAGCAAGATAGTGCCTCAACCATCATGCAATCAACTACTCATGTGTCAACATATTTTTATATATAAAGTAGAGCGCAAAATCAGTACTAGTCTCATTTCCCCCTATTTTAGAGAGTAGACCAGATTTTTATCATTTTTAGAAAATAGAAAACCACCATTGAAACCAGCTAGATGACCAAATTTGTTTGGTTTCAATTGTTGGAAGGTGTATCATACCTAGTTTCATAGTTCAGGTTGAAAATTGAAGTGCCATATGTAAGTTGGAGGTTGAAAAATGTGAGCTCTTTCACAACTAGATAGACTTTACAAAGTAACAAAGATTTATATACATATTATATTAACATGAATAGATAAGTAACACAAAGGAATTGGTGGGAAGCTTTCATTTGTTCCGAAGGATCGATCCCATAAGAATTTTGCCTATAGCCGGAAATTGATTGTTGGAAAAAGAAAGAAGACAAGTTGTATGCATGGTAGACTGTAGAATGCGTGGATGCAATTAAACGAAAAGGAAAAAGGACAAAAGGTAAAACAAAATACGCACCAGCAGCAGTCGGTTCTTGCGACCCCTCGCTCGATCTTGCTGGTTTAATTTCTTGGCGCCTCAGATCTGATCCGCTGCAAAATTTGAGCTAAGAAGTATATGTGGTGGTGTGTGTCGGCCGGTCGGCCGGCTGGCCTTATGATGTATCAAATGCAATGTACGCTAGGCTATATATATGGTTGGTGGTGACCCTAGCTGGTGATATGTGTGTTGCGGAGCAATGGAATCATACGTTACGTGAGTGCATTCACCACCATGCATTACATTGCAATTTGCATATCATATATCGGTGATGCTTACTAGCTTGTTGTCGACAATCCTACTAGTCCTCCTAGCTTCGATGGAATAAAGCTTCTTCTGCCTCTTCAAGACACGGATCGGAGAAAGGGCCACCGGCACGTACTAAAGTGCATCAAAAAGCTTCTTGCTAGCAATTTGTTCTTCACATCACACAATATAAGTAACAGAAGCTGAATATAATGCTATAGGTGAAGACGACAGACAGCAGGCATCAAGTTGGATCGATCACATCATCTACGTACTCTATCCGGCCGCCGGTGCTTTCAATTGGATTGCAAGGAGAGCAAGGCACACAGACGAACATGCATCAAAGCGGCCACCAGACACAACCCATGCATACATGCATATCCTTTAACTGTTGCGCAAGCTAAGCAGCTAGCTAGCATTTTTTTTTAAAAAAAAAAGAGCAAGCTCCTACGTTTACAGCTTGGGAATTCCAGAAAACAGCTAAACATATTACAGAAATATTACAGACTCAGATCTCAACAATATCTGATGAAACACTGAGTCGGAGAAGAGACCACACGGCTCCGTGCGACAAGGGCTAGCTACTGCGTTCCTTCTTCTCTACACCAAACTCAAGACAGTGATTACTGAAGTTGACATACGAGTACTAGTGCACTCCATTTTTCCCTTACCGATACAGTTGTCACGTATAGTGCTACCGTGGGCAGCCATCGGTTTCTACCACCACAGCCACAGACAAGCTTATAACGACACTGATGTCTAAGATAACATACGTCCTACTTTGTTGTAGTGCAGCGCTTGATTAATGGTCCCGGTGGTCCGGTAAGGGAAAAGTGGCCAGAGATGGTCTCTCAATACAGCTTGATAGGATATTTTGCCCGCAACATGAAGCACAGCAAGATGATGTGGATTGTGAGGAAGCTTGGATGCAAGGATCGACTTCCTCGACCAATACTGGTGCATAAGTCATGCTTTCTCGTCTGCTGGAATTTCACAGCTGGTTCTTGGGTATCTCAAACATGGGTGGAAAGAGAAAATACATGACGCTACTACACTACTACAGTTATCTTCTATAGGGGCGGCTCATTTGCTGCAGTAGGGGCGGTTTTCGAAACCGCCCCTAACTCCCCGTTCCTACAGTGGCACCAGGCTTGTAGGGGCGGTTCCCTCGAACCGCCCCTTATCAGTGGTCACCGTAGGGGCGGCTAATAGGACAACCGCCCCTACAAGGCTTTCATTAGGGGCGGCTTAATATAAAACCGCCCCAAGTAAAGAAATATCTGTAGGGGGCGGTTCTTTCTAAAACCGCCCTAAAAGGACAGGATGTAGGGCGATTTAATCTAAAACCGCCCCTAAACTGGATTTGGCGCCAAAAAAAAATTCAAAACTGAAATATACATTCCCACCTCTATAAACATCTATAATTTACAATTCTCACAATACATGTACATATTATATTCAATAAGCATCTATAATTCACAATTCTCACAATATATACATATTATATTCAATAAACATCTATAATTCACATAACTCACAAAGTATCATCTCCATTACTCAATCTTACAATAAACATGGTTTATTCACATAAGTACAAGTTCAATCTAATCTCTTAGTTCACCTCCCTATTGCTAGCCTTTCCCACTCATGAAAATGTTGAAGTAGTGGATTAGATGCAAGAATCGAAGTACGATCAAGGTAGCAACCTTTTGGATGTATAGCATGATCTAATATGAAGTCACAAAGGCTAGCCACGAGTTCCAAGAGGTCATCATCTTTGTAAGGGTCCCCTTTTGTCCCTACCTGGCGTCTCGCCTACACAATTAGTGGATAATAAATAGTTAGCCTATATATAGAAACACATAGTGAGCATATACATAGAGAGAGAGAGAGGAATGAGCATATATACCAAGTCCGGGTGTCTCAGGTATGAAAAGCTATTACTCATCGCCATGCATACGTAATATCCACAGTGAACACTTCCAGGCTTTTGTTTGGCACACTGTGTATATAAAATTGTTAGCAAATGCATTTGAGATTATGCAAGATCTTGAGTTAGGTCATACTTACACAAGTATCTGTTTTGACGCCTTGCTTCACCCTTCATTCTCTCGGGAGATGTCTCCCATTCAACTTTTTAACATACCAACGGTATGCCCTGTTGAAATTGATATTCACAAATACAACATGTTAGTATGTGACAAAAAAAAGTGAGGAGGTTATATTGAATCATATAAGAGGATTGTCATTATTTATACGATTTGAGAATCGCTATGAAGTCGGAATAATGTGCGGGCGGAGTGTGCAGTGAATCCAAAACCCACGCGACGCTGAGCCCAAGATCGACGCATATAGCGATCCAGTGGTTACTGCATAAATTCAATCAGAGTAAAATGATAAGCACATTTGCGTATAATATGTATTAACCAACTATTATATACGATTGAACTTACCCGTGGTATGGTAGCCATATAGTATGATTGTGTTCGAAATTTTTGAAAGACACGGCTAAGTATGCCGCCATGTTAATGGCCGCGTCCTTCATTGCCTTCTACCGGATTTTCTCTTTCTCCTCCACGGTGGATGCACCCGCTAATTTTGTGTCATCCAGTTTCCATTTCCTAGCAAATGCAAAGCGTGTTTGTGCTATTTGTCGAGGATCCATGTATGCATTTCTCAGACTTGGAACCTGTTTTGCAAGGTGCGCTTGCATACTAAAAGAGATCGATTAGGTTAGTTACAACGTTATCAAAATATCGAAATCATACCATATTAAGAGAGAAAAGGACTTACACGCAGTAGATGTGAACTAGATTAATGTCCATTTCACCGAGGTGATACAATGTATGCATGTCGTCGAAAGTGAAGGCAATCTCACCACCAGGTCCACCGAGAAGGTTATCAGGGTAGTGGAGTGTTATCTCGTCTATGTCTGTCCTCTCAGATACCAACAAGTACCAATCATGAAACTTTTTCATTCCACGCGGCATCTTCTGCATGACATCGTTTGGAAGGAATATCTTGCCTCTTTCATAATTTTTCGGGCAGTTCCTTGACCATCCGATTCTTCCAACATCGATATACTTTTTGGCCCGAATGTGATTGGTGACTGAAGGGTTAGAAGTCTGTCCCGCTACTTCTTTGACTTGGTTCTGTGGCTTGAACTGATCATGGGCGAACCACCTAGACACCAACGAGAACGTCCTTCATGGCCACAAAGACGGGCCTGCAATGGATTGGATACTTTTTCCTAAGCTCCGACTCCTCCCAAAAATCCTCTGATGCCATTACTTGTTCGGTACGAAAGGCCCCTGGCGGAAGCTGCATGTCCGAATTTGTTTGCTTCTCTTTACCCTTAGGTTCTTTCGGAGGCACCTCTCGTTTGTTTCGTTTCGGGGGCACCTCCGTTTCAAACCGCGATTTCTTTTGAAGGCCCCCGCTCGTAGGACGTGGAGAAGAGTGTGGCATCTCAGGCATTTGTCGGTCACGAGGAGGGGAGTGTGGCATCTCAGGCATGTCTTCGTCACGTGTTGGTGAAAGTATCTCCCCCTCCTCGATAGGTCCTTCTAGCCATGGAATATGGGGTGGGGGAGGCGAAGAACCGGTTAGTACGATGTCTCGTTTGTGCCAGAGGATGAACTGGCGAATGCATTGCCCGAGTTTGGACACTCCCTCAGGAGTCGGGTGGTCAAGGTCATAATCCATGTAACTGGGCTCCACGCTATGCACCTCGACCCTAGTGTAGTCTGCCGGGATAGGTCTACCGTGCCACCTGCCCCCAGGGGGATGTGCCACACCCGTTGCGACAACCTTGACAACTTGAGCCCTTCCGATGAGAACCACACATTGGCAACTAGTTGGTTCCCGTATGCGATCGGCGGCGGTTGTGCCTGCAGTGGAACCTTGGCTGCTAGGAACTTCCGGAGGGCTCCCGACTATTGCAAGTTGGGCCGGCGGGTTCACAGGCAGCCCTCTTTCCTCGAGCGCCTTCGCTACCATGGCCTTGACTGTGCTTTCAAGTTCCGACGCTCGGTCTCTACCATGCTTCTTGTATGTGTGCTGGTCCTCTTCAAAGCCATGTCTCCAGGTTGTTCTTTTCCCTATGCCCCTGGTGCGCCCAGGGTGCTCGGCGTTTCCCAAGGCAAGTGTCAGCTCGTCCTTCTCTCTGGAAGGTTTGAATGAGCCCTTCTCCTTTCCTTGACCGTATTCCAACATCTTTGATACTACCTCTTGAGTCTCCGATTTGTCAAACTTAAGGGAAGAACCGGACGATGCGGTGCTCCTGGCATGTATCCAATTCCTTGACCGTATCCCCAAATTCTGCACAGGAATCCCAGCTGCTTCCGCCTCTTCGTCCCTCTTCCGGAAAGTCTTTTCTGCTGCAAAGTATCCACCAGGACCTAAATGGGTAGGGTGTATGTTCTTCTTCGCTAGCTCGCTGTTACGGGCACTGATGGCCAATGCTTCCGCCGTAGTCTTTTGAGCCACTAGATCGTCCCATTGACTCTGAGTTATGTTCCCATACTTGTGAAACGGCGTCCTGCCCTGTTGGATATATTTGGTGTTGAGCTCACACCTCCAACGTCGGAATATCTCCCCCATTGTCCTAAAGGCTTGACGTTTCACGGCCTTCTCGGTACCAGATGGAAACTTGAAATTGACTTTCAGCTTGTCCCATAGAGAATTCTTTGTCTCGACCGGTATTTCTGGCCAAGATGGGATAGCTGGGTTCAACTGATCTCTAACAAGGGCGCCCATCGAATTACGGAATCTTGCCCTCATCTGCTCCGGCTTACGGATGTCCCCTCCCGGACCGACCTCCGTTATCATATAGACCACGTTCTTGTCAGGAAACTGGTTTGGTTTTCTTATCCCTCCTCGTTTCCTCTTTGGCGCCGAGGTTGTGGTCGTGTCCTGGGGTTCGGGAGCAGAGTTGGTAGTGTTCACCTCTGTGGCACGTGCCTCTTCTCTTTGCTTTGCTCTCGGTGCCTTCAACAAAACGTCACGGGGCGCCCGACGTCGCCGTTTAGGAGGAGATTCATCATGGACCTATGTACACGGGAGGCCAAAGTGTTAATGGTAGTGACATGATAAAAGCATTAGTAAAAATTGATTACTAAGCATTTGTGTCTCTACCTCGTTCTCCTTGTTCCGCGGGTCAAAGTCTTTGTCCAGGTCGTCCTCAGTGGGCCTATGCCTGGGTTCACGTGGGAAAGGATCCTCGGGACTTACATATCCCTCCTCAGAACCCTCGCCGTCATCAGAGGTGTCATCATCCTCTCCTTCTCTTCCCTCGCCTTCATCCGCGAACGGATCAATATCTTTCATCCCAGCTATACTCTTGTCTACCTCGGCGTGGAACTCATCGAAAGTCATGCCACGAGGCTCTCCCTCTTCAATGGGTTTCTCGTGCTCAAGGCTACCGGGTGCACCGTCTCTTGTCGGAGACATTTTCTGATGTAGTCAAGTAGAAAAAAAAGATTTGGCGTTAAATATGCCAGTAGAGTCCTAGTTTCATGAAAGAATAAAATGACAGTAGTGGTTTGCTCTCAAATTAGCGGGTTGACTATCATGTAGTCCGAAGTTTACCCTTTTGTATCATCGAGCAAAAACAAGTAGAAACATTAGAGGCCTCGGATAGATGTCAATCATCATTTGATCATGTACTTGGATCATAAGGGCATCGAACGTAAAAAGGGTTTGAAGGTAATGTAGGGGCGGCTAGCAATGATGGCCAGTTCCTCACAAGTTCATGATCATCAGGTTATATTTTTTATGGAATATGACAATTTCATCATCGGCCAAAGGAGGAGAGGGGACAAATACAAAAAGGGTCATCATATAAAAACAGTGAGCATATAGAAGTACGGTGACCATATAAAAACCCAAATTATGCCGTCAGGCTGCCGAAATTTTTCGCCGCACGCCGTCAGCTTACCTGCTGCCATCATGAGGCAGCATAGAGAGGAGGCCAAGAGAGAAGTTGAGAGAAGAGTGGGAGGGAAGAGAAGGTAGAGGAGGCTAGAGGGAGGGAGAGAGAGAGAGAGAGAGAGAGAGAGAGCTTCAGCTTAGCTGCTGCCATGATGATGGCAGCATAGAGAGGAGGCCAAGAAAGAAGGTGAGAGAAGGCTATAGAGAGAGAGAGAGCCCTTCAGCTTAGCTGCTGTAGCATATAGAAAACAGTGAGCATATAACTCTCAATGAAAAAACATTTGGTACAAATTTGGCTCAGATTTTCCCCTTTACATCTCATCCATTCTTAACGGGTTGCTTATAGAAACCATCCTAGTTTAGAAGGTCACGGAGGGGGTCTCAAAATCATCATAGCCGCCGCCTCAGCCCAATAAAAAATTTCATCATTGCACATCATTGCATATGCCACTGCCTCAGCCCAAAAAAAATTTTCATCATTGCACATGTAGATAACCAACAACAACAGTAGTAGAACATTTTAAACTAGGCAAGTAGATGGCAGCAGCAAGTGGCTGATAAAACTAAAACTAAAATGATAACAGGAAGTATGTAGTGTAATGATACATTAAACAGGAAGTAGTAGATATGGCAGCAGCAGATATGGCGGTTTCAGATATGGCAACAGGAAGTAGTATGGCAGCAGCCAGTAGTATGGCAGCAGCAAGTGGTATGGCAGCAGCAAGTGGCTGATAAAACTGAAACTAAAATGAAAACATGTAGTGGCAGTGTATTTATCTCAAACTAAAATGATAGTTTCAGTTTCAGTTAGAACATCAGATTCAATTTGAGTTTGCAAAACTAGGCTAATAAAACTGAAACTGAAATGAAAACATCTAGCAGTACTAAAATGGCATCAGGAATATCATTTCAGTGTGCGAAACTAGGCAGCAACAGGGTATGCAGTTGTAGAACATTTTAAAGAGTAAATTGCACTATGGGTACCTAAACTATTTAGCGTGTAACAGATAGGTACTCCAACTAAAAAACGTAACTTCTGGGTACTCGAACTATACTTCAGTAACTTCTAGGTACTTCAACTAAAAACCATAACATTTAGGTACTGGAACTATACTTTCGTAACTTCTGGGTACTATATTTTTTGTGCAAACCCCCTTCCCAAATCTTTTTCCCAATCCTGGTCCTGGACGTCGACAACGAGCTCGCCCGTCGCATCATGCTTCGTGCGGGAACCTTCGCAACTGACAGCGCGTTCGCGGCCAACCTTGGCCTGCTGATGTCTATCCTCGGAGCCATGGCTCCCGCCACAGGCAGGTTCGACATTGCCAGCGTGCATGTCCCGTCCCGTCCCGCTCCACCGCGACCCGTCCCGCTCCACGCGCGAAATCCGGCGCTCCCGCTCATGCCTGGCGAGACCCGCGTCCAATGGTGAGTCGGACCGGAATGGGAAAAGGATTTGGGAAGGGTTTTTTCACAAAAAAAAAAAAATAGTACCTAGAAGTTACGAAAGTATAGTTCCAGTACCTAGACGTTACGTTTTTAGTTGAAGTACCCAGAAGTTACTAAAGTATAGTTCGAGTACCCAGAAGTTACGTTTTTTAGTTGGAGTACCTATCTGTTACATGCTAAATAGTTTAGGTACCCACAGTGCAATTTACTCCATTTTAAACTACACAAGTAGATGGCAGCAACATATATAGACAGCCAAGTAAGAAAGCAAGGTGTCCAGCTCCATGTCCCCATCTCATCCCAAAAAAACATATGTGGTTCATTTTTTCCAAAAAAAAAAAGTTGCACAACATATGCAGCAGCGCTCTAGCATTTTAAAAAGTCACTAGTTTAAAAGTACTCTAGGAAATAAACATGTGATTTCTGTAATAGATAGCAGCAGCATAGAGAGGAGGCCAAGAGAGAAGTTGAGAGAAGAGTGGGAGGGAAGAGAAGGTAGAGGAGGCTAGAGGGAGGGAGAGAGAGAGAGAGATCTTCAACTTAGCTGCTGCCATGATGATGGCAGCATAGAGAGGAGGCCAAGAGAGAAGGTGAGAGAAGAGTTGAGGGAAGAGAAGCTAGAGGAGGCTAGAGGGAGAGAGAGAGAGCTGCCGCCATGATGATGGCAAAGATAGACCTGGAGGCCAAGAGAGAAGGTGAGAGAAGAGTGGGAGGGAAGAGAAGCTAGAGGACTATAGAGGGAGAGAGAGAGAGCTTCTGCTTATATAGCTGCTTATATAGTGGAACAGTGAGCATATAGAAAAAATAGTGAGCAGGATAAGGACAGTGAGCATATAAAAACATGAGCACAATATAATGCCAAATAGAGTAGTTACGAAGACAATTAGAGTAGTTGTCTACAAAGTTGACTCAGATTTGCCCCTTTGTCATTTCATCAATTCTAAACTGGTTGCTTGTAGAAGCCATCCAAGTTTAGAATGTTACAATAATATAGGGCCTTACAATCATCATAGTCGCCGCCTCAGCTTAAAAGGGATCGCATCATTGCCTATGCCACTGCCTCAGCACTTAGTTTTACAAGTATATAAAAGGATCATCATTGCATATGCCACTACCTCAGTACAAAGTTATACAAGTATATAAAAAGATTCAGTTAGTTGGCCCATGCAAGCAAAAGTACTAACATGATTAACATAGCACATGCTCTAAAGCTGGCAGCAGTTATCTTAAGTACTAACATGGTAAAAACAGGTCTCTAGCTCTGTCTCAAAACATAGCACATCTAGCAAAACTGAATTTAACAGTGTATATGCCTCCAATTGATTTTTACTGAAGCCATCACCACAAAAAATGCTAACTAGTGAGCTCAATTGATTAGTGAATGTGTTTTCCTGCAGCTTTGCTAACTTCCTTACATATACAGAAATGGAAATCACTGCGCCCTACGTGAATCGGCACTGCCATTAGATTAAAATTGTAATAAGGCTAAAAGGGGAGAGAAAACAAGCCCTAACATACTTAAGTTTGAGACACATTTCAGTTATCTAAAAGGCTAAAACTAAGAATGGTGGAAACATAATCGAATGGTGAATGGTAAATGCACAACTAGTAACAATTCAATAAAATTACATTTCCCTCGGTAACCAAACAAATTAAACATACCCAAGTTACAACATTAACAAAGCAGTTTAAGTAGAAGGGCACAGATACATATACAAAGCTAATATTTGGCATCACAGGTAGAAATTAGAGTAATATGCATCATAGGTAGTGGCAATAGCTCAAAATCGATCCAAAATCCTAAATCATAGGCGTGGCATGCTCGGTTCAATAAAATGCATCATAGGCGGCCGAGGTAGCAATTAACCATAGGTAGTGGCAATAAAATGCTCAGTTCAATAAAATCCCTCACATGAGTTCACAAAATGGTAGCAATTAACCACGACAAGCAAACCTCGAGGTAGTGGCATGCTAGCTAATAACATGATTCACACGACCAGGCTGCAATTCACATAGGTAGTGGCAATAGCTCAGTTCAAAATCATAGGCATTCTAAACCATAGGCAGTGGCATGTGCTCAGTTAAAAAAAATGCATCATAGGCAACACCTAATCCCTCACATTAGTTCACAAAATGGCAGCAATTCACCACAGCAGCTCACAGGCACCAGCAGCAGCAGGTAAGCGCATATAGGTAAGCTCACAAGCACCCGGCAGGCGGCGGTAAGCGAACAACAGTCAAACCTCGAGGTATAGCGGCGAGCAACAGCGGAAGCGGCGGGTCCCCGGACCACCACCACCACACCGGCCCGGCGGCTCACGGGCACTAGCGGCGGCACCACCGACACCCCGAAGAACTTCGATCACCGGCGCCCGAGCGGCTCACGGCCACCACCACGGCTCACGACCACCGGCACCACCAGCTCACTCACGGCCAACACCACCACCACCAACTCACCGGCGCCGCGAGGCACCACCAGCACCACTAACTCACCGGCGCAAGGCACCACCAGCTCGATCCACCGGCAGATCCGGCGACCGACAGGGGCGCGGGGAGGACTGAGGAGAGGAGGAGGAGGGGGGAGGGAGATAGGAGGGAGGCGGGGACGCACCCGGCCGCGGCGAGGCGGCCGGCCGGCGGCGGCAAGGCGCGAGGGGAGGGGGAGGGGAGGGAGGAGGGGGAGGCGGGAGGGGAGGAGGGAGGCAAGAGGCACCGGCCCGGGCGAGGCAAACCGGCCCGGGGAAGGTGGTGTGCTTTCGGCACCCCGGCGGCGGCGGCTAGGGTTATCTTGCGCGACGACGGCGGCGGCGCCTAGGGTTAGGAGCGACGGCTCCGGCCGCAGGAGGATTGGGGGAGTAGGACCGGGGTGGAGGATTGGGGATGAGGTTTGGGTGGCGGCGACGGCTCCGGCGGCGCAGGGCGATTTGGCGGCGGCGGCGCCGCAAAATTTTGGCGGCTGCGGGCGTCGAAACAACAGAATGGAGCCCTAAATCGCCTCGGGTATATATACGAGGGCACCTCGGTAAAGGGCGGCTCTGATGGAACCGCCCCTATAGTTAAGCTTCATTAGGGGCGGCCGGATCGGGAGCCCCCCCTATAGTGCATGTTTCAATTTTGAAAAATAAATATATAAGGCATATTATCGACAAATATAGTTATAAATACAAATATAGATATAAATAAATAAATCTTAAACCCTACAATTTCTTATCTTAAATAAACCATGGATTCGACAAATTTTGACCTATACGGGATTTAAATTTCAAATTAAATATAAAATTTCTTATTTTACAAAAACCATGGATTCACTTTGAAAACAAAATAATCCCGCATCGTCCTCCACAATTTGTGCCTCCTAGGGCACAAGAGACCTATCGGCAAAGTTTGGCACCGTTTCGGGTTTTTTCCGGGTGGTCGTAGTTCAACATACATTTACCGAGAATTCGCGGCGGTAATTCAAATAATTAGAGAAAAGTACCAAACAATTACGAGAAAATTCTCAAACTTGGCGGTGCAGCCACACATGCCATGTAGACGCCTCGAGAAAAGTTTGAGGCCGATAGCACGCCGCAAAGCGCACCGCCACACAACCATGAGAAACCTAAGTGTTAGGATAGGCTTCGTGAGAGGTTGAGTATACCACCGTGAAGGACGCGTCCGCTCCGCCTAACTCGAAACTTCCTCAAAATTTTTTTTTGTGGACACTTACACCCAAAATATGGCCCCACGCAAAATCCTAGGTTTTTTTAGCCATTTTTGGATTTCTCAGATTTTTTTACGTGACGCGGGCGACCAAATATGGTGATTTACACTTTGAAAGCAAAATAATCTCGCACCGTCCTCCACAAGTTGTGCCTCCTAGGGCACAAGGGACCTATCGGCAAAGTTTGGCACCGTTTCGGGTCTTTTCAGGGGTGGTCGTAGTTCAACATACATTTACCGGGAGAATTCGCGCGGTAATTCAAATAATTAGAGAAAAGTACCAAACAATTACAGAAAATTCTCAAACTTGGTGGTGCATCCACACATGCCATGTAGACTCATCAGAAAAAGTTTGAGGCCAATAGCACACTGCAAAGCGCACCGCTCACACAACCATGAGAAACCTAAGTGATAGGATAGGCTTCGTGAGAGGTTGAGTATACCACTGTGAAGGACGTCTGCTCCGCCTAACTCGAAACTTCCTCAAAAATTTTTTGTGGACACTTACACCCAAAATATGGCCCCACGCAAAATCCTAGGTTTTTTTAGCCATTTTTTGATTTACTGTATTTTTCTACGTGACGCGGGCGACCAAATATGGTGATTTACACTTTGAAAGCAAAATAATCCCGCACCGTCCTCCACAAGTTGTGCCTCCTAGGGAACAAGGGACCTATCGGCAAAGTTTGGCACCGTTTCGGGTCTTTTCAGGGGTGGTCGTAGTTCAACATACATTTACCGGGAGAATTCGCGCGGTAATTCAAATAATTCGAGAAAAGTACCAAACAATTACAAAAAATTCTCAAACTTGCCGGTGCATCCACACACGCTATGTAGATGCCTCAGAAAAAGTTTGACTCTTATATGAATAAAGGTAGTCTCACACATACATAAAGGTAGTCTCACACATACATAAATGTAGTCTCACTCATACATCGATATATTTTTGAAACACACACATTTAACAACTAGCTAACTCCCCGTGACCTCTTTCCCCTTGACTCCTTTTCGCTCCCATGGCATTTTGTCTTTGGGTAACTTCTTCTCAACAGCTGGGATCTTGTTTGGAAAGTCTCGAATAATCGTATTTCAGATAACCATTGTGCTCGTCAACGTCAACATCCTCGATGCCATCAACTCCGATAACGCGTTGTTTCCAGGGGACAATGACATGCTTGATTTTCGTCCTCTTTGGCTTGTCGATCGTTCGGGCGGGGTAAATAGAAAACTTGTGCTACATCTCGAAGCAACGACCCATGGGTCCCGTTGGTGGCCTAAATCACCGAGGTCAACGACTTTCAACCCGATCTCGCTCGAGTTCGTGTTGTTTCATCCAAATGACATTTGAACACGGGCACCCGCACTTCCATTCCATAGTCAATTTCCCATATTTCTTCAATGATGCCAAAGTATGTGATCGCTCGGTTTTTGTCGTTGATAGCTTCTATTCAACCCCGCCGCTTTTTGATTCACACATTTACTATCCTTCACATGGGTATAGAATGTGTACCCATTAATGTCGTATGCTTGCCGTTGGTATTTCTAATGTCACTAACTAGTAATGGCATCTAGAAAGAATATCGATGTTGCTTCGATAAAACTTAAAAGAAATATTCATTGCGAGTTCATAGCATATCCGAAAAGGTTGTCATCCCTATAGTTAAACTACTAATATGCAAGGAATATAATATTCGTACTATGCCTTGATAACTTCTTAATAAGTAAATAAACAATTATAACTGGGTATCCGCAAGCGCCGATATGAATATATACCATTGTAGCATTTTAACCGGGAGTAATAACCGTGTCTTGAATTTATATTCTACCACGGGGAAAGAAGTCTCGTTATCTTGAATTAACTAAGCATAGATCTTAATCTAACCATCTCTCATGTGCAAGACATCAGCATTAATCTCATCAATTACTTAAGCAAGGATCAAAGTTCATAGTAAAGATAATGATAAAGTTCTAGATAAACAGATTTGACCAAAAATCACGTTGGTTGGCGAGAAAGTGTCTAACAATGGACGATAGCAATTCATAGGCTAGCTAGCATTAGAAACTCCAATATGTAACTCTAAACTAAATGTTAGGATCTACCTAATTATGCAATACAAATAACAATCATCGAAGAAAGACTAATTAAATCCAGACATGAGGACAGAATCCGTGAAGACTAAGGCCGAAACTTAGAACAACCCGAAATCTAACATCCGCTAGGCCTACATACGGGGGGTGGATTGCAAAGGACTCAATGGTGCTGTCACCACCACGATCTACCACACGACCCGGCACATAGGGTGCAAACGCAGGTAAATAAGATCTAATCACCATGATTACATCATCTCTACCACTCACCTTCCGATCTAGATGATGAGCGCTATACGAATCCATGCATGAACATAACAGTAATTCAACTATGCTAAATGTGTAATTAAAGTAAATACTAGAACAAATAATCTCGAATATAAACATGATCAAGATATTCATATTAAGCATGTGTCCGAACTTGAAAACTACTTACAATGAAGAACTTACAAGAACGAGGCCCGATCTTGAGTCGGCCTCCGACGATCCGGAGCGGATTTCTCCCTTCCTACTAGTTCTAATCTTGATTGCTACTCTTCCGAAAGCGATGTTTCTCTAGCGTTGAATATGACTTGGTATTTTAATTAGAAATATCTTTGTTATAGAACTTGATGATCTAAGAAGGGGGGTCTAGGGGTCCTAATATATCGGTCTTCGTCCCTGTCTCTCCATCTTCATTAGGCGATGTGGTATTAACCTTGAATCAATCCCGCACTTCTACCGTCGCCCTCGGATCAAACCGACTCAAA
The DNA here is from genome assembly GCA_015847255.1 of Hyparrhenia diplandra. Classification (NCBI taxonomy): domain Eukaryota; kingdom Viridiplantae; phylum Streptophyta; class Magnoliopsida; order Poales; family Poaceae; genus Hyparrhenia; species Hyparrhenia diplandra. Next base: position 514,089 of record JADLZK010007048.1, on the reverse strand, counting down.
TCAACCGGTTTAGATCGAGTCTTAGAGGCGGTGGAGGAAGCTTCCCGGCGCAGCGTAGTCGGCGCCACGGGGCCGATCGGCCTAACTATTGGGCCGATCGGCCGGGGGTGCTCCCCCCTCGTCCCGCCGTGCGTCGCGTGTTCGAGTCTTCTAGATGATGTATTTCTTGGTTCCGAAGTTAGTTCACGCCGGGATTAATCCGAAGCCTTCTAGACTTGTTTCGAGTTGGATTGCGTTATGCTACGCCGGCCGTATGCCACGCCATCTCTGCTGATTTTCCGTTAAGTCCCTCGCAAATCACAACTTTACCAAAACTGATGGAATTATGTTAGTGACACCCTATTCTAGGTTGTTATTATTATTTATACCCCTTTCTCATGTTTAATTAATTAAAAATTTTATATGATAACAAGTGTCAACACTTGCCACGTGGTGACTTGTCTTGATGGCCCTAATGCTAACCTCGTGCTCGATAATATCATCCCCGGTTTCCCCGGTCGGTATGTTTTGGTCCTTCAACCATGAAGTTAATTGTTCCCTCGTGGCCGCTTTCGTGACCCGGTCATCCGAGCGGCCATTCCTCCGCTCCCGAATGAGAGCCAAGTGGTAATCAACGTACGGTCCCATAAGCGTTGAACTCTTACACACACCGTAATGCGCCCGACTCACTTGTTTGTATTCTTGGTCAACGAATACTTTCCTCCCGATGCCTTTCCCATATCCTACCCGTATGACGTGAATCGCGTTTACCAATCCCTCTCTCGTACTTTTAGCCACTCTTGACAAAGACTCGACGACTTCTTCAAGATTGTAACCCTCAATCATGGAGCCCTTCGGATATGCTCGATTATGCACGAATCGAGTTAGAATCGACATGCATCGCTCAATGCACCACATTTCATGCAAGTAGCAAGGGCCCAAAGGTGCCTCTATCGATGAACCATGTGAAGCATGAGATGTGGCATTATATCAAAATAAGCGGGAGGCATACATATCTCTAGCTGGTTTTGGGTCTCCACCGCGAAATCATGTAGTTCAGCAAGCTCTTTCCCCGTTAATCGCCTTCGATATCTTCGAAAAGAAGTAGCACATGCGAGTGATGGCCATTTTCAAGAATTCGGCTTTATAACCCCGATCACAATAGGTAGGAACACCGTCGGCATTACATGACAATCATGAGCCTTGCGGTGTGTTATTGACAGGTCCTTCATGGACACTAGCTTCTTGATGTTCGCTGAAAACCCGGTCGAACTTTGATCGCCTTTTAGGTAAGCGCATATAGCCCTTCTCTCTTCTACGGTCAAGTTGAAGCTAGCCGCGGGCAGGATGTATTTTCCATTCTTCTGAAGTACAGGGTGAAGCTCGGGCTTTACATCTAGCTGCACCATGTCTTTTCGTGAATTTAGACCATCCTTCGAATTATTCGGGTCCATCAAGAGACCCATGGTGCTTTGAAAGACATTCTTCTTCACGTGCATAGAATCAATTGCATGGGGAACCTCGAACTCTGACCAATATTCGAGATAATTGAAAGAAGATGGATTGTTTCTTGAAAGGTACGCCTTCGATAGGAGGTGTACTTCGATCTCTGATTGTCCCATCTAGATTCTTCTTTCCGTAGACAATGTGCAAGTTTTTGACCATTCTCGTACACATGTTGTCCATACCGACGTCTCTCCGAGGGTCTTCGGTCTCTACAAAGTTGTTGAACCAAAGGTTTGTATTTCACGCCGATACTTGTGATTTTTCTTTAAGTGGCGATTGCCCAAGTAAACCACCTTTTGGATGCATTTAGATACACCCATATAGTACCATCCAAGCGTACCACGATCCGGTCTTCCCTTTGATCCGTCCCGCACAAAGCAAACAAAGCGGGATAGTCGTTGATAGAAACAATGATTATGGCTCGACATAAGAAGTCCTCCTTCGAACGCATCATACATCATCACCCCTTCCTTGAATAGTTTATAGAATTCTTCCAACACCGCTCAATAAACAAGTCAATGTCAATGCCCGGTTGTTTCGGACTGAGATGAGAACAAGAAGGAAAAGGTACTTTCGCGGTGCAAGCACAACCACGTTGGGATGTTGTACATTATCAAGAACACCGGCCAAGTGCTATGGTCACCATCCTCTCATTGAAGGGATTCACTCCATCGATTGCTTAACCCAAACCGCATATTCCTCGGTTCTTGAGCCGAAGTCTTTGTGATTATTATCAAAGTTTTGCCACCGAAAGTACCATCGGCGGGTGTGCAATCTTATCATCATCTATCTTGCGCTCGCCTTGCCACCACGTCATCAATTTGGCTTCTTTGGGGTTTAGGAAGATTCGCCTCAAGCGGCCTGGTCACCGGGTACCACATTACCAAGGCAGAACTCTTCTCTCGCCGGATCAATTCCTAACTGAGTGTCCTTTTCGAGATTAGAATCTCAGTACCGGCTTTTTCCCACCCTTCTTCCTCTTGTTTCCAATGGAGGTCTCTTCCCCGTTGTATAGATTGTTGTTCTTGTACCGACTAGCGCCACACCTAGGACATTTATCCAGCCCCTTGAACCTGTCACCACGAAAAAGGATACAATGGTTCGGGCATGCATGGATCTTTTCAACACTCATTGTCAATGGACTTATAACCTTTTTTGCTTGGTAGGTATTCACTGGTACTGAGTTTGGTTGTGGTAGCAACCATGACAAGAGACGCAACAGATCATTGAAACTACAGTCCGACCAACCGTACTTAGCCTTCAAGATCAACAGCTCAAGCACAAAGCGTAGTAGCGTCTAGTGTGTCGGACAACCTTTTTCAACACCATACACAGTTTCCTTCGATGCTGCTCTCACTCTCTCTAGGTTCTCTATACCTTTCACGTTGTTCCGCAATATTTCTGGTCCAAAGGCATTAAGCATGTCGTCCAAATAATCACCGTCATCTTCATCCCCTTCACGTGCTACGACATCATCAGCAACATCACCTTTGCCCGTACCATCAACGACATTTGTGTCGTCCATACCATGCCAACCATCATCATCGTGTAGTTGACTATCATGCTCAGGGTTCCTTTTATTTTGAAGCTTATCTACACACTGAGAGAAGCGCTCTAGGGTTTCGGGGTCATCTCCTAGATTTTCGAAGTCGAGGTCTTCACCAACATAATTTTCACCGTGATGAGTCCAGACTGTGTATTCTGCAACAAATCCTCGTGTAATCAAATGTTGTTTGATGGTCTTCACATCTCTATATGCTATCTCGTTCTTGCAATCACGGCACGGACATATTATGATATCCTCTTTCAATATCTTCGCATGATTCTCAGCGGCTTCAATAAATTTATCCACCTCGTCACGAAAACCTTCCTTCCACCTAAACGTGCCATACATCCAATCATTCCTGTACTCCATCCTTTAGTACAACAAAGAAAAAAAAATCAAATGTGTAGTTAGTCATATATATGAGTACATATGCATGGCAAACCCTAAATGGTTAAAATTAATAATTGCATTAATATTAAAGTTGAAGCACACACTAAAAGGTTATCATTTTAGAAAATTTTAGAAAAAAAATAATCGCATTTGCACATCATATGAGATAGAAAAACTTGTTAGAAATTTAAACAAAGAATTAAAAAAAAAGACATGTTCATCAACCATGAACACATGAAACCCTAGCTATTTTATTACTCCACTAAAATCACATGTAAGAGCCACTAAAAAATGGGTCTAGTTCAATACTCTTACTAATCTCCACTACCACTTCCAATCCTAAGCTCTACTTTGCTCCATATAAAGCTCAAGCACCATAGAAAGTGAGAGGAAAGCAAAATTCAAATTACTCCACAACTAACCATACAAAATCGAATTAAGTGGTAGGGTTAGCATTTCCTTACCTTTTGAGCCTCCCCACCAAAGGATTTGAGTTGAAAACCTCCCCCGTTAGTAGAGCAATTTTTTTTAGAGGAGCCCAAGGCCTCCCAACCTTTTTTTTTTTTTCGAGTTTGAGTGGGTGACCCGAGGAGGAAGAAGGTGGCTGGTTCGCCTTATCTACGTGCACCACTATAGGGGCGGTTTTTGATTGAGCCGCCCCTACTGTTACTACAGCAGGGGCGGTTCATCCCCAGCCGCCCCTACTGATGGAACATTAGGGGCGGTTGGATATCCAGCCGCCCCCACTAACAGTAGGGGCGGTTCATAACACGAGCCGCCCCTACTGTTCCTTCAGTAGGGGCGGCTCGTAACCTGCTTCCCGGGCCGCTCGCAGTAGGGGCGCCTCGTAAAACGAGCCGCCCCTAATGCAAACGGGGGGCGTTCTTACAGAAAGTTTTTGTAGTAGTGCTAGTTACCGCAGGTTCAACAACCATCGCAGCAGTGAAGGTCAGAGCCTGCTTAGCACAAAGAACGTCCTCCTCTGGCACATCGCCACAGATTTCTGTTTCTTCTCGACGGCAAGCTCTTCAGCATCCTCACCGCCAACTAATGATGATGGAACAAACAACAACAAATGTAAAGCAACCGTCCTATGCAGGCAGATGTACAACTACATGGCATACCTCCTGTTCGTTAATCCTGAAATGCTGCTGCCCGGCTCCAGGCGCAATCTCTTCACAGCAGCTCACCAAGAGCTCCAGGACATATTCAAGAATGACAACCAACCAACCACTGCCACTGGATAATGAGAGAGAGTTTACACTGAAGATTGTCGAGAACTCTTTCCTGCTTAATGAAAAATACGCCAAGGCGTTATCGCGAAAAAAACTGAAGATTGTCGAGAAGCTAGAGTCATCATCACAAGCAGACTCTGGTCCCCGAGAAACTATCATCCACGAGGCTTGGATGCTTGCTCAAAAGTTGAAGATATTGGGCGATGACAAGAAGTGGGAGGTGATCCAAGGCGTCTGGATTGAGAAGCTCTGCTTCTCCGCTAGCAGGTGCAGAGGGTACCTTCACGCCAAGGCTTTGGGCAGTGGCGGCGAGTTCCTCTCCTACGTCTGGCTCCTGTTGTTCTACATGGGGATGGAGACCTTCACCGACAAGCTGCAGAGGGAGGAGCACGACCTTCTTCCAAGCCATGACCATGACGAAGCTGCTGGGACTGGGAACCACACGCCGCCACCACTCCACCATCGACTTCCAAGCGGGTCTCCTCCACCACTGGCACCGCACCATTGACTTCCGTTCCGAGATCTGCATGGCTCAAGACGACATGGTTTGACTTATTTGCACCTCGTCCTGCTGGTTAACTAATCTGATCTCCAGCCCTTCTCGTGATTCTAGTGTTTGCAAGTCTGTTTGTGGACGTGCTTCTCTGTACTGTTCTTGTTTCCTCATCTGTGTCACTGTCACTGACTCACTGTGTGTGTAATCAAAAAACTACATTACGTTGTTTCTTTCTTTCTTTTGTAATGCTTTTCCGCTATGTGTAATGTTGTTTTTTGAAGTTGCGTTGTAATGTTTGAAATTTGAATGCGGCGAACACGTAAATTGCAGGTGCAACATTAGCAGCCCATCAGGAAATATATCCCAACCCATCAAAGTGTGTTTTGGACTCAATTAGGGTGAGAGATGGACATGGGAAGACAAGAGCCCACCAAGTGAAATAATACAAATACGATTTTCTGGAACATTTTATTTTCTGCATGGAATATATTTTGACTTAGGTTCAGACACGCCAAATCTGCCAGATTTTTGTCAACGAGCCTGTCGACAAATAAATAGCGTTTCTCTAAAATGTTTGGGCACACTGCAACTTTTCTTGCTACCAGTACCCGGTGAAATTTTAGTTCACACGTTTGGATGGCAACTTGGATCCCATCGTGTTGTTTGCATAGCAAAAGTTCTCGAGCACAAAATGCAGTGCTCGTCTTGAATTAAACACAATATGGTCTCTAACGAGGTTCTAGTATGCTAATTGTCAGACCGTTGTTAGATGGAGCCTGTGGCTGTCGTCCGCAACCTTCATTGGCAGCAGGCATTGTGAAACCAGGTACAGAGGGATCCCCCAGGTGCATCTCGGTGTTGAGGAAGTGGAGGACCTCTTCCATGTTGGGTCTCTTGTGATAGTCATTCTGGATGCACAGGAGTGCGACGTGGACGCACTGCAATGCTTGCTTCATCTGATCATGACCCACGAGCCCAAGGTGGTCTGTGTCCAGGATGTCTTCTACTCTTCCGTCGTTCCAGTGCTGCCACACCTGCTCATGGAGAACAGATAGATACTCAAAAGTCGTCGACACCACAGAAAATAGAAGAATGGCACTATATATGATACATACACACTACTTACGTATTCGACGAGGCTAATCATGGAGTTTTGGGCATCAAACGTCCTGACGCTATATCCAACCATGATCTCCAGAACTAGCACACCGTAGCTATATACATCCGATTTGGGAGAAAATTGACTTCCCTTGAAGCACTCCGGAGCAATGTATCCACTTAATTTAGTAGGGATTAGGGAGCATGAGAAATCAATTAGCCTTTCATAGCCATGAGAATCAGAATACCCAAACAAGGACATGCCATGGATCACTAATTAAACGGTTATAAAGCTCTGCACAATCCCTCTTTTGATGAAGGAGTAGTTGTTCATTTCTTGCAAAGTCACATTCATTCACCATCTAATTAAATAAAGCGTCAAAATTGCATATCAGTCCAATGGAAAAAGAGCTTGACTTAGAATTTTGGGGAAAACATTCTGCAGTTAATAACAGCAACCAATGGCTACTAGTAAGTTGCAATGCATTATGTAGCAAATCCGGAAAACGCGTGGCAGATTTTTTTGTTTATTTGTATGTGAATATAATAATGCTTCAGTATTGATCTAGTGTTGACTCAGTGAATAAATTGAATGTGACTTATGTTTATGGGGGATGAAATCACATTTATAAATTTACCTTTTGCAGGAAAACACTTGTAGCCTACTAACTGAAATTAGTATATCTAACTGAAAGGAAAATGAGTTGATTCATGGATGCAATACCTTGTTATGTGAAAAAGAATGGATAAGTATATGAACTTACTATGTCCCCGCTACTTTTTTAGTGCTTCCATGGCCTTTTTCCCTGCTGTATCCCCTTGCAAGATCGAAGTCAGCGATTTTTGCAGCAAAGTTAGAATCCAGGAGGACATTACTTGGTTTAAGATCCCGATGAACGATGTCCTTCCCAGAATCTCTGTGAAGATAAGTAAGACCACGTGCAATCCCTTTGATGATATCAAGCCATTTTGGCCACTCCAATTTTTTGTAATCAACAGAATCTGCCAATTCAGTATGAAGTACCAGCTGTTATATGTTAGAAGATTTGGGCTTTTGGCCCAAATATTCCCAAATATAAATCCCAAAGGCCCATCACACATGCATGATATGGTGGGGGACTTTAGTCCCACATTGCTCAACTAGGAGGAGTGAAGCCAACTTAAATAGGAGAGTGGACTTCACCTTGTTGAAGCAATGGATGAGAGGGAAAAGGAAGAACACACGCGCTCGCTCGTGGCGAAGGGCGCGGGCGCACGACATGCGCGTGAATGGTCCTGCCATTCTTCGCCCTCATGCTTGCGGGTGTGCGGCTTTCTTTTGCTACTCGAAATTTTTGCATGCATGGAGAAAATTGCGCTGTCCTATTTGGAAGGTCCATTTAGGAAAGCAATTATTCTCGTATTATGGCAATAACCCTAACGGTGCTCTATTGCCTTAATGCTGTGCGTTGCGTATATAAATAGAGGGGCGAGACGTCGTCCCTAATCACTAGAGAAATCATTCTCTTCCAGTACCATCGTCCTGCGCTGCACGGGGTAGGGGACGTATTAGGTTTTTGGGAAGCGCCGTCCGCGACGCCATTGGACGCCTTTCTTCCTCTCCGTCGGTCTCCATCGCCGGTCTGCTTCGTCTACTTTGCGCTTCTAGCGCCGACAACCCCAACGTAAGAATGTCGATCTTCTCCCTTCTGTTCGTTCTCTTGTTCTTGTTGTTGCTAGCACTAGATTACCAGCGTTTGTCTAGTTTCGTAGTGCTAGTGATGGATCATATATCTCTCATACATGTTGTAGATCTTTTTCTTATTGTCGGAATTAATTATTGCATCACTGATTTGCTGTTATTTCCAACATTATATGCATGTTCGTGGGGGAAAGAAAAAAGGACTCAATAATAAGTTGTTCTTTTTGCAACCTTTCAGAAACAATTGAACACATTTTCTTTATATGTGCTTATGCCAAATTTTTATGAACAATTGTACATATGGTTTTTAGTATTTCTCAATATGTGGATTTCGATGACTCATTTAATCATATCTTAAAGAAAACGTAATGCTAGCTCGTTTCCTTACCTCATACACCTATGGCCTACGGGATTCACTACTTTGACGTGTGATTCTCACTATTGCTTGGTTATTAGCGGTTACTTCCTCTGCATTTGATTTTCTAACCTTTTGTTTCCTTAGGAAGCAGGGTGTGACACCTCTGTTTCTCAACTGAAGAAACAGAGGGATGGACTGAACACGTCCATCTATCACAAATCAATGTGCAGAACGGAAATAGGAAAGAGACTTGAAGCATGATGCTGAATATCTTTGTGGCAGGAATGCTTACCTTTAAAGTAGTTGCTTAGGCTTTTATTATTCAAGTACTCGTAGATAAGAAACATTTCTCCGCCCTGAAAGCAATGCCCCAAGAACTTGACAAGATTCTCATGCTGAAGCTGTGCGACCAGGGAAACCTCTGTTTCCATCTCCCTTTTCCCTTTACTTCCCAGCTTTTTTACTGCTATTTCTTGCTTGTCCTCTAGCACTCCCTGTGCATGAAGGCTTGGTTGTTCAGAGATTAATATGTTGCAAAATCAACTCCATTCAGTGTTCAAATAAACTTTATTTCAAAAGAAAGAGTGTTAAAATAAACCTTTTGTTAAATGCGTGTTTATGTTTTTTTTTAAAAAAAAATGTAGCTGACTTGCTATTACATTGACAACAAAAGGAGTATAGTATCATGTTCAGCTTAAAAGGCCGTTCCACAGTAGTAATTTTCCTTACTTTTTGCATAATTTTCAGTGTACATGTACAACTTGACTGCTAATTATACCATATCAAGGTATTTTAGTTCTGAATATGAATGTAGGAACATATTCTGCGTTCCCAAACTGATTGTTTTATCAGTAGAAGTTATTGACAGCCAAGGTAGAATAACAAGTAGTTACTCGTACCTTGTAGACTACACCACAACCACCAGATCCTAACTTATTTTCTTCGGAGAAATTATCTGTTGCGGCCACAAGAGTTTCATAGCTGTAGTTTCCACTCCCTAGTCAACAAACGCATTTCTTTAGTAGTTGCAAGGGTACATGAGGCCAAAGCCATGAGACAACAGCAGCAACCATAGTGAAGTATGTGGGCAAATGCATACCAGCAGCGACATTCTTGGTTCTTCGGCTTCTCTGTATAAGGCAAAGGAGGGTGGTGAGCGTTAGGGCAACGGCAGCACCGACTGGTAGCCCAATGGCTAAGGTGAGTGATCTCCCTGTAGAACATCAATGTATATATCGTACGGTACAGTTGAATAATCATTTATAATATAAACTGATGAATCAGTAGATAGCCAAAATTGACTGCGACCAATTGGAATGGAACACAATACTGACCGTGCGAAGGAGAAGTGGCGTCCGTGTTTGACGGAGAAGGGGCATCCGGGACACTGACATGGATCAGCGGCATCAGGGACGCGTTGAAGAAGACGGAGCTGTTGTACTGCAGCATGCAGCTGGGGCGAAGCATCTGCATCCCGGCGCTGGAGTTGAACTCCTCGGACAGCCGGAGCAGGGCGCCGGTGAGGCATCTGCTGCAGTTGCGCGCCGACAACTGGGATACACTGCACCAGCCCATACACGGTGGCGCGGCCGCCGGCGCCGGCTGTACTACTGTCGTCCCGGTAATCAGCTACCCCGGCGACGGTCCTGGGCGGCCCGTCTCCCGCAGTGGCGTTGGCGGCCACCGCGTTGAGCAGGCTGTAGACCACGTCCCTGGTGAGGCCTGGCGGGCTGCGCGCGGCGTCGTGCGCGGCCGCCATGGCCTCGTCGCTGTCGAAGCGGCCAAAATCCTGCACGTCGTAGCGGAGGAGGCACAGGCCGCTGCGCGCCCCGCCGGCCCCGCAGGCGTCCCTAGCGAGTATGCTCCCGCGGTGGTCGTAGAGGCAGCGCGAGCAGTCGTCCGGGGGCACGTCGCGCCGGCACTGCGCGAGCGCGTACTCCGGTGCTCCCTCCGTGCCCACGGCGTAGCTGGGCCATCTGTCGGACGCGCGCACGGCGTCGTCGATGACCTCCTGCAGGCTCGCGAGGAAGTCGGGGTATTTGGGGCCGCCCACGCGGCGCACATCGTACTCGCCCAAGCACCAGGTGAGCGTGCCGTTGCCGCCGGCGGACGACGCCGAGTCCCCGGATCTGCGCGCGCCAGCACCGCGGCGCGGAGTGCGAGAGTTGCCGCTGCAGCAAACAGCAGATGATGCAGACCAGCGAAGCAGCGTACGGTCCGAGTCGGCGATGCAACGGCGGTGGATGCGGATTTCCTTCGCCATGGCCGTCGCCTTGCTGAGAGTGATGGCCGGGGAGCTTGAGCTTTACTTTCTTCCCTTGAGTGCTTCATCAGATTGGGAAAGGAAAGGAGTACTTTTGGTGTTTTTCTTTTTGACAAACGGGAAAGGAGTACTTGACCGTTTGCGCGTGTGGACTGTGACCAAAAGTCTTTGCGCGTTTAGCTACTGAAATATTTTATTAGGTTTAGCTACTGAAATATTTTAGGTTTGACTATCAGAAGACGTTTGGGTGTGAGCACTCCCGGTTGGGAGGCCACCGGTCATGGGTTCGAGTCCTCTTGGGCGCATGATTTCCCAAAAAAAAAATCCCCTCGCCGGTCTCCGTGTGCCAAAGCATGGTGTGAAGCTCGACCCATCTCACGGGTATGTCCGTGTGCAAAGCATGGTGTGAAGCCCCACCCATCTCACGGGTATGTGGGCTCCTATGTCGTAGGCGGGGCTGGGGTTCGGGGTTTTCCGGGATCCGGTGAGAAGATCTTCTTCTTAATGAAATACGGTGGGGATATCGTCCCCCCGTCCTGGTTTTTTTTTTTTTTTTTTTTGTCCATACTCGCTCCGGGATGGTATTAGAAGTCGTTTTGGACAAGGTTTGGGTCAAACATCGGGAATATAAATCATCAATAACTTTTAAGTTCTTGAGTTTGTGAATGTGAAAATTATACGAGTAGATTTGTCTTAAAAATACTTTGATAAAAGTATACATATATCACATCTCCATAAATATTTTTATAATAATAAGGGGTCAAAGTTATGTTTTGGAGACCGTGTCGCTGTCCTAAACGACTTCTAATACCATCTCGGAGGGAGTAATGGACTAGTTAGGCTCAAATGACTGTCTCTCAAAATACTTCTAAATTGTGTAATTAATTTTCTTTTTTTATCTACATTTAGTACTTTATGCATGTGTTTAAAGAGTGAAATATTTTGGGCGGGGTGAAATATTTTGGGAACTAAACATGCCCTAAGATGTTCGGATATCAATGGAAAAACTAATTACACAGCTCACAAGTACTCCCCGTACTTTTGAAAGTGTCGTTGAAAACGTGCCTCCCTCACAAACACGTTTCCTGGACGACACTCTTAAAGGGACGGAGGGAGTAAACCGTAAGATAAATTTATTAAATCTAATTAATTTATCATTAGCAAATTATAAACTAATTAGGCTTAAAATATTCATCTCGCAAAAAAATACTCACAACTTGTTTAATTAGTTATTTTTTTTATCTACATTTAATACTTCATGCTGATATGATGGGTGTAAAATTTTTGGGTGGAACTAAATACCCCTTCAGGTAGAGACTTACTCCCACTGTCCATAAAAGACAGTTACAATTAACTTTTAAACATCGTGTTTGACCGTTTATCTTATTCAAAAATTTTATTAAATTATAAAATAAATAAATCATTATTAAAATATCTCCGATGCTAAAACAAATCATAATAAAATAAATAATATTTATATAAAATTTTTAAATTAGTGAAAGTCAACAACAACAGTAAAGTAGAGAACGAGGAGAGACAAAAGTAGTTAGTAGCTACTCCCACCAGGTTCATAAATTATTGAAAGGAGTTAATGGAAACAAATTAAGATGGCATCTTACTTTCATACATATATCTATCTAATAATGCAGATGTTATTACCAGGCCTTTTCTAGTTAGTTACTAATTTGAGCACTTAATGTTTTTATTGCTTCGATGCCTTGCATTTTCACTTGAAAAATATGTTATATAAGGTGGAAAAATGTCATATATTACTGTTTGCTGCAACATATTTGATAAAAATATGGTGCTTTGTACGGATAAAATGGCATCATCTCAGAGAAGAGTTGCATCATGTAACTATCAATGTCACGTATAAGTCGTTTGACTTTTTTGGCTCCAAGTTTGACCATTCGTCTTGTTCAAAAAATTTACACAAATATAGTTAAATTTAAGTCATTCTTTAAAAACTTTTATTAATAAAGAAAGCCACGGCAAAAAGAAGTGATATTTTGCACAAATTTTTGAATAAGACGAGTGGTCAAACTTGTTGGCAAAAAAGTCAAACGACTTATAATTTGGGATGGAGAAAGTATTACTGATCTTATATGTTAAATTATGTTGCTCCGGATGCTCGATGAAACATTAACTACACTACTACACAATTGATTTTACACGGTGTTTCAAATCATTTTTCGTGGCGGGCATTTAGAAAACCGCCACGGTTAATATCTCTATTAACCATGGCGGTTATTTTTTATTAACCGTAACGGTTTTAATGACCGCCACGGTAAATAAGGCCCAATAACCCAAAAAACCACAGTCATCAAAGTCCATTTTGGCCCAATATCAACCTCCCAGTATATATACCGTGACCACAAACCCTAACCCACTCATCTCCTTTCCCTTCCCTAACCCAACAACCGCTCCTCACTCTCTCCCGGTAGCAAAAAAAAATCTCCTCCCTCTCCCCGACACCTCCCGGCACCCCACCTCCACGACACCTCTCCCGGCACCCACATCTACACGACGGCGGCGGCGGGGGCGCATGGCGCTGCGGCGGCGGCGGCGGCTGGAGAAGCGGCGCGGCGCACGGGGCCGGCGGGCGCAAGAGCGCGAGGGTCGCGGCGGCGGAGCGCGAAGTTGCGGCCGCGTGAGCGCGCGGCGGAGCAAAGCCTGCCGCGGGATCCCGGCGAGATGACCTCCCGGCGAGCGCGAGCGCGAGGGTCGGCGTCGGCTCCCTCTCCTCCGGCGGCAGCCAGGGCACCGGGCGGCGGCGGCGGCTGCGTGCCCGCGGCGGATCTGGCGGCGGCGGCCAGCCAGATCCGGGCCCGTTAGGGCCGGGATCTGGGTTTTTCATTTTTTTTTGTTTTTTATTTCGATTAACGGTGGCGGGCATTTGGGTTGCAAAAAAACCGCCACGCAAAATATTTCATTTACCGTGACCCTTGTTCGTGGCGGACACAAAACCACCACGGAAAATGGTTTTTGTCCGCCACGGAAGTTCCTTTTCTAGTAGTGTTTCCAGTAGTGCTAGTCGAATAGAAACTAAACAACTCACCTCACCGTTGATGCATTTCATCGAACACCACATGGTCCACGAGACATGGACTCCACCAGTGGTCGGTAATCTCAAAAGTGAGTGAGCGCCCAGGGGCATTGACTCCTGGCCTCCTGCACCCCTGCCTCCATGCGGCCGCGCCTACAGCCAAGCCGGCAAACGCGTCAACAGCTGCCGATGGCCGTTTCGCACCCACGCGGCGTGACCGTAGCCCAGCCCTGCCTTCCTGGTCTGTGGTGTGCAGCTCGGCGCCTGGTTGCTGGCGGCCGGCCTTGGCAGCGAGCGCCCTGGCGCCACCCCCGCAGGTCGCAGGATCACAGCTGCTGCGCCGCTACGCTGAGGGTGACGCGTGCCTACGTCACGTGCAGCTGCCGCACCCCGCACCTGAATGTTTGTGTGTCGTCGCTGGATCAGGGAACGGAGAATTGAATTGGTCGATGGAGCCGCCGCGCCCCCGCCAAATCAGGGAGACGAGTTACTCGGCCAGAATGGGCTTTGTGCTCCTTTGAAGCTGAGTACGAATTCAATTGCAGCCCAGGATCGCGAAGGAAATTTTCCATTCTCGGCCCGGCCCAGTTCACACATGGGAAGACAAGAGCCCACAAATAAGCCCAGTAGCCATCCCGACTCCTTCCTCCCCCCCGGCCGCCGCCGCACTTGGTCGACCGCCGGCGCCGCCCGCTTGCCTGTCCTGCCTCCTGTTCCAGCGCAAAGGGCCGCCTGCTGCTACCAGCCGCTGTTTCCTGGCGACCGAAGATGGACGGGGAAGAGGAGAACGTCGGGCCGTTCCGCCGGACCAGTGCCCGCACGCGCCGCATGGCCACGCGCATGGCGTCCGCGCTCGCCAGCTCGGACAACCGCGCTCAGGTGACGACGGGATTTGATCGAGACTGATTGCTCCTGCGTTCCCCCTTTCTTCCTACTATTCCAGGCCGTTTCCCACCCGTGGCCGTTTTCCCTTTCCTCGACGAGTGTTTTTTCCCCACTTACTGTGCTGAGATTAGAATTGGAGAGCTGCTCTCTCTACGTTGTCTCTCCTCATGTGTTGTTGTGGTCAAAATGCTCCAGTTTTGATTAGCAAATACTTTATAGAAGAACCATTCAAGTGATTGGCCATATTGTTATTTCAGTTTTGGTTAGAAGAATGATTGCCCATTTGGCCTCATTGGGAACTAGTTTTGGTAATAATAAGTATATGTTCTACATAACATTTTTGGCTCAAGCCAAAGGATTTGACTTTTTTTGAGGTGTTAGTTATTTCAGCTTCTATACATATTTAGATTCAGATTGGGCCCATTTGTGCTTATAGGTCGTTGATCAATCAGTGTCTGAAATATATTCTCCTTGATGTTCTGCTGTCCCATTATGGATACCTTCACATCTGTAACTCCATGCAGGCTGCATTAGCTCGCCTTGAAGCTCTTGAGAGCGATAATGCTGGGGTTGAGGTGGTAGATCTTAATGACGATGAGTATGGATCCACAGATGAGAAGACCCTGGTCAGTTTCTTTCTCCTTTATTATCTTCATCATATAATAATGCCATGATGTGAAAAGGGATAAGGTGGATACACTATGCACAAACTCAATGACAAAATGTTGCTCTTCGCAAACAAGTATTGAAATACATATTTCTTGTGTATAACATATTTTTTGATATTACTTGCAGTATCCAGTTTACAGAATAAGAAACACTTTTTTAATTCCTTGACGTTGCAAAACTTTCAAAAGTAAGATTAAAATTATCCTTGAAAGAAGGTATTTAAATCAGATGCTCGCTTCTATACATCTGGCATGAACAACAACGCAAATTATTCGTAAGGGGACTGTTATTCGCATCTGAAATGCCCCTAAAGCCAGTCATTTAGATATCTGTGAGGTTCACATGCTGCAGCTTGTCAACCCGTGTTATTAGCATCTTGAATTCATCTAAAGTCAGTAATTTATATATCTTTGAACTCCACATGCTACAGCTTGTAAACTGATAAGGTTGGGTTCACAGTTTCTTTAAATGTTGCATTTGCATTACATACTTATATAGTCTATGGGTTGTGCATCTGTGGTTGTCCATCCAATGCACCCACTAATAACTTTAGTTCAATGATGTAAGCCATCGTTTATTTTCTGCTTTCCTTTATACAGTTCTCATGCAAAAAAAGCAGTCCAAGATTATGAAACGCAAGACAAGGCAAGGGAAAGCTTTGGAGAAGAGGGCAGCAAGATCATTCATGGATGTCTTACAAGAAGTAAGCAACCTCGAGCTATAAGGTTCTTTTGTCATGTTTATTTTTGTCGGTACAATACTGCAAAGGTTCACTCTGGAACTGTGTCAGGCAAATCTGGAATCTCTTCCCCCTCATGTCCCAACATATTTGAGGGCTGCTGTGGGTCCATCGAGTACTTCATCTCGACGGCACTAGTGCTCAGTTTGTGGTAGCTCTGCAAACTACACATGCGTGAGGTGTGGAACAAGGTTCTGTTCTTGCCGTTGTCAAGTCATACACAATGATACGCGCTGCCTGAAATTTGTGGCTTGATCAACTGGATATAAAAGCTACATCGATGTATGTCCTTTGTCCACTCCCTAGCGATTGCTAATCTGTGGTTTGATTAGTAGGCTATTATTGTTGTGTATGTTCTATACTCTGTAGGAAGGTAGTTAAGCGGTAGGAAACTGCTTTTCTTGGCTATGTCCTGCAGTTGAAATTGCTAGGTGGATCTCTTGTAGGCTAGCCATTCCTTCATCAGAAATGTTATGTGAGTAGCTACATTTATGCTGTGTTAAGTTTCACTTTCTTCTGCACCCTGTAATGCTTTGGTGTTAGGTCTCTGTTTCAATTTATATAACAATGAAAATTCCTCTATAGAAGGTGAGGGAGTCTGGTCATACACACTATACTCTGAAGAATCGAATCAGGATACACCTTATGTCTCTGTTCATTGTTATTATCTGTTACTCGAAAGTTCAATGACTGGCAGTGCATCTAACAACAAGACAATATTTGTTATTCTCTGACAACAAGTATGTTGAGTAACTTAGTTGCACTGTTTACATGCACATTGAAATGCTATCGTCAGAACCAAATGATGTGGGACCTGCTACTGCTCTAGAACGAGAATAGTCCTTTGTCTTGTTTAGTGTCATAACGACAAGTAGGTATCTGAATGATATTGATAGTTATTTTTTCTATGAATCAAATCTAGACAACTAGACTGTGGTAAGTGATGCCAATTGGTACATGAATGAATATCCTGATTAATCATATTAATTCAGTAAGCAGACCACAAAGACGACATCATGATACTGCCATTCCTAAGGCCTCGTTTGGAAGGCAGTGTTTTGGGGGGTATTGGACCTCAAACCCCGTCGGCCCGTGGATGACAGCCCACGTCGGGGTGGGCTCCCACGCTCGATCAATTTCACATTTGGCTGCGAGTGTGTCGCCGTGGGTAAGGAACGATCCACCTCGATCCACCGGTGAAGAAAAAATCCCCACCCGAGGCGTGGAAACAGAAGACCGGGAGCTCTCGCGTGCGAGCGGCTGCCTCACCTCGCCACGCCGGTGCCGCTCCGGCCGTCGCCGCTCCGGCCGTCGCCGCTCCGGCCGTCTACTCGTCGTCGCCGCTCTGGTCTCCTCCTCCTCCTGGCCCCGGCCCTCGTCGACGCCCCCGCTGCATCCGCGACATCGTCGTCCTCACCCAGCCATCGACTGCACTCCGGCAGACCTAGTCCAATCCGCTCCGGTGAGCCTCTCCTTCCCCCTCCTCCTCTTTCCATCTCCACTGCTTTTATGCTTCACTTCTTTCTGGTCTAGGGTTTGGATTTCACCTTTCTTCTCCCATAGATCTTGCACAGTCAGATCTCGTTGAGTGGACCGATTAGGCATGCCTCTAGCTTGTATGATTTAGTAACCATGATTCAGTAGCCTTGATCTGATAGATCTGTACCCGAAGTTTGCAGTCATGCTTGGTTTTTGTTAGATAGAGCTTTGCTTGATTTGTGTCTAGATCTTAGTATGGAAACAATTTGGATGGAATCAATACAATGAAGTAATTTTGATCATGGTTGTACAGAAAGAATTAAGACAATTTTGATCACTATTGTAGTTGGCTTGTATTAGAACAAGTAAACAGCCAAATTGCTTTTCTAGTGTTTGGTTTGTACTGCCTAGTGCCTTTGCCTATAGGCTGATGATAAATCCATGTTATTTTAGACTAGCTTGCATACTTGACATAGAATTTTGTATGCTAAGTTTCTATATGTTTGTACTAAGCTTTGTCTTGCATCTATTTTTCTTGATCTGTGAGTCACTGCATTGGTTAGGGAGATGAGAAACTTCTATTTGTTATGAGAGCAACATCTACAGTTTGGGGACAGCTTGGTTAGGTGCTTCACATGGGTTTGCAAATATATAAGCACACTAGTGTCGAGGAGTACCTGATAAAGGAACTAATTTATCTCCGCTACTCTAGTAGTAGTGCAGTTCAGCTTTTGTGTTCTGATAACTGCTTCTCTCTAGTAGTGCAGTTCAGCTTCGTATTACCTATGCTGCCTGGTACTAGTTAACTGCAATCTTCACTATCCAGTTGCATATATTGTTCTGCCTTACTGCCTGCTGCCTTTTTGTGTTCCTGAACCCTATGAACATGTCCAATAATAACAATTCTACTGGGTCATTCTGATTCAACATTCTTTCCTCTAGTTTTGTATACAGCGGCGGCGGCGGCATCTCGACAATTGTAGGGAGAGGCGGCTATCTACTCCAAGATCTTGAGGCATCTCGACAATTGTAGGGAGAGGCGACTATCTACTCCAAGATCTCGACTCCATCTCGGCAATTTTCCAGGTCCAGCATTAGTGTTGAGCTGATAACACGACATTTCATGACTATGTGTATAGGCATCAACCTTGTATTGTTACTGAATGAGGCTTGGTTGCTATGACTATGTGGATTACAGCTTTCAATTTTGTCTCCCTGTTTATTTGATTACTGTTAGTTGCAATGTTAGCTTAATTAGCTTTTATTTGATTACTGTTAGTTGCAACGTTAGGCAAATTAAAGCAAATTAAAGTATGTTGCCCCTATTGATAGTCAGTCTGACTTATTGCTGTCAAACTGAAGACTGCTATACAGTGACAGTAGCATCTTTAGATGACCAACAGCTAGCTAAGACTGCCGCCTACAGATTGTGCTTATTTGGTCCCCCTGCTATCTTGGAGTAGCATGTTAAGCATTGATTTTTATGATATTGCACCATGGCATGATACATCCACAGATAAGGACCAAAGTGTAGGCTTTATGATTTGCATGAGTATGGAAAAACACACCTGACTTTGAGCCATATCAGTTGCATATTAGGTGTGCACACATAAATCTATGTACTAATAAAGATGGCCATCCTTCCTGCCATCCGGTTTATATGTTCGTCTGTTTGCCATTTGGCACCCTTTCCTTTGATTCTTGTGTATTTCTCTTTTTTTTATTAGTGACCAATGGATTGGCCTGAAGAAAATCACAGCTCTAGCAAGTTGACTATAGCACCTGTAAATTGTAGTATGGAATGCAGAGAAATAGGAGGCACTTGAGGCTTCAGCTCTACCAAATATATTCTATTTGTAACACAAGCCACAGGTCTGCATCTCAAGATTAACCGTAGAACACACAACCATGAATGAATGATTAGTAATTATCAGATACCTGTCATCATAATGTACACAACCATGCATCCTTAGAAATAGGTAGCATGTCAGATTGTTCTTGCATGTGGAGATAGGAGACCTGACTATTCCACTGATGTTACTTTTTTTCGGCATCTTGAGTTTTCTGATGCAGATCTTATTTATCGAAGTTTTTATTAGCCTAAATCAGTTGTGTCAATGGTTCTGATGTTTACTCTATTGTTGTACTAATTATGTTTACTCTGCAGTTAGGCTGGCCTGCCACTGGAACATTTTATCTGTTTTTTCTGCACTACCAAGCCACCATGTTGTACCTCAAGTCTGCAGGCAGTGGCATTCATATATTAGTAGTTATTTGTACTGAACTTGAGAGATAACATATGTGTATGCACTTTTTGTAATGGTCTTCGAATGGGTTAAAGTTTCTAGTTCAACTATAAATACCTTGAATTATAATGCGTTCAGTTGAATGTTCTTGTCAAATTTTATATTTTTTTTCTTTTATGGTCGAATTCCCAATTTTATATTTTTTTTTTCTTTAGTTGCAGGCTTGTTGAATTATACATGTTTTAATTTTTTTTTCTAGCAAGTCGATTTTGAAGGGTACAGCTGCGGGTACAAGTAGCGTGTAGGTCTAGCTGTGTCTAGTGTATGTTGCCAGATACACCCGCTTTCCAAATGAAAATATATGGACAGCCAACCGGGTGGGGGATCGGGTGGAGGGCGGCTTTTTTTTTCAAAATTTAACCCTTTTTCAAAACTATTTTCAAATCTATCCCTATTTTGAAACTATTTACACCAGGTATCCCTTTTGTCGCGCCAAACCAATAGGCGCGACAATTACACACGTCGCGCCTACGCATGCGGCGCGACATGTCATGCCACGCTGGCCAGGCGCCGTTGACCGCTGCTGGCGTGGCCGCCGGCGGGTCCCACCATGTCGCGCCTACGCATGCGGCGCGACGTGAAAATCGCGCCTGATTCGTCGGCGCGACGGGCCCGTTAGGGTTCCTATTTGGGCCTCGTCGTAAACGCGTGGGCCCACCATGTCGCGCCAATATGTTTGGCGCGACGAGATGGTATAAATGCTGCCAGCATTCTACTTCTACTTTTTGTCCCCCTCTCTTCCCCACTCACTTTTCCGAGGAAGCACGAAGGGGACCGGGCAGGTGAGTCTCTCGTAGCCTTCTTTGCACTTTTTTTTCTCCTCCTAATGCTTCCAAATGTCTAGTTTGTTTGCTAGTTGACTTTGCTTTTGTTAAATAGCTTCCTAATTGTGTCATCTAGCTTCCTAATTTCCTTTTCATTTGGTGGAATTGTGGAATTGAAACCTAACCCTAAATGACATCATTTGAATAACATTTCCCATGGTGGATTTACTGTTTATTGAATATTTGATCATGTATTATGGGTTGCTAAGGGTTCATTTAGGATTGCTTGTTTTGAAAATTATGTTTCATGTCTTATGGTTTGACTAGGATGTTTAACCATGTATGGAGATTAGTTTGTTTGATTGTTTCATAAGGTTTACTTGGGATTTTTACCATGTATCATGTTTAGGGTTTATGAATATTTCGTATTTTTTTCAATATTTTCGTTGTGACTATGTATAAAATAGATGGATGTAGTATTATGTTTATGGCTAAGTAACAATGAGATGGTTAAAATTTTTAATATCAATCATGTTGTCTAATAATCTATGGTGTAACACTTCACAATTTGTATTAGTCGGAAGGTCGGTAACGCCTCCATGGTGTGTTATTTGTGTTGCAGTTATATGTAATAGTTTTCATTATGGTGGTTTTGCTAGGTGTCATGGACTTGTCCCTGTTTGTGCACCATCCGGAGGACCATGATGGGGATGGTCCATTCCCGTCACCTGTGCCGACGCCGCTTTGTCACTGTGGGTGGCCGGCCAAAGTGAAGCAGTCCAGGCATCCAAAGTCCGCCGGTCGTGCTTTTTTCTGTTGCCCGCTACGGCGTGGTCCTCTGACTGGCGGATGGGCAGAAGGATGCAATTTTTATCAGTGGATCGACGGTCAAGAACGGGTGGATCATTCCATCTTGTTGTTTCCATATGACCCTTGGAAGACCGTTAAGTTTGAAGAGTTCGAACGGTGGGTGCCTCCGCCGCCGAACCCACCCGAGATGACCGAAGAGGAGAAGGTTGACGCTGCACAAAGACCGTCTTCTTGTATCCTCCTACATGCCATTGTGGGGAGAAGGCGTTCCTCCAACTTCCGAGCCGACCATTTGTTCACTCCTTTCTATCGTTGTGGTCGGCGTGATTTGGTAACTGGTTTTCCAAACTTGTGACTTTGAGGAGTATGTTTATGGACCAAAACCGCATGGCCTAACGAGAGGCCGCAAGAGGAGTATTCCAATGGACGCATGGCATGGCCATGCCTTGGCCTTCCGGATAAGAAGTGCAAGTGCGCCATCAAGGCCCGTGAAGGAGTTGTTCCCTCTGAGTTAGGGATTGGTTGCTACTGTGGCAATGCTTATGGTGGCCCAAATGAGTTCTTTGTGAGTATAACGAACTTGTGCCTTGCATGCCTATTTTATTTAACTTTGCTAATGCATAAGTATGATTATTGTTATTTATGTTTCACTCAGGCTGGGAAGACTTGTGATTGGGAGGATTTCCCAGGGCGCGGTGAGGCTATGGCCAATTTGTTTTCTCCCAAGTTCAATTCCCCCTTGGAGAGGAAAAGGATGATTGTGAGGAGGCAAAAGCTGAAGAGAGCAGTGAGGCGGAAGGGCGGTGTTGCAACACCTGAGGGTAACACCTGGACGAAGGTCGGTAGAGACTACTGTAAAGCTAAAGGTAAGGACATTATTCCTTACCATCTACAGTTTTTGGGCGACGAGCTCCTTCAGTACTGGCGGGAAAACAAGGAACACTACGACCGCCTCGAAGCTGAGGAAAGGAGGGAGCATTGGGAGGCTATGGAGCCGTTTCTCGAACAAGAAGCTCAACGTCGACGGGATATGATACGCGAGCTTTGTGAGCATTTGTTGTTCTTCAAAAACTTGTTTTCACATTTCGCTACTTGGTAAGGTTGTTGTAATGTGGACATTTTTGTTCCTCATAGTTCCTTCGCCACGACAAGAGGACGAGGGAAAGGATGACGATGGCAAAGACGTGCACGATCAGGACAATGGTAACGAGGACGAGGCCAAGGACCTGGACGACCAGGACAAGGAGAACGGCCATGAGGATGTTTGGAATGACTCCCACTACGATGATTGGAATCGGACTATTTGGGAGGACGACCCTGATTTTGGCTGCCCTTGACTTAGCTATGTGGAAGGCATTAGTGGCCCACTTTTGTTCGAACCACGACTTAGGAAATCTTTTGTTCGAACCACCAAGTGTATGATGCATGGACCCCTATAATTGTGGGTGACCCACTTTTGTAAGAAATTGTAGTGACTGTTCTCTATGCTTTGAACAATTGTGAAGCATGCGAAGTAATGTCTAGTTGTTGGCATTTCAATCTACGTACATCGTTGTGTTCATTATACTCAACCACGAACAACACTTGCTACTTCAAGGAGAATGAAAGACCAACACCGTACGTAATTGTTGATACATGACATGGTTCAATACAACAACTAGAGATGCAAGGTTCAATTAACTAAACATACATGGTTCAATACAACAACAAGAGATACACCAAATAGATTAGACATTGTTCCATACATATGGCAACAAATGAACGTCGTGGTTCCCAAATCCTCGTTCATGCCCTAATCCTCTTCATATTCGTCGTCCGTGCCCCAATCCTCCGTATCTTCGTCTGGCGTGTCCCAGTCCTCTGGATATTCATAGCCTGGAGTCGCGTACAAGAAAATGTAGCCATCATATGGTAAGGATTCGTCGATTAATCTGAATCCTCCGTTGCATCTTCGTCGCTTGGGCTAGTAGAAGACCCTCAAAACATATGCATCACACTTTTTTTGTACTTTGCATCAGCGTCATCTGCTAGCTTCGAAGCCTCTTCCCAGAATTGATCCTCATCTGCTAGCTTAGAAGCCGCCTCCGGAACACTTGCATGAACCTCATATGCTAGCTTCCCAGCCTCTTCCCAGAATTGATCCTCATCTGCTAGCTTAGAAGCCTCCTCCGCAACATAGTCGAGGTCATTTAGTATCCGAGTAAAGACGGTTTTCACAGGGGGGCACGCCGGCAGCTGACGCACTGCAAGACTCCCCTCCGGGGACACTAGAGGCACCGGAGGAGCATTGTGGGCCTCGACATTAGGCGCCGCTGTTGGGACTTGCTGGGGGGCTTCGTTTTTTGCTTTCCAGTCTGCCTCAACTAAGGTTATGAGCTCATCCAACAGTGGGTTGTCGTTGTCACCCTCATTATTTTCACTCTGCATTTGAGCCTTGGCCCACTCAGCCTTGGCACGGCGCGCATGCTCAAGCTTCCTCTCCCTCTCATCGCTATGGACTTTCTGTGAAGTATCTAGGTACGGCTCGAAGCTGGATTCCCACACTTTTAGGGTGTTTGATTTGAGATAGAATGGAGACATGAAAAACTGATCTTCATGGTCCAAACCCCTCATCTTACACGCCGTGATGACGTGTGAGCAAGGCACATGAAGTAGCTGCGGAATGCAACAAGAACACTCCGGTTTCTGGAGGTCGACCCTATAATTTTTGCCCCCGTACTTCTCACCGCCCGGATTGGTTCCTCCAGCTGACATTATATTGTACACTAGCCTTGAAGGTCCGTAGGCCACACCAACCTGATTGGAACCTATGGCCTCCGAAATCTCCGGTGTCTCCCCTACCGCACGACCCCCATTTTTCTCGTACAAGCCTTGGCAATGTTCCAACGTTTAACAAAGTATTCGTTGCACTTCTTGAAAGAGTACTCCACAATACCGGAGACAGGTACTGCACGGATTCCCTTGAACACTTTGTTAAACGATTCCGATGAATTGGTGGTCATCACGCCATACCTGAGGCCACCTTCATCAAATGCGAGAGCCCACTTGTCAACATTACTCATCTGGGCCACAAGCCAAGTCCTGGCGGGAGTGTTCAGGACCTTGTTCAACTCTGCAAGCTTCTGTTTGAACCTCTCCTCCGTGCGACAACAACACAGGACCTTCAACTTCTGGACAACCTCCTTCTTCCTTTGTCGCTGCCAAATGTTGGCGGCAAAGTGTCGCATGCACCATCGATGCTCAAGAGGGGAAGCCCTTCTATCTCCTCTCTAGCGACCAATAGCAATCCATTGTGCCGATCGATATCATGCAAATCCTACGGACGTACGACGGATCACATCTCTTCTTACAAGCTTCATGAACCAAGACCAGCTCAAATTGTTCTCGCTCTCGGCCAAAGCAAACGCTAAAGGCACAAGCTGGTTCTCCGGATCAACACCGACTGCCATCATTAGAACACCTTTGTACTTCCCAAAGAAGGAATGTTGCATCAACAAGCACGACGGGCCGACAATGCTTGAATGCATCGGCCGATCGCGGAAAACACCAAAACAATGCGTGCGAGAACATGTTTAGGCACGCCGTCGGTGTCATCCACTATCCGCCCAAAGAACAGGATACCACCTAAGGCCTGGATTGTAGTGTTTCATGGCCGAAAGGATCCTAGGAGCTTGGTTGTATGTTTGTTGGTATTTGTTAACTTACAGAGAAATAGATCCGCAAGCGCACGGATATCCAAAGGAGCATTTCACCCGGAGGGGGTTTTAAATATCGAATCCACGAGGAAGATAAGATTAACAATTCATTTGATTAAGGACGGTGATAGAAGACTAATGAGATTCGGTGGTTTAGCATTTACTTAAACGGGGTGAGCCAATAAAAGATAATAATGATAAGGTATATAAGACGGGTGAGGTGCACGTGGTGAACAATAGGATAAGATTAATTCCTAGTTAGATTAGGATTGGATTTATGACAGACGGGACAGTTCTTATGTAGCATACAAAGAATTTACGAAGTGGAAATAAACAGGCATAGCATAAGATCATATATAAATCAAAACCATAAATAAAAATGTGTACCCCAAGATTACTTAAGAAAATCAAGAACGAAACAAGATCATCCCAAGAATCATTATCGACTAGTCTTATACACGGGGGAGGATTGCAAAGGACTCAATAGTGTTTGTCACCACCACGATCTACCACACGACCCGGATATAAGGTGAATCCGCCAAATAAATTATATCTAAGCACCATGCTTACATACTCTCTATTACCTAGCATACAAATGTAATATACTAGGAGCTCTACGAATAAGTACTTCGAATTACCATGAATAATGACTATATCAAATATGCTATGACTAGAATAAAGTGTAAGTAAACTAATTGTATGCATAATAATTAAATAGCACGAAGGTGTATGAAAACAATAATTATATTGATCCATAGTGTAACTTATCGATCCGTAACCGAGCATACACTCTCTCTTCTCTAAACCCGACTTTCTATCTAATCTAGGCTCAAAGAGCTATGAATTAGCTATCCTATCTCGTGGTGTCTCCTCTTCTTGTTCCCTGTCTTGGCTCTTCCTTGATCTACTTCTTATTGAACGTGAAGCTTTAGATCAAACTTGGACTTGTCTTGGCTTGAGGGGTCTTGGGCTGTTTATATATCGGTCTTCCTCTGTCTCTTCTACTTCAACAAAGCGATGTGGTATTAACCTTGAATCAATCCCGCACTTCTTTCGTCGCCCTCGGATCAAACCGACTCAAATCAACCGGTTTAGATCGAGTCTTGGAGGCGGTTGAGGAACGCCCGTGCGGGCCGAGACGGCGGCCTGGGGGCCGATCGGCCTAATAGTTAGGCCGATCGCCCCGAGGGGGTCTCCCTCCGGGTCCCGCCGATCGTCGTGCCTTCCGGAGTCTTCTAGATAATGTATTTCTTGGTTCCAAAGTTAGTTCACGTCGGGAGAGATCCGTAGCCTTTCGGACTTGTTTCGAGTTGGATTGCGTTATGCTACGTTGGTCGTATGCCACGCCATTTCTCGCTGATTTTCCTGTTAAGTCCCCGCAAATCACAACTTTACCAAAACTCATGGAATTCATTAGTAGAAAACCCTAATAAGGTTATCTAATTTTATTTTAGTTCTTTTCCATGAATGGTTGATGCATAAAAATATGAGTTAGTGAGCATCAACAAACTCCCCAAAAGCTTACCTCTTGCTAGTCCCTAGCAAGACTCGTGTGTGTTACCAAATCAAAACTCGACCAAGATAGGATGAAAAATTTAGAATCATAAACTTGCTTATATTTACTTGAGAGCATGGGGTTTTTATCATCATGAATCTTGGACTATTGAAAGATAGAACAATTAAGTCAAACACCATGTCTCAAGTTCGTGGTTTCACTATAACCCCGAGTTTTACAAAAGATTATAAAGTGAAAGCACGTAGTATTCCCGTATGACAACAATTAATAGTGAACATTTAATTTCTTAGCCCTTTTCTTTGCTTCTTTTGTTTTAAAAATATATCTCTCTTTATGGCAATGAATTTTAAAGAACCTCGGGTTACATGACAACTTAATTGGAGAGGTGAGCTCTTCTCACTCGTATTGACTTTTGTCACATTCTTCTCTCTCCTTTTCTTTTTTTTTTTTTTCTGAGATGTGAGCTCTACTCGCTCCGAACATTTGTTCATTTTTCATCTCTTTTATTAGGGAGGTAGGCCCTTCTCGCCTAGTAGAACACTTGTTCATTTCTCTCCCTCTTTCTCATCTCACTTTTCTCTCATATATATATTTTTTCTTTTTATTTTATTTTTGCTTGTCATGCCCAAGTCTCTTGAAAGCATAGAGAGATATATAATGTAAGCAATTTTAGCATATTTTCAACAAGGCATTTATTTCATTTTATCAGGCTTATGTCATACAGAAACTCATTTAAAAATTCAAAGATTAATACTCCAAATTTAAGTGTCACATATGAACAAGATAGATGGTAGCTCAACTTTTATCATATCATATCAGTCAATTGCCTAGACTTGAAATTTAAGATCATACTCCCACGTAACTCAAGTTCAAAGCATGTTTTAGAATCTTAACAATTATATCCATGTTGGGAGAAATAAATATGGTAGACTAGGCATTGATCATAGAGGAACAACATCTATCATGTTCTTATAGCATAATTCACGAGATCAATATAATTATTATTCTCATTTTTTTTTTTAAGCACGCCTATATATATATTAAAAACCAAATATTATTTATACTAGCTAAATAGACAGGACTCAAATATAAATATATAGCTAAATAATTAAAAACCATAGTAATATAGATAAATAGATAAATAGGTAGATAGATACTTACCTTGGGGGCACTCCTTCCCCAAGGGTCTGACGGTTTGTTGGTTTGACAGGGTTTCCCCTCAGCTGTGGTTTTTAACGGGGACCACTCCCCCAAGCTGCTTGATGCACTTACCTATGTCTCATTCGGCCGAAAAGTCTCTCCAATTTGTTCGGTGTTGGTCTCCACCGCGTCCCGGATGTCGCCCAAACCGCTCTCCCCTTTTGCGCATCCACTCTTGCCGATTGTACAAGATGTCGGAGTGGGCGCGTTCTGAGTGTTGATTAGGGTGCGCGATATTGTCGTGCATACCCCGCGGGATATTGCTGGATCGCGGTACTCGTAACCTGCAAAAGAATGACGGGCCGGCATAAATGCAGCATGACTACCTTCTGGCATTTCCTGTGTGGGCAGCGATCCTCCTGGGTAGGCGCGACGTGGATGTGGTGGCACGAAGCCCTCGTATGCTTGGTACGCTGCACCCTCTGGAGTTTGGTCAGCTCCTCTGTATTGGGATGTTGAAGCTCTGCTTGACGTGGATGGCTGACGTTGGACCGGCTGTGCCTGCGTATATATCAAGAAAGATTGCACAGAGTATATGCCTAATCCCGGGTTAGGTAACGGGATTGCATTGTTGTTATGAAGGTAGTAATACGTGTTCTCGGTCTTTTTCTTACCCAACGGCCCCTGCCGAAATAGTCGTACCCTATGATGTCTCGTGGAGTGGTTATGTACGTGATGGTTGTGTCATCTCCCGCCAGCCCTAGATCATTGGCTATACGAGTGATTAATGAAGTGCGACTTATCTCTCCAACTAAGTTGGGGAGTGATAGCCAATGGTCTACTAGTGACATAACAGGTGAAACGGATGTCCTTCTAACAAATGCATATAGGAATGCCAGCTCTGATGCTCGTACGGTGATATTGTCCTTTCGTGGGAAAAGGACAAGGGCCATCCATTTGTGTAAGAATCTTAGTGTTGGAAGGTGGATGTCATTTGTGCGAGGTCGGTGGAACATACCCTTCCCAGTGATTTCATTCCGCATACTTCCCCTGTTGAAGTCGCTTTTAGGTGGAGGTTACATTTATGGGGCAGCTTGACTCAAAACCTAGTGCAGCACTGAGTTGTCTCCATGTCATCGTGTAAGTCTGCCAGAATAACCGAAAGGTCACTCCGGTACCATCCTCAGTGTAATTTAGTGTGCACAAAAATTCTAATGTGAGAAGCCGGCACCCCCTCTCAGAGGTGTCGTAGAAAGAAGACCATCCTGAATTTGAAAAATAGTATTGAATTCTGGTAAAATTCCTATACGGTCCATGAATGTATTATCTAGCATAGGAGTAAGTGAGAAATCTCTGTTCTTAAGTTTATTATACCTACTCCTTTCTTCTCCTGCTTGCAAATGAAGGTGTACGTCTAAGGTCAGAGTTTTACCTTGGCTTGGTGAAGGCATTGGAGACGGAGAAGCTAGAGGTGATGGCGTTGCTCTTGTGTCGGTGCTCATTGATTGCTCGGAACCAGCCCGAGAGTTTGAGCGTGACCGGCGAAGCCTTCCAAGCAAGGACGACATTTTCTGGGATTTTGGCGAGAGGATTTCTAAAGGATTTTTTTCTTCTAAGTTTTTCTCTCCTCTAATTCTTTCCTAATCTGCTCAAGGCAGTTCTTCTTCTCTCTTTGGAAACCAGAATTTCTAGTTGCTTGGGATGAGAAGAGAAGAAGGCTGGCGGCTCTATTTATAGGCCAGGAGGGGGGGGCCGATCGGCCTGATTATTGGGCCGGTCGGCCCCACAAGTGGGCCCCTTCGGGTGCCCTCTCCACCATCTATTATTTGCTGAAATTCCACGCTAGAATAGTATATGTTAGGTCAAGTGGAAATATGCTGGTGGAAATTGGATGGTGGAGGAGAAAAGGGAATAAAGAAAGTGATGATTTTATGTTTTGTCCCTATGACATATGGGTCCCACTTGTAAGGTTGTAAAATTTTTGTATTTTCTGAATAAAAAAATGAAAGATGTAAAAATTATTTTTGTGCCACCACGTAAAAAAAAGTAATTAAACGGGTTTTACTCATAAAAATTAATCATGGGGCGTAATTTTTTCTTTTTATGGTGAATGTAAAAGTGCAGAATTTAAATTGCGTAAGATAAATGCAAAGAATAAAATATTTTTGGATTTTTAAATTTTTACCGAATTACCCGACGGCGAGGGTCCGTAGTTAAGGTCCTCGAACGGGGACCTTCCAATCTTCTAGTCCTCCGTTGCATCCTCCATCGGAGAGGATGGTTCGTCGCATCGTCTTCTCTTGATCGATCATGTTCGCATTGGTGGCGAAGTTCTGTCCGGGTTTGAAGGCGAACTTCTCCTCCTTTCCATTGATCTCAAAAGTGATCTCTCCAAAGACCGACGTTGATGTTAGCGTTGGCGGTGCTCGTGAATGGTCGTCCGAGGATGAGTGAGACCCCGGAGTGCGGGTGCATGTCCATTAAACGAAGTCGACCGGCACAAAGAACTCCCGGATCCTCACCGGAACATTCTCGGCGATTCCTAACGGGTAGCGGCCCGATTGATCTCGCTAATTGTAGACACATTGATGTTGGAACCAAGGTAGGGTGCTTGAGCTTGTCGAAGACAACCTTGGGCATCACACCGACACTTGCTCCAAGATCACGAGTGCGTTGTTGAAATATTGATCTCCGATTGAGCACTCTATAGTGGGGCATCCCGGATCCTTTTTCTTGATGAGTAATGTGTTTAGGATTGCCGCACTACACTCTTCCTCGTTAGCTTGATGATCTCCGTGGTTGGTAGTGGTCTCTTCTTGTTTAAGATATCTCTAATGTACTTGGCGTATGTAGGGACCTGCATGGCATCTAGAAGAGGTACATTAATATAAAGTTTCGGATTACCTCTATGAATTTGCCGAATTGATCATCAACTTGAGGTCTTCTTATTCTTCTTGGATATGGTAGGAAGTTGGTGTCGTGAAAGTCTTGTCCCACGGGTTCTTGGCGCACAACTTCTTCTACGTCATCATCCTTTTTTTCGAATGTTGGCCGGTACTACGGGTTGTGCAAAGGGCTGCAGGTGCCGTGAGGTTTCCTAGCCGGGTCTTACCGCTCCCTGCCGGGTATGGTGGATCGGTAGTTTGCTTACCACCTCTCGTTCGGATGTTATGTACCGCTCATGATTAGTGGCAAATGGCATAGCAAGAGACAATTTTGATAATTTTGATTCTAGTTTGATATTAAAAACAACTTGCTCTTTTATCATAGCGTAAAAAGTTATCCATTTTAGCATTTATATCTTCTAGAATTTTATCATTAGCAACTAACTTCTTAGAGAAATTATCATTAATTTTAACTTGCTCTTCAATTAATTCTCGTAAAGAAGGTTGCTTGAATTTATTACCCGAATTAAAGTTATTACCTGAATACTTACCTGCGTAAGTCGGTCGTGATTGCGGGTCTTCTTTTTGGGTTGGTGCTGATTCGTGAACCACCAAGCTTGAACTTCTTGAAGCGTTCATGTAGTCTTGTAAAGCTTGTTGGCTCGCTCCTCAAGCCAATTTAGTAGCACGTCCATCCCAGTTGATACTGCCTTCAAGTCTTCTTGTTCTTCTTCTATTTCTTCATTTTGATGGCAGTATTGGGTGTTCTTCAGGGTCCAGCCTTGATTTTCTGATATCTTACACATAAGTATGTTGGCTTTCCCTGGTGTGAGTGATAAGAATGATCCTCCAGCAGTGGCGTCTAGATGCTCTCTTGGTTTTTGAATTAGTCCATGGTAGAATCCTTGTAAGAGCATCCATTCTTCCATTCCATGGTGAGGGCAATCTGATATGTATTCTTGAAAACGTTCCCATGCCTCTCGAATAGATTCTCCCTTTTGTCGCTGAAAGTTGGTAATTTTTCCACGTAAGGCATTGGTTTTGCCTATGGGGAAAAAATTTTGATAAGAATGTGGTTGAACATTTCTCCCATGTGTCTATCTTTTGTTCACTTGGAGTAGAACCATTGCCTCGCTCTTCCCGATAGTGAGAAAGGGAATAAACGGAGCGGGATCATGTCCTTGGGAATGTTCTTGATATTGATGGTGGCGCCTATCTCCATGAAAGTCCGGAGATGAGTGCTTGCATCTTCATGTGTCTTTCCTTCAAACGGGTTAGCTTGCACCATGTTGATGAGGCTTGCCTTGAGCTCGAACTCATGATTGATTTGAAGTGTAGGTCCAAAGTCGCGAATGTTCTCGATGTTTGGAGCAGAGAACTCTCGCAACGCCTTTTCGTGCATGGCTTCGGAACTTGGTGTTGCTTTGGTTGACTTGATTCGATGATGAAGTATAGTGAATCACGGTCTAACCTGTTAATACCCTCGCAAGTAAGATGGAAAAAGACAATAAACGGGTAAATCTGTTTAAGCGAGGATGCTAAGTAGCAAATCCACACTTAGAATTCATCTATCAATAATCAAAAAGAAAAGTTATCTAAATCTTCCCGACAACGGCGCCGAAAATGCTTGTTGGTATTTGTTAACTTACGAGAGAAATAGATCATAGCGCGCACGGATATCCAAAGAGCATTTCACCCGGGGAGGGTTTTAAATATCGAATCCACGAGGAAGATAAGATTAACAATTCATTTGATTAAGGACAGTGATAGAAGACTAATGAGATTCGGTGGTTTAGCATTTACTTAAACAGGGTGAGCCAATAAAAGATAATAATGATAAGGTATATAAGACAGGTGAGGTGCACGTGGTGAACAATAGGATAAGATTAATTCCTAGTTAGATTAGGATTGGATTTATGACAGACGGGACAGTTCTTATGTAGCATACAAAGAATTTACTGAAGTGGAAATAAACAGTGCATAGCATAAGATCATATATAAATCAAAACCATAAATAAAAATGTGTACCCCGAAGATTACTTAAGAAAATCAAGAACGAAACAAGATCATCCCAAGAATCATTATCGACTAGTCTTATACACGGGGGGAGGATTGCAAAGGACTCAATAGTGCTGTCACCACCACGATCTACCACACGACCCGGCATATAAGGTGAATCCGCAAATAAATTATATCTAAGCACCATGCTTACATACTCTCTATTACCTAGCATACAAATTGTAATATACTAGGAGCTCTACGAATAAGTACTTCGAATTACCATGAATAATGACTATATCAAATATGCTATGACTAGAATAAAGTGTAAGTAAACTAATTGTATGCATAATAATTAAATAGCACGAAGGTGTATGAAAACAATAATTATATTCATCCATAGTGTAACTTATCGATCCGTAACCGAGCATACACTCTCTCTTCTCTAAACCTGACTTTCTATCTAATCTAGGCTCAAAGAGCTATGAATTAGCTATCCTATCTCGTGGTGTCTCCTCTTCTTGTTCCTGTCTTGGCTCTTCCTTGATCTACTTCTTATTGAACGTGAAGCTTTAGATCAAACTTGGACTTGTCTTGGCTTGAGGGGTCTTGGGCTGTTTATATATCGGTCTTCCTCTCGCTCTTCTACTTCAACAGCGATGTGGTATTAACCTTGAATCAATCCCGCACTTCTTTCGTCGCCCTCGGATCAAACCGACTCAAATCAACCGGTTTAGATCGAGTCTTGGAGGCGGTTGAGGAACGTTCCAGAAGCGGAGCTGAGAGATGGCGGCACGGGGCCGATCGGCCTAATAGTTGGGTCGACGGCCCAGGGGGGTCTCCCCTCCGGGTCCCGTCGATCGTCGTGCCTTCTGGAGTCTTCTAGATAATGTATTTCTTGGTTCCAAAGTTAGTTCACGTCGGGAGAGATCCGTAGCCTTTCGGACTTGTTTCGGAGTTGGATTGCGTTGCGTTACGTTGGTCGTATGCCACGTCATTTCTGCTGATTTTCTGTTAAGTCCCTGCAAATCACAACTTTACCAAAACTCATGGAATTCATTAGTAGAAAACCCTAATAAGGTTATCTAATTTTATTTTAGTTCTTTTCCATGAATGGTTGATGCATAAAAATATGAGTTAGTGAGCATCAACATATGCCTCCTTCCAATCACCCCACAACAACGCTATAGCTTGCTGCTTTGCTCGCCATGCCTTCATGTAGCCCACTCGATATCCGGTCCACCCCCAAATGCTCTCGATTAGGGAGGCAACAGATATATCGCTATCGGCCTTCACAAGGCCGACAAGACGACGACTCAGATAACGAGACGTGTTCTGTGCGTGAACCCCCTTCGGCTTAGAAGACCGACAAAGGTGAGGTTGCTTCACATTACGAATCATCCAAGTCTTGTTTAGCAGCTTCCTCGCCCAAACTCCCCATCCACACTTCTTCTTGCAAAGCACTGTGTACCGCTTCTCAGGGTCGCAGTGATCAACATAGTACGGCCTATGATACCTAACGGCGTAGTCCGAAAGAAAAAACTTCAGATGATCCAATGTGTCAAAGACCATGCCCTCCTTAATCTCCATCTCCTCGCTCTCAGTCCCCTCATCGTCCAACAACGACAGACCGGTGTCACACACCGCTTCATCAACCATACTAATGTCCATGAAGTTGGGTACGGAGGGTACCTCAACATGGACCTCCCTCAACTGACTTAGCTCCACATCAGTGTAATCCATTCTAAATGACCCGTCAGGTGGATGCAATATCCCCCTATACTCATCGCTTTCATCCTCCGTACTTGGCTCCGACCTATACTCGTCCTCTAAAACCTCCTCAGAGCTGCTTTCACTAAAACTGAGTTCATCTCTATATTCTCCATCGTCCTCTGATGCTACAAACATGTCGTCCATAGCACCAAACTCCTCCTCATCGCACACTTCCATACCCACCATCGCTGCATTATCATTGTATCTAACAACAGCCGGTTGCACCTCTTCCTCCTGAGTCAAGTGCTCTACGGGCTCCTCATCCACGTTCTCAGCCGCAGGCACAACAACAACAGGGTTCATCACCTTCTCCACTACAACTTCCAAGCAACGAACACTACTACCCTTCACAACCTCCACAAAGTTATTCCAATCATCTTCACATGACAAAGGCATCAGGGCATAGTGTGCTCGTTCCTTCCCACAGTCAAAGCGACCAGTCATACTACACGGCCATCCATACTTCTCACGACAATGTCCGACCAAATCATCAAAGCTAGGAGGTCTACCAAAAAAATGAACTTGTTCATGCATGTTCTCAAACTTGCCATCCTCTCTAACTTTGCCACCACTAAAAAAGCGCACTAAACGGTCCATCTACAAAGTAATCGGGAAAGAAAAGCTATAAGTAAAACAACCATATTGTCAATATATATTAGAAACAAACTCAACACCATATTGCCAATATATATTTGAAACAAACTCAACACCTCCATGCAACAAAGAACTTCATCCATGAAAAATCTAATCTAGGTGAAATCCACAAAGTAAAAATATCCTAAAACGTTTCCACGTACCACATTGCATCAATAAACGGCCCAATCACTTATAATTTCACATTGGAAAATAGAAAAAATAACAAACCCTAAACCCTAATGCATGCATCAATGAACTACTCTCATGCAACTCGTTCTCTTAACCAAATCCACGTACACAAATCGAATCCTAAACCGATTCTACGAACCACATTGCACCATTTAACGCTCCAATCACTAACAATTTCATTTTAATCAAAAAAAATGAACAACTAACAAATCAAGAAATGGAGGGGTAGAAGAGAAGGGATTAGCACCTTGTTGGAGAAGGAGGGGGAGGCGGCCGTGCCACCACCGCCGGCCGCCGGGCCCTCGGCGCCACCAAAAGGCCGGGGCCGGCGCGCTGTCTCCACCCGCCCGGCGCGCGGTCCAGGGGGCGGGAGGCCGGCGGCTTGGTCCCGGGGGCGGGGGAGGCCGGCGGCGTCGGCTGCGGGGGCGGGACGGCCGGCGGCGCGACCCGGGGGGCGGTGGTGGCGGGACGGCGGCGCAAGGGCGACGGGAGGGAGAAAGAAAGAAAGAGAAGAAGTGAGGAGGAAGAAGAAAGTCGGGCCCCGACACCCTAACTTCTCCCGTCGCGCCTCATGCGTCGGCGCGGCGTGGTGGGCCCCACGCGCTTTCCACGAGGCCCAAACAGGAACCCTAACGGGCCCGTCGCGCCGACGCATCGCGCGATTCGTGTGTCGCGCCGCATGCGTAGGCGCGACATGGTGGGACCCACCGACGGCCACGCCACCGCGGTCAACGGCTGGCGGCGTGGCATGCCAGCGCGGCGATGTGCAAATGTCGCGCCTACTAGTTTGGCGCGACAAAAGGGATACCTGGTGTAAATAGTTTCAAAATAGGGATAGATTTGAAAATAGTTTTGAAAAAGGGTTAAATTTTGAAAAAAAGCCGTGGAGGGCGGGGGATCACCTGACCCCGTCGTGGTTTCCTGCCCACGTGAGATTTGGTCCCGAGCAGCCAAACGAGGCCTAAGAATACTAGTCAAATGCTAGTGCAGATCCTGTAAGCAGATCCTGTAAGCAGAGGCCAAGTCTCAAGTCTGAACTCTGAACAGAAAACATGTTGATAGCATTTAGAAAGCTCCTAGATTGTGCTAATTGGAAGCAGCTATTAGATGTCCCCTAGTAATTATCAGAAAAGCATGAAAGTTGATCCCGGACCGGACGTGAAACAATATGCAGGTCTGGAAAAAAAAAAACATTATTTTTTGCTACAGTTTTGCTCGTAGCTCAGTACCAATTATATTGGTGTCCATGCGTCAACGCTACATAGATAATCTTAAATGAGAAATGCTGTACATGGTTGGTTCTATGCATATTATGCATATATATGGCTAGCACGTCAACAGATTCGATCATATGAGTCCTCGATGTGGTGTATGCAGTGCAGAGCATGCGGCACATGACTCAGGTTGTTTCAGTTGTTGTAGATTCAACTTTGACCATGCCGCGCCTCTTGATATGAGCTTGAAAAGAGCAGTGTTAACCAGCATGGCAACAACTCCAAGAGTTGGCCAAAAGAATCGCGTATGACCTCTTGTTGCTGCGTCTGCTGCGTGGACAATTGTGAATTTGCGCCGCAAGATGTTGAACAGTCTCGAGAGAGTGTGTCCACCCACACTTGCGTCGACTGTCCGCGGGTGAAGCTCAAGCCATGGAACACAACGGTGTCGAGCACGACAGTAACGAGATGGTCTGCTGTATTGACAGTTTGACACTAAAACGATTCGAGTAGGGCTCGACAAAGACTAGCATTCTGCACAAGTGAGCTGGCGCTGGAGCTGGAGCTGGACAGATTGGTGTTGTCGATGGAATAGGAGTACAGCACGAAGGCGAGACCATGGCGGTGGGTGCACGGCGGCCCCGTAATTGAGAAGACGAATGTGGCCGAGAAGGATGCCGGATTGGCGAAGCCATCTGCTGTCTCAGGAGGTGTCGAACCCAGAGGGTAGGGGTAGAAAGCATGACCTTGGCTGCTTAGCCTCAGCAGGCTGTCGACGACTCAAGCTTGGCCGTCCATGGTCAGTGTTGTCGTTGTAGTTGTAGTTGTCGTTGCCGCCGCCCGTAGCGAAATCATGGTAGACGAAGTCAGCAGCGCGACGCCGCTGTGTAGACGTGTGGAAACCGCTAGTAGCAGCCGGGGTGTTTCGAAATATATAAATGGCATTTGACATGTTTCTTAATGAATCAAATGTGTGAACTTGCATTTGACATGTTTCTTAATAAAACAAAAGTGAACTTTATGTCTTGGGTAAAATTGTGAATCGGTATATAATTAAATATATACATTAATCACAGTATATGTTAAAGTACTACTTCAAAGCTAGGAAGCTATGCTAGCTCGGTTTGGATCCATGGTTAGAGTTAGTTGGAGCTATTTGGGGCTCAAATAGCTATCCAAACATGAGGGTTAGACCGTGGTTATTTGCATCTGACCCACCAAAAAACTATCCCTCAAGCGGTGTTTATTGGAGCTATTTCAGGTCGGTCCACAAAAAAGTGCATTTTCTCTCTCCTCCACTCACACCAAATAATAAGTACATTTACTATCAATTTAACCCTCCCATCTAAACACCCTTTTGGCTAGAGTTAGTCCAGAGCTACTCAATTTAACCCTCCCGTGTACTTTTGAGTAGAGAATAACTCTAACATCTAACTTAGCTAGAGTATCCAAACGTACACGGCCAATGTTTGGATATGTTTCAAAGGCACAGTGGCAGGAGTGAAAAGAACAAGGTATATTATAATATTTTGTAACTAAAAGTTTCTTTTGTGAGCTTTGCTTCTTAACGTGTCAACAAATACGAGAATATCATGATAATATAGCATTTCAATAAGTGAAAAGAACAGCAGGAAGCAATTTTTTTTTTCTCCCCCCACTGCATCAACTGATCTGTTGGACCTAACAAAAAGAGAGGCTAGTACGAGTTTAGGCAGCATTATTTTTTCCGTCCATGAGCAGCTACGCCTAGCTAAGCTAGACTAGGTAACAAATGCTCTAAACCACAGTTCTCTTGACATATCTATCTTGTAAACGGCACCACAAATTCTAGGAAGTAAATGATACATACGTACCTACCCAAGCACCACTACTACGAGCACACATCAAACCTAACTACTCTAGCTACCTTTGATGTGTCTAACTACGGTGGGTTCACACTGCCGACGGCACTGATCAGGTGCCATGACACTCAGGTGCCATGATCCACATAACCTGTCTCATCTTGTGCCCTATACTATCTCTCTATATATAGCTAGCTTCTTCGTTCGCTCTCTCACTGCCTTCCGCACGGACAATTCACACAGTTAGTAACTAATCTTCACTCAGAGATGGCTAGTGGTGCTGCCTTCACTGATGAGGAGGATCGCAGCCTCGCGCTGCTGGTTGCAGAGAATGAGGGCCGCTTGCTCGATCCACATCGTCGTGGTCGTGCCTGGGATGATATCTATCGGTGAGTATCTACGATCCATTGTACGTTTTCTGGTCTCCAATCCATAATACTACATAGTGTATCGCAGCTGATGCTACGAGTCCGCTTCTCCTTTTTTTTTTTTTTTTTTTTTTTTTTTGACACTTGCCACATCCAAAATCAAAAATCACAACCTTAGCTGTTCTAGTAAGATTTGTAATTTGAGTACCCTTTATGCTTTGGCTAGGATGTAAGGGGCCATATTGGATTCCATTAATTTCTTAATATACCATATGACCACAACAATGAACTCCACCGCTTCTATCATCTCTTTCAAATTGATGTTACAATGTCTTCTTGTTGTCATTTCTTCCATATGCTTCCTTCTTCTTTTCTTTTTTGTACGTCTTACCATGTACATGTACAAAATTTGTATTTCAGTTCCTTCTATGCAAGCACCGGAAGGACTGATAGGACCCGCAAGCAAATCCACCAGCGCTTCGACAATATGAAGAAATCTGCCGTGGGAAAGACGAAGCTGAAGGAGGCAAGGGAGGACTTTGCTGCAGCGCAAGCACTTCTGGAGCTTGCAAGTGGATCTAGGGCTGCAGTGTGATAGATGAAGAAGGCGGCGTCACCAGGAGGTTGCCAGCTATGTTGAGCAAGTGATGAAATAAGAGCGCTTTTGCCATTTAATTTGGTGCCGTGCCAAACATATGCATGTGTTTGTTGTGTTTTTGAAGATGTTAATTATTATGTCATCTGGGATTCTTAAAGTACGTACTAGCTACTTATTCTATATTCATCTATATATTGTGATATATAGTGTGTGTTATTTTCTCGCACGATCTATATTGTGCGGACAGCGCCTTATATATGTTTTCCATGAAATATGAACCACATATGCTGTTTTCCATGAAATATGAACCACACATGACACATGTGTTTGTTGTGACTGCTGATTGATCTCGGCCTCTATTGTCACATATGCTGGCTGCCGGGACAGTTGCATGAAATCCTAAAGGGTTTCAAAGCCCTCCAAAAATAAGGTTCTTAATTATGCAGTTGAAATAACATGAAATCCGTTGTAAAAACTGGTTTCAAAGCATGCCTTTTTATCACAAATAAGCGCAACAATAGGAGGTTTTTAAGACTAAAAATACAATAAGGTTCTTAATTATATGTATATTTTCTATGAAATCTGAACAACTTATTACTAGCAATGCTTCTTTCCATCTGAGCAGTTGTATAAACTGAGCCTTCCAAATTCATAACAGAGTCATGTGTATGTAACGTGTCAGTGTTTGCTTTCTTTAACAGCTTGTTTGCTTTCTTTCGCTTACTTGACCCAGTCAATGGACCTTCCAATAATAGTCATCTAAAGTCCTCGGAATAATTTTGTAGTCTTTTGTGGGGCGACCACGCATGTGATCAGCATATAAGTAAATAATCGATCGAGTTCGATCATATCTGCCTGATGAGTTTGAACTTTTCCGTTCAAAGAAAAGAGAGAGATGAGTGGATCGACATATCTCGAGTATACAAATCATGCGTATTTAGCTTGCTTCTGGTACTCTTATGAGTCGATCGATCTGGCTGTAAACTTGTTTCGGTCATCAGGAGGTTTTTACTAATGTCTATCTAGCTATGTATATTACTAGTAGTTTGGTTAATATAAGGGCTATATTAATTAACTATTTTGGCTGGGGATTTCATTGTTAATCACTGACGCCTCTACTGTGTGTGGTAAAAGTAAAGCATTAGTTGGATGCAGTCATGCCCACTACGCAAGGCCATCATTTCTACCTAATATACAGAGTCGAACTAGGTAGTAGTAAGCCGGTGAGAATAGAAGACATGACATTTCCGATCCGTTGCTAATTTACTGCATTCATGCATTATTAAGCAGATGGAAGGAAATAATCCAGCATGCACCTATTCAAATGGAGACGAATTAATAAGGAAACTGTGTGTTGTAGTAGTTGTTGGCACGCGTCCGGCCATGGACGATGTCACAACACACCCATTTCTTTCTTGGCCAAGTTTACTTTCCACGGTTCGGGAATCGGAACGTCATGGACCTAGATCTCGTGGGGTTGCATAC
The DNA here is from genome assembly GCA_015847255.1 of Hyparrhenia diplandra. NCBI lineage: Eukaryota > Viridiplantae > Streptophyta > Magnoliopsida > Poales > Poaceae > Hyparrhenia > Hyparrhenia diplandra. The sequence goes on along the minus strand of JADLZK010007048.1, from coordinate 473,501 downwards.
ATAGTATTTTTTGAGTAAACAGGAGGGGTCTGACCCCTATTGGAATTTTATTAAATAAACAAAAAGTTTACAAGCCTCACACGAGGGGTTCAAAGGTTGCATATATATTGCCTGTATATTCCAAATGGTCAAAGACTCAATGACTTGTCTGTCTAGAATTGCAATAAAGAATATAATCTATACCTATTAATAAAGAGAAAGAATTTCAGTTCATCAAAAAAAAATTACCACCCTTTTCTGTCCACCTTTTTTTTACCATTGTTTTCTTCCGCCTGCTCGCCCAAGTCCCGATCGGTCTGTCTTTTCCTTAACTAATTTCACATAGGGAAAGAAATTGGTACAATTTAATTAATTAGGAAATCATATAACATACTACAGCATAAAAACCACAACCAAATCAACAAAAAACTGCAAATCGAATTGATCTACAATATAAATTTTCCAAATCTACAAGCAAGGTGCAAGGGAACAAAATGAGACTCTATCAGAAACACCACGTTAGTCCAATTCTGAATCCAAATTAGACTACGGCGTTTCTTCTCCATCTACGCCTTCAAGCTTCCCTAGGCAACGATCACCGCGCCGCCGCTTTTGCGCTCGTCGGGCATGGGCAAGGTGCTCGCGCCGTGGCCTCCCCTAGCCGCCTACTCCTCCCAGAGCCGCATCGCCGCCTCCAAGGGCTGAGCTCGTGCAACTGCCGCCTCCGAATCCGCGTGTGAATCCAGCCAACAGAGAAGAGAGCGGCGAGTTAGGGTTGGGGAGGACCAAAGGAGGCCGCTAGCCCAGGTGGAAGCAGAGAGAGGAGAGGACAGCGGGCAGGCAGCACAAGCGGTGAGGAAGAGCCAGGTGGCGCAAGGGATAGGTCGGCCTCTTGAGATGCGCTCAATGGCCGCCCCCGCCGATGGTGCCGGGGACGCCGCCTCCAACCCAAAACGAGCGTTGTGGTTTCCTGTCAACCGGGCAGATCGGGACGGTTTGGTCACAGCACGGTCAAGGGGGCAGCATGCGTTTTCTTCTAAATTTTTTCAGTGATTTTCGTTCTCTAATCTGCATGAAACCACAAGGCTGAACAGTTGAATTCTAATCTGAAAAGTTGAATATTTAAGAAAGATTAAATTAATAGCTGATAGGAGACAAGTTTAAAATAATTTCACTTAACAGATAGTGATTGTTAAGATACATATCCAAATTGTCCTAACTATGATATATTAATCTTCAAGCATATGGTATCGTTCATCCAAAAAACCATAGACTCTTTACACATTTAATAGTACAAACACTGAAAAAATATTCACATGGGATCATATAATTTGGTATTCGCCAGTAGCAATGCATGAAAATTTTTCAAAATATTTACATTTATATAGGTTTTTAAAAATTATTAAATTAAAGTAACGGAAGAGGTGGTAGACTGATGGCCTCATACATCGATATGGAGCCAAATATTTTTTTTTTAACTGACAGACTTATGTCATATATATGGTATATTTCCCGTTGCAACACATGGGCATGTTTGCTAGTATATTCAATTAGTCGTGCTATACACAACACATGCTATGCTAGTGACCTAACACATCTCGATCTCGCTATCTGTGCATGTATACACCCGGCCATATAGCTAGCAGGATCGCCTCATCAGTTAGCTAGCTAATCATCCTGAGACGATGGCGGCTAACGACTATATGTGCCGTCGTTCACTCATGAGTCATGAGCGGAGGATGCTATATACTCGGTTAGTTGCACAGCGTGAGGGCTGTTGAACCAGGTACGTTACAAAAATCATGCAGAATACGAGCTTATTATCTGGGCTGTGGTAGATATCGATCTATATACCATACCTAGCTTTATGGTTTGGTGGGTTACCACTTACCAAACCATCGATGTTGTCCTGTCCTGCAGCATTTCCCGTCGATCTTGCTACACTCACAATTGGAAAAACATGTGCATTATTTTGACTCTGTTGTGCATGGTATCCACTTCTCTTTTTCCAAATTTAAGAGGGAGTTTTTTATTCAATTTCTTCATTATATTGGATGTAAAGCTAGCGTGTCGTCCATCAATCATGTTTTGTCTTCTCCTTATGGCCGGTCAGTAATAATTACGGAGAGAGATTCATCATTGACAAAGTACATGAAATCACTTGGACTACTTCATTCGTGCATGTTTCATAAAATACATTTTTATTCACCTGGAGGTACGTGGACGAATGACTGTCTGATGAAGATTCATTGACAAAGTACATGAATTCACTTGGACTAATTCATTCGTGCATGTTTCATATTGAGCGTGATGTGATGAAGATTCGCCAGAGTCGCGGTCCTGGTGATTCTGCGCGTCGTTGTCTTTCTCCCAAAATAAGAGTAACCAGATGTTCTTGTTTAGCTCCCACTGATAATTGGGCCCCATTGTTTGTTTGGCCCACCGTCAATGACAAATGTGGGTACACGAACAGGTAGCCGCAACTTTGACGACTACATTTGTCGCTTCTGAATGAGAACGACTGATGAACAACCTGCGCCACATGCATGAATGCAAGCATTTCTTTTCTTGTTCAGTCAACACTTAAACCCATTTCTTGTCAAAATAAAAACACTTAAACCTATTAAAGAGAGAAAGAAGCCTCGGGTGTGTTTAGTTCTCCAACTTTTCTTCAAAATTTCCATCACATCGAAGCATTAAATTAACCAAAGACGCATACGTATGAAATGTAGGTAAATAAAATAACTAATTGTACAGTTTAGATTAACATTACGAGACGAATCTTTTGAGCTTAGTTACCCCATAGTAGGATAATATTTACCAGAAATGCCACTTTTCAGTGAACACACCCCCTCATTGTTTTTCTTGCCTCTTCCTTGTTATGATTTATTTATTTACCAGGGAAAAGAAAACCATTATTTTCGATTACTTGTTATGCCATTTTTGCGACCACATAATAGCACCAGTTTTCGATTCCTTTTCAAAGAAAGGGGTGCCGTAGCCGAGTTGGCAAGCTATCTATATATATATATGATTCCACTCAGTTAATTTGTGGCAGCAACTAGGTATACAAAGCAAATAAAGCGAGAGCTAGCCATCCGATGCTATGCTTTTTCCCCTTACAACACGCGCACGCACAGCCATCCTTTCCCAACCTAATACAGCATCTAGCAGGTGGGGAACGCACAGGAACAGGCGCATTGGATTGATAAACACAATCAATCAAAAGCGTGGCAGCAGTGCCGGTCAAAGTGTCAAACTGCTGTCACCTCGTGACCTCCATATTAAATCTTTCTACATATCTAGCTACCAATGCAACCTATAACTCTTATAAAGCAAAACCCTACTCTAGCTATTTCTTGATATGCAAGACGTCCACCTAAATCAATACTATTATTTATCACTTTAGCAATTTCTCTTAATATGCAAGGCGTCCACCTCATCAGTCCACTATTATTTATCACTCTAGCAATTTCTCTTGGCAAGGTGTCCACCTTAGCAGTCGTCATTTTCAATTATAACAAACAACAAAGAAATAGTAGCGAGAGCACAAAGGACAAAAAAAAAATGATGTATCAAGGGCAGAATGAGTCGTCAAAGCTATTTGTTGATCTTTCATAATATTGTCGTCGGCTTAGCATCCCTGTTTCAATTTATATAATAATGGAAACAACTCTATAGGAGGTGAGGAAGTCTGATCATACAGACTATACTCAGAAGAATCAGGATACACCTTATGTCTCTGTTCATTGTTATTATCTGTTACTCGAAAGTTCAATGACTGGCAGTGCATCTAACAACAAGACAATATTTGTTATTCTCTGACAACAAGTATGTTGAGTAACTTAGTTGCACTGTTTACATGCACATTGAAATGCTATCGTCAGAACCAAATGATGTGGGACCTGCTACTGCTCTAGAACGAGAATAGTCCTTTGTCTTGTTTAGTGTCATAACGACAACTGAATGATATTGATAATTATTTTTTTATGAATCAAATATAGACAACTAGATATGCTAGATATAAAAAATATAGACAACTAGATATCAACATCCTTTGTCTTGTTTAGTGTCATAACGATATAAGTGATGGCAATTGGTACGTGAATGAATATCCTGTTTAATCATATTAATTCAGTATGCGGACCACAGAGACGACATCATGGTACTGCCATTAATAAGAATACTAGTCAAATTCCATTATCTAAAAAAAAAAAAAAAATACTAGTCAAATGCTAGTGCAGATCCTGTAAGCAGAGGCCAAGTCTCAAGTCTGAACTCTGAACAGAAAACATGTTGATAGCATTTAGAAAGCTACTAGACTGTGCTAATTGGAATAGATGTCCCCTAGTAATCATCAGAAAAGCATGAAAGTTGACCAAAACTTACAAAATTCTGAAAGGGCAGATCCCGGACCGGACGTGAAACAGTATGCTGGTCTTGAAAACATTATTTTTTGCTACAGTTTTGCACGTAGCTCAGTACCAATTATATTGGTGTCCATGCGTCAACGCTACATATAGATAATCTTAAATGAGAAATGATGTACATGGTTGGTTCTATGCATATTATGCAATATATATGGCTAGCACGTCAACAAAATCGATCATATGAGTGGTCGATGTGGTGTATGCAGTGCAGAGCATGCGGCACATGACTCAAGTTGTTTCAGTTGTTGTAGATTCAACTTTGACCGTGCCGCGCCTCTTGATATGGAGCTTGAAAAGAGCAGCGGAAACCAGCATGGCAACAACTCCAAGCGTTGGCAAAAGAATCGCGTATGACCTCTTGTTGCTGCGTCTGCTGCGTGGACAAGTGTGAATTTTGTGCCGCAAGCTGTTGAACAGTCTCGAAAGAGAGTGCGGAGTAGTTGAGTGCTCTGGCTTCTCCTCCGTCGACCTTGAAGCTCCAGCCCAGAATGTAGTGGCTGCGTCCGCAGAGGAGAATCCGGTGAAAACCGTGATGTGTGTTATCAGTGGTCTGCTGGGTTTGGTCGCCGTGCAGCAAGGCGGTACCCTGACACAGTGAGCATGGCTTGACTGCTGTTGTAGTCCACCCACGTACAATTGTGTCGGCTGTCCACGGGTGAAGCTCAAGCCATGGAACACACCGTCGTCGCCCGAGGTGTAGAAGCCTGCTGCCTGCGGTAGTGGAGTGGAAGCCGTCGGGGATGTTCATGTTGATCCCTATTCGGCTGCTTCTGCTGCTACCAGCATCGTCGTCGTCCTGTTTGGACTCTTCGTCGTCCCTCCAGACGAGCACGACGGCAACGAGATGGTCTGCTGTATTGACACTAAAACGATTCGAGTAGGGGTCGACAACAAGACTAGCATTCTGCACAAGCGAGCTGGCGCTGGAGCTGGACAGAATGGTGTTGTCGCTGGAATAGGAATACAGCACGAAGGCGAGACCATGGGGTCGGTGGAATGTCGCGTAGAAGGATGACGAGTTGGCGAAGCCATCCTGCGTTTTGAGTTACATGGCGCCACCTGCTACCTCCGAATCTTGTAGGTCGTGCGGTAGGTATGGTCTTCCTGCTTCCAACCAGTGAGGAAACGATCAAGCAGCACCAGCGTGCGCGTGTGGACAAGCAAGGAGGGTGCGGTGCGGTTGGTGGTGGCCACGTGTGCAGGCTCACGTGATTACTTCATAGTGGTTGTTGTAGACCTGTGTCAGCTGTTATTTCTTTTACACCAAAAAAAAAAAAAAAACATTATATTAAGTCAGGTGAATAAAAGCTTTATATCAAAATTACATATATAGCTCCATGCATGTAGCTTACGATTTTTTTATTTGAGATCCTTTAGAGTTTCAAATTTTGTTTTATGTTATCAGTTTTTTAAATTCAATTTTTTGGATTTTTCAAATGGTCTAGAATTTCGACATGATCTATACTAAGTTTATACCTCTCCGTGCAATATAAAACTCTGCTGTTGTCAATATTTTTTTATCACAAATGATTTAGAGGCCTGATTATTCACAAGTTCTTGAATTTTGAAATACAATTTCTTTTGAATTTTTCAAAGACCTTGGAAGTCTAGATAGTCTATACCAAAGTTTTAACTCTAAATAAGATCTACAACTTTGCAGTTGGCACATTTTTTTTAGATTGTTTAAAGACCCAAATAATCGTTTTAGTTACTCATATTTTAAAATTCATTTTTTATTTTTTTTAAAACAACCTTGAACATAGACATTGCTTGTACTGAAGTTGTAATCTCAATGTAATCTATAACTTTGTGGCTGAAAACCCTTTTATTTAATATCGCTTAGGGGCTCATGTATTCGTTTTAAGTTCTCCGGTTATTGAATTCAATTTTTTGAAACTTTCAAACTATAGGATGCAGACACACGCTCTAATTATTTTTATTTGACATTATTTAGGAGCATAAATATTCAACATTCAATACAAGATGAAATGGTTGAAAAAAACTGAAGGCATGGGAGCCCACATGCCACGTTAGTTTAAACTACCACACGAAATCATTTTTAAACTGTTTTAGGGGTTATTTATCTACTTTTTGGGTAGGTTCTTTGTTATTTGAGTTTGAGGTTGTTTTTACAATTTAGCAACAAGTTCACGGACCAATCAGATTTTACTAAAGAAAAAAAAAAAAAAAAGTAATGTGATTGTTGAGACACATTGATTTGTGATTGTTAGCTAGAGAAACGTAGTACAGCCTGGAAAATTGGAAGCTAGTAGTACCTTTGCTTGTTATTTTGCTAATTCGGTTTCATTGCTATGTTTGCATCGATCCTTGTTCTGCAGCTTGATCAAGTATGCAGCAGTTGAAGAGTGGTATCTGTACGTTTACCACAGTTTGACGGCGGTTAGTACCTAAGGACTATTGCAATATTAATCATATTATTCAGATCACTCCTTTATGCGATTCGATCAGACCTGTCATCCTCTGCTGAAAGGGTCCAAGCCTTAGCATTTGAATACTCAAGTGTTGTTTCTATTTGTCATTTGGCTTCATTTCGATATTCCTGCATGTACCAACATTGGCTACCACTCTACTTGACTACACTTGAAATACTACCAGTACAGAAAAATTGAGGAAAAAAAAGCAACAGACGAAGCTCGAGTCTCTGAACTCGTAGGTGGAATGGACAACCGAAATGATGTGAAGCAGTTCAATCAATAAAATGTGTCACTAGAAAGAAAGGTTATAGTGAGGCCGCATGGCAAAATTAACCAAGGTAACCAAGAAAAAAAGGCAGTGATCGATGAACCAATGTTTCAAAAGTGGGTCTTGAAAGTTCGTGTTTCAAAACTCAGTCAAACAAAACGGGCCCTTATCCAGCAAATCCGATTACACCCAAAATCTTCGAGGGAAAGCTAGGCCAATGTATATACATGAAAAATCCTATGGCGTCGGTGATGGAACCATGTCATTAGCTATACGATTCACGGTTAGCATTTTTCGCACCCTCGCCTAATTACCTACTCCCCTTTACTCGTAGTGAACACGAATAGAACAGGCCCATATATACACATACACATACACATACACATTACACATACATATATATGTTCATGCACAAAATAAAAGAATTCAAATCTCGGTGGAGTAGTTGTTTATTAGGGAGGAATTAATGAGCCTCTTAGACCATCTTTGCATACGAGGAAGCATCAGCCTTTTCGAGTAAGACAAGTTAAGGGCAGCCATTTTCCTGATATTCTCCGGACGCAGACGACTGTTACCTAATTCACCTGATTTGGCCACTTGAAATATTGACTTTGTTGCAGTCCATGGATGCATGCATGCATATATGCATATTGACATAGTGAACATTTAGGCCTCTAAATCATCTCGGACAAAAATATTGTCAACAAAGTTGTTTATTGCATTGAGAGGTACCACTTTGGTTATAGAACATATCAAGTTGATAGATCATTTGAAAAAAAAAGTAATCAAAAATTCAATTTCAAAAGATGTTAACTTAAACTGAATATTTGAGCTTCTAAAAGATGTTGAATAAAAAGGTTCTCAGCTACATTCATGGAGCTATACAATTTTGTTCATACGGCTTAATATGAGAAGGTTTTTGTTTTTTTTAATGTAAAATAAAAGAAACAGAGACCACACCTGGCATGTGGGCAGCATGGGCATATATGAGTCCGGCTATCATGTCAGCAAAACCATCTAGAAAGCCACCATGAAAATGGTTAGGGACGTATTATGTCCGTTTTCGAAAAATATTTGAGAAGGTAAGTTGTCCGATATTTTAGTTCTATAGGATACTTTTAAATTTTTTTTTTTTTCGAACCGGGCACTTTAGCCCGTTCTGCATTAAGAGGAAAAGGAGTTTAAGTTTACATCCTCGCGAGTGCCCTAGCGAGCGAGGTGCACGGAACACGCGAGGCGGGCACACTAACACAAATCACCGGCTGCAACGGTAGAGCTTCGAGTGGTGTAACTAGTAAGGAAACTATATGAGGCGACTAAAAAGAGCGGCGGTGGGGTGGCCGCGGTGGTCACCGGCGCCTGGGGCGACCGCGGCGAGCACCCCGTCGAGCACCGTGCACGGGGAAGAGGACGCCGCACAGCCCGACGTTTGCAGTCCGCACGTGTCCCCCGAAGTGTCAAGCAGCCGCTCGGTCACCGCGTCGTCGGGTGTGGAGGAGCCGGCATTGTCCGCGCCCCTCCCACTTGTTGAGCAGGACGCGCTGTGGCGCCGCCGCTCGCCTCGGGTCCCGGTAGACCGATTTGGCGACCAGGCGGAGCCCCGCCTAGGGACCCAATCGTCCCACCCGAAGTCCGTGAGGAGGCAGCGAGGAGGACGAGCGGCTGCTCGAGGGCAGCCGGAAGGAGTCAACAAACGCCGTGATGGCGGCCTCCGTAGGGAGGCGGGCGATCCGACGACGGCACATCATCCGAGACCGCACATCCGGCGGGATAGGTGCGGCTGCGGTGCCAGGCGTGACCGGGGCGCCGGAGCGGCGAAACACCGGCGAAGGCGGGACCCGGGGGTGGTGGACGAGCCGGGTGGTGGGGGGGGCACCGCAAATTCCGCGTGGGCGAGGTCGCCCCACCCGGTCGTTGGCGCGCACCGGTGGAGAAGGAGCAGCCGGGGTCCTGGGGGTGGAGGTGGTACCTGCGTCGAGCGTGGCGGGTACGATCCCAAGGACCGACGTCGGGGAAGCAGGTGGCCGCAGCCGTAGCGGTGTCTTGAACGCGAGCTCATTGGGTGCCATCTCCCCCACCGATCCATCGACCCGGTCGGGGGGTTGGTGCCCGCGTGGAGTCGCGCGTCATGGAGAGAGGTCGACCGTTGGTGGCCGGCGCCGTTAGCTCGACGTCGACAAGGTTGGCCCACCAGTCGATGCAACTCTGTGGCGCCTCGGGCGCGGGGCAGCGGTCCTCCCCGGCTCCAGTCCCGAAGGACGAGTCCAGGGCAGGAGGCATGGACAGCGAGCGCGGCGAGCTTGGCCAGCGGAAGGAGGTGTGTGCGAACCTCAGGACCATCGACGCTGACGGCGCCGGACAGAGGATCTGTCCGACGAAGAAGGGAGCGCGAGTGGCCTCGGACGCCCCGAGGCCCCCGGGCATCCACCGGACGGTCGACGCCGTGGCGATCGTGGGCGATCCGGGGAAAGGCCGTGGGCGCGGCTCCTACACACGGTCCACCCGGGCCGCCGAGGCGGGTGACGGTGACACAGCCCGCAGTCCCTCGCCCGGTGCCGTCCGAGGCGAGAGGAGGCGCTGGTCGGAGAAGAGCACCGGGCGACGATGTGATCCCCGGCTAGACAGTTGAAGCAGAGGCCGACGAGCGAAGACGGTACAGGTCGGTGGTGACGAAGGCGGGGCGAGGCATGGCGGCGGCCCCGCCTACGCCTCAGTACGAGGGTGAAGCCATCTGTGTCGACAAGATCCACCGCCGGCGGTGGTAGAGGCCCCCTCGCTCGTAGCCACGCCGGCCACCACGCTGCGGTGCACGATGGCAACGACCAAGCCGCAGGTGTGCGGGGACACGCGCGACCGGCCGTGGACCGAGCCGCAAGGGCGCGGGCACCTCGGCGGCCGCAGCGCCGCCCGGGTTAGCGGCGGGCGCTGAGGCCGCGGCAACCGGCGCGTCGCCCCCGTCCGCACCCTCCTACGATGATGGAGGCGGCGTGGACCGCGGCGCCGCCGTGGCGGTTGCGGCGGTGGCCCGCCACGCCGACGATGGTGCCCGGCACGGAGGTCGGCATGGCCGCCGTCGGGAGCAGCTCCCCACCCCGAGCTTGAGTGGACGCGAGGCGCGCCAGCGGCGTGGGGGCCTCGGTTCAACGCCGGCGTCCTCCTCGTCCCGAGCAATCGGAGAAGTTGTCCTCCCAACGCGATCGCCTTGGATCTTCCGGCAGACGGGAAGTACAAAGGCCGCATCCGGGAAAGGGCCTTGCCGCGGCCGTCGGGCACCACCGAGGTTGGGGTTGAAGGAGGCGGCGACGGGCCCGGGCGGAAGGGCGCCGCGAGGATGGCGGCGGCCCCGACGTGCTCGGGCGAAGCCGGGCGTCGGCGACGCCGTGGATCCGTCGCGATGACCCCGCATGTACGGGGTCGGTCCGACCATGCCCACGCCCATCGGGGCCACGGCGCACGGCCACCACAGGCGGTGAGGGCGAGCGAAGCGGTAGGCTCCACCGCGTCGGCGACAGCGTCGCGGCCGGACGCCGGCCGAAACAGCGCCGACCGCTGCTCCGAGCGGGCTCGGCGCTGTCGGTGCTCCGGCGGCCGCGCCGAGGGCGGCAGCGATGGCGGCGCCGCACCCCAGCGCGATGCCGGGCCGGGAGGGGGCGAAGACGAGCGGCAGCGGGGTGGACGCCGGCGGGGCGGGCGGGCGCCCGCCTCGAACCGCCCGCGCGGCCGTCATCCCGCCCACCACGGACGGCGCCGACGATGGCGACGCCAGGCGGCGGCAGGTCCTCCAGCTTCGGCGAGGCGGCCTCAGCGTGGCCATCCGCGCGAGGCACCTCCAGCCCGCGTACCGTGGCGCGGCTGCGGGGGAAGCGGCTCCCCCCAAACGACGGGACCACCGGCGGGGATGACGGGACGACGGAGGGGGCGGCGGAGGCGTGGGGTGGTGGCTGCTGCTCCGGCCCCGCCACGCAGCGGCGGCGGCGGGCGAAGCCGGGCTCCCACCGCCCGCCGGCGGCGGCGGGGTCGCGGCCGCCCCGTGGCCGGCGAGAGGGCGAGGCCGGCGGCGGTACCCCGGTCGGCGCGGCCCGGGGCCGCGGATCCGGCACACCGCGCCGAGGGGCGGCGGCCACCGGCGGATCGGCGGCGGCGCCCGGCCATGGCGATGAAGAGCGGGGGCGTCGCGGTGGAGCAGGAAGGGGAGCAGAGACGGGGGGGGGGAAGGGGAGGGGTGCGGGTGGAGGGGGGGCACCGGAGGCGGGGAGCGCCGCTCCATGGTCGGCGCCCGCCCGGGCGGCGGCGGGGTGGGGCCGTGGTCGCCCTAGCCGTTGGGCGCCATCCCGAGTCCTCGCGACGTCATGTGTCGGAGGTGGAGACTGAAGACGAGTGTTTGCTGTAGGATACTTTTAAAATTCAGCGACAAACTTACGGGAGTGAACTGGACATACTACAGTAGTCATTTGAGAAAGCCTTAATTTGCATGCTTATATCTAGCCTACTAGCCTAGTGCGTGTAAATGACGCAGCTCTGCTTGACACCTTTTGGACGCTCTACCTATTTCGTGATGCAGCACGGCTTGATTTTTATGTGCACATTTGTATCATTTTGAAGCATTACGTTTCTTCAAAAAAAAAAAAAAAAAAAAACATTTTGAAGCAATACCCGGTGAACGGAGGTGAACGCGGGCGCGAATGTGCAGAGTTGCGTGCGGGCAAGACGGAGAAACTGAACGGAACAGAGTTGGGTTGGGCGGGGCATGTGAAAGGAGAAAGGGAAGGTGAATGGAGCTGGTACGGTAGTGCAAGATGATGAGTGCAAGCACTGCACGGTCACGTCCCTCAATAGAGGCCCTCACGCGGTGCAACTAACTGTGCGATTGTACGACTCTCCTCATCACTGAACGGAGCAGAGGTTTTGGCCATCTTTTTTTTTTTTTGCGATCACGCCGAAGCGCGTGGGTTCTGGCCATCTCAGAATGATTAGCTAACTCGATGGATCGATCGCTAGGACGGCATAGGCGGAGCCACATTGATGCCTGGGTATTCCCAGGAATACCCAACTTTTATGCCAAAAAAATACATATACATCAATTATACATATATGTCTATGTTATATAGTGGGATTTATTCTTTATTTCTCAAGGAATCCACTCTCATGGCCATCTCAAAGCCTGTACCTGATGGCCCAAGGAAGAAGGAACGAGAACCAATTCCAGCCCAATCGCTGCTTCTCGGTGGTGGTTGCAGCTCGTGACTGTGGGCAGTATTTAGTGGCTACGCTAGGCGCTGACGCTCCCCCACACTGGTGCCGACCGTCCATGTATTGCGCTGGGCTGTTGGCTAGCTAAGCAAGCTCCAGGGCTGGCCCGCGATGCCATGCACAACACAGTTGCGTGAAGGCCATGGCCGACTGTCATCGGCCGAGAACAACCATGTGCCAACCATAGCAGGTGGTAGCACATAAGCACTAGTTAGTACACAGCTATTAGCATGGATGGCGCTCTGCATCTTTGGTAAATCCTATTAGGCTTTAGGATTATTTGTAGTACGATATCACAACTTTTCAATTAAAATATAGTAGTGCGTACATCTATTTTAGATCCTAGTGCATGTAGAATGAAGAATAAATTGATAAAGACAATTGGTTAAGCTTGCTAGCAATTTTCTAATATTTCTTCTACACTTAAGTCATTTCTCATTAATATTCCTATGTTGTTATTTCCCTTTATTCTATGGGTATCTTAGATTTAGCAAATTGCCAATTTATGCCTTTAGTTACCGTGTTGGCATGACCTATTTTATATGTAGCCTTTGTGAATGAAACTTTTTTCTTAAGAACCTTAATACCCAACTTTGAAATTCTGGCTCCGCCACTGTAGGACGGGGGGTGGGGGGTTAATATATAGACAGCAGCTAGGGGGGTGAATGTGATTATTGCAGTTTGTGCAAAACAAGAATGGTTTAACATGAATGCGTCAATGTGAGAGAAGAGAATTGAAAGCAGTGGAAATCTGTCTGGAGTTTTGTACGAGTACTTGGTATCGGTACGTAATAAATAAATAAATAATAATAAAAAGGCAGAGGCAAAAGTTTGTTTTGGCGTGTTGCGACGCATCATGCATGATGAAATGTATGTAAGTGCGAAAAATGCAGCCGTCAACGTTGTGGCTACCGGTTTATGTAGCCATATTTGTCGCTGACGGTGGGCCAACCAAATAATGGGCCCCAAGATCAGTGGTGGCTAGTAATACAGAACCACCGGCACCGAGTTACTCTTATTTTCGAGAAAGACAACGATGCGATGCGCGGGGCTGTCTAGCTTTAGGTTCAAACAACAAAGGATCGGGCGCGTCGCTTTCGCTTTGTTTTTTTCTCAAAAAAAAAAAAAAAAAATGCAGTACAAATAAACCGGACCATGAACAGCGCAGGACAGGGAAATGCCAACTGCGTTATTCTCCATACTTCCATATTATATACGTATGAGATCTGGTTAGGTAAACAAAATAGCGCTGGCAACATAATAACATTTTTTTTTCTTATATACTGCACTAATAAGTGAACTAAGTAGCTTGCTGATTGGGTTGGATCAAAGAAACCAAGGAAGAAACTTGACGGGTTTCACTATGTCAATATGCATATATGCATGCATGCATCCATGGAAGAAACTTGACGGGTTTCATTTTTTAAGTTCTTGGATTTTGAAAAAAAAAAAAAGAGACGGCTAACGCCTGCACGTGCAGGATTTAGCCTTATGGTCTGCACAGTCCAAATATAGGAAAAAAACCCCAAAACTGCATTTTCTATCCTGGGTTGCATGGAAAACATAAGAAAGCTCTCTGGCGCCTGCGCGCTTCCTGGGCAAAGGCCCGGCAGATGCCAGGCCCACGTTGCCACCCACCTGGAAGCTTCTTCCCCGCTGTCCTTTTTTTTTTTTTTTTTTTTTGCTTTTCCCGCCAACATTCATATAAAAACACAGCGGCTACATACGAATTTGCCAAAAAAAAAAAAAAAAAAAAAAACTACTCATCCGCAGCCAAGTTAGCTTCTTCATCAGACTATAGTTACACAATGATAAAAAAGAAGAACCAAACAGATCTGTTCCTTAAAAGCAAATTTAGTTGTTTTGCATCATCTGATATCACATCTGTTACTAGAAGCAAATCTTACAAATTGATAAAGCAATTCAACAATTGTGCATAAGAAATTCAGTTCTTTTGCATAATCAATTCACTTAAAAATATGTACTGCAAATCCCGCTTCTTACTGCATAAGAAGATCTGATTCCTAATATTTTCCTAATGCCTACTGTATATATATACATCTTAAGTTGTTCTTGTGTTAGCTGTTGCACATGGTTACTCCATATCTGATATCATAACATATCCATTTTGATGCTTGATTGCCTTGCACCTACAATTAAATAGACTTGATAAGTACATAGATGATAGTGAGGAACCATGAAAAAATGAGCAAGCCTCAAATTTCAACTGCACTAACAAATAGATTTGCTACTAGAACCGATTCAATTGTTCTGCGTCACCTGATATTATATAGTACTGCAGTTCCTATTGCATTAGCAGATTTGATATAACTGATAACCAATTTAGTTCTTTTGCATAAGCAATTCAAGTTATTTTGCATAATCAATTCAGTTGACAAAAGTAAATAGTTGTAATCTCATACTCTCTAAGCATATACTAAGTAGATGTGAATTTGTATCAAAAAAAATGTTGCAATCCAAATGACGGAAGCAAAATCCATCACCAAAATGTACCATTCAGTGTTGTCTCATGAATAAAATTGGGATGGAGGCAGCAAATAAGGTCAGAGGTCAGTATCTAGCTCTGCCAAGACCAACCTGATGAGGATGACCATGCACCATGGGCGGGATCAGCGGAGAAGCATTTCGATGATGGAGTAGTCGCTATAGGAGTACCAAGCAGAGTGCCACCATCTGCAATAAAACTGGATGCCGGAGCAAAGTGGTATGTTCTGGACTGCAATTGGAGACTTGAGCCTTGACTGCTCACTGTAGGAGCAGAGTAGAAGATAGAATATTAGCAAAAATTGTCAAAAAGCAGAGCAGGGTGGCACCTGGCGCCCACTGCACCCATAGAAACACATATAAAATAAGAACAATATAATTTAGGATAGAGTACATGCATAAAAAAAGTGTGATTATATATTTGCTTTGTTCAATGAATATATTTGCCCAATGGCTGTGAAAAAATTACCTAGGATCTTACATTAATTTGCCTAAAATAAATGAAGGCCGGAAGCTCAGATGTGGCAGTGAGGTGAAATGCATACTAAGATGGAACAACTTTTCTAGGACTGCAGTAATAGTACACTTGCAATCATATTTGTTCATCGTGATTCAAGTTCAGATTGAGTAGTTTCATTGAACAAAGCAATTGGTACTTTTATATGTGATGCAGAAAGCTTTGACATAATAAGATTTGTAAAAATCACAAGTACAACTTGATGTTTCTATGCAAACTTGGAAACAAATCAACAATGAAAAGAATGTCATGTCAGGTGACAATGAGCTCGAGAGGTATGGTGAGAATTGACGAATTAAGGCAGCAAGCACATATCAGAACTCATAAAGCACAATAGCTGGTGCCAGCATCTTACTCCTACACAAGGGAAGCATCAATTTTCAATAGGTAGTAACAGAACAATAGTCAGATTTTACAAGATGAGATTGGCCAAAAGAATTAAAAATGCACAATTAAGGTAAATGAGTTGCCCTTTATCTCACAATTTATTACTATCATACTATGCATATATACAGTACGCTCAAAGCTTGTGAGGACAGAGACATACTGATCTCAGCGCCAAGGGAAAATATGCAGCAGGTGGCACCACAGAATTGAGCACCTAAATATACAGCAGGTTATAGGCACAAAATTTGATGTTGATACACATAATTTCTACCATGATACTAATAACTTGCCTGACTATGGGTACTAATTTGCTTACCGAATTGCTGCCACGAACACCTAAATAGTTTGCTAATCAAATTCCTGCAATGAAATGTCACCAAACTTATTGTCTATTAATCCCAAAACAAAATAAGGCATGACCAGCTGCCAATTAATACCTTTGTAGCTTCAGTCTGCATATCTGCTTGTCTCAAACACACAAGAACATGCTATAGTAGCAGCAAAAACATGTTTTGAAAAAGATGAAATAACTATTTAAATTTCCAGATTGAGCTTGCGTTAGTGAAGTATACGGGATCTCATATCTCACAAATAGCAAAGTTTGTGTGCAGTAACCGGTGCATTAGTGAGAAAGTTTGTGTGCAGTAAGAATATTTTTAGAATAGGGTATATTTCTGGTCGGTACTAACGCATCACATGGCAGACCAATTTCACAACTCCACTATGCCAGGATTACTCGTTAGCTTAATAAAACGATGCAGACCAATTTTGCAACTCCACAGAGCATGGCTTACTAAAACCTGAACCAAAGGAGATAGAGCTCGTCTGAACCGAACCAAAGGATGGAGTGTAGTAGTAGTCCCAGCAACGCCAGTGTAGATGGCTGTGACACCAAGAAAGAAACACAGAGTCATCAGTCAGGGACATTATGAAGTATACGGGATCTCATATCTCACAAATAGCAAAGCAATATGGTTGGTTGTATACAACTCGGTGCATTTGTATCATCAACATCAAGCTAACATGTAATGGTAAACTATAGGCTGAAACAGTAACATTGTTATCCTTGGATGACATATTCTGCTGATCAAATACAAATGGTGGCTGACCTGATTAAAATGCACTACATACATCGGTAGCTTATTTATATATATATATTGCACATATCATACCTAGATTGCCCTTTGTACTTGATCTGCCCCTGCTAGATAACTTGGAACCTACAATGTAAGAACAGACAAAACAAAACAGAGATTAGAGAAGAATGATATACAAAATGTCTAATGATTCAAATTATTTTGCATTCTCTACTCAAGTTCACAGATGCAACAGAATGGTCCATGCCAAAAAATACCAAGCCAGCTTGCAAAAAATACAAGATACGACAACTTCTATGCATTGACCAGTATCTCATTGACAATGTCACGATCGACGATGGGAAAAGAATGGTGGCCAGTTCTCCATTGGCACGATAGCAGCACCAAAAGCAAAAATCGGGGGAAATGTCAATGATCACACATTATAGTATTCAGTCTAAACAAAGTGACAACTCAAACACCACCACTGACAGTCCGAATAGGTAGCAAAATAGGTGCAGGGATTTGCAAGTTTACATTTGCACGAGTATTTTGGATCTGTATGGGCATAAGTAATAGAAGAAAGTTATGTCACAATGCATTGGCCTATTCTACCCAAAAGCAATACTACATAAATGCAATACAAAATAAATGTATAATATGATTTGGTTCATCCTCACCTATGTGTCTCTATCAAAGTTAGCACGTGGTCTGAACCTAAGCATATCATCAGTCAGTAAACAAAATTAACAATTGGTTCACAACATATCACTCCTGCTTTCTGAAGATAGCTGAGAAGGCTATTTCAACATGCTCGTTAATTGGTACAAAACAAATCCAAGTAAAACTGCTAGGTAGCTACTGCTAGTCTGCTACTTAGGCACACAAATAAACAATTGAGAAATCTAAAATTGGAAATTAAATGGGCATTCATTGTTGCATATTTAGAAGTTGGGAACAACGAACAAGTGAGCATCCTGCTGATTGCAGCTTGTTAAGCTTGGGCATAGTCTACTGATGTGCTATTGTCCTGCAGCGCAGGAGGCCAAGAGGTGTATTGCCAGCTATCCTCCACCGCCAGTGCTGGGATGGTGACTTGCCACTCGAAGACGTTGTTCACGTGCGTCGACCAGCCCAGCCGAGAAACCAACACCGGGTGCTTCGCGAGATCTACGCCAATCACCATACCACAAACAACCCCAAGTCAATCAGCCAAAACAAATCCGCAAAAGGAGGGAAAAAATTGGGCAGCAACTCCGGCGGGCCGCACCTCTAAACTGCTTCTACAGGAAAGAGGCTCACCTGGCTGGTGCTGGCCGCCATGACAGGGATCGGTGGATGGGGTGTTTTCTGTCGCGTAGGATGATTCAGGTTGCCAGGTCGTAGATCCAAGCCACCAGGTCGTGGATCCAAGCCGTCGGGCCCTGAACCTAGGACGCCCGTCCATGGAAGCATCGACGCACATGGCGCACACGGAGGAACGCGATGCGCCGGTGGCTGGGTCGCGCCGTCGGGAGATGGAGGGGAGGGAGGGAGGGGGAGGCTGAGGAGGACGGGGAGGTGAAGGGGCTGGTGTCGACGACGGAGGTCGGACGGCCGGTGGCCCATCAGGGGTTGGAGCGGCGTCGGGTGTGTGACCGAGAAATGGCGGTGGGATGGAAATGAAGGGGACACAGGAAAAAGTGGAGCACCGAGCGAGAGGAAGCGTGGATGATGGATCGAAACACAGGAGCGTGCAGTGCACAGTACTAACGGATGCACAGACAGAAATAAGACAATACCAAAAAGAAATTAATTTTCTCAAACACCTTGGATTTTTACATGGACAGTACCGTAGTTATAACATTAAAATTTTGTCCTAAAATACTTTTCAATACACCTTTCTCTTTTCACAGTATATCCTACTTCTCTCTATCGATTCATCAAAACAAGCTAGAAAAAAAAAAAAAATCCAACGCAAAGATTGACTTGTAGAAAAATACCATTGAAATGTTGCTCCGTGATTTCTACCAATCCATTAACGGTTGATTCACAAAACAAGTCGTAAAAAAAAAAAAACCAAAATGCTGCCATCGGTCTCCTTCTCGGTTTTCTCGTTTTTGAATCTGTGGCCTCCATCTTGTACATCGGGTTTGTTTCCATCTCTCGTGGATCAAGAGCGCCCCGGCGCAGGTGGGCTGTCAACCGACCTCGGAGAGCGCCGCCCGCCCGGCAGCGCCCCCCCGAACGGCGTGGCGGTGCTTCTTCTTGCTGGGCTCGTGGGCGGGGATGCCCCGGTTGAGGAGCTCCACGATGACCCTGCGCACCCACGGCGTTCGGCACAAGGTCGGCGCGGGCTCTTGATCCACTTCTTGATGGACGCCACACGCTTTCCGGACATTCCCCCCGCTCAAGCACGGTCCTTTGGTCGGCGCCGGCTAGTGGCCGGCGGCCCGCGGCCATCTGCGCGAAGCCGCATCTACGCTCTGCCATTGCGCGCCCATGTGAGGAGCCTTCACCGTTCGCCCAGGGCTCTGCACGAGCTTCTCCCCTTCCATGGCTGCATACTGATAGCTGGAGGTTGAAGATGAAGCTGACAGGTGGAGCCCATATGTCATAGAGAAGATTTTTTGGACAGCCAACTCCAGCTAACGAGAAGTTCACGGTAATGGTAGAAATCAACCACGGAGCAACCTTTCAATGGTATTTTTCTACACTTCAATCTTTCAATGGTACTTTTCTAAAGGTTGAATCTTTTAATGGTACTGATCTAATTCTCCCTTGTCATTTTGATGTGTCGTACTATTTCTCTTCTCCTTGATTCTCGTGCCCAGAGAGACCTGTAAAGGCCGGGTCTCCCCAAATAAAAGGTGCAACATTTTTAAAAGGCAAGAGGGCAGACACGGATGCCCCCATTCAGTATTCTGCAGTACTACATCGATGTAGTACGTACAGTATATTGAATCTGTCAACGCTAGCGTATACGAGAAATCGTATGGACCATGCATACATATAGATCTGATACGATTTACAGCAGTTAGCATCTGACACCCCCACCAACTATATGCACCTACTCTTTTCCACTATCTTGTTTAACCCTTGTTTCTACTAGGACTCTTGTGGAGAGCAGCCAATAAGAGGCCAGTTGCGCGGAGAATTCTTGCTGGCTGCTCCCCTACCGCCTCATTCCAACTTCCCAAGTGAACCATCACCTATATGCTGGCTCGACATCTCTCTCTATCTCTACCTGCCCTGTCCCCATCTAACTATTTTTAGCCTTTTTTTTTTTTTTTTTTTTTGATAACTATACGTACGATAGACAGGGGATGATAACGATCGCCATCTCTCTCTATCTTTGACACCCGGCCGGCCGGCCGGCACCGTATCTGCAGCTAGGGGCGCAGGCGAATACGTCAAGGGCCACCCGATCGAAACAAGGTGCCGGGCTGCCTATTAATTCGCTTCGTTACGTTCGTTCTCTTGTTTGCGAGTCTAGGTAACCTATTAAAACGTCAGCGTCAGTAAAAACGAGTGTACTGTCTTCAGATCAAACACACACTAGCTAGAAACGAATATTTTTTTTTCAATGAAAAGAAACAAAGAAAATTAAACTCGATAGACGTCGTTGGTGATGTACGCAAACTACCCTGTTTAATTATGATTGGCAGTCCTTAGATTATATTGACTAATATATAATTAGTACGTACTTGATAATCCATGCTTCAATTTATTGAGCACTGTTGTAATTTTACCTTCTGATCATCTATCCAGCCTTACAACATATATGCTACCACTGTGATCTAGGGCCGCCACAACGTTAACTGATGCCCTTGTCGCCGCATATGCATGAGTTCCAAGCAACTTGCATGTATTGCATGTGCGATACAAATAAACGTTCCAAATAAGGACTCGCATAATAACCCATGTCTCTTCTCGCTATCTACGTATGTGTGTGTGTGTGTGTGCGTGCGTGCGTGCGTGTGTGTGTGTGTGTGTGTGTGTGTGTGTGTGTGTGTGTGTGTAGATATATGCACTCATACACAGCAGGCCTGAGATGAGTTAGCTATTCTGAGATGGCTAACAATATTTCTGAGACCCGAGCAAGTTTGCTGTGGCGCAGCTTGTGTTACAAATGTGTAGAAAAGACTGCCAATCTCGGTGGAGTAGTAGTTGTTTATTGTTAGCTCGTATAGATATTATACTGTCGTCATTGCCAAATGCATCTTTGCACACGAGGACACCATCAGCCTTTTCCTGTAAGACAAGTTAAGGGGGCAGCCCTTTTCCTGATATTCTTGTGTGGCCAGCGTATCTGCTGCGACGAAGACGACTGTACACCTAATTCACCCTGATTGTTGGCCACTTGAAATAATTGACTTTGTTGCTACGGTGTTCTGGACTGCATGATAATATTTATATTCACTTCTTCCTTGGTTTCTTTGATCCAACCCAACCAGCAAACTACCACGCCCTCCTATCAGATTGACACCAATGCAATACTCCCACCATCTTAAACTTATAGAATATTGAAGCATTCAAAATCCATATATTTCAGATTATAAGGTATTCTATATGTTAATTAATTGTCTAAAAGCACCAATCACATGTATGTGTACCACCACCAGGTTAAAAATATGATAGGCACTAGATCATCTCTACTACAGGAAATGGAGGTTACACACACTTATTTGTTTTATTCCCACATATAACCTAGAATATTCTAAAATTCCTTGAATATCTTATATTTCAGAATGGATGGAGTAATTCCGGTTCCGTAAGGACGTTTATATTGGATCATGTTTCTGTTTAGCTATATATACATTTATTTAGTAGTGCAGTTAGAAAAACATGTTATCATTTTGCATTTGCATTGTAAAAAAACAGCTATATTCGTCCTCCCTTGCTTGCAGCATGCTTATGTAACGACGTTCGCCAATCAGTCACATACGACACAACCTACCATGGACTGCGGCCCACCTAACCCATATCCTACTAGTCCATAGCGCGCGCGTTCGCGCGCGAGATCTGGCCGCCCGCAGGTTCGTACACGTCCTCACGTCGAACGTACGACGTCCGGTCCCTGCTGCTGCGTCCTTGTTGCTATGGTGAAGGAAGAAGTTGTTGGCGAAAGCTCACTGCGCTGCATGACTACAGTTAATAGTCATGGCGACCATGCGCCTGGTGCTTGGATCTACTGACGGCCAGCACGGTGATGGATCGGTAACATCAGATGTATAAGTGTGGCCGCCATCGCGTATGTCAGCGCATATAAAAATAGTACCTTTCTGTAAAACATTCCAGCAGCGCGACAATGGGCGTGTTTGGATCCTCTAACTTGGTTAGAGTTAGAGTTACTTTCTAACTCTAACCCTAACCCTCAAGTAACTCTAACTCGTGGACAGTTTGGATGACAGGGTTAGAACAGGGTTAAAAGCATTTTTCCAATCACTTTTCCAAGTTAGTGTGCCTTTGGGTTGGTGGGCTCTACCAAAATAACTCAAATATCACCCCCTTGAGGGGTTACTTCTTTTTGGTGGGTTAGAGCCAAAATAACCCAATCTAACCCATGTGTTTGGATGTTTTTAGATTATTTGGGACAAAAATAACCCAATCTAACTCTAACCCTGGCATCCAAACAGGGCCAATGTTGTTATTGTACCAGCAGCGCGCCAGCAAACAATCCATAGACGGATCAAATTAGAAACAAACAGATCTCACGGAAACAGCAGATTCTAATGATTGTCTCGATCTCCACAACAACAGTTCGATGTCTTAGACCGGATAGGTTCGACGGTCCATAAAAGGTGTGGGCGTAGGGTTGCCGTCACGCCATAGCAACACCGCTCCTGGAGGCCACACATAGTTCTTCTAAATCGAAATGCAAGAGTCATTAAACTACATAGTCATTCCTGCCTATACAACAATAAATGCCCCGGGCATAAATCATCGGCTCGTCGGTCAATGGTGCGCAGACAACGACGGCTCCAAAAGCAGGCAGAAGTCTTCTCTGGACGCAAAAAGGCAGCGACTTCGTCCAGCCAAAAGAGTTGCAGCGGTCAAGAGACCTACAGAGAATTAGTTCTGTTAAACAGGCGCAAAGTGCAGGCCACCAATATGCGTAGGAAAATGTAGGATGGAACAATCCCCACCTTATCTAGCCACTTTTTTGGAGCAGAGCAGAACCTCGACGGGCCCTCTTGTTCTCAGAAGCTTTAGCCTTGGCATGGCCACTGTTGCAGGTAAGAAAACAACCGAGCAGCCGTGAGCACAGAGCATATAATCAGTTGGACAGTGCATGCGTCACAACTTGTAGCCATTGTGTGGTCAGAGTTAACAGAACAGCTAAGTAATCGTGAGCATAGAATAGGTAATGCAACGCACCTCTTAGCCATGGTGTGTTCAGAATCATCAATCAGGGACTCAGCATCCGGGCTTCCATTGTTCAAACCGTCTTCTGTGGGATCATCCTATGACAGAAAAACAAAATATTGTCGGCTAAATAGGCATAGTTATAGGATAAGCTTGTTCATAGAGCTGTTAAACTACAGAGGTCGATAAGGTAACACTCTAAAAAGGAAATAGTGGCATGCCTGTTCTTCCTGTTCCTCATTTGATGGGAACGCAAGCCTCTTTCGAGCAGCTGACTCCGATCCTTTGCCTAACTTGCCACCGCACAAAGGCATTGAGAAATGAGACCGTATGGAGAAATGATATATTTCTTTGCTTTCTTGAAGGAAGAGGAGATTACCTTGTCTTGTCAGCTGTTGCTGGTGTCTTGCCACTATCAGTGGCCGAGGAGGGTGTTGCAAGGACTATCTGGGTCTCTGTAGTCTCAGTAAGGCTCTGAGTGGAGCCAGGGCTACTGGTACTACCACCACTTCCAGTTCCAGGAGTGCGAGGCGCAACATCAAGCTGACCGTGGGATGTGATGACTGAAACAACCTGGTAGCTCTTCTGCTCCCTGTAGTAGCTTTGCTGAGTAAGAACAATGTGGAAGGTGAACCTGAGGGAAATCAGCCTGGTGATGTCTGCTGGATAGGCATTGGGATTGCCAACATTCCTAAGGATCTGCTGAACCGACTTTCCAATCATCCGGCGCGTAGTATCACCAAAGCATATCATTTCAGCCTCATCAGTGCCATCAAGAGCCACAAAAGACAGCTTGTATCTATTTAGGATTAGTGATACAGTAAGTTATTAGATAGGTAGGCTTTGTAGAATGGTGATATGAAGTATCTACAGGAGCAGATGTACTTGAACCTATAGGCATTTGTACCTATAGGCATTTGTTGCGCATGCATTGCACCTGTAGCCTGAACCATCAACAACACAAGACTTGCTGCATCTGCTGCAAGAAGTGAACCACCAAGAAGCATTTGGATCCAAACGACCAATAGTAACGGAGCAGCGGTACCCATTGGCCTGTAGCGAACCAGAGCTGATAAGCAAGCTTATATAGTAAAAGTGGTTAGGCCCAGTGCACAAGGAAAATGTATGGGCTAAGTGCTTTACCACAAAATCATAGGGGTCCATCTCGTTGAGTTCTCTAAGAGTTTTCTCTTCAGGAGCTGCAACCGCCTCGGTCTGGGCAGCCTGATCCTGAGGCGCAGCAACAGACCTGACCTGAATGACTTGGTTCTGGTAACTTCAAAAAATGTGGGGAACATGTTAGAACAGGCAATGGACATGGATAATCTGGAGCGTGTAAGCGACAAAGGTGGGAGCACATATCGAATTCACAAACCTGTCATAGAACTGGCGAGCCTCAGGTATATCTGGATTGAAGTACCAATGGGATGCTGCATTTGCGCTGACCTGCACAATTTCGATCAGGCGTTAGTGTTGCCAGCAAGTAATGCCAAATAGGCAATGTTCTAGCGAAAATAGTATACAACATTGAGTTAGGGATCCAAGGCGACGACGCTTACCCTGGTAGGATTTCATGAGGCCCCCAACGAAAAGGACAACAATAGGCTTATCCCTGGAATCAGTGTTGACACCTTCAATGTCGAAAGCAGCAGCTCTGTCCCCCCACAAAGTCACCTTCATCTCTCGAAAATACCTATAGTTGTCAAAAAAAGAAAAGACTCCACATTAAGGCGAAAGATTGGAGGACATGGTAAGCGAAGCTTGAGTAAACTCAGGAAATCTAACCATGGTTAGTGACCAGCCATAACGATTTCATTGGACCATAACATGCGGGTTAGAAAGAGGAAGGATGAATCATTAGCGAGGCATAATGTAAATGACAGATCATAATACAAAACTTGGTTGCTTCTAGGTTATTAGCTATAGAGAAGCGATAAGAAGAAGAAAAGAGGATTGTTATTTTACGATGAATCGCTTCTGCGGGTACAAAAAGCCTTATTCATTCTTTTTTTTCTTTATAGAAACGCTTAGTGTAAATTAAATCAAACAAATTATGGATAGCTAACAACCTGTTCATTTTAACTGAATTTACTTACCATAGAAGGGATTTACCGGGCACTATATCTAAAAACCTAGCATAGACATTTACAGTGCTGTGGCTCTAGCTAGCACAAAAGCTTGGTCAACTGAAGCAACGACAAATGAGAATGGAAAAACGAAAACTGGTAAGCAAGCATAGGAGTTAAAAAAACACACCAAAATTGCTATCTCTGAAATTACTCGGACCGGCTTAGCATTGAAAGAATATCGACGCAGCATACATTCAAAACACGAGGCCCACGGATATGGGAGACCCGAGCTGAGCCCGACCCTCTCGCCCCTTCCTTGTTCCCCCATCCCCGCCACCAAATCCCCCAAGATCTGCCATTCTCTTACCTCAATCCATCCAACCGACACCGATCCGGCCTCGCTGGCGAGATCTTCCCGTTGGTGCTTCGACCGTCAAGGATGGACTGGGGATGCGCAGCTCGTCTTTGGGTGTTGGGCGGGGCGAGCCGCCATGGGCGTCGCCGCCGCCACGCCCGGCCAAGCGCCCGGTTCACCGCCGCATCCGAGGGGCGACCATGCCGGCCGGGGTGGAGCGCGGCGACCGCTCGACCGTTGAATGAGCCCCCAACTCGGAAGGATAGCTCGCCATCGGACTCGGCACAGATGGAAAGTGGTCCGACTACTCAACTCTTGGCTGCAATTTCGAATCATCAAGGTGGGCATCGGCCTGATCCGGAGGACAGGGATGACAACGACAACACAGCCATCAACAAGCAAGCTGCCATGGGGGATCTCGCCGGCATCAAGAAGAGTAATGGTCTTCCGGTCCAAGATGCTGAGCAAACTCTCTCAGACACGCAACCGGACACAGCTCATGGCCAGGCAGGGCCGTTCCCTTTGCCCTCGAGTCCACTACTATAGATCCAGAGCTGCAAGAAAAGGGATGGGCTCTCTTTCCGGATTTGGCAGCAGATTTGAATCGCCTCAATGAACAGCGGCCGAGGGGAGCACGCGGAGCGGCTCATACGGTCTTCAAGTCGCCGGAGATTCAGGGCCAGGATTCAATGGTGAACCAATTTGGGGCAGCAGGCACATCGCCATCCAAACGGTTCAATTCTTCAGAGCAACAGAAGGGGAAACAAATTCAGAAGGAGCCAGGCATTCAAGAGGAAAAGAGGAGAGCACAACATTCAAAGGAAGCATCTAGCTTGCGTCAGGAGGATCAATTGGAGACACCATCCAATTCAAAAACGCAAGAGGCAGCCAAGACCTTCAATACTCACAAGCACCTCTCTGCTGAGAACAGAGCTGCCCAGGACTTCAATACTACAAGACCCGACTTGAAGGGCTTTGAGCTATTCAGAAGTAAGTTGGTGGGCAGATGTTATAATTGCTTCTCACCAAATCATATTGCTCGCTCCTGCCGTCGGCCGCATAGATGCTGGAAGTGCTTCCGTTCTGGGCACAGGGCACATCAATGCACATTGAAGGAGTCTCAGCACCGCTATAAAACCACGACCAACAGCTCAAGAGAAGGGCAGTCACTCAAGAACACCACCACAAAGCAAGCAACAAGAGATCACCGCTCCTACGCCGAGGTCATCCAGGGGGCGGCTTCCATGGCGGCGAGGTACCCCGGCGATCCCCGCGCAAGGCCAGCCCGCGGCTTCTGCGCCGTGACTGCTACGGGACCCATCAAGCGCCGCCGCGATGACCTCGTCAACAAGGCGGTGGTGTCTTTGGCTCAACGCCAACAGCCACGACGTGGAGACGTATCATCTCCAGGACGCCTTCCTCAGCAAGCTCGACCACAACCACGGCGACTTCCAGATCGTCAAGCACTTCCCCGAGCAGTTCCTCGTCATCTTCTCCAGGCCAGAGTTCAAGCAGCGCGTCCTAGGCAGGGGCGGCCTTTCTTCCGGGGGAAGAGTCTTCCACTTCGCCCCGTGGAACGAGCGACTCCATGCCAAGAACACCAACCGGGAGTTCCGCGATGAAGGCCCGCATCGAGGGCATCCCGGTGCACCTTCTTTGGGGTGAGGATGTGGCGGTCAAGGCGCTAGGAAGGAGCTGCACGGTCCACTACGTCGAGGAGAAGACTCGTCGTCGTGAGCGCACCAGGACCTTCGACATCTGGGCCTGGTGCGGTGACCCCAATGACATCCCGCATGAGGTCTGGCTCACGGTCACGGGCGGACAAGGAGCGGTTCCGGTGTCCGTCCCCCTGCCCATGGCACCGACCCACCGCGACGACCCGACAGACTTGAAGAAAGCTCAGGTTTTCATTCTTCGCAACCACCTGGAAGTTGTGGAGGATTTGTCTTTCCTGCAGGGGCGTGGAAGCCTTGGTGGTCCGCGCAACCTCAAACCAAGCAGGGAGCTCATCTGGTCCTATGGGGAGCCAGATTCAGTGGGGGAGCGCCCTCCGGGCAGATCCCACCACGACCGTGGCAGGGACCAGAGGTACCGGAGGAGGGACGAGGACGACTACGACCACGACCACGACAACTCGTACCGCAGCGGGGGGAGCTCGCCGTCACCGCAGCGTCTCTAGCTGGGTGCGCAATCCCCGCCCCGTAGGAGTGCCGCCCCGGGACGCATCGGCTCAACAAGGTGGCGGGGTGGAAGGAGCAGGATGGGAGGACCGTCCGGACAAGTCACAAAGATGGAGTGGAGGCCCAAGGTCAACAAGGAGAGCAAGCAGAAGAAGAAGGTCTCCTTCGCCGACCCAATTGCTACTGAGCTGAAACCACGCAAGCAAAGCATCATCGACGACAGCAGCACTCTCATCCAGGGTAATCAGTTTGCCTGCGTGCTTAACCACAACAATTCCTTTATACATGACATGCTTGTTGTGGATTCTACCTCTTGTACACTGAACACTGCAAATACAGGGGATCACCTGGGTTCAGAGGACACCTGCATCCACACCACCAAGGAGAATGACGCAGTTGGGGTGCAGCGGGCGCTGGAGGCCACCCTCAAGGTGTTGGAGGAGCAGCTGGCCACTCAGACACTCATCAACAGTCAGATGGTGAGTCATCCTCATTTTCCCACACATGCTGCCACTGTTGATCAAGTAGATGTCTCTGAAACTTTGGTCGATACGACGCTAAATGTAGCTGAACTTTCTGTTTTAAATCTGGAACCCCCTGGCCTTTGTTCAGATTTAGCTGTTATACCTGACAATCATACCATAGTAGATCAGACTGATCTGGCCAACATGCAAAGAAATTTAGTGCTGCATAGTCATGACTTCGCGACAGCTAGTTGCCTTCAGTTACCTGCTGTGACTTTAAATCTGGGGGGGGATGCTTATCCTAAAGTCAGTCCTGAACTAGAACTCAATCTGATTAGTGATGCTCACACCACATCAATCTGTCAGTCATCTTCAGGGCGACATGACACTTTCTCCCACTCTGCCCGTGAGAACACAACTGAACTCAACGCTGCCTGCACCATAAATACATGTTTTAGGCCAAATGATACACATCAACACACATCAGATGATATAGCCACCGAAAACCACACCATGTCGGCTGATGAGTTCCTGGAGGGTATAGCCCTTCCCTTACAACCACCGATTATCCAAGAAGGTTATCAACACCCACAAACTCAGTTTCCAAACATCAATCTAGCTGAACCTAGTGCCTCACAGCGAAAGAGTTCAAGACTAGCTCATAAGGCAGAGCTAAATGCAGGGAAAGACTCCGTCCAAATTGCCCAAGATCTTTTATTAAAGAAATTAGGGGAGCTTTCAGGGGAGGAAACTGCTTGTGATAATGAGATCTGTCATAATGATGAATTGTATGTCAAACATTTTCAGAGGCCCGTGGAGAAGTTCAAGATGGATGCGATCCAGGTGATGATCGAGAAGGGGATTGAGAAGGAGAAGATGAAGAACAAGAAACCAAGGGGTACTTGTGTGAAGCCGGCAAGAGACAACAAGGTGAAGCCGGCAGAGGTGGGCATGGAGGCTTAGGCCCCTTGCACGAGTAGCTTCAGTTTCCAGATGTTATGTGTGACTGCCTTTGAGGACTGGGCCTTCTGCCCATTGTATCGTAGTTTGGTAGGGCCATTCGGGCCAGTAAGGCCATTCGGGCCAGTAAGGCCATTCGGGCCAGGGTTTGTTATGAGACTTTATTTGCACTTCGTCATTTGGGCCTGTGGCCGCAGGGGCGATCAGCTCCCTTTCTGTAAACCTAAAACAGGTGCCGCCACGAGGGCCTCTGGGCTTAATCTGCAATGGTGTTTGATTTACTGCCTCCCCTCCAGGGACTTGCTTCAGTTTAAACGACAGATGGTGCTAGTAGCCAATAGTGTTTTTAATGACGACAAAACATTGTAATATCATATGCTGGAACGTGAGAGGCCTGAATGATGGTGCGAAGAGGTCAAGCGTGCGAAATCAGATTGTGTCCTCAGGTGCCTCCATTGTATGTCTACAGGAGACAAAAATTGCCAGTTGGTCACCATCGCTACTTAATGAAACAGTGGGAGGGGAGATGGCAAGTAACGCTGTATACTTGCCTGCAATTGGAACGGCTGGAGGGATACTAATAGCTGCTTCAGATCGGTTTTTCCGAGTCGATAACCCAAGAATTACAACAAACACAGTTTCAGCCACGATCACAATGCTCGCGGACAACAAGGCTTGGACTCTTACAGGGGTCTATGGGCCTCGAGACGGACGGTGATAAACGCTTTTCATGCAAGAGCTCTCGACCAAAACAATATATGCTCCCGAATGGCTAATGTTGGGGGGGATTTCAACTTAATCTATCGTGGCCCGTGGACAAGAACAACGATCGCATAAACGTTCATCTCCTAAATTCGTTTAAGGCAACAATAGATAACCCGATGATGATGCCAATTGAAATGCATGGTAGAAAATACACATGGAGCAATGACCAAAAAACGCCAACGATGACAAAGATAGACCATTTCTTCGCCTCATCGGAATGGGTAGAGATTTTCCCAAGAACACATTTACGACGATGGCTTCATTGGGCTCGGACCACTGCCCTCTTTTCCTGCTTGGCGACCACAGTTTTGAATTCTACAAAGGGTTTCGCTTTGAGTCTTTCTGGGTAGATTGGCCTGGGTTTCTTGAGACGGTACAAGAAGTCCGGGACAAGCCTGTCAACACACAGGATGCAATTCTAAGGATGCACGTCAAACTCATGCGAACGGCGAGGGCATTAAAACCGTGGAGGAGAAGGAATTTTAGTGAATGGAAGATCCGATGGGAAATCCTAAACATATCCTTGGCGAATCTTGAAAAGGCCCAAGAGGAGAGAACTTTAACATCGGAGGAGGTAAATTTTAAGAGATACTTAAAGAATAAGTCATTTGGGCTTAGCGGCGGTACAACGGGCGAGAGCTAGACAAAGATTCCGTTTGACATGGATTAAGAAAGGAGATACGAACACGAGGTTTTTTCATCTCCATGCAAACGCAAGACGTAAAAAGATTTTCATCCCATCTCGACCGGACGTGTGGGGACGGTGGTTAGACAGAAGATAAATCCAAGATGGTTCATTCGCATTTCGCGGAGATCATGGGGAAGCCAGGTAACAGAACCAAAGCCCTTAACTGGAGCTTGCTGGGGTTTACTCAACATAATCTCGAGGATTTAGACATACCATTTACGATGGAGGAGGTGGCTGCAGTCATCAAGGAGATGCCGTCAGAAAAAGCGCCTGGACCTGATGGCTTCATTGGTATTTTCTACAAGAGATGTTGGCCGATCATTAAGAATGACCTCCTCCAGGCGCTTTGGGGCTTCTACTCCCATCGAACGGCCAAGCTAAACCTGATTAATGAGGCCAACATTGTGTTGCTCCCGAAAAATCAAGTGGCAACAACGGTGTCGGATTACGAACCGATCGGCTTGATCGGCAAAGACGGCAAAAATTATTACTAAGTTACTAGCCAAGCGACTGGCACCACGTATGAATGAACTAGTCTCCAAAGCACAGAACGCATTTATTAAAAAGAGATGTATACATGACAATTTCCTTTACTCTCAAAGAGTAATTCAGCTGCTGCACAGGAAGAAAACACCGTCCCTCTTTATTATGCTAGACATATCTAAAGCCTTTGATTCGGTTGATTGGAGCTACATATTGGAAGTCCTACAGGCGCTCGGGTTTAGTAGAAAGTGGCGAGATTGGGTTGCAGCACTGCTAGGATCCTCTTCATCTAGAGTGCTGATAAACGGACAGCCAACACAAGCAATACGACATGCGAGGGGTTTAAGACAGGGTGACCCGTTGTCACCGCTCCTCTTTGTTCTGGCAATTGACCCTCTCCAGCGCATCATTGAGCTAGCGGCAGAGAAGAAGTTATTGGACCCTGTGCTACCGGGCTCGGCCAAATTAAGATGCTCACTCTATGCAGACGACGCAGCAATTTTCTCCAAACCATCTGCAACAAATTTGGACATGCTCCTCAAGCTCCTAACATTCTTTGGGGAATGCTCAGGTTTAAAAATCAACATCGCAAAAACCGAGATTTACCCAATCAGAGTTGATGATGCCACGATTACTCAGCTTTTGCAAAACTTCCCGGGCAAGATCGGGAAGTTTCCAGGGAAGTATCTAGGCTTACCGCTGCACACGAGGAAGCTACGGAGGGTGGAAATTCAGCCATTGATTGACAAGGTTGGGGCTCGGCTACCGGGTTGGAAAGGAAAGCTTTTAAATACGGCAGGAAGAGAGACCTTAGTAAAGACTGTACTGTCATCGCAACCGATTTACCATTTGACGGTTTTTCCGGAACACAAGTGGCTGATTAAAGAGATCGATAAGCTGAGAAGAAGTTTCCTTTGGCGAGGAGAAACGCCTGATAAGGTCTATGGGGGGCACTCACTCCTGAGCTGGCCACGCACTTGTCGTCCAAAAAATAAGGGGGGACTAGGGATCCTCGACCTTGAGAGGTTTGCTCGGGCACTAAGACTTCGATGGTTGTGGTTTCAATGGAAACATAAGGATCGAGCTTGGAACGAACTGGACCTACCTTGCGATGATCGCAATAGGGATTTATTTGCAGCCTCATCAATAGTGTCGGTAGGCAACGGCAAAACAGCAAACTTTTGGACTTCTTCGTGGTTGGAAGGAAAAACGGCGAAATCAATAGCTCCAAGCTTATTCAGGAAGACCAGGAGGAAGAAGATCACGGTATTTCAGGCGTTCAATGATAACCAATGGGTATCACATATAGCACCGGTTGCAAATCTAGAAGAGCTCAATGAATATATCGATCTTTGGGAGCAAGTTTCCAGGGTACAGCTAGACATGAACCGCGAGGATTCCATAATTTGGAAATGGACTAAGGATGGAGAATACTCTTCAAAAAGCGCATACCGGATACAATTTGAAGGGACTTACAGCAAGCTTAAACTAACGCCAATTTGGAAGGCGAGAGCGGAGCCAAAATGCAAGTTCTTCGCATGGACCCTACTTCACAACAAGATCTTAACGGCAGACAACCTTGCAAAGAGACACTGGCAAAATGACCCAATATGTAAGCTCTGCGGGGTGGCACCGGAAACACCCGCACATCTGTGTAAAGACTGTGGATTTACTAAGCAAGTTTGGGACATTATTAAGGGCTGGCTGAACCTTTCGATCCTAGACTCCGTAAAGCGATGCGGGTTCCATACATAAGTGGTGGAGAAGGTGCGGGCGAAGTTTGATAAGCCTCGAGAAGAAGATGATTGACGGAATAATGATTTATTTTTGGTGGAATATTTGGAAGGAGAGAAATCGAAGGACTTTCCAACTTAAATCCCTTCAGCCACATCAAGTAGCGTTATTGTGTAAAGATGAAGTTCTACTGTGCCAACAGCAACAAGACAAAGACACAAATGGGTCACGCGACAGTCAAACGGGGCATCAACGGTAGTTGGCCAAGTCCGATGTATAACCGAGTAAGCGTTGCGGTTGAGTCGATGTTGCTTTGTTTTAGTGGGTGTTCTGGTAGCGATCTTGGTTGCGTTTTCAGTTTGGGTGGCACCTTAGTGGTTGTTTGTAAAGGAGAGTTCCTAGGTCGGGGTTGCGGTGCCCACCCCTCGATGAGGTTGTATTTACGGTTGTTTTGTTTTTTGCTTTCTATCGTCTAATATATCTCGGCAAAAGCTTTTTGCCGCCTTTCTAAAAAAATTACTCGGACCCCTCTCCTTTTCTCGACAGACCCGGGAACCAAGACCTGCAAGGGTATAATAATTAATTGATGTTATTCATACATCATGATAATGCAGATCTATTCAGCACCAAGGGCTCTATAGAAGTGTTAGTACTTAGTTGTAACCAACGCTCAATTGAGAAAAGAGATCTATCAGCACAATAAGCAATCAATGAAATTACATCCATGTAAAATGCTTAAGCCTATTGAAGCAATAAGCAAGAGAAGAAAATTGGAAACAACAGCAGTAACCAATTGTCGGACCTATAATGTAGAAACCATAGCTCGAGTCACAAAACAACAGCTTGTTTTGCTTCGAACATTAACCATAGCTTTTTTTCAAATGTAGAAACATTCATTCAATTAATTCAACCTGCACATGGCGGCATCTACTTTATCCGTATAATGCAAGAAACAATCGGCAAAATTTTAATGTCTCGCAAGCCAAGCAATCACATGCACCGTTCCGCGAATCGCTTGCATCCAACGTGCAAATACCAAAGAACCATCCCATGAGTTATGAGAGGAATGAAAACATAATCGAGAAGACCGTAAGGTTAAGAAAAGAGCAGGGGCTAAACAAACTGTACATGAGGCACGAGGAATCGACAAGGCTCTATGAATAAAGAATCTTCAGCCACAAATTTCTCCATGGTTAAAACTCCGGTCTCCAAAGAATGAGGATTAATTCTTCTCACATTTCCATTTTGAGGTTGTCTAGCATACAGTCACCCTGCGGGGAAAGTAGTAGCTGCATTCAGTCACTTATGCTGAAGTTAAATGTATAATAGGCTCTTAACATTTCACGGGGGACATACGCAAGGTTCATACAATTCTGATTTGCATGAAGTCAAATTTTGTTTGATGTGCTCATTTTTGGTAGAGTTATTTGATCGAATGCCGGTTTGAGAACTCTGTGATGGCATGTACGACTATTATGAACTCTGAACTTTAAACATGTTCAGATAGGGTTTTATTTTACCCTGCTTTAACCACTACTGTTGTTGTAAAAAAAACCACTACTGTGTTTTTTTTTCACATGGGGAAAAAGTAACTGCTGGTTGGTCTTCGTGAAGCGACTACTCACTTTCTCTTGGACTGAAACGTGCATCAAATCCGCTGAACAAATTATGGGCGCCAATGTCCCAGGCAGCAGTTCCATTCACCTGCAGAAAGCACAAGGCACTCAATTCAGTTCAGGCTTCAGAACGGGAGGTAGCAGCAGACTCGAGGACAACCGATTCACAGCTAGGAGTACATATGTTGAGGCACGACTCGATTTATAACTAAGCCATCCCTGATGTTATGCATCTAAATTTATAACAGCAGTAACCAATTGTCAGACCTATATTGTAGATTTATAACTAAACCAAATCTGATGTTATGCATCTAAATTTATAACAGCAGTAACGAATTGAATATACATACAAATGAAGCCCAAAAAACCTATCCAAGCAAACTCTGTTTTTGCAGAATTATCCTACACGGAGCAATTGAAAGCAAAAGAACATACAAGCTAACCTCAAAACCTAGTACACTGCAAATAAGTTTCCTTCCGCCTCCATGCTCCATCCCTTTACTCTCAACATTAACAAAGAGCCATCATCACATTTCAGTTTACAAAACTGATCCATACACAGGAATTGTGGTGAGAATAAAATTCATTGGAAGTTAAAATCTTATCTTGCCCGTGCATGAACAACCAAAAAAAAAAAAAAAAGCACGGTGGTGTATTGGAGCCGGCGAGGGAAGGGGAGGAGCAAGATCATATCGACGGTCGTGTAGGGCGCCCGGCGAGGGAAGGGGAGGAGCAAGGGAGAGAGGGCACCCTCACCTGATTCGGCGGCCTCCCACGCCGCCGCCGTCCGCGTCCACAGGTGTGTAATACGCTTCTTCGCCGAGGAAGGAAGGGAGGGGCCGCGACGGGCCCCTCGGATCTGCGCCGCCGCGCGGGAGAGGGCTGCGGCGACCCTGCCTCGGCAGCGTGCACCCGGGGCCCGGCCACCATAGCCGCTTCCTCACCCACGTGCTCACCTCGCCCGGTCGCCGGTAGCCATGACACCGCGTCACCGCCCACGTCGCCGCCCCCCGCACTGGGGGCCACCAGCGCCGCGCCGGGCCCCCTAGCTCGGGCTGCGGCGCTCGCCGAGACGGACGCGCGGCGGCGCCCGCCCTAGCCGCCACTCGCACGCGCCGGGATGGCGGATGACGGGCGCTCATCCTGCGCCGGCGCCGGGGGCGCTCGCCCCCCCGGGTGCCTCCCTCGCCGGTGGGCTGCAATCCCCCGGCCCGGAGGCTGGGAGCGGTAGCGCTGCGGGGAGAAGCCCCGTCGGGCCTCGGCCTCGAGAGAGGAGGGAGAGGGAGGAGAGGCGGCTACGGAGGAGAGAGCGAGGGGAAGGGTTAGGGTTGGAGGCTGGAGCCGATATATACTTGGCGTGAGGAGCCATGAGAACCGTTGATCTCCAAATCCAACGCGCCAAAATAAATCCGCTGACGTGGCCATGGCGAGGCCGGGTTGTGGCCTGCTATTCTCATCTCTCTACATGCTGTGCCTATATATACACACAGCATGCAGATGTTTGAAGCATTGCATTGGTTGCCGAGCACTTATTAGCTGCAGGCAGCTAGCTCCTTGCATATCCTTTTGCTCGCTCCCTCAGCTCCTCCCTCCAGGCCGGTGATCGATCGCCTGATCAGTTAGCTAATCATTCTGAGATGGATAACAACACCAAAACCTCTGTGCCGTTCACTCATGGCCAGGATGTTGTACTGGCACGGTTAGTTGCAGATCGTCACGACCGCTTGAAAGAAACACGTTATAGAGATCCTCCGGAATACCGGCTTATCTGGGAGGAAATCCACAGGTCAGTAGGCATATGCATGTATTTATCTTTTGCTTCTTTCCTCTCCATCGTACTGTACGTACGAGTGTTAATTATCAAGTGAAGATCATGTTCCAGTTTCGAAATTTTCAGCTCCTTGTGTAAAAACACCACCACCCCAAAGACTGATAAGACCCTTGAACAAGTCCAAGAGCGCTACCTGAGTCTGAGGAAAACTGACAAGGGGAACGAGTTGTTGGAGAAGGCAATGCACAGCGTTGTTGCCGAAGCCCTTGATATGTTGGCAAGCAGCAGGAGTGAATCTGTCGTGGAGAAGATGAAGTTGGAGGCCGCAAGGGAGGACGTCGATGCAGCGGAAGCCCTTCTTCAGCTTGCAAGTGGATCTACGCTGCAGTAATCTGGAGGTGCATCACGCTTTGAGACGGTGAGCATGCATGCATGCATGATCGGAAAATATATAAGTACGTGTTTGTTGTGTACGTTTAAATTTGAATATGTTATTATTATATATGTACGTCGTCATCGTTGACGATCCTATGGTGTACCTAGGTACGTATAGGTACACATATATATACATGAATAATGATGGCATGCATCTGGTGTTATCTGGATACTGGAGCTAGCACGTACGTACTAGTTATATGTATTCATCATTATCTATTGTGATATATATAATATAGTGTGTTATTTTCCACATGATCGATCTATATATTATTCTGACAGTGCCTTACTATATACTTTCCATTAATATCTGAATCCACGCGTATTAGGCTAGCTAGTGATGATATGATTAATTTGATCTCTATTTGGCACGAACGAATAGCTGCTCTGCCCGGCGGGGCGCACGGCCGGGTCACGTACTACGTCACGAACTACACGTCCCGTCGGACCACCCCCGTGCGCACGCCGTGTGCCTGCTGTGTATTCCTGGTTCGCTCATCGCATGCAATTTGTTTCCCGTCCCCAGCAATTATGCACACAAGCCGTTGAAAAATACGTACGTGAAATGCATGGGATTCGAAAAGCATGCCTTGATGACTCTTGGATTTGCCATGCAGGCAGCAACTAGCGCTAGTATATTAGCGATAATAAGCGAACTACCCAATGCAAGTAGGCATCATCCTCCCAATCCTAGCTATGATGCGCGCTTACCCCCTATACAACTAACCATCTATCCCTTTCCATATATACCTAATACAACTGAGCTGACCATCCTGTGTATACGCGCACGAAGGCCATCCCTTTCGCTATATACCTAATACATACCCCCGTGCGCACGAACCCAGACCACCTAGCTTGACTTTTCTTCATATATTCGATTGACACGTACGTACGTTGACAACAAAAGCCCCCCATATCTATACCTACTAATCTATACTTCTTCTATACCTACTAATAAAGAGAGAAAATTTCCGTCGTCCTCCCTCCGGACCGTAGGATCGTTGTCAGCCATCAAGATTGATATCAATGGTTTAGATCTAATTTTCTATCCGCCTCTCTCCACAACCTGTCCATCGTAAGTAAGAAGCAAGCAAATCGAGACACCTTCGACTCCCACGCACCAACCCAAACAAATCGATACTCGTCCCAAAAACGTACTACCTTCATCGTATCCGTCAAAAACTCAAAGAACGCAGAAGTCGATATGGAATCCACCCTCGCCATGACTAACAACCGAACCGGCTTGACACCCAAATAATCTCAATCCCCATCGAATCAATCACCAGAACACCTCAACAACACGGACTGCTGATCGAAACGAGGCAAAAATACCTTTTCTCCGTCAGGGCCAGAGCATCGACGTAAGTTGAAGCCAGAGCTAAGGGAAGTCAAGGCGGTGATAGTGAGGGCGAGGCGGCGTCGAATCACAAGCACGGACTCGTGGCGGCAATGGTGAGAGTCGAGACAACATCGAGTCGCGAGCACGGGCTACGAGGGTGAGGCGGCGTTGAGTCGCAAGCGCTGACCGCGACGGCGAGGCACCGTGGAGTCACGAGCGGGGGCGCGGAGCAGCCATGGCCGACGGCGATGTGCCGTGGATCCACGAGCGTGGGCCAAGACTGCAAGGCTGTGTTGAGTCGCGAGCGGCGGCGAATCCCGGATGCAGACACAAGCCCAGCCCCCCGTGGCTCACTGGCTCCTCCCTGCTTGTGCGCGCATTGCTCCTCCGTGACAATGCACATTGCACGGGCACACCAGGGAAGGACGATTACCGCTCACGAGCAGATAAGGAAAATGAGAGTCACGTGAGGAAAAAAAAAAAGAGCAATAAAAATAAAAAAAAAAAGAATAAAAGAGAAAAAAATAGATTCCAGTTGGAGATGGAATGGCTGGGTGGACACGGACATGAGAGAGTTAACATTTTTCTATTTTCTTTTTTTCCATATATATAAGTTTTATTTATGTTTTGCGCCGTGTTGATGAAACAGGTAACATTTCTCCCATTGAGAAGCATGCATCCACATGTAACAATGCACATATATAATACATAATTTATTTATTGGTCATGAAAGAAATCAACAGACCTCGAATTTGAGTAGAAACACACGAGTGGCTTCGAGCCGTTTTGATGAATTATTTGGCAAAATAGGTACACTAGAGAGTTTCTTAAAATATGCTTTTCACAAGGCGCCATGTAGGATGAGCTAAAGCCGGGAAAATCCACTACTTTCGACTCCTTCTCACATCAAAGCTCTTAGGGCCTGTTTGGCGGGGCTCCTTCCGGCTCCGGCTCCTCCATCAGAAGCGTGCGTGCGGGAGCCGGAGCCGAGGAGCCCCAAAATCGAGCCCGCTCCGGCTCCTAGCAACATGGCCCGCCGTCGGTGAGAGGGGGAGGGAGGGGGAGAAAAACCGGCTCCTAGCTACAGTAGCGCTACAATAGCGTGCGGGAGGAGCCGGAGCCGAAGCTCCTTTTGCCAAAGAGGCCCTTAGAAAGCATGTTTTTAGGGGCTTCATCGGTGGAGCTATTTTATTATACTGTTTGGCGAAAAACAACTTTTTAAGCCACTGGAGAAGCCTGCCAAACATGACCTTAAAATTAAAATTATAATATGTTTTTGTCAAATACTTTTATGCTTTGCAACAATAAAATCATTGACAGTTTTAATTTATATTAAAAAATGTTATGGTATTCATAAAATAAATTCTAGACTTAAAATTTAACAAAAAAAATAAATATACAAAATATGTATCACTTCTATTATTGCTTTCTATAAATATTTACTTTTTTCTCCCGTTGCAACGCACGGGCATATTTGCTAGTCTATACCTACTAATAAAAAGAGAGAAAAATTTCCGTCGTCCATCCAAAAATTTCGTCCAACCTTCTAGAATTCCACGGAAATTTCAGGCGTCCAGCTCCATCACGGGTTGCCCAACGGATTACATACGGAAAGTACTATGAGAAGGAAAGGAAAATTTCCGTCGTTCACTCAAAAAATTTCGTCCAGCCTGCCTGCCCTCCCGAACCGAGCGAGGAGAGTCCAGTTACAATACGTATATACACCGGCCCCGAGAGGGGTCGAGGCTCGTGATAGCCCCGTGATTACGGACGGCGAGTCCATACGTGAGGTGTTCTAGACAGGTACTCCGTACGTATGTTTGCCCAATCGCTCCTATCCCTTTTCTTGACGTATATGGCAATCTTATATATTTAATAGATGTTTAATTGCTTTTTCTTTCAATTTCTATTATTTAGGACACACATTTTTTAAAGAATCTATTCTTTTGGCTATTATTTATGACACACATTTTTTTTAAAGAATCTATTCTTTTGGACACATGTTTTTTTAAGAATTATTCTTGACGTATATGGCAATCTTATATATTTAATAGATGTTTAATTGCTTTTTCTTTCAATTTCTATTATTTAGGACACACATTTTTTTTTTAGAATCTATTCTTTTGGACACATGTTTTTTTTTTTAAGAATTACACCTTACAACGTAGACGTCCAAACACGCAGGCACACTAACGCAACACGTACGAAGCCACGAGCAACGTTTTCTACAAAGCAAGCAAAAGCAAAATTAAAGGGCGTGGCAAGCATTATTCAGGAAAAAACAATACAACTAAGGCTTTTATGAAGAACATCACACCTCTAATTAGGTGTGTCTTTGATCTGCCAACACGTGGAAATACGCCATGTAAGTTCCATGCTTCTTCTACAACATATAATTGCATAAGATAATTTTTAACGATTGCAACACACCGATATGGAGTGTCATGTGAACCTAATGCGTGTTGCGATGATGCATGACATGCTTTTGGTATTGCGATGATGCATGACATGCTTTTGGTATGAGAAAAGGACGATAATTTACATATGTCCCTAAGACAACGCGGGCATGTTTTTTACTATACCTATTATATACCAAGTAAAGAGAGAAAATTTCTTGTCCACCCCAAAAATCTGTCTGCCTTGCTGTGTTCGGCTCCTTCCCGTACGTTTGTGAGCCAGCCCAACAGGTCGACAGACCAATCTCCTCTGTGGCCGCGTGGGGCGTCGCGTGGACTCGCTC
Organism: Hyparrhenia diplandra; assembly: GCA_015847255.1. Taxonomy (NCBI): domain Eukaryota; kingdom Viridiplantae; phylum Streptophyta; class Magnoliopsida; order Poales; family Poaceae; genus Hyparrhenia; species Hyparrhenia diplandra. The sequence goes on along the minus strand of JADLZK010007048.1, from coordinate 432,707 downwards.
GCGGACTGTTTCTACCCAACGTCCGCGCGTCCGCTCGCCCACGACGCGCCAGGAAGAAGCTCCGGATCCTTGTCGCCGGGCAGATCACGCAGCCGCCGCGAGGAGGGCTGCACCTGCTCCTCCGCAGTCCGGCCGCCGGGAGGAGGCCCCGCCCGCTTCCGCGACTCCGGACGCGTGCTGCTCGCGCTGGCCTCGAAGGCAGGAGAGAGCAGGGGAGACGCGCAGCTTGCCAGCTTCGACGAGCTCCGGCTGTTCTCTAACGCGCGTCTGCCCTCCATTGCTAGACGCGCAGCTGCGGCTCCCCCTCGTCGGCGGCTCCCAGGCGGGCGGTCTTCCCCGGCCGCGGCTTGCCCGACGGAGAATCTCCAGCGCCCAGCAAAGTGGATAAGTCAACTGCAGTCTGCGCCTTATGTTGCTGCTTTGCTCCAACAGGCAACAGTGTCCCTAGCTAGCTAGCTTTGCATTTACGTGAGAATGCAATGTCAGTGCCCTATTGTCAAAGGTTTAAAATTTGTTGTCATAGGATATACCAATTATGAAGGTATGCCATGAATTAAATTCTTGCATTACTACATCGACATAAGTTATAATGGAAGATTTCCTGATAATAATTGTTGCCACAAGCATTCTCTTTTCTTAGCTCTAACGCATTCATTATCCCTTTTCTGATGGACATATGTTACAAATATTATTGATGTATATAAAAAAGTTCGATGGTAATCTCAAGCATTCTTTTCATATGTTATAAATCTATAAGTGTTTTTAAGCATAATAGTATTTTTTTTCTCCGTTGCAACGCACACGGGCATATTTCCTAGTATATATATAAGATTCCTTCCCTTCTTATTATTCTAGATAGACTCGTCATCTCTCTTTCAACCCCAAACCTTTTAAAAAAAATCAATCAAATATCTCACTCTTTCTCCCTGCTATGCCCTTTTCTAGTTGAGAGAGAATTGGCTCTATTCCAAACCAAGCTATTTCTACTTTAAAAAACAAGGGGAATTTGTCCAGAGGACATGCAAAGTGTTACCTCTTGGCTGCTGGACATCGTCAAACTTCGTATTTGCCAAGAGACACTGCATGTTGGTGTTTTTCGGCCCATGGGCCTCGCCGTTCGTTTGTAGACGGTGACGGGGACACTTTCTTCAATAATGACTCCGGTGCCCCTGATCCATCTGTGACCGGACCGGTCAGGCTGGACCAAACCTAACCCAAGGGACCTGGCTCAGCAAACCCATCCCCATCGAGACCGAGCCCGTGCCCTCTCATTCTCTTCCCCGTCTCTCTCCTCTCTCCAGTATTGCGGCGGCGCCGGCGGAAGGCTTCCAAGCTCCAGCGGATCCCCGTCGTGAAGATGGCAACAGGCTCCAGCAGTTCCTCGTCGGCCGGCTCGCGCAGAGTGAGGGAGGCGACGCCATTGTGCCCTTTCTGCAAGACACCGACGGTTGTGGAGCGGATCTCCAAAACCGAAGAGCACCCCGACGGTCGTGCCGTTCTTCACTGCGCAGGAATCGGACCGGGGTAAGTTGTTTGCGCTTTCCTCTTTCAATTCGGATCTAGGGTTCTTCCTAATGTTTGGTTCACTTGTGGATGCAAACAGGGGCAGCAAGAAGTGTACTTTCTTCCCGTGGAAGCCATCAAGCGGAGGAAATGGTGTTGATGCCGCATCGGTGATGGGTGGCTTTGCGACTTTGCGGATCTCTATGACCAACCCGAACAATGCCGTAATGCGATCCGAAAGTACCGATGTCAATAGGGTAGTTGGACAGCAGAGAGTGAACAAGTGTTTGAATGTGGCAACTGTGATTGTAGGGGTTGTGAGCTTTGTTGCCATGTTCATGTTCTTCTATGGGCACTGAAGCATGATGTAATGCCTTTGTTATGTAATGAAACTCCATTATGTAATGGCTTTGCTATGCAAAGGAATGAATGAATGAAAAATTTCTAGCAATGGCAATTTAACCGCTTGAATCATAGCTCTCATAGAAACAAACCTTGCAAGTAGGTAACACAAATATCACATACATAGCCCCACATACATATGTAACACAAATATGGTATATCAGCCTTGCAATATCACATAGAGACACAAATGTAACACAAATATGGCATGACAAATGCCTTGCAATATCACATAGAGAAGTGCATGTCACATAACCAATACAATACCGTGTTCAAGAAAGTAGAGTAGGCATAGCGACCTCAAAAAGCATTACAATATCATAGGACTACAATCGGGTTTACTTCATGTTCAAGAGGGACTAACATGGCATAGCGACCTCAAAAGCACACCAAAAGTTGTCAAGATCACAGCTTTGTGCATTTCCACGGCTTGCCTAGTCTTCCATCATCCTCCTCCCCGCTCCTTGTGCCAGTATTTGGGACTCCTGGCGGAGGATTATGGGACAAGCTCCTAGTTACGGCCTTGGGCTAACGTGGGTCGTGGAGTTTGGAACCCCGCAATTGGACAAAGGTGTCGGTTGTAGTAAGCATTACCAAAATGCAAAGGAAATAAGATGGATCACTTACTTTGCACAACCGTAGGAGTTGCCTTCTTCCTCTTAGGCTGCTGTTTCTTCTTCTTTTCAGTACTAGTTTCAACAATCTCCACCACTTTTGGCTTGTAAGTCCTCCTTTTCTTTGGTGGTGCAGGTGGTGGTGCATCAGGATCCTGAACAGTCTCATTGCAAGTTTTTTGAAGATGACCAAAACCACCACACCTTTTACACCTTCTCTTCCCTTGGTTGCTAGATCCACCTTCTTCAACCCCTACTATTCTTCTCTTCCTTGGCCTACCCGCAGCTCTTTTTTGCATCTTTGGAGGAAGTAGTTTGAAGCCGGGGTTGACCGTTCCCATTCTTCCTTGTCCGGCATTGGAGGAATTGGAACCGCATATGCCAATTTGAACCTTTCAACAGAGTAGGCTGGGTGAACATAATCCTCCAATTGGAACCTCTTGGCTGCAATGAAAGATATGGCATGCACACAAGGCAGCCCAGTAAGCTGCCATCCTCTACAAGTGCACTCTCTCTTTTCTAGATCAACAATGAACCTCCAGGGAACTAGATCCTTATTCACCCCTCCTACTTCTCCAACCATTGGGCCACTCCTGTGAATGGTGTAATTCAGACCCCTGCTTTTGGCATGCAGTTGCTTCATCACATGTGGCAAGATCTTGTGTCCTGACAACTTTGGTACCAGCTGCATCCTTGTGTAGAACCTGTCCATTATCATCTGCCTAATCTTATCCATGAGATCTAGAACAAGCAAGGACTTATGCTCCCTGATCCAATTGTTGAAGGTTTCAGCAATATTGTTGGTGACATAGTCAATTTTGCTTGCTGTGCTGAACTTTGCCCTTGCCCAAAGCTGTTTGTGGTTGTCCAACAACCATTTTGTTGCCTTTGGGCAGGCCTTGTGCATCTCATCCCAGTGTCTCTGGTGTGTTGTCATTCTATAGCACCTTGATGCAGGCCACAAGTTCCTTTCAAAAACCTCTCCCCTGAACCTCTTCTGGAAATTCTTCACAAGATGCCTCATGCATTCTCTATGCTCTACACCATTTGTGAAGACAGTGGTAACTGCCTGATCAATTCCTTTTCCTGCATCTGTTGAGATGACAAGGCCAGGTGGAGAACCAATGGCCTTGTGCAGCATCTTCATGAACCACTCCCAGTTCTGGCTGGTCTCACTCCCAAAGACTCCATAGGCTACTGGGAACATCCAGTTGTGGCCATCAACAGCTACAGCAGAAGCTAACTGCCCTTTCCACTTTGCTGTTAAAACAGTGGAATCAATGCCTAAATAAGGTCTGCAACCTTGAAGGAAGCCATCGATGCATGGCTTCAGAGCTACAAACATCCTACTAAACCTTCTCTGGTTATTCACAGTGTCCCATTCAATCTCTACAACACTCCCAGGACACCTCTTCTCTATCTCCCTCTTCCAAGAAAAGCAATGTACAAAGCTGTCCTCCCATCCACCATTAATCTCATCCAATGCCATATCACGGCCGTCATGCACTACCCAATAGCTCAATTTGATGTTGTATTTGTCCTCCAAGCTAATCTGCAAAGCTTTAGCACCAATGGATTGATCTTTCCTCAGCCAATTTATTACTCTGTCCTTGACCCAGTGATTATTAGCCATGCAATTCTTTTCGCCTTGTCCTGTACCAGCACACCTATGCTTGTATGGCATCTTCTTAATCTGCAAGCATTTGAGGATAATTTAGGTAGGTAAACATTGCCATTAAATCAATAGTGAATAAGGAAATTGTAAAGAAAATGCAACAAATACTTCAATACCTGCCATGTCTTTCCATCTTGAAGCTGAGATGCATGAATCCTCCACCTACACTTCTTGGCCTTACAATATGCTCGGTACCGCCGAGATTCAGAATATGGAACTGCAAGTTCAACTTCTTTTAGCACAGCAAATTGCCTCATACATCTCTTAAAACACACCCCATCTTCAAACGTAACACCAACTGCAATTGTTGGGTTATCTACGTCAGTGACATGCACCACGCTCTCACAACCAACCTCATCATCGACAGTTAGTATGTCAGTGTCATCATCGTCAGTGTCAGGATAATATGTAGTGTCATCAACTCCACCCTCTTCCTCACTGAGCTCATCCTTGTACTTCTCCTTCTCATCATCAACCCCAACATACTCTTCCTCGTCCTTTTCCCCCCACGCATCATCTGCAACTTCCTCAGCCTCACTCTCATCAGCACTGTCAGCATCTCTGTTATCAGCCTTGGCATTGTCATCATCTACAACTTCCTCGGCCTCAACAACAGATGGCTTGACAGGCTCCGCTACATTAGGATTCACAGCCTCGGCAACATCAGGATTGACAGCCTCGGCAACATCAGGTGGAATGACAGCTAATGGCACACAATCATCAACAGACTTGTCCCAATGACGAGTGTCAACAACCTGAACTTTAACTGGGACCTTCGTACTCTCCCAATACACATCAAATGCATGTAGCAGAGAACTGTCAGAGTTAATGACACATGTTTCACCTTTGATTTTGTCAAAGAAGGTGACCTCCAATTCTTGATCAGGACCATGAGGTATCTCCTCAACCAGCGCCTCATGAAAACCCATCCAATTGATTCGATCCTTGTCAACCACACGCATCCAATTGTCGGTCACATGGTAATCACCGAGCCCATCGGGTCTTTGCTCTACGTAGGCGGGAACACTAATCGCCAATCTACAGGCGCCGCCCGGATCCACCCTAAATAAACCAAAAAGAAAAGGAAAACCAAATCTCATCTGACCGCAACCTTTCTAACGCGTCGGCATCAAATGGAAAGCATCAAGGGACAGAGAAATCTCACCCTTTTGGAAGCCATTTCCATTGAGGAAGGGGAGATCCGGGGCACGGCGACGCTTGCGTTGCCGGGGTGACGCCATCGTCTTGCTCGCGGGGGGTGCTCGGATCCTCAACCCGCCATTGACGGCGAGGGCGGCAAAGTGAATGGAGAGGGTGGCGGTGGGAGGTAATGGAGAGGGTGGCGGCGGTGGCGCGCGAGCGGTCGGTGGGCCTCGGCGGCGGACGACAGGGACGAGGAGAGAGTGAGGGATCGACTCGAGTTAGGGTTCACCAGGATGCTGATGTGGTCCGGCTGAGCCAGCTCTAGTTAGGGTTGGGTCGGGTTCGGTCCGGTCACAGATGAGCTCAAGGGCACCGGTGTCATTTTGGACTTGGCGTCTCCCGTCCACCGCCTACAAACGAATCGGTGAGGCCCATGGGCGAAAAACACCAACATGCGGTGTCTCTTGGCAAATCACGGTTTGACGATGTCCAGCCAGCCAAGAGGCAACACTTTGCATGTCCTCCGGACAAATTCCCAAAAACAATGGTTCCAACCGGAAAATATATTTTCTCTTAACTAGTGGCATGGTTGCCTGCTTCAGTCTCTTAGACCTTTTGGCTCCTCGATCGTCCTGCTGGAAAATTAATCCGATTTCCAGACCTTTCGTAATTGACTAGTAATATACTAGTGGTTGCAAGTCGGTTAATTTGTGGACGTGATGCATGCTCTCTACTGTTCTTTGCTCCTCAGCCGTGTCACTGTCACTGTTACTGTGCGTGTAATAAAAAGAATAGGCTACGTTATGTCGTTTGTTTCCCTCTTCTTTACTCAATGGGTCATGGATGATGCAGCCTGGCCCAATATTCAATGGCCCAGTAAACACAAAGGACATGGGAAGCCAAGAGCCCACGAAGTAGCCATATCCTCCTCTCTCTCAAAAAAAAAAAAAAAAAAAAAAAAAAAAGTAGCCATATCCCGACCTCTCCCCACCCTGCCGCCGCTGCCCGCCGGCGCCGACGCCGCCCGCTTTAGTACCACACCTGTCTCCTCATCCAGCGCCAAGGTCGCCCGCCTCTGTTTGGTCACCGGAGATGGACGGGGAGGAGGAGAACGTCGGGCCGTTCCGCCGGACCAGCGCCCGCACCCGCCGCATGGCCACGCGCATGGCGTCCGCGCTCGCCAGCTCCGACAACCGCGCTCAGGTGACGACGGGATTCGACCGAGACTGACTGCTCCTGCGTCCCCCTCTCTTCCTCCTGTTCCAGGGCGTTTCCCTCCTCCCGTGGCCGTTTCCCCTTTCCTCGACGAGTGTTTATTTCCCCACTTCACTGTGCTGAGCTTAGAATTGGATAGCTGCTCTCTCTACGTCGTCTCTCCTCATGTATTGTTGTGGTCAAAATGCTCCAGTTTTGATTAGCAACTACTGTATAGAAGAACCATTTCAAGTGATTGGCCATATTGTTATTTCAGTTTTGGTTAGAAGAAAGATTGCCCATTTGGCCTCATTGGGAACTAGTTTTGGTAATGATAAGTATATGTTCTAGATGACATTTTAGGAAAGAGTTATATCCTTTGTTTGCAATGCATATTATGTGCCATGTGTGTTGTGGTGCCTGTGCCTTTCTCATGGCTCAAGCTAAAGGATTTGACTTTTTTTTGAGGTGTTAATCATTTCAGCATCCATACATATTCAGATTCAGATTGGGACCATTTTGTGCTTATAGGTCGCTGATCAATCATTGTGTCTGAAATATATTTTCTTTGATGTTCTGCTATCCCACTATGCATACCTTCATATCTGTAATGCCATGCAGGCTGCATTAGCTCGCCTTGAAGCTCTTGAGAGCGATAATGCTGGGGTTGAGGTGGTAGATCTTAATGACGATGAGTACGGATCTACAGATGAGGAAGACCCTGGTCAGTTTCTTTCTCCTTTATTATCTTCATATAGTAATGCCATGTGGGAAAAGGGATAAGGTGGATACACTATGCACAAACTCAATGACAAAATGTTTCTCTTTGCAAACAAGTATTGAAATACATATTTCTTGTGTATGACATATTTTTTTCGATGTTACTTGCAGTATCCAGTTTGCAGAATAAGAAACATTTTTTTTAATTCCTTGGCATTGCAAAAGTTTCGAAAGGAAGATTAAAATTATCCTTGAAAGAACGTATTTAAATCAGATGCTCGCTTCTAACACATCTGGCATGGACAACGACGCAAATTATCTATAAAGGGGACTGTTATTCCCATCTGAAATGCCCCTAAAGCCAGTCATTTAGATATCTGTGAGGTTCACATGCTGCAGCTTGTCAACCCGTGTTAGCATCTGGAATTCCCCTAAAGTCAGTAATTTATATATCACTAGTTAAATGCCCGTGCGTTGCTACGGGACAACTCGAATTTTGTGGTACAAATACACATGGATTGCACGATAAGATAGCCTCACTGAAATTAAATACCGACATTAAAATGACATTTAATCCAAAATTCGTGATATTAACGGTCAACTCTACATCTCTAATAGTTTTCCAAGAGAAAATTAAAAGGTCATATCATTACATCATCTTAATATGGAAACCAAATGATTACAAAAATATATAGTAGACACCGAATTTAATAGACACCAGAATTCAATTTTTTTACTGCAGCAACATACATAAAGCCTACACAGATGGATCATAGTACTGTTGTCAAATGTAAACCAAAACATCAGCCAGCTGCTATACGTGACTTACGTGACTGCTGTTATAAGTGAGAACAACTGAAAAACACATCATCTAGTTGTGAAATAATTCAGATTAAAACCAAAACAATATCTATTTCAGTTGAACAAAGCAAGTTATTGTGAACTGGCAATGGGTGAACTGAAACACGAAAAGCATTGAAACATTACACATAACTTAAATACTGAAGCAACCATTCAGCCACTATGTCGCACTTTAACAAATGATGCAGGGCACAGGCTGCACATCCAGCTCTTCAGAACCGTCAAACTTTTGCTGATCATCATCTCTCTGTAATGAACAACCACTTAGATCAAATTCGATAGCCTGGAAGGGAGCATATCAATGAAATGCTCATAATTATAACATCTCTGCCAATTAGTAACGTACCCTCTCGTGTAGACCGACCTTGGACAAAAATTGATAGAAGACACACATCAACAACATGAGAAACAATTATTTGTGCAGGGGCACATATGGGGGAAATTGCAAATCGGCTATCCAAATTTGAGTGCTGGCCTATGCCCTCACTGACATCATCCTAGGTCCATCCCTCCAAATTACAGTCTGGTTTCTGGGCTTTGGAGGTTGGGGTCACCGTCATTGCCAGAAAACCCCTTCCTCCTTGGGACTTGTCTGAGCGAATACACAGACTCCTCCCTGTCTGGAGAACCAACTCGGCAATGATGGAGGGTGCGGAGAAGCAAAGAACAGGTGATAAACCTTAAATCTGAATAAGGCCAGCAAGATGCAATACCTGTCCATGCGTATGTGACACATGACAGATATGCCTTTGTTCTAACCACATTAGCAGATTAGCTGATGCAGCCAACACCTTGAAAAGATGAGCCTTACATATCCAACTTTGATGCCGTGCCTGTGAGAAAGATCACACTTGTTCGGTTGTTCCCAACAAGCATTATGATCTTGTTAGCATTCTCGTGATGCCTCGCATCCTCCAGCCAGCTTGCAAGCTGATATAGGCCATCCAAAATTGAGCAATTGCATCCTACAGAATTGAACCAAGATCAGTAGACAAATGCATCTCCTTTCTGTTCGTGAGAGGACTTCCTTGCAATGCACCATCATTAATTTTATCCTACTAACTAAACAAGGAGAACAAGAAAGTGATTATGTCACAGTCTGTACTGAGGATGAAGACTGGGAAGTTGACTGAAGCTACATACCAGATTCAAAATATACCTGACAATGTAATCCTGAAAGTCATGTGAAGTCTCTTTCCTGGGCTATTGCAATGCTTACTGAACTTGAATTGCAATCCTTCCCTTTTCCTATAACTCAGATGAACTCTAAATAATCGACATGTTTTGCAAACTGACAGAATTCATGAGTCTTACTAGTACTCTTTTTAGTTGTGGGACTGAAATATATTTAACTAAAACTATCAAATTAAATTATAGTAAAAAAACACATCGCGTCTCCTTATTTGTTTCTTTGAATGGCTTTGTCTCCTATCTGCATCTTTCAAGAGATGTGCCACGAGAATACATGTTCCCCTTTCCCTACCTGATCTATTAGAGTTAATGTGAATTGCCCTCATTATTGTTGAGTTGAAGGACAATGCAGTTGTCAGCCAATGAACAACTGCTGAGTTTTAATCTTTTAACTGTTTTTCTGTGTAGTGATTTCGTATTAGTGAGCAGGATATTTTTTCAGTTCATTCAGACACACCGCATATTCACACAACACACACGAGAACACAAGCTCAAGCACAACCACTCACCTTTGCACCGTAGCCCCCTTCTACCCGCAGCCATGGAACAAGCCGTTGCCACAGCCAATGGGAAAGAGGCGCCGCCAGGCCGGATCTGCTGCCACCAAGGAAGAGGGCCACCGCCGAGCACGCGCCTGTACCGGATCCATCCGCTTGTCGACTCGAATCGCCAGCCCCGCACAACGCTAACACTTACCAGCGAGAGCGCCTTGGAGCACGACCGCTCGTTGATGCCTCGCAGGAGCGAGGGCTCGTGAGGGCGAGGGCAGTGGTGGGATGGGAACGAGAGCTTCACCGGCGGCCAGCAGTGCGACCTGCACCGCGGGATCGCAGGCTTTGCTGCAGGTGAGGGCGACACACACTTCGGCCTCCGGGGAAAGGGCAAGGGGCGAGGCTGGGCACGGGGCGGTCTTCAGGGCGACGGCGAGGGTGAGGGGCTAGGTTTTGGAGACGCACGGAGGCGGGGCTCGGGAGGGCTCGTGTCGGGATGGGGAGGGGAGTGGACGCGCGTGGGAGTGCCGGGCCACACGTATCGCGCCCGGTTGCTGGAGTGCCGGGGGACTTGCGCGAGGGGAGCGGGGTGATTTAGGCCGGGTTGACGATTTAGTTTCGTGCTTTTTAGTAGTAGAGATTAAACTCCACATGCTCCAGCTTGTAAACTGCAAAGGTTGGGTTCACAATTTCTTTGAATGCTGCATTTGTGTTACATACTTATATAGTCTATGGGTTGTGGATCTGTGGATGTCCATTCAATGCTGTACCCACAGATAACTTGAGTTCAATGATGTAAGCCATCTTTTATTTCCTGCGTTCCTTTGTACAGTTCTCATGCAAAAAAAGCAGTCCAAGATTATGAAACGCAAGACAAGGCAAGGGAAAGCTTTGGAGAAGAGGGCAGCAAGATCATTCATGGATGTCTTACAAGAAGTAAGCAACCTTGAGCTATTAGTTTCTTTATTATTGTCTTGTTTATTTTGTCAGTACTATACTTGAATGATTTTTACTCTGCAACTGTGACAGGCAAATCTGGAATCCCTGCCTCCTCATGTCCCAACATATTTTAAGGCTGCTGTGGGTCCACCAAGCACTTCATCTCGACGGCACTACTGTTCAGTCTGTGGTAGTTCTGCAAACTACACGTGTGTGAGGTGTGGAACAAGGTTCTGCTCTTGCCGCTGTCAAGTCATACACAATGATACGCGCTGCCTCAAATTTGTGGCTTGACCAACTGGATATACAAGCTACATTTGATGTATGTCCACTCCCTAATGATTATGGTATGTGCAGCAGTTGAAGTTGCAGGTTGTAGGCCAGCCACTATATTGTCAGAAATGTTATGTGAGTACGAAACTACGTTTATGCTTAGCTTAGCCTGATTTGCCATAATTTGTTATTGTTGTCCTGAACTCATAATATTTATAATCGCCACCACCTTTGTTCCACCCATGGAAATCATTTCTCGGATTTTTTTTTTTTATGCCTCCAGCAAAACTTGCCTTACTGTGCCAATAAAATGCCTTTTGTTACAAGGATATGCTTGTTGTCTGTGTTCTGTAGGAGTGAGTACGTAAGGTAAAGTGGTAGAAAACCATTTTCTCAACAGTGCACTGTAGTTACAGGTGCCAGGTAGATCTCTTGTGAACTGACATATTTTTTAAAAAAAAATGGTATGCGAGCAGCTGCAGTTATGCAGTAGAGCTGAAAGGTGCTCTTTTTTTTTCATTATATCTGAATACTAATTTGACATGTTTCTTGGTGAATCAAATGTGCACAAGTGTATTCTGGTAGTATATTGGAATTGTTATGTAAATACCACAGTTAACTAGCATAAGATAAACAAATGCCAAAGACATATTACTGCAAATGCTATGCTTATGCTTGGACCCATCTAGCAGAGTGGCTGATATTGTAACACATGTTATGATCCGAATAATATAATATTGAAATTTTTCCTAATATAAATTTATTTTGAGCCTGCTTCAAATATGAGCACATCGTAATAGCATAAAAAGTAATTTGCTAAATCAAATATAGACAACTAGACTGCTAACAAATGGAGGTTCTTAGATGTAGTCATTAGAAACTCAACCAAATTGTTACAACATCTGAAACGTGAACATACATGTTTACAATAGTCTGTACCTCCTTGTGCTACACGCAGCTAATTAGTACCATTAATATTAGTATATTGATGTCCTCAATGCTAGCTGAATAATCCCAAATGAAACGTAAGTAGTACATGCTCCATAAATTCACTGAAACTCCACCAAAGAGCAGCACATCACATAAGCAGTCCTGCAGTACCAACACTAAGCAAAAGCACATGGTAGATGATTATTACCCACTGGCACAACAATGTCACCTTCCTTTTGAAAGATCGGTTATAACAGTTGCTGGACATGACATGGCATGTTGGTCGTGCATTTCATCCTGAACCAAACCAATGTTCAGCAAACTATTGGGCTCCAAGTCTGATGGGAGATGTGTATCCCTTTGTAGGTACTGCATGACGAGGCGCATCCAAGGCCTCGCATTTGGTGAGTGATGTGAACAAAGCAAGCCAAGCTTCAGGACCAACTCTATCTCCTCCTCCACATAATCATCTAGTCTTGGATCGACGGCATGGGTAATGGAACCACTTCGCCATGCCTCAAGCACCCAGTCGCCCAGTGCAAGGGGCTCTCCATGGTTGTTCACCCAGATTGGTCGTTTTCCACAAGCGACCTCCATCATCAGCACACCAAGGGCAAACACATCAGCTGCTTTGGTTGCCTTGCCAAGCCTGGCCAGCTCAGGGGCAATGTAGCCCCATGTGCCTGCCACACGTGTGGTGTGTGCGTCAGCTCCATGATCATGTGACCTTGCGAGGCCAAAGTCACCCAGCCTCGCATTCATCTCACCATCAAGGAGGACATTGCTGGTTTTGATGTCCCGATGGATGACCACCTGCTCCCAATCCTCGTGGAGGTAGAAGAGACCAGATGCAATACCTTTGATGATGTGGAACCTTTGAGCCCAACATAGATTGGTGGTGCTGTGATCTTGAGTGTGCAAGTAGCAATCAAGGCTTCCATTAGGCATGTAGTCGTAGACCAAAAGGAGGTGTTGCTTATGGCGACAGTACCCAAGCAGTTGCACAAGGTTGCGGTGGCGAAGATGACCAAGGATGATGATCTCGGCCATGAACTCCTTCATCCCTTGCTTTGAATTTGGTGACACCCGCTTAATAGCAACTGTCTGCTTGGAGACGGGCAACACTCCTTTGTAGACACTCCCAAAGCCTCCTCTGCCAAGAAGCATCTTGTCCTTAAATCCATTGGTGGCAGCCAACAGATCTTTGTAGTTGAAAGACGGAGGCCCATACTCCTGCTGCCATTCCAGTTCAGTTCTTGCTTGCAATTTCCTCTTCATGTAAACCTTAACAAGAATACCAGCAGCAAGTATGGAAATTGCAACAGTTGGTAAGAGAATTATGCATAGTATTGTTTTGTAGCTGCGGGGGTGAGCATGAACTTGCTGCGCGAGTTCTTGGATGCTCTTGACAGATAAGGCAGAGTAGTTGAGTGGTGCAGCTTCTCCATTGAGCTTAAAACTCCAACCAAGGATGTAGTGCTTGCTGGCTATTTGGCCAGTGGCTGCGGAAAACCCAGCATACATTTGCTTGGCTAGCAAATCGGTGGAAAGATTATTTGTGTATGAGAGCAGCGGCCTACTGGGTTTGGTGGATGCCAAGGAATAAGGCGCTATTGTGACATTTAGGATGGCGTGGTTGCTGTCGTAGTCCACCAAACCTGCATCGGTTCTTTACTGATGAGGGTCAACGGATGAAACTCTCCATCAGGGGTGTAGTAACCTGCAGTATGTGACAGAACGGATTGCAGATTGTTGATGTCAATGCCGATGTGGTTGTCATCGATGTCACGGAATTCTTTGTTTTGTATGGTTTCAAGCTCAATGGCAAGGAGGCGAGTCGACGCATTGTTAATGTTCCATGTATTGAAAAGGCCCAGGTACTGGCTTGGCAAGGCAGTAAAGAACTCCTTGGTGGAAGAGAGCACAAAGGCAAGACCATAGCCACTCAAGTCAGGGTAAGGCCCGATGATGGCGAAAACGAAGGTTGTGGAGAAGGACGGAACAAAGGAGCCGTTTAGGACGATGGCACTCGTGAAATTGAGAGGGTAAGTGTAGAAAGCATGACCTTGTGACAGGTTCTGCCCGCTGGTTAGCCTGAGAAGACCCTCGGAGACTGTGGCTTCACCATCCATGGTTAGGTCGTTACCGAAGAAACCATCGAATGTGAACTCACCGTCCCCAATGGAGGCGCTGGCGGAAGAGGCAGACAGCAGCAGCAGTAGCACGGGGATGAGGAGATGCTGCAGGTGCAGCAAGCAAGGACGACGATGCATATTCTGCTGGAGTAGATGAGGCAAACCAAAGCTGCTTCGATTCTCTTCTCTACTGTATCGATGGAGAGTCTCTGGAAGCAAGTAAAGCTTGACCTGGTGAGCAGAAAGCAAGGATATGTCATATGTAATAGTCCACGCAATTGAGGGAGCCGACCGGCGATCGGTACCCGGTCATGATTTCTTTATTTGACTGCAGCTCCGGCTGTTTACCCAACGAACTTTGCTGGACTGCTGGTGTTTTGAATGAATTAATGTCTAGGATTTTGCCACATCAGTCCCGGTGACCGATCCATGTGCAAGGCCATTTGAAGATTTGGTCGCATCACTTGGTCTTGTCTTGTTCATGTGCTTTTGAAAGCAGTTCATCTGCATCTGTATTAATAAAATCTTTTGATGCCAAATCCTAGCGCTTCAATTTGGCATATAGATCAGATGTGATGCCAAATCAGATCCAGATTTGCACTTGTTTTCTTATTATTCCTACTGTTGAATGCTTTGACATGTTATATATTTAGATGTGGCAAAATCCTCTTCTTATATGCCGTGATAAATCACGACCAAGTGGAGAACTGCATGCCATGCAGATGCAGAGCATGCACCCACGAAATCCCCGATACAAATAGACAGCAAGAAGCGAGAGGGGAGGGATGGACAATTCTAAGTGTTGGCAAAAGAGTCATATAGCATAAACAAGAGACATGGTAAAATTACATGCTAAATTGTGTTTTTTTTAACAGAATAGCAAGAGCTCTGCCTTTTAATTAAGATAGGAAAAGACATTATATACATAGCAAAGGAGCATCGCCCCCAATAAGATTTACATGCTAAATTGTGAGATTTGGCCATTATGTAAAATATAAAGCCTTCTAAAAAATATAGAGTTTTAGCTTCTTGTTGGCAAAAGATGCATGCACTGGTAATTCTCAAGAGATTGGGTTTGGTCAACACGAGCAGGAGAAATTCCTAGAAATAAACGCGCACGCAGAGAAGAAGATACTGTACTCCGTAGGAGAAAAGGCAGAGGCCAGCGCAAGGTGGAGAAAGTTCCTAAAATAAACGCGCATGCAGAGAAAAAGCAGAGATCAACGAGAACGCAGGCGCCAATAACACCAAGCTAGATGCGTCATCAGGGTCGTCTGTAAGGCCAGTCTCAACGGAGAGTTTCACCTCCGGTTTTCCAAGATGTGAAATTTTGGCGTGAAATAGACATCTCCCTCAATGCACAATTTCATAGGCTCAAGGGTCCCACAACCTCTCTCTCATTGCATGGTTTAATTGCATAGTTGCATGGTGAAACTCTATTTGTGTCTCAATGGGGGTTTCACATAGTTTCCAACGCATGTGAAACAGTGCTTTTGAAAGGTTTCACCATGGTGAAACTCTTTCCTTCTCTCTCCTAGGGGTTTCATGCAAAAAGTGAAATTTTCTTGATGTGGTATTTGTATTTAATGTGCGTGAAACACTCATGAAACCCCCATTGAGATCCGACCTAAGAGTACCAATTTTTTTTTTTTTGACCTTAGACGGCTAAAAACATAGGTCGTATAATGGGCTGTCTGTTTTTCACGGTTTTCAAGCTATTGAATGTTGTGTATGAGGCCGAGATCAATTGTAAATACTATTTTGTATATTGTATTCCTTCTTATACAAAATAGAACAAAATAAATCATGCATACTATTGTGTTGCTTGTTTATAATTTTTGCTAGTGTTTAAACAATTTTTTTGACAGAAAGTGTTTAAACAATATTGGAAAAGCGCTAGTGTTTAAACAGGATCGATCGATGAA
The DNA here is from genome assembly GCA_015847255.1 of Hyparrhenia diplandra. Classification (NCBI taxonomy): domain Eukaryota; kingdom Viridiplantae; phylum Streptophyta; class Magnoliopsida; order Poales; family Poaceae; genus Hyparrhenia; species Hyparrhenia diplandra. The sequence continues at coordinate 416,711 of JADLZK010007048.1, read as the reverse complement.
TTAGACTAATTACGTACGTTTGGAATTGTGAATTGGATCGATGAACAGGATTGATGAATTGGTCAGTGCCATGCAGCAGAGGCATCTCAGCGATGAATTGGTCAGTGCCATGCAGCAGAGGCATCCCGGCAATGAATTGGTCAGCGCCATGCAGCAGAGGCATACCGGCGACAGCTTGGCCTCGTCCTCGGGCGCCAGTGCCGCACCGTCCATGCGCTCGTAGTCCACCTTTACCTTGAAGACACCGGCGACATGCGTCTTGAGGCGGACCGGTGGCTTGCTCTCACGCGGACAGCCAGGCCCGACGGCGCCCGCGCGCCCTCACACGCGCCACCGGTGGTTTTGTCCACGAGGAAAGACATGGGGAGAGGAGCCACGATGTACTGGATCCGTGAAATGACGAGGAGCTCATACAACGCGGAAGCCATGGTCTCTTCGAGCCTTGGAGCACGAGGAGCACGAGCCGTCCTCGTCTCTTCGCGAGACGACGGGGTCGGTGCGTTCCACCACGATGACCAGGGGGCTCCATGCAAAAGTTACCACATGCAGAAAACCTTGTAGAGGTGTTGTACATGCCCTAATAGAATTTCCAGGCTAAAAAAAACAATAATAGCAAGGCTTGCTAAAGGAGGCCCGAGTGTTTATCTTAATTTTGACCTGATGCGCTTGAAAAAAAATCATATAAATTCTCTAGATAACAAAATATCTGTTTTTAAATTTAGTAGTAGGTTGTAATCATCATCGTTATAATAGCCAATAGATGTATTCTGTTTTATAACAAAACTTAAAAACATGTCCGTGCAGTGTAACGAAACGTACAATTTGTTGTGTGATAATTTTTCCAATAATAAAAAATAGCTATTTTTGTTGGATTTAATTAGGTTTGGTGTAACCTTCAATCAAATAAATTTCAATGACCATAATAAATGCTAGCGCAATAATTGTTGGAACAGAAATGAGATAGTAATTCTGAAAAGAAGAGACAAAAAAGAAACAGAAACTACGAAAAGGCAGCCTCTTAACCAGACGGCCTGACCCAACATATATGTTGATAGCACACTAGCCCAAATTTCTGAAAGCCCACGAGAAGATAAGGAAGGAGAGCCAACGTCTGAAGTTTGCAGCCCAGTAGCAATCATCACCCGCCGGCCGCCGCCCACCGACACCGCTCACCGGTCATCGCCGGCAGCCGCTCAATCCCACGAGCCACAGCCACACCTCTGCCGGCTCCACACTTGCCGGCTTATCCACTGCAAGGGTCACCTGCCGCTGCCTGGTAGACCTGATTTTTTTTAATTGGATTTCACTTCACGCTTGGTTGGGAACTACTAATTCGTACAAAAATCTTGGATGGGCTCCTAAGGAGCTACTTTTCACTATTTTTGTTTGTAATTTCCTGTGATTCTAGACACGTGTTTAAAATTTTGGGTCTTTTTTTTTTGTTTAAACAGTCTATCTCCTTCACTTATAGTCATCTATCACTATATAAAATTTTATTGGAAAGAATCCTAACACTTCACTGGGTGGGACGGCGGAACAAACAAAAAAAAATGCTTTATTTATTTGATCAAAGAGTAAATATTCTCCCACGAAATCCGCACGCGCCGGATGGCCTCGCGCATGGCTTCCGCGCTCGCCAGCTCTGACAAGAGGGGTATTAGCTGCCGCTCACTTGGGACTGGGCCGGCCCACCTAAACGTGGGCTTCGCTGGTTGCCTGCGTTGCTGGTATGGATGGATGAGTAATGCAGCCTGGCAGGTCCAATATCCAGGAGCCCAGTACACACAAATGGGAAGACAAGAACCCACAAAGTAGCCATCCCCGACTTCTCCCCACCGGCCGCCCGTACTTTCTCGACCGCCGGCGCGGCGCCGTCGCCGGCCGCTTAATCCCACGCTTGTCTCCTCTCATCCAGCGCCCTCACGCGCCGCTGCCTACCTCTGTTGGTCACCGGAGATGGACGGGGAGGAGGAGAACGTCGGGCCGTTCCGCCGGACCAGCGCCCGCACGCGCCGGATGGCCACGCGCATGGCGTCCGCGCTCGCCAGCTCCGACAACCGCGCTCAGGTGACGACGGGATTCGACTGAGACTGACTGCTCCTGCGTTCCCCTCTCTTCCTACTATTCCAGGCCGTTTCCCTTCCCTCCCGTGGCCGTTTCCCCTTTCCTCGACGAGTGTTTATTTCCCCCACTTCACTGTGCTGAGCTTAGAATTGGATAGCTGCTCTCTCTATCTTGTCTCTCCCCATGTGTTGCGGTCAAAATGCTCCAGTTTTGTCTAGCAACTACTGTATAAAAGAATCATTTCAATTGTATTTCTGTTCTGGTAGAAGAATGATTGCCCATTTGGCCTCATTGAAAAGTACATGATTTTGGTGATACTAAGTATATGCTCTAGAAAACATTTTAGGAAAAGAGTTCTATCCTGGGTTTGCAATGCATATTATGTGTCATGTGTGTTGTGGTGCCTGCGCCTTTCCCATGGCTCAAGCTAAAGGATTTGACTTTTTTTTGAGGTGTTAATCATTTCAGCTTCCATACATACTCAGATTCAGATTGGGACCATTTTGTGCTTATAGGTCGTTGATCAATCATTGTGTCTGACATATATTCTCCTTGATGTTCTGCTGTCCCCTTATGGATACCTTCACATCTGTAATGCAATGCAGGCTGCATTAGCTCGCCTTGAAGCTCTTGAGAGCGATAATGCTGGGGTTGAGGTGGTAGATCTTAATGACGATGAGTACGGATCCACAGATGAGGAAGACCCTGGTCAGTTTCTTTCTCCTTTATTATCTTCATCATATAATAATGCCATGATGTGAAAAGGGATAAGGTGGATACACTATGCACAAACTCAATGACAAAATGTTGCTCTTGTGTATGACATATTTTTTTATATTACTTGCAGTATCCAGTTTACAGAATAAGAAACACTTTTTTAATTCCTTGACGTTGTAAAAGTTTCGAAAGTAAGATTAAAATTATCCTTGAAAGAAGGTATTTAAACCAGATGCTCGCTTCTATACATCTGGCATGAACAACAACGCAAATTATTCGTAAGGGGACTGTTATTCGCATCTGAAATGCCCCTAAAGCCAGTCATTTAGATATCTGTGAGGTTCACATGCTGCAGCTTGTCAACCCGTGTTATTAGCATCTTGAATTCCTCTAAAGTCAGTAATTTATATATCTTTGAACTCCTCATGCTACAGCTTGTAAACTGCTAAGGTTGGGTTCACAATTTCTTTAAATGTTGCATTTGCATTACATACTTATATAGTCTAGTCTATGGGTTGTGCATCTGTGGTTGTCCAAACAATGCACCCACTAATAACTTTAGATCAATGATGTAAGCCATCGTTTATTTTCTGCTTTCCTTTATACAGTTCTCATGCAAAAAAAGCAGTCCAAGATTATGAAACGCAAGACAAGGCAAGGGAAAGCTTTGGAGAAGAGGGCAGCAAGATCATTCATGGATGTCTTGCAAGAAGTAAGCAACCTCGAGCTATAAGTTTCTTTTGTCATGTTTATTTTTGTCAGTACTGCAAAAATTCACTCTGGAACTGTGACAGGCAAATCTGGAATCTCTTCCTCCTCATGTCCCAACATATTTGAGGGCTGCTGTGGGTCCACCGAGTACCTCATCTCGACGGCACTACTGCTCAGTTTGTGGTAGTTCTGCAAACTACACATGCGTGAGGTGTGGAACAAGGTTCTGTTCTTGCCGCTGTCAAGTCATACACAATGATACGCGCTGCCTGAAATTTGTGGCTTGATCAACTGGATATACAAGCTACATTTGATGTATGTCCATTGTCCACTCCCCAACGATTGCTAATCTGTGGTTTGATCAGTAGGATATGATTGTTGTGTATGTTTTGTACTCTGTAAGTCTGTATGGTGGGGTAGGTAGGTGGGGTAGGTAAGTGGGAGGAAACTGGTTGTATTAGATATGTGCAGAACTTGAAATTGCTAGGTTGTAGGCCAGCCACTTCTTCGTCACAAATATTATGTGAGTAGCTGTGTTTATGCTTAGCTTAACCTCATTTTCCATAATTTGCTATTTGTTGTGTCCTGAACTCATAATATGTTCATCACCAGTGCCTTCGTGCCTCATTATGCCAATAAAGCGTCTTTTGATACAAGGATATGCTAGCTTTGTATGTTTGGTACTCTGTAGAAAATCGTTTTCTCAACAGTGCACTGCAGTTGCAAGTAGATCTCTTGTATGCCAACCAATTTTTCTTTAGAAATGGTATGCGAGTAGCTGCAGTTATGCAGTAGAGCTGAAAGTAGCTCTTGGTTTCAGTATATCTGAATAGTAATTTTAAATTGTTTCTTGGCAAATGTGGACATATTCTGGTAGTAGATGTGAGTTGGTATGTAAATAACCCGATTAATTAGCGTAAGGTAAACAAATGCCAAAGGCATATTACTGCAACTGCTGTGCTAATGCTTGGACCCATCTTGCAGAGTGGCAGATATGAATAGCACATGGTATGATCTAAATAATAAATAATATTGAAAATTTCCTACTATGAGTGCCTTTTTTATCTTTACTCCCTTACTGCTTCAGATATGAAAGCATCAAAAGTAATTTGCTGAATCAAATATAGACAACTAGCTAGACTGCTCGTCGATGTCCCGAGTAATTTACCAATTCTGCTGTGCTTAGCTTATAGTATCATTAATATTATGTTGAGTATTGATGCCCTGAATGCTCTGAATAGTATAAAATGAAACATGTTCATAGTAAGTCATCAATATCATGGGAGATGGTACATGCTCCAAATAAATAGAAACTCTGCCAAAGAACAGCACGTCACGTGAGCAGTAGTGCAGTGCCAACACTAAGCAAGGGCATATTGTGGATGATTATTCAAGTGGCACAACAATGTCACCTCCCTTTAGAAAGATCGGTTATAACAGTCGCTGGACATGACATGACATGCTGATCGAGCATTTGATCTTGTACCAAACCAATGTTCAGCAAACTATTGGGTTCCAAGTCTGATGGGAGATGTGCATCCCTTTGCAGGTACTGCATGATGAGGTGCATGGAAGGCCTCGTGTTAGGCAAGGGGTGTGAACAGAGCAATCCAAGCTGGAGGACCAGCTCTATCTCCTCCTTCACATGATCATCCAGTCTTGGATCGACAGCATTGGTTATGGATCCACCTTGCCATTCTTTAAGCACCCAGTCGCCCAGTGCAAGAGGCTCTCCATGATTGTTCACCCATATTGGTCGTTTCCCACATGCAACCTCCATCATCAACATGCCAAGGGCAAATACATCAGTTGCTTTGGTTGCCTTGCCAAGCCGAGCCAGCTCAGGAGCAATGTAGCCCCATGTTCCTGCCACATGTGTGGTGTGAGCATCAGCTCCATGATCATGGGACCTTGCAAGGCCGAAATCAGCCAACCTCGCATTCATCTCGCTATCAAGCAGGACATTGCTTGTTTTGATGTCTCGATGGATGACAACCTGCTCACACTCTTCATGGAGGTAGAAGATACTAGATGCGACACATTTGAGGATGTGGAACCTTTGAGCCCAGCACAAATTGGTAACGTTATGATCCTGAGTATGTAAGTGGAAATCAAGGCTTCCATTGGGCATGTAGTCGTACACCAAAAGGAGATGCTGCTTGTGCTGACAATACCCAAGCAGCTGAACAAGATTGCGGTGACGGAGACGACCAAGGATGATGATCTCGGCCATGAACTCCTTCATTCCTTGCTTGGACTCTGGTGATATGCGCTTAATGGCAACTGTTTGCTTGGAATGGGGAAGCAGTCCTTTGAATACACTCCCAAAGCCCCCTTTACCCAGAAGCATCTTGTCCTTGAATTGACAAGTGGCAGCCAACAGCTCTTTGTAGGTGAAGGATGGAGGCCCATACTCCCTTTCCCACTCTATTTCATTTCTTCTTGTTTCTAACCGCCTCTTCTTATAGATCTTGAAAAGAGTAGCAGAAACCACTATGGCGACTCCAAGAGTTGGTACAAGGGCTGCACATAATAGTACTATTGTCCTGTTGCTGCGTGTGCTTGGGCGAGCTCTAATTTGTGCTGCAAGATCTTGGATAGTCTTCAAAGATAGCGCTGAGTAGTTTAGCGCTGCAGCTTCTCCATTCAGCTTGAAGCTCCAACCCAAAATGTAATGCCTGCTACGAAGTGTGCCAGTCGCCGAGGAAAATCCAGCAAACACTGGCGTGGTTGGCAAAATTGTTGATAAATCATATACCTGTGATAGCAGTGGCCTGCTGGGTTTGGACTGATTGAGAGGCGCAATTGTGACATTCAACATGGTCTGCTTGCTGTCGTAGTCCACCCACACCTGCATCGGCTGTCCACTGATGAGGCTCAAGGGAAGGTGCCCACCAGTAGAGGCATAGTAACCTGCTGTCCTAGAGGCAACTGATTTTAGGCTGTTTATGTCAATCCCTATGTGGTTGTCGTCAATGTCTTCAAACTCACTGCTCATTATGGTATCAAGCTCAATTGCAAGGAGATGATTCGTTGGGTTGCCATCATTCGTGGAATTGAGAAGGCCAAGATACTGGGAAGGCAAGGCGTCAGAGAAATCTTTGGTGGACCGAAGCACAAATGCCAGACCTGGGCTACTCCAGTCAGTGTAAGGCCCCATGATGGCAAAGATAAATGTTGTGGAGAAAGATGCCAGTGAGGAGCCAGTTGAAACATCTGTGAAATTGAGAGGGTAGGGGTAGAAACCGTGACCTTTAACTTGGGGAAACCCGCTGGTTAGGCTTAAGAGGCCGTCGGAGATTAGAGCTTCACCATCAACGGTCAGATTGCTACCAGAGAAACCATTGTAGATGAACTCGCTGTGATCAACAGTGGCAACGTCTCCAGCCTCAGCAGAGACAAATAGGAGAAGCACGAGGATGAGGAGGTGCAGAAACTGAACGAAGTAAGGAAGATGCATGGCCAGTGCTAGACGACCGAAGCAAGGCTGCTGCTGCTTCTTGCTCTAGCATGATATAGATATAGATGGGATTTATCGAATCACATAATTGGGGACAATGAGACTAGGGGACAACTTGGTCTGCTCTACCAACGATCCAGTGAACTCAGTTCAATACTCTACTTGGAGGAGTAGGGAGGTGAGGGAGACGTTCTCAGAAAAAAGGAGGTGGGGGAGCAACTGGGTCAAGCTGTACTCTGATGGCTGCAAGACCAAACGGTGTTTCCACGCTTAGTCAAAATGATACGTTCATACCTGTTTTTCAATATAGTTTCTTGTTGCAATAATACTAGTATTGACTTTGACGGTATTTCCACTTTTTCCCTGTGTGAGTTGATAAATAACAAAGTCTTGACTAGAGATAACTTGGCTAAGAGAAGAAAAGTTAAAGACTCTCTTTGTCTTTTGTGTTCAGAAAATGAAACTGTACAGCACCTTTTTTTCTTTGACTGTGTAGTTGCTAGAAGATGTTGACTATCATTTCTGAAGTTAACGGTATTGGGGGTGACTTTTCTGTGATTGGTCAGTTTTGGCTTAGTCAAAAAAGACATGGCCTGTTAAATATTATTACTACCTCTGCTGTCTTTTGGAGTATATGGAAACTCAGGAATGAGATTCTTTTTCAGAACTTAGGTTGGAGAAGTATGGATATACTCCTCTTCAAGATAAGCTCGTCTCTTGCAAAGCTGGGAGATCCTATGGCCGCCGGAGAAGAAGGAAGCCCTGAGATGTTTTGTGAAGAAGATCAAGGAAGTAACCACGAGGACCATCCGTTTGCCGGACGCCGTGGCTGAAGCTCCCAAGGAATGATGCTTCGGTGCCTGTTGGCACGAGTAACTTGACAAAAGGATGGGCCGGCATTGCTGGGAGATTTCGGTGTGAAGCTCTGAAGTGGCGGCTTGTTGCTCGCCGCCTCTCTTTTGGTGAAGAAACGGCTTGATGATGGCTCTGGTGCCTGTCTTTGGTTGGCTGATCGTAGTTCGATCTTCTTTTACGTCTTGCTTGATCTATTAGGCGGACTTAAACATAATCGCTAAGCAATAACCTTTATTCTCCGAGACACACTCCCTTTGTCAGTCAATAAATCAATTTCTAGAGTTGTGAAGTCAACTTTTTTTTAATGTTTAACTGAATTTATAGGAAAGATATAAGTATTTGCAATACCAAATGTGATAAAATATAGTTTATATTATATCGAAGTTATTTGTTTTCGGTTGCAACTCATGGGTACAATGCTAGTATAATAGACATGTACCAGGTCAAGATTATTGTCTCCTCTAAAATAAACGGCGTGCTTTCCTGTGGAGCGTGATTGAGTGCTTTCTAATAACTGTTATATATATTCTATAATAAGCGGAGAACATTCTTGTATTAAGAAAAGTACGTAAATGGGGACTCTCAGAAGGGGAGGATTAATTCTACCAACTACAATTTCATCTGTCCTCTCAGTAATAATGACTATTGTTCCAAAGGTTCTTACTATGGGCCTAAACCTTCATGCCAACATTGGTGCCCGTCGTGGTTGGCTGAAATGACACTCAATATGCCACCTAAAGGGAAGTCAAATTGTACCGCAAAGACCATGTCGTAACACTCAAAGACATACACCACACCAACCAACCCGACAACCTAGCCTTAAGTTAGCAACAACCGAAGTCATTCCACCAAAATTAGGGTGTGTATGGTTTGTGGAATCACCACATGCTTCATGAGGTGGCGCATCATTAGTTTACTTCCATGTATTTGGTGGAATCTATCAATTCCTCTTGCATATACTCGTTATTAGCTTGTGAGAAATTAGGCGGTGATGAATTAGCCCATTCCATTTCACAAAGCAAACAAAAAAAATTAAAGAGTCAAAAGATGATGAGCCAACCACATTCAAAAAAGATGGATGAAGTGATTTTTCTTCATCAGATTCAAACATCCTATATGCTTCACAAACAAAAAAAAAAAAAAACTGAAGTACTACTCCGTATAATATTTCCGCTCTTTGGACTTTGGTGACGGTGTTGACTATGAACCCACGGTGGGCCCTACACGATGCCCCCAGTCTCTCCCGTTCTTCCGCCGTACCGTAGTTCTTCCACCTCGGTCGACGTCGATCTAGATTCTCGACACTTGACCGCGCGCTTGGTCGGGGGCTCGGGGCGTGCGGTTCCCCCGCCACCGCCATGCGCCATGGGCGCGCTCGTTGCCGCGCAGGACGGGATCCATCCCTCGGCGTCGGGACTGATGCGAACCGCCGCCGCCGCCCGGCTCGCCCAGCCACGGTGCCACCGCTCCACCGCAACACGACCTGGCAGGTGGGGGCCACATTCATTGTTTATTTCGCAAAGAGTCGACTCTGGAATCTTCCGTTCAGTACTACAGATTTTTTTTTTAATTTCGTCAGCTCCTCTGGACCCCGTCCAGAGTTGACATTGCTTCGTTCCCCCCGTCGTCCTCTCCATCGTGGGAGCGCAGCCGGGCGGCGGCGGTAGCCTTCAACCGAATCAAGCAACAGGGCAGCAGAATCCAGCCGGCGTTGTGCAGGTGTTCAGCTTCACAACTCCATTCCAAGCACACAAAAAGGTGGGAAATAAATCAAGTTTTCTGCTGCCCAAACAGGTTCGTGGCACTCACTAAAAGCCAAGAACAGTCGTAAGTTGGCGTGGTTATGGTTTAATTTCTCATGTATTGTGTGCAATAAATTCCTTCTCCGCAGCTTTGTATTCAGTTTACTCATGTGTATTTCGTCTGGGATCTTTGAATGAATATATAGTGCAGAAAGAGGGATTTCGAAATGGAATGGATGGAATGACATGTTTCTCCATTCCAATCAAAGTGAAGCTGCAGTAGAAAAGCCTCAGTTACTGACGGTCCCATGATTCCTGTTTAGATGACTTGATATACCGATGCTACAAAGGCTCTAATCGAGGTATGCATACTGCTGGGACACCCCGATCCAAACATGTGTTGTATATCTTACAAGTACAGATTATTCAGTTGATTTTCTTTCCTTGTAAAGATTTAGAATTATTCAGTTGTTGAATCAGTGCCTCACCAATCTTTCTGTAGGATGCTTCACTTGGCATATATACATATGCATATATCTCACATAAATATAGATATTAATTCATGATTATTGCTCGGTGCTTACTGTTCTGTGACAAGGATATATACACACCGCGCTAGCTAGGCAAATCGATGGAGATCGTGACAGGTGCATTGAGCACCCTACTCCCCAAGCTTGCCGTGCTTCTGACCAGCAAATACAATCTGCAAAAAAAAGTGAGGAGCGATATCATGTTCCTCAAAGCCGAGCTGGAGAGCATGCAACCTGTCCTAGAAAGGGTTTCAGAGGCTCCAATAACAGACAAGCAGATTATGATATGGGCCAGACAAGTGAGAGAACTGTCATATGACATTGAAGACAGCATCGACAAATTCATGGTACACATTGAGGGTGACCCATCAGCAAAGCCACGTGGATTTGGGGGGTTCATTCATAAGAGTTTGAAGTTGTTGACAACAGCCAAGCTTCACCATACTATTGCCTCAGAAATCACAGGCATCAAGGAGCTTGTCTATGAGGTGGCTTCGAGGCGTGAAAGATACAAGATTGACACTGCCTCTTTTGTCCGACAAGACAACACAACAATTGACCCTCGGCTGATGGGTATTTACGAAAGGACTTCGAAACTTGTTGGCATCAGTGGTCCACAGGACGAGTTGAAGGAGTTGGTGATAGAGCCAGAAGGCACATTGAATCATCGCCTAAAAGTGGTCTCTGTTGTTGGACCTGGTGGTTTCGGAAAGACAACACTCGCCAATATCATGTATCAACAGCTTAGAGAGCAGTTTAAGTGTCATGCTTTTGTATCAGTGTCTCGTAATCCTGATTTAAAAAGGATTCTGTGCAGCATTCTGCGCCAAGTTACTGAAAATCTTTATTCCAACACTGAAGGATGGCCTGTTGAAGAAATTATTAACAATATAAGACTACATCTCGAGGACAAGAGGTACACAAGCCAACAAATGCTTACCTTAAGTTACCCCAACCCATGCTTCTACAATCCAATTTTTCTTTGTTCTGTACTCAAGAATGATGAAATATTCGGTACATAGTAAGATATAAACAAAAAACAATTGGTACAGTAAACAAGTTAGCCGAACAGAATAGGTATATATCCATGTTAATTAATACTATTTTAAAGATAAAATATATCTTGGATGGAAATGTCAAGTTGATGAAGATACAAATATCTTTGTTGCTGGCCTTAAGAGTACATCTATTTAGGCCAGTCCAAAGTTTGTTTAGTCCAGCCTTCAAATTAAACCACGTGATTCATGGAGATTTTAGTTTCCATACTTCAAGCCCATGTTTTACTGTATTATAATCTATACTCTGATTTGGTACTGTGTTAATGCTTGTATGGCCGACATCTTTTTAATATATGCACACATATTTTAAGTTTGGATTTCTGAATGATTATTCACTATTCTGCTCAGATTTTTTGGAGTGTAAATTCACATCAAATCTATCTTTATTTTTTGTCTTGTCTTCACTGGACTTTTTCAATGGTGACCTTGGTACTCACTATACAATTATCAAGTCGTGCTTTTATTTGGATTTGTTATTACTTGTAATTCTGATTGGATAAACTATCTATTTAGTATTATGTCATTTCTCATATGAAGCATCGCCACTTTTCAGATCGGGTTCTTGTCTATTTATTTACTATACTGGTAAGGATTACATCGTAAATATGGGAAAATAATTTTGTTGTGCTCATTTATTATTTTGTATCAAAGCATCCAAATTTATCCTGATTAGTTGGTAATATTTCTATTTTACGTTGTCTACTTTGTTAATGTTTCCTTACAAAACAACAGGTACATTATTATACTTGATGATATATGGGACAAATCAGCTTGGGATCTTATCAAGTGTGCATTAGTTGACAACAACTGCGGCAGTAGAATAATTACAACTAGCCGTGTACTTGATGTTGCTGTGTCATGCTGCTCAGAAGTTGATGGTTGTGTCTATAAACTAAAACCTCTTTCTCATGATGACTCAAAGAAGTTGTTCTACAGAAGAATATTTGGATCTGAAGATAGTTGTCTCTTAGAACTGAAGGAAATGTCAGAGAAAATTTTAAGGAAGTGTGGTGGAGTACCATTAGCCATCAACACTATAGCTAGCTTATTGGCAAGTAAGTTTAAAACATATAAATGAATGGTACAGTGTGCACAATTCTATAGGTTCCGGCCTTGTGAAAGAAACTAGTGTGGAAAATATGAGGAAGATATTATCTATTAGTTATTACAGCTTACCTTCCAATCTAAAAGCTTGCTTATTGTACTTAAGTATATTTCCAGAGGATTACACCATATCAAGAGATCAGTTGATCCACAGATGGATATCTGAAGGCTTTATTCCTGGAGAAGATGTGATTACTTTATATGAACATGGAGAAAATTATTTCAGTGAGCTCATTAACAGAAGCCTGATAGAACCAGAATATGTTGACAGTCATGGCAGGGTGCTAGATTGCCATGTACATGATATGATACTTGATCTCATCACATCTTTGTCATATGATGAAAATTTTGTCACTGCATTACACAGTCAACAATCCACATATCTGCCAAACAAAATTCATCGTTTATCCTTCCAAAGCACGACAGATGGGCTTGCCACACTGAAGACAATGAACCTGTCTCATTTGAGGTCACTTATTCTCTTTCCTGGGGCTACCAACTTGTTGCCACCTCTTTCGAGCTTCCATCTTCTGCGTGTACTGGATTTTGAAGGCTGCCATGACTTAGATTGTAACCAAATCGATGGTCTTGTGAATTTATTTCATTTGAGGTGCCTGGTATTGAAGGATACAAATATTTCAAACCTTTCAAAACAAATTGGGAAACTTGGTTGGTTACAGAAACTAGACTTAAGGAACACTGGTATAAGTGTACTTCCATCAGCAGTTGTTCAGTTAACAAAACTAGTGAGCCTACATATTGATAGATCAGTGAAGCTACCAGTTGGGTTTGGGGGCATGAAATCTCTGCAAGCCCTGACATATATTGGTGTCAGCATATCCCCAAAGTTCGTAAAGGAGTTAGGAAAATTGACTGAACTAAGGATTCTCCACATTTCACTGAGTGGTGCAAGACAAATGAATTGCGAGAAATCTTTACTAGATTCTTTGTGCAAGCTGGAAAAACTCCATGAATTGTTAATTTTAGGTGGACAATTGTCGAGATTGCCAAGATGGATCAGTTCCTCACTCTTATGCATCCGCACATTAGACATGAAGCTCAATACATTAGCCCTGGAGGATTTAAAAAATCTTGGGGCCATAGTGTGTCTGCTTGATCTCCGTCTTATGGTGCTAAATGATGAAACAGAAAGATTGGTTGTGGGTGTTGACCGTGGAGAGTTCCAGTGTCTAGTTCGGCTTTCGTTTGTCAGCAATGCAATAAGGATAATATTTTCAAAGCAAGCTATGCCAAGGCTCGAGAACCTTGAGCTTGCCTTTAGAGTTCAAGAGAGTAATGATTTTGATATTTGGCTTGGAAAACCTCTCTTCACTTAAGCATGCCACCATAAGAATCAATTGTTGGGGTTCCAGTGTTGATGAGGTGGAATGTGCCAATGCTGCTATTCAGAGGGCAGTGTTCGTGAATCCCAACCATCCCAAGCTTGATGTAATCAGGCATTTTTACAATGAGTTGATAGATGATGAGATAATAAGTGTCCATGATGACATGAATGAAATAGAAGAAGAGGTAATTTTATTTACTTATACTGCAACATAAAGGTATTGGTATGTAGTGATGCCTAGTGTTTGCACATAGTTTCGGAGGGGGGTTCTTTTTGTTATATTAGTGAGATGTCTTCCCAAGAATCACTATTAGACGCTTGACACTATTATTTCATATGTGAAAAACACACTTCTGGGCGTGATCGAAAAAAAAACTATTATTTCATATGGTTTTGGTAATTTGGTTCAACTTGGATCTTTATATATGCAGATTTTGGCAGACAAGATGGGCCCTTGGGGTGGAAATGGTGGGGTTGCTTGGGACATTAAGGTCGCTTCCTGTCATTTGGAAAGTGTGACGATTTGTAGTGGTACAATTATCGATGCAATTTCGTTTTCTTATCGTGGATGGAAGTGGGCGGCAGCACACAACTCAAAACTGGGGCGGCACTGGTGGCAGTGCTTATACGGTGAGTTTGTTACTAGTCTCTGCGAGACAATGATGGTGCATAGTTTCCGTTCTTCTTTTAATTTCTATGTAGTCCAGTACAGCGCAAGCCGGTGATCTCCAGCATGAATTGTATACAGTTTTCTCGCAGGTGATACATCAGATTAATTTCTCCATTTCTCTTGCAGATTCGTCTTGGGGCTACTGAATTTCTCAGGGAAGTGTCTGGAACAGTCGGGCCATTCTTTTCGATACCTAGCGCTGTAGCAAATTATAATACTCAAAAATTTAAATCAATATTTTTAAAGAATGAAACAATTAAGAAGTTAAAATAATCTGGGAAAAAAAGAAAATCCCATCAATATCAATAATTAGAATAATCAAGGAAACAAAAACAAAAAAAACCAGTGAAAGCATGTAGTATTCTGGATCACTTGAATACTTTTTTTTTTTTTGTACTTGACTACTTGTAGAAGTATCATTATCATGACCCATGTACTATCATCATATACTAGATATACTAGAATTTGTGTGCCACACTATATGAATGAAAGAAACAGAAACTACGAGAAGGCAGCCTCCTAACCAGACGGCCTGGCCCAATATCCGGCTAGCCCAGTAGCCCAAACATCTGGAAGCCCATGGAAAATCCCAACGCTCGAAAGTAGCCCAAACATCTGAAAGCCCATGTGAAGATAAGGAAGGAGAAGCCGACGCTGAAAGCCTAGCATTAGCAAACATCAGCCGCCGCCGCCGCCGCGCCCCGCTCGTCACCAGTCACCGCCGGGCGCCGCCTGTTCAATCCCACGCGCCCACGCCTCTGCGGGCTCCCACACCTGCCTGCTCATCGACGGCAAGGGACAACAGCCGCTGCCCGCTGCTTCTGGCGACCGGAGATGGACGGGGAAGACCCTGGTCGGTTTCTTTCTCATTTAGCTTCATAGTAGTAATGCCATCACGTGAGAAAAGGATAAAGCAGATACAGTATCTAGTCAATGGAAAAATGTTACTACATGCAAACGACAAGTACTGAATACAGATACCCTGTGTAGGGTAATACCTTTTTTTTTTTTTTTTTTTGCAAAACGTGTACGGTAATACTTTGATTTTCCTTTTTAGCATAACTTTATTTCTTCTCATTGCAAAGGATTCAATAAATAATAAGTTAATATTATCATTGAAAGGAAATAATTTATGCTTTCGTTTCTAGTCTAGTATGAATAATACCGCAAATTATTCATATGGTGATCGTGTTGTTACCATCTGGAATGATCCTAAAGTTCAGTCTTTTATATATCTTTGAATGTTTGAGGTCCACACGCTACAAGCTTGCCAACCGTGTTACCATCTGGAATGGCCCTAACGTCAGTAATTTATATATCTTTGTACTCCACATGCTACAGTTTGTAAAATGAAAAGGTTCCTTGGTTTTACAGTTTTTGTAAATATTGCTTTGTGTTGTATACTTATATAGGCTTATTGGGTTGTCAATCTATGTTAAAATCAAATATTGTACCCACTGATAACTTAAGTTCGATGATGGATGTCATCTTTTGTTTTCTGATGTCCTATCTACAGTTCTCATGCAGAAGCAGTTCAAATTATGAAACACAAGACGAGGCAAAGGAAAGCTTTGGATAAGAGGGCGGCAAGATCATTCATGGATGTCTTACAAGAAGTAACCTTGTGCTATAAGTTTGTTTCTTGCCATGTTTATATTTTGTTAGTAGGGTACTGATTTTTACTCTGAAACTGTGACAGGCAAATCTGGAATCCCTGCCTCCTCATGTCCCAACATATTTGAGGGCTGCTGTGGGTCCACCAAGCACTTCATCTCGACGACACTAGTGTTCAGTTTGGTAGTTCTGCAAACTACACGTGTGTGAGGTGTGGAACAAGATTCTGCTCTTGCCGCTGTCAAGTCATACACAATGATACACGCTGCCTGAGATTTGTGGCTTGACCAACTGGATATGCAAGCTACATTTGATGTATGTCCACTCCCTAATGATTCTTCTGTGCTTTGATCAGTAGGATAAGCTTGCTGTGTATGTTTTATACTCTGTATGATGGGGTAGGTTAAGTGGTAGGAAACTGGTTTGTCTGCTATGTGCAGCAGTTGAAATTGCAGGTCATAGGCCAGCCACTTTATTGTCAGAAATGTTATAGTGTACAAAGCTGTGTTTACGAGCTTAGCCTGATTTGCCATAATTTGTTATTGTTTTTCCTGAACTCATAATATCTATAATCGCCACCGACTTTGTATTCGAGCAGCTGCAGTAGAGCTGAAAGGTGCTCTTTGTATCATTATATCTGAAATACTAATTTGAATTTGTTTCTTGGTGAATCAAATGTGCACAAGTGTATTCTGGTAGTATATTGGAATTGGTATGTAAATATCCCAGTTAATTATTAGCGTAAGATAAACAAATGCCAAAGACATATTATTGCAAATGCTATGCTAATGCTTGGACCCATCTAGCAGAGTGGCTGATATTATAGCACATGTTATGATCCTAATAATATAATACTGAAAGTTTTCCTGATATAAATTTCTTTTTCAGCCTGCTTCAAATATGAACACATTGTAATAGCATAAAATTAAGTTGCTAAATCAAATGTAGACAACTAAACTGCTAGCAAATGGAGGTTCTTAGCTGACCTGAGTAGTCATCAGATATTCAACCAAAATTTTACAGCATCTGAAAGGTAAACATACACGTTTACAATAGTCTGTACCTTCATGTGCTACACGCATCTAATTAGTACCATTAATATTACATTCAGTATATTGATGCCCTCAATGCTAGCTTAATAATCTCAAATGAAACATAAGTAGTACATGCTCCATAAATTCACTGAAACTTCACCAGAGTAGCACATCGCATAAGCAGTTGTGCAGTACCAACACTAAGCAAAAGCACATGGTAGATGATTATTACCCACTGGCACAGCAACGTCACCTGCCTTGTGAAAGATCAGTTATAACAGTTGCTGGACATGACATGGCATGCTGATCGTGCATTTCATCTTGAACCAAATGATTGTTCAACATACCATTGGGATTCAAATCTGATGGGAGATGTGCATCCTTTTGCAGGTACTGCATGACCAAGCGCATGCAAGGCCTCGCATTTGGTGAGGGGTGTGAACAGAGCAAGCCAAGCTTCAGGACCAACTCTACCTCCTCCTCCACATAATCATCTAGTCTTGGATCAACAGCGGTGGTAATGGAACCACCTTGCCATGCCGCAAGCACCCAGTCGCCCAGTGCAATGGGCTCCCCATTGTCTGTGTTCATCCAAATTGGTCGTCTTCCACAGGCAACCTCAATCATCAGCACACCAAAGGCAAACATGTCAGTTGCTTTGGTTGCCTTACCAAGCCGAGCCTGTTCAGGGGCAATGTAGCCCCATGTACCTGCCACATGTGTGGTGTGAGCATCAGCTCCATGATCATGGGACCTTGCGAGGCCGAAATCACCCAACCTTGCATTCATCTCACTGTCAAGAAGGACATTGCTGGTCTTGATGTCTCGGTGGATGACTACCTGCTCCCAATCCTCATGGAGGTAGAAGAGACCAGACGCAATACCTTTGATGATGTGGAACCTTTGAGCCCAGAATAGATTGGTAGTGTTCTGCTGATGAGTATGCAGGAGGCAGTCGAGGCTTCCATTGGGCATGTAATCATAAACCAAAAGGAGTTGTTGCTTGTGACGACAATACCCAAGCAGTTGAACAAGATTGCGGTGTCGGAGGTGACCAAGGATGATGATCTCCGCCATGAATTCCTTCATCCCTTGCTTTGACTCTGGTGACACCTGCTTAATAGCAACTGTCTGCTTAGAATGGGTAAGCAGGCCTTTGAAGACACTCCCAAAGCCTCCTTTACCAAGGAGCATATGGTCCTTGAACCCATTGGTGGCAGCAAGCAGATCTTTGTAGGTGAAGGATGGAGGCCCATAGTCCTTCTCCCAGTCTAGTTCAATTTTTCTTGCATTTGATCACCGCTTCATATGGACCTTTACAATAACTGCAGAAGCAAGTATGGAAATTGCCACAGTTGGCAAGATAACTATGCAGATTATTGTCTTGTAGCTGTGGGGGCGGCGGACACCAATTTGTTGTGCCTCTGCTTGGATAGCTTTGAGAGACAAGGCAGAGTAATTAAGTGCTGCAGCTTCTCCATTGAGCTTGAAGCTCCAACCAATGATGTAATGCTTGCTGTCAAGTGTACCACTCGCTGAGGAAAACCCAGCATACACTGCCGTGGTTGGCAAAATGGAGGAAAGTTTGCATGGAACCGAGAGCAATGGCCTGCTAGGTTTGGTAGACATGGAGTGGTAAGGTGCTATGGTGACATTTAGTATGGTGTGCTTGCTGTCATAGTCCACCCAAACCTGCATTGGTTTTGTACTGATGAGGCTCAAGGGATTGAACTCACCATCAGGGGTATAGTAGCCTGCAGTATGGGAGGAAATGGATACCAAGCTGTTGACATCAATTCCAATGTGGTTGGAGTCGATGTCATTGAACTCGAAGTCTTGTGTGGTATCAAGCTCAATGGCAAGAAGATGGTTTGACGTGTTACCAACATTCCAGGCATTGAGGAGGCCAAGGTACTGGCTAGGCAAGGCAGTAAACAGCTCCTTGGTGGAAGAAAGCACAAAGGCAAGACCATGGCCACTCAAGTGACTGAACTTCGGGACTATGGCGAAGACAAAGGTTGTGGAGAAGGATGGAACATAAGAGCCATTTAGGACGATGTCACTTGTGAAATTGAGAGGGTAAGTAAAGAAAGCATGACCTTCCGATTTGTCCTGCCCGATGGTTAGCCTTAGAAGACTGTCAGAGACTATGGCTTCACCATCCATGGTTAGGTCGTTACCAAAGAAACCATCAAAGATGAACTCACCGTAATGATCACCAGAGTCTCCAGTCGTCCAAGAGGCAGACAACATCAGAAGCACGGGTATGAGGAGGAGATGCTGCAGGTGCAGAAAGCACCAGAGATGATCCATATTCGTCCAGCTAGAGGTAGCCAGACGAAGAAAGGATGCGATGCTTCCAAGCAATATTGATAGATCTATCGGGTAAGCAGCTGAGCTAACTGGGCGATAAATTCATGCATATATCATAGGTTTTCTTTTCTCATTTCATTGTTACTCCAGGGGAGGAGACCCGCAAGGCGCAACTGGGTCAAGCACTCGAGCCTTACCTAATTGGTTGCGCAACTGTTGTACCCAACTTTGCTGTACAATCATAGTTAGTGTAGTACAACAAGACATACCACTCACCAGTGTTTCCACGCATAGTCTGAGACAATTCACACGCGATGTTGAACCCTCTAGAAGTTGTAAAAGCACTTTATAAGAATGCATTTGACTAGTTATTTTATTTTATGGAATTGAACAAGGGCTTTTTCATTGCTTCCAGTTATGTGTACATAGATATTCCCCAATAAAATGTGAATATCCCAAATGATTAATCTTCATAACGTAAGCAGATGAATGGCTGAAATTAAGACTACCAAAAGTGTAAACAATGTTTGGAGCCTTTCAGGCTTTCAGCAGACCAGCAGGTCAGGCGGCGGAGCTCCCCAACGCCGTCCTCCACCAGGAACGCCATGGAGAAGCTTTGATGTGCACGTCCAGATGACAGTGCATCGGCCACACCCCCCCGGATTATCTGCCATGAACCGGATGAACGCCCACCCGTTCACCGGCACGCCCACCGTTTTCCTCATCGGCGGAACTTTGCAGTGTCCGTTGCATCGTCAAAGTTGCCGAGCCCCTCGGCAAGGATGTACAAGTCATAGCCGTGGAGGTGGATGGGGTGGTTCTCAGCGGCGAACACGTTCGTTCCCTGAAGCACTAGCTGCACGGCGGCGCCGTACTTGAGCCTGTACAACTTGGTGCCCGGCACGGGCTGCCACAGCGCGCGTTCTGCGCCGTGTAGTCGAACGTCACCGGTTTGTTGGCCGGGAAGTAGGCGGTGAACACGCTTGGCGCCGCCGCCGCGTCGCCGTTGGAGTAGTGCGCCTGCAGGATGGAGGTGGTGGACGGGAGCACGAAGGAGACGTTGTTCATGCTCGCCATGAACCGCTTGTTGTTGGGCGCGCCGCAAGTCTGTCCGCTCGAGCAGTTGAAGAGACCGACGCCGACGGTGAAGAAGAGGCTCTCGTCGACGCGGGACGGCAGCTCGGCTTTGCACAGGCCGCGTAGGCTCGTCGTGAACGTCGTCGCCGTCGCGGTGTCGTTGTATGCGGGCAAGGTCGGCATCGCGGGGCTGCTGGTGGCGCAGTAGTCGAAGATGGCCGTGGTGGTGGTGGTGTCGAAGGAGACGCTCTGCGCGCTGGCGTAGGCGCGCGGCGAGGTAGTAGTGGCCGGGGGTTTGGTCGAAGGTGTGACGAGCACGTCGGTGGTCTGCCCCGGCGTACGGCTTGGTGTAGGAGGCGTCCGCGCCCACCACCGTCATGGTGTGGCCGGCGAGCGAGACGAAGAGCTCCGTGTTGAGAGCAGGTTGGTCTCGCCGGACTTCACCGCGATTGTCGTCGTGCCTGTTCTCGTTCACGAGCTAGTGTTCAGTTTCACTTTCGGCTCGCCACTGGGCTGTGAAGCAGAGGACAGGAGGCACAGTAACAGAAATGGGAGTAGTCGTTTACCGTCGGAGGAGCACTTGTAGAGGTCACTGGGCTGGCCGTTGATGCCGAGGGCGTCGGAGACGTTGGGCGCGGCGCCGGTGCGGCTGGCGGTGCACGGGTCGATGGGGTTCATGTTCCACCACTCCCCTGTTTCCATCCGGTACACATTTTAACACTTCAGTCACTTGGAAAAACACGTACACTATGATTTGTCCGTTTGTTTGTGGAAGTATCTGCAACAATGCAAATGCAATCCAACCTCTGAAATTTTGTTGCACCAATTCTTATTAAGATTTATATTTAGGTCCGTCATATACCTAGCTTTTTATTTTTTTTTTAATCATGTTTTTGATTGACAAAACATCAGTAGATGCTTAGCTTTTCATTTGGGTCGTAAAGACAAAGGCTGGTCGAGTTATTCAACTCCTAATAAGATGGTACTCCCTATTTTAAAAAGTCAAAACATCTTTTTGACTAAAATTATACAAAAAATTCTAAACATTAACTTTAAATAGGTATACTATGAAAATATAGTTGATGAAGAATCTAATACTACTTAGTTAGCATAATAAATATTACTTACTATATAAATTTGGTCAAACTTGAAATGCTTTGACTTTCCAAAATTCTTAGAATGCCTATAATTTAGGATGGAGGGAGTACAAGGGTACATGTTCTCCCAACTTTTGACAATCGAAAACAAAAACAAGCCATAACAAGCCATGGCTACTGACTCTATGTAAGCCTAGCCAAAATATCCGATACTAGCCTATTACCCGTACCCGAAATACCCATACCCATATTTGAATTACCCGAACCCGAGGTACCCGGTCCCAAATTTGGATAGCGATTATGACTACCCGAAATTAGTTTGGGTAATTCAGATAATACACTCCGGTGCCCAAACTACCCAAACTACCTGAATATTAGCCATTATCACTTGAAAAATCACGTAACCCGAACGCAGGGATTAGTGTGTTCAGGGATTGCATAAAGGTCAGTACGGAAATAAGTCCACCTGAAGTGGGTCCACGGCGTCAAAAAGCGTACATAATGGCGTATTTCAAATAAGTGTAAAATTTCAGTGGTGTGAGACCTATTAGGCGAATTTCAGTGGTGTAGATCAAAAACATGAAAATATGAATGGTGTGAGACCAATTAACCCTTGCATAAAAGGGGAGCAGACTCTGTTCTCAGACTTCAAGGATTTGTGCCAGCAGTGGTCTTTAGCGGGAGGGAGCTTCTGACGCCCGTCATAGTTATGCAAAACCTAAGTGTGTAGCTTTGAAATATTTTTTGTACCCTCTCACACATGTGATAGTTGTTGCTAACTCTCTCTCTTATTATAAATCAAAGCAGGGTAACAAGATTTTTTTTTTTAAAAAAAGAAGGGTACAATTTTTTTTGGTGAGAATCTGTAGAAGGGTACACATTATCTATCTATATTATATTATCTATTGTCTGCAACAAAATGATCTGTGCAACAGCCCGATTATATATCTATATTATCCATGTCTACAACAAAGTGATATTTTTTAATTCTAAAAAATGATTTTTTTCTTTATTTTCACTTTTACATCCAATTTTTTTTTTTAAATTTCTATATTGTCCCATGTGTTAATATCATTTTTTCTAGAATATGTCTTCACGTGTCTTTTCATTAAGGGAAGAAGCCAAAACCGGCTGAACAAACACGACTTACAAACACAACAGAACGCAACACAACTCAACACAACTCGATCACAGAGGCAGTGGCCACAAACAACCCAGGCGGCAAGAACTACAGAGAGCAAGGAGAGGACTCCACCGAGCCACACAACACAACTACGCGAGGTGAAATGCAGCACCGCTAGGTCGATACTCAGGAGGCGCAGACTGAATATAGGAATGGAGGTCCCGGCCGCCGAAACACTCGCAGTGGAGAATCGAGGGGGCGTCACACGCTCGGAAAGACTGCCCGAGGTGGATCCAAGTGTGACGTCGGTGGCCCACGGCCAAGCAACGACAACGACGATAGTGATGGCGTCAACCCCCTATAAGACTCCAGCCGAGGGCAACGTCGATGGCCCACGACCAAGCAACGACGACGGCGACGACGATGGCGCCAACAACCAAGCTAGACGGGCCAGAACGACGGCGGAGTGCACAAGGTACACAACGCCACCTCGCTGGGCGAGTTGCAACACCACAAGGCCGAAGCTCGGGGGACGCAATCAAGATTGTGTAGTGGAAGACGGCGGCGACGATGGCGTCAACCCCAGAGCAAGGCGGTCCAGATCGGCAACGGAGCGGAAAGCACTGCTCCAGTGCCAATTGTAGGGTGAGGAAGATGAAGGTCTGAGGCAGCTGCGTGGCGGCATAGGAGCTCGGAGGGTTTTCCAATGGAGCCTTCAAGAAGGGGATGACGCCCACAGACGCCAACTACGTTGAGATATCACCCATGGAACTTTCGTTCCTAGAGCCCCGGCAGCCGCCATTGACGGCACAAGAATGACGATGCCTTCAAGAAGGCAATGACGTGTTGCGCCATCGTCGTCGGCCCATGGAAAGCTTGGGAGGAAGGTTTTCTCACTCTAGTGCCATCACTCGTAGTAGCCGCCGTCGCCACACCCGGCAACCCACGGACAAGGCCGCTGCGCAAGAGGCTGGGCGGGCGGTGCGAACGGGTTGTAGGTCATCCATCAACCCACCACGCCCGGTGGGGAGGGCGAGTGTCGCCGCTTTGCTGCCGCACACCGAGACGCCATCGCTCGTGGAACCGCGCGGGCCTCGCTGGTGCGGGCCTAATGGGGGTCGTCCATCGACCCACCACCCCGTGGGGAGGACCGCCCTTGTCGCCCACTTTGCCCGCTGCACGAGGCACCGGCCGCCCGGCGGTGGCATCTAAAGGCTGGCTGAATTGGCCCGTCCTACCACCATCACCGCCCGGTGAGGAGGACGGCGGCGCCGCCCTCCCTCGGCCCGCCGTGCGCGAAGGGGAGGGCGCGGGTGGGTGGGCGGGGCGCCCGGCCACGGCCACGCAGGCAGACCCGCCGCCGCCGCTAATCCTAGGGTCGGCCCGCCGCGGTGGCCCCGGCCGAGTTGGCGCGAGGCAGCGAGATCCGACCAAGAGGGGCTAGATCCGGCTAAAGAAGGGACCGGATCGGCCCCGCCGGCGCGAGGAGGAAAGAGGGAGGGGGGAGCACGGCGACACACGGGGGAGGAGAGAGGAGAGAGGAGCGCGGTGAGGTGCCTTGTTGAGCCCTCCCTGCTGGCGCCGCCGCCGCCGGCGAGAACGATCGCCGGCCGGCGGCCCCCCGGCGGTGGGGAGGGGAGCTTGGGCCGGCAGCGAGGAGCCCTCGAGTCGCCCCCCCGGAGACAATGTGAGGAGCGGGTTTTGAGCACGGATAGCAGTTCCGGTTTAGGGTTATGGGCCTGTAGCGGAAATAGTTGTCGTAGTTGCGTCTCTTGCATGTATCTAACTATTTTGGATGGAGTGAGAGTGTTTTGTAAAACTATGTCCTCAAAAGTGTAAATTTATAAAAAATAATAAATATATAAATATACACTCACAATGGATCTCAATTTGTGCGTAAAAACCCAGCAATCTGACGGACCTAGGTGGAAGTTGGATGTCCATGAATGTTCAATGGATACCCTCTGGTTTTAAAAATGAACTAGGAAGAGATGCCCCCCACCAAAATTTGAATTTCTAATTCATTTGTTAAAATCAATGGATATCCAAATTAGATTAGTCTTCCACCTCTACTGGTGGTGATAATCGTTTCTCAATCCAGATAAGAGTTAAATATTAAGCATCATACATGTGTCCCCGCATGCACCAATTAATTACTATATTAAATAGTTGTCAACGCTTAGAAGCCCGGCGAATTGGGATGGGTCTCATCGACATGCTGCTGTTGCAACTCGATGATCCTATACTCTCATCACATGATGCATATCCGATGACTCCGATCCGATCGATATCCCCAATCGTACTCAACGAATTGTCATACTTTGTTTACACTCGATCTATTGGCTAGTAGATATTATATATAGTAGTATATGTATTTGCTCCCTTAATTACGAAGCTGGATCGATGATCACTGCAACGATATGACACGCAAACCTATCTAGTTAGCCAAGACTACACAAGTAACTTGCAAGCAATTAAGCAACGACGACAGTAAAATATATATGATCCGCACGA
Source organism: Hyparrhenia diplandra (assembly GCA_015847255.1). Lineage (NCBI taxonomy): Eukaryota > Viridiplantae > Streptophyta > Magnoliopsida > Poales > Poaceae > Hyparrhenia > Hyparrhenia diplandra. The sequence goes on along the minus strand of JADLZK010007048.1, from coordinate 391,683 downwards.
TGAACATGCATGACTGCATGCATATCATTGATCAGGCCCGCCCCTCGCTGCAATCTTCCGTCTCTCTTTGCATCGTGTCTATATATAGATCAGTGCAGACGACGTACGGAGCAATCACATCATTTACTATTCATAACCCCGGCCTTATCACTAGCACGTACAGGGCTGGGGATTATAGCTAGAAAATCATCATCGTCACTGACCATGGCTATCCGCCTGCTCCTTGTTCTTGTTCTTGTCAGCTCCGTCCTGCAGGTAATAAGCAGCTTCGCCGAAGATGGGCACCCGGCGGCGGTGAACATGGCTACACTCAGTAATTTCTTGGAGGGGAAACCCGGTGAAGCTGGAAGACCTCGTGGCCACCCTCAACACTCTCTTGGAAGGGATACCGGTTAACGACACTCTCTTGGAAGGGAGACTGCCAGCCGTAGGAACACCGGTGACTGCGGCCACCGGCCTCGTAGGAGGGTACCCCTTCAATCTGGCACTTGTCCCCGACGAACCGTTGAATACGGTTACCTTTGTTGGTGATCACTGGGCAATGTACCCGCAGCCAGGGCAGGTCCCGGAATTATTGGTGTGGCCTGGATTGTCGTCCGATGACTGGGCCGCTATGGATCTTCTAGCATTCTTCTTACAAAAGCCACATCCCTTGGGAGGAAATAATAGTCCACAGGTGAATTTGCCTGGCCCTAACGATCTGTTACACAACATGTCGTTGGGAGGGGAACCGGTGAATGTGCCTGGCCCCAACGGTCTCTTAGCCTTGGTACTCAACCTTCTCCTGCGCTAACCGTTCCGTACCAGGAGTATACAGTACGTGAGGTGAGCCATGGCAAGCAACATGCAAGAAAGTCCCCGGCCGGTTTCAACAAATAAATGAAGAAATAAACAGAATTTATCTATCCCGTGTTGTCAATCTGTATGTTTCCACGCTGTCGCCTGTATACCGCCGCATATGTAACTCGTTCTTGTGTTGCACCTCTTTGTACACTTGTGGTTAACCTAATATATATTATTGTTATTACAATAATGCAAGTTGTTGTGGAAAACATTTGGGCTACCTGCACCAGATGATATATGTTGTGGAAATACTCCTATCACTACCGGATTCTTGTGCTATCTTGTGGGCAAATTCTTTCCCGTGAGCGAACAGGAACAAATTACGGGAAATCACTACCTATCCCGTGAGCCAAAAGAAAACATCATGGGAACGACAAAGATCACGGGAAAACATATTTCCCGTGAGGCATAGCTCACGGGAAAGCCCCATCCTGTTTCCCGTGAGAAAGGGGATCACGGGAAAGCTAACCGCCGTGAGCCCCCGCCCCATCCGTCACCTTCGTGCCGCTTTCCCGTGAGAACTCCGTCAAGCTCACGGGATATCTCTTTCCCCGTGAGCGCAGGCTTTCCGTGAGCCAAACAGTAGGCCTCCGTGAAAAGGGCCCCATTTCTGTGAGCCGGGAACCCCGCTCCACGGGAAAGACGCTCACGGGATTTTTATTTTATTTTCATCTCCAAACTTTTTCTACACATGTTGCACATCATATGGCACTCAATATTAAAGTTTTGTGAATTATTGACTTTATTTGATATATTTAGTTAATTATTCTCTTTTATGGGAATTTATGAAATGAGACCAAATTTGAACTACAAGTGCTTCAAATTTTTGAAAAAAATTAGTAGAAAATTTATATTCCTCATACTCAACACAATGTAAGGCCTTGCATTTAAAAAAATAATGAAATCCGAACATCTTAATACGAAATCATCAACTCTAATTCATGTTCGAGTGGTTTAAAAATTCTTGAAAATAAACTGATGTGCAAAAAATCATGAAATTTGATAATATGTCATGATATCTTATGCCGATGCTATGATAAAAAATTTGGAACGTTTTCGCACAAGTTGGCACGTCACGATGTCCACGGGCTCAGACATCTACGTAGAAGGTTCATGTTTGTTGAGAATGATCTAGTGTCATTTCATGTGGATGTGGCGGTCAACTTGTGGTTTGGCTACTGAAACTTTTTCTATATGCAAATGGACCTCGGATATCGTGTCATGTCTATAAAAAAGGAGATAGAACCACATGAAATAATGGCAATTTTTTCCCCAGGGATATCCTTTCCCGTGAGGAAAAGGGTCTTTCCCGTGAGCACAGGCCTCACGGGATATCGCAGGAATCCGGTAGTGTATATTGAGCGTTGCAACATGCATGCAGCGAACCACATCCACACGTTAGGCTAGACGAGCGCTCAGGTGACTGGCGTTGCGGTTTCAGAAAAAATTGGTTCACCAACATTGGAGTTACCAAACTCTATTTATGAATTTAAAAAATTGACGGAAGGCCTGATTTCTAAACAAATTTTGTTTTGAGGCCTGATTCCTAAATTCAAAGAAAAGGGCCTGATTTCTAAAGCAACATTTTTTCAGGGGCCTAATTCCTAATTCTCCCTAAATCACGTACACTCGAATTTTTGGAATCTGCAACAATGCAATCCAACCTCTGGAATTTTTTGCACCACCATTTTTTATTAAGGATTTTGATTGAGGACAAGAGTTAGTAGATGGTTTGCTTTTCATTTTGGTTGTAAAGAGAACCTGTAGAATGATATACTTTATTTGTGAGAATCTGTAGAAGGGTACATACATGTTTGGTCTATTGTGGAATGTGGGCCATAATATAGAGTAGCCCATAGAAAACTAGAAAAAGCTGCAGCCTAATGATGCCATTTTGGTTAACGATCTTTATATAGATTAATTTATTTAGTATATGAGTTTTTTAAGGAAATTGTTTCATCCAACTGAAGGTGCTCTGATCAAAGCCAGTTGTTTTGGCTTTCAGGTTGCTTAACGTTTTCTAGCAACCAGTTGATGATTTTTTTTCTGTAAGAGGTGGTATACCTAACATTCGCAAAAAAACTTTATGGTCAGATGAGTTGCCCATATTGCTTAGAATGATTCAGTCTGAAAAAAAAAAATTGAAACGAAACACAAGAGAGTATTGGTGTCTAAGAGTGGTGTTGGCCCCACGCAAGTCGGTGCCATATATATGATCGACTAATGCTTAAGAAGAATCTCACATGGATAACGTCATGAGAAAGAGAAGAACTTTTCTGTGGCCGTCAAAGACGAAATTTTCTTTTGGTACAAATGAAGATGTGTCCATGACGTTTGGTGTGTAAAGGTGCATGTTTACTTTGTAAATGGATCCGACATGCATGATGACGTGCTGCATGTTTACTTTGCTCAGAATGATAACAACTTGATGCTAGAGCTAGCTACAAACAAAGCTGACGGCAACTATAACTAACAGAATGATAACACGGATTAACATGCTGCAAAAGCAAAAAATCAAAGAAATGCTATGTATATTCCGTGTGAGCTACACTACAATACGTCGGCAACTTTGTAATATTGCCAATGCCTTTTGTCTTCGGTAAATCTATGTCTCTGCTAGCTGTACCTCAAAAAGGTGTGGTGCAACAACCTTTATCGAGCCCCACGTCTCTACTCCCTCCGTCCCATGGAGACCGACGTTTTTGACTTTTGAACTTTATCTTTGACCATCCGTCTTATTCAAAATATTTATTCAAATTATAAAATAAAATAATCAATATTCAAGTATTTTCATTGATAAAATAAGTCGTAAAAAATAAATTATATTTGTACAAAAAATTTGAATAAGACGAAAGCGTCGAATAAGATGACATGGAAATCGGGGTGACAAACTTAGTGGGACGGAGGGAGTACCGAGGTCAGCCAGGTACGATGTGATGCTCCACCTGAATCTGAAAGAGATAGAGAGGGAACCAGCTTTTCATGTATCCAACGTTGTCCAGCAACGACGGACCAGCTTTTCATGCAATGTCCTTCAGCCGCTAACCTCGTGAAAATTAAAGCTCAATCTCCGTCTGATTCGGCTTTAATGTACATCTAACCCTACTACAAGCATCCAATTGCATACACTGTCCCTAAATAATTGTTGCCGTTAAAGTTTGTGTCACAAATTTAACTTGATTTGTGGAAAATACAGGCAAAATTTGTATAGGTGTTTGAGATCCATGATGACGCCGGCCCACCTCGCTTTGGACGCTGTGGCTATCTATGCCCTTCTCGCCACGCTGATCTTTATGGTACTGTATGTAACGAAGAATTGGGTATATGACCTATAGAAACTATGTTTCTATTATAAAATATAAAACAGGAGTTTTGATTTAAAGCTAAAGTTTTTCTTTTTGAATAGAGATTTAAAGCTAAAGTTATAGCAGTAGACTTAAAAGGTAAAGTAATCGGGACCAGAATGTAGAAGCTAAAATCGATCTATATGACTAGCTACATGGATTTAGATAGATACTTAAATGTACAATGTAATTGATAATATATTAATCACAAACATATAGAAACTATAGAGTATTTATGTATTGTGTTAGAAAATAAGCAGAGAGAGAGAGAGCAGCGATAAGCATTTGTTTGAATTAGATGTAGGTACTAAATTCACCTATGATCTCGTAGGTTGCTTTGGGTTGCTTGCATTGGTTTGTATTCAGATTTGTATAGTACATTTTACATAAGTTTGGTTACACGCAGGCTTTATTTTATAGACTTGCATGGTGCTTAAAGCAAGTCCTATGTCGCATTTAATTAGTATAGTACACCCGATTTCCGTCGTATTAGGCAATACAGGCTTGTGCAAAGCAATGATACGTACAAAAATGAAATGCCCTATGTTCCCCTGCTCAACAAAAATAGAGATTCTCCAACAGTTTGACATATCTCTTCCCCATATATTTTTTTAAAAAAAATTAAGAAAAACTTCTCTGTAACAGTTTGTCATATACTTTCCCATCTTTAACTCTCTAATGTGCTAAGTTTTTCTCTTTCTTTTGATGTATCTGCGGTTAGCCACCTCTCACTCAATGTTGGAGAGATTGTTGTGTTGTTTTGTTAGTGGATTTGCCACAATCTTGCCACGGGGTAGAGGTTGTTGTATGGTTTTAGTCCTGTTTTTCAAAACTAAGCTGGACAACAGGGTTTTGCCTCGTTTTTCTAAAAAAAAAAGAGGTTGCTGATTTCTTATCAATATATATTACGGTGGGGAATCCACCCCCCCCGACACTTCAAAAAAAAATCCCAAAATCACCATACTTTGTGCGCAAATATACGTGGAGGCGCTCGAGCGCACATCCGGGGGTTTCACCGCGGACTTCTCACAAAGACCCCGTGTAGTTGGTCATTGCGGCCTTCAAGAGCGTTAGGTCGTAAAGGGGCGCACGGGGCCTGAACCAATAAACGAATGGTCGCCTATTTCTATTTTGGGAAGTGAATTATACCAAACTCTGGGATATGGACTCTTTTTTTCCTCCCAATATTATTTTGGGAGTTGGCAAACAACATGATCTAGGAACCAAATTTGCCACCCCTTCCTCACCGTCCTCGGTCACTAGCTCGCCAGATTTGGTTGGCCCCACTCTTCTCGTCCTCGTTTCCTATCGTTCTGAAGAAGACGGACCAAGTCGCGAGGCGGAAACTTTATCCTATCTCACTCTACATAAATGTCATGAGACATGTGATTTACATTTATGGGACTAGTTGATTTGTGTGGAGTCAAGGGGCCCAATGCAAATGTATTTTGATTTTGGGAAGTGTCGGTGTTACGAAACCACCAACAAGTAAATTTCTATGGATGCGTGTCAGGATTGGATGGTGAGACAAGGAGACACAAGGTTTATACTAGTTCGGGTCGAACAATACCTACGTCCAATGTGATCCCGCGGTACTCGTATTCCTTATCTCTGCCTTGCCAGGGGGTATACAAGCTTGGTTTGAGGTAGGGAGGTGCTGCTAGGTCTATGTGAGTATGCGAGTGGGTGTGTGTGAGTGAGTGAGTGAGCTATTGTTCGGTGTCTTGCGTTGGAATTTAAGACTTAAGTGTTGTTCTCTTCGATCTTGTGTGCCTTGGGCTGGTGCCACCTCTTCTTTCATAGCTCAAGGGGGTGCATGGTTACATATTCGAATATGATGGAGGTCGGGTAGAGAGGAGAGCGTGAAACACTTGGCTAGGGTGCTTCCACATCTATGTGGGCGCCTTTTCTTCGGGACGAAGGACCTGGCTTTGTTGAGGAATGCAGGTTTCTAGCTATTCTCCGGGGGTAGAACAGTCTTTGCTCTCATGTTCATTCGTAGTCAAATCAAGGGCAGGGTGACGTGCCATATTGGCTTAGATGCCTGCATGTGCCTGTGATGCGGTTAGGAATCTGCTTTGGGCAGCCGCGAGATCTTCGTCGACAATGCCATGTAGCAGGCTTCGAGCACCCTGGCGGCTCGCCCTATGCCATCGTCGATGCGGCAGGAGCTTATGACACATCTGACCGAGGACAACTGCATGCTCCTATTCAGGTCATCACTATGCCTGGTGACGCTGCCTCGTTGTCTACCCCGGTCAAAGACTTGTCACGTCCATTCGGCGTACCACTCATACGGGCTTCGTCATTCACAGGACGCCATGCTCCACTTCGTCCCTTGGAAGAGAAGGCGTACTCACTCCGGCAGCGGTGAGTCCTTCGTCCAACATCGGGCGCGGCGGGTTTGGGGCGCGCCACCTTGGACGGATGACGATAGTGGGTCTTACGTCGGGCGAAGTCGACTCGTCTACCTACGTCAGGCGAGATGAGGACGACTGCTCATCGGATTTGGGCCGAAGCTGTCTGATGGGTCACCGGTGCTTAGCCATGATGGTAACCCAGAGTTTATACCCATAACAGGAAGTGAATTATGCCAAACTCTTGGAGATTGACTCTTTTTTTCCTCCCCTGTATTATTTTGGGAGTTGGCAAACGAAAATTTGCCGAAGTGTTGGAGATGAGCAACTCCAGGAGGCTTTTTATATTCTTCCTAACTATTAGGAATAGGAATTTTGTTAAAAAAAAACTCCTACCACTTCTTTTATTATTGGTTATCCTAAATTTTGTATTCAGGATTTTTCGCTAGCTAAAGACAAAGAGTGAGGCTAACTCTCTAGAGCGCGCACAAGATATAGAAATGCTATTAGGGAGTACATGCAGAGATATAGAAAGCGGTTTTACTCAAATGGCTCTCTGAATGATGATTTATAGAGTAAAATTTAGGGAGGCTTTTGAAGACAACAACCAAACATCAATACACTACACATTTTTTTTTTTAGACAAATACATTACATATTTATAAGTATGTTGTTTTGGATTACACTGCATAAGTTTAATATAGTCTCAAACTAGCTAGTGCAAGCAACCAATCATACAGTATCTCTCGTAAATAACTAAGTAGCTATGATTGCTAGAATCGGTTTAATATAGTTTAAGACTAATGCAATTAAGCAACCAACAAGCATCCATATCCCCTCAACTTAGTATATATATACTTAGTACAGGAGCCACCTCTCGATCCATTTCATCTGCTCTCTCTCACTTGGCGTTAGCTGATAGCGCATCCAGTGTATTTGTGTGACAGACGAGAGAGATGGGAGGCCTCACAAGTGCTGTGCACTGGTGGGAGGAGTGGCAGCTGCGCGTCCTCGTCCTCACCAGCATGTTCCTCCAACTCCTTCTCTTAATTCTTTCGTATTTCCGTAGGCATCCCATTCATGGGTCTTTGAGATCCATAATGTGGCTGACCTACCTCGCCACCGAGGCTGTGGCTATCTACGCCCTCGCCATGCTCTTCAACCGCCACAGGAATCAAGGTGGCGGCGGCGGCCGCAGCAACGTCAGCACGCTGGAGGTGATGTGGGCGCCTGTCCTCTTGCTTCACCTTGGTGGACAGGACAACATCACCGCCTACGACATCGAAGACAACGAGCTGTGGGGCCGACACGTGGTCACTGCGTTGACTCAGGTCACCGTGGCCATCTACGTGTTCTGGAAGTCTTGGCCAACAGACGGCGACAAGAAGCTGTTGCTTTCAGCAATCCTGATGTTCGTCCCTGGGGTTCTGCATTGCTTCGCCAAGCCATGGGCCCTCAGTAGGGCGAGCATTTATAACCTCGTCACCTCATCTGACGCTGCAACTGCAAGACAAAATGGAGACCAAGAATCTAACAAGCAGTACTCCCTGAAGGAATACGTCGAACAAGCTGTGAAATTTGTGCATGGTGAGCCCTATATATAGCTAGTTATATCGTGGAGTACATGAATGCATGCGTATATGCTAGTATTAATAATTAGTATATATATTTATTTAATTCGTTGTTATATATTAATAATTAGTATTATTTAATTTGTTGTTATTATCTCCAACAAATATTATTTTTGTAAAATATTCCTGTCAACTATTTATATATAATAGTATATATTGCCTAAACACTGTAATTTTGAATTCGCTTACTTACTATATAATATAGTATAGTAATAATGTAATGTAATGTAATGTAATGTAATGCAGGCAACGAAAATGTTGTGCACAAAGCGGTAACACCTGCAGCAGCTTCTGTAAAGAAGGACGATGGCTTCTGGGCACTATCATGGGCCAAGAATTACTTCTCTATCAAAGAAGTTCAAAAAAAGAGACAAGAACTTTCCGAACGGTATCCACAGCTCGGTGAGGCCTCCCGCCCGGCTCTGATATGATAAGAGCTAGCTTTTATATACGTACTTCCTCGTCCATCATCATCATAAAAGAATCATCATTCTTATATAGATATAGTCGACAACACTTTTCTATCAATCTAATAAAACACACATAGATGAAACAAGTATGATATATATGTCGTTATTTAGTTAAATTCTCGTGTATATATATATATTGGCTTAATAATAAGGAATATACATTATATATTATCTTATCTCTCTCTGTGTATATATATAATTGAGCTTGTGGTGGACAAGGAGGATGGCCATTCTCTTTTTGAGAGAATGGATCTATCGCAATGGCAAGGCTGTTACTGTACACGCCTCGTTCAACTACATTGGCAACTAAGGAAGGAACGTAGTGCAAGTAGGGAGCGGGTTCTAGCGCTGGGTGAGGCCTCAGATAAGCTATTCGTCGACCTTTCATCTCCATATCGTCTCCGGCTTAGAATCCTGAAGTATTTCTGGGGCATCAGCAAAGGCACAGCATATAACCACGCGCAAGGAGGTCTTGTTGCCGCCTTCCTTCTTCTTTACACCAAACTAAAGACCGCAGGCTTTCTTACATATTCTGAAGTGGCGTTGGGGGCCCTGAATGTTTGTGACATTCTTTTTCGCTTCTTATCACGCTATTCACGAATGGTGCTACCGTGGGTATCCATCTACCTCTTCCACGGGAGTCATCATAGTGAACATGCACGTAACAATATTATCGATGTCAAGGTCATTACTTATGTCATATTCTGTTGTACTGCTGTGCTGGAATTTTTTGCCACCATGCCTACTGATTTTCGGGTTTTAGATGATGTTTATCTTTCCCAAGAAGGAGTGGCAAGGTGGCCACAGATGGTCTATCAATACAGCTTCATTGGATACTTTGCCAGCAACAAAAAGCACAGCATCTTGATGCGCATTGCAGATATATCTAATGGATGCAAGGACTTTGCCGACCGAAAGATGCTGTGCATGAAGCCGTGCCGTTCCTCTGCCAGAATTACACATTTGGTTCTTCAATATCTGGCAGATGGATGGAAGGAAATAATAAAGGACGCTTCTAGCTACCGCAGGTTCAACGACCACACCACACACTGGCCGGTGCTTCTTGGATATCTGGAAGATTGTCACCATGATGGGGGCTTCAGGAGCAGCAGCATGAGAAAGAGGCCATTCGATGAGAGTGTCCTCCTCCTGCACATCGCCACAGATTTCTGCTTCTTCAAGAGCCTGGCGGCTTCAGAGCATACTTGTGGTGGCTTAGCTGACTCGGACTGTTTGGCCTGTAAAGCCAAACAGTGCAGAGAGATGTCTAACTACATGGTTTATCTCTTGTTTGTGAATCCTCAGATGTTGTTGCCTGGCACCAGGCGGAAACTCTTCATAGACGCCTACGGTGGCCTCAGCAACATCCTCCAGGACATGGACAATCCCATGGGCAGGAAGCCGCCAAATGTGAAAAGTCATGAATGGATTATGCTGCAGAGAGTAGTCAATACCATGGAGAAGCGGAACACATCAGAGAAAGCTTCTGAACCATGTCCTGGAGAGGAGCCGAAGAAAGTTTCTCCTCCAGAGGAAGAGGGGTCGACGTCTTCTAAAGAAAAATCGACCAAGTACAAAGAAAAACTCATCGACGATGCCTGGGCTGTTGCCCAAAGTCTGTTGGAGAAGAATAAGGATGATGAGAAGAAGATGTGGGAAGAGATCCAGTGTGTCTGGGTGGAGATGCTCTGCTTCTCCGCTAGCAGATGCAGGGGGTATCTCCATGCCAAGGCATTGGGTGGAGGAGGCGAGTTCCTCTCCTATGTTTGGCTCACACTGTTCCACATGGGGATGGAGACCTTCACCGACAAGCTGCGCAGGGAGGAGGAGCCATGCAAAGAAGTTGAAGTTGGGAACAACGCCACCGCTCTACCGTCCACTCCCGACGCCTTCACCACCGCTCCGTCGACTTCTGAGATTTGCATCATCGACAGTGCATTCAGCACCGACGCTGGCGCTGCTCCATCGACTTCCGAGATTTGCATGGTCCAAGTCGACATGGTTTGACTCCTGGTCCAGGCCTAATCTGATTACTATTAGTAATTTGGTCTGCAAGTCTGTTGTGGGTGTGCTACTCTCTACTGTTCTTTCCTCCTCGTCTGTGTGTGTAATAAGAAGCTACATTATGTTGCTTTGTTTCCCTTACCTTTTACAAGGCTTTCCACTTGTGTAATGTTGTTTTCCGAAGCTGCAGTGAAATGTTTGAACGTTATGTTGCTTGTTTCCCTTCCCGTTTACAAGGCTTTCCACTTGTGTAATGTTGTTTTCTGGAGCTGCAGTGTAATGTTTGAACGTTATGTTGCTTGGCACATATTTTGTGATGATAGTGACCTTTATCATCTACGTTAATGTTGACAATAAATAACAATATATTGTGCCTTATTAAAACTGTACATATCTAATTAAATACTCCTTTGTATACCTGTGATTCTATTGGAAAGTGCATAATTGTGGAGGACCCGTCCTAGATCTGGCAGAACGTTTCCTGCGTTCCTGGTGATTCTCGTTGTTACCCGGCAAGCTGCTGGGAGCCCTCAGTCTCGCCTTCCGGCATGTGCTTTGACGCTGCCAAAGACACTAAGACATCCATGGCAGCAAAACCGATGCGGCGGGTTGTGGTAAAATCAATTTTTATTATTTCCTAATAAGGTGGCCTCGATCTAGTGCTTTTGTTCTCGATCTGGTCCTCTTTTGCCACTATTGCAGCTTGTCTAACTGGTCTAGACAGGAGATGACAAGAGGCGTGACGTGGCGAGGGCTGGCATGACAGGCGGACAGAAGTTGTAGGGATAAAGCTGAGACATCTAGTGCTTTTGTTCATTGATCTATTGTCTAGTCCTTGGTGCTCCAAATTGCCCGGCAACGGCACCACGGTGGTAGTCGAGCAAGGAGACATTTTACCCTTATGGACCAATCTAGCCGTAAGGTCGGTCCATTGTGCCACAAAAAGGCACAATCACATCACCTCACGTCCGGGCGCGGTGCGGTGACACGCGTGGCTCCCCCATGTTTCCCCTCAACTTCTCACAAATAGAACCAACTAGCTCCCTATTTAAGTTATGCACTCTCTCAGTGAGTGTACCATGTGGTACTAATCCCACTCCACTTACCATAAATGTGTGGGCCTTTAGAGTTTCCTTGATTAATTGCTATTTAACTAATGGGCCAAGCCCAATTAATCTAACAAAGTCTTCCCGCCCCCGCTAAAATCGCTTGACCATCATGATCACGAATAATAAAACCCCAGCTGCCCTGCAATGTCTCCTGGATAAACGAACCATCTGCATTAATTTTCAAAAATCCCTGTGGTGGGGCTTTCCATCTTGGTATTATCATCTCTTTAGGCACTGACTGCTTATCGTTCTTTATTCCTAGATCCCCCAGGGGCCCCAGAACATCAGCTGCTACTGCATCTTCTAATAATCCTTTTTCACCTTTGTTTATTTTGTTTCTGACGGTCCACCATTTCCATAGCAAAAGAAAAAATTTGACACATATTTCCTCTTTCATATTTAGCACTTCTGTTATCATCTCCCAAGCCGAACTTTTCGCCATTGACATCTGCCGAATCGGCTCAAGGGAAAGAATATACCAGCAGTATTTGACCTTCTTACACTACAGAAAGCAATGGCCTCCATCTTCATCAAAACGATGGCATACTGGACATCGTGTATCAAGCAGAATCCCTCTACGGCTTATGTTCATTTTCAGAGCCAAACTGTTACGTGTCAATCGCCAAATAAAGTGTTTTAACTTTTGGTGGACATGGAATTTTCCAAATTAAAGCTTGCGCCAAACAGCTCTTGGCTGATTTTTCCGGTTGCCATTATCACTACTCTCACCCTTCTGACGGCACTTCACCCGTTGTTTCTCATCATCCAGCACATGATAAGCACTTTTAACCGAGAATAGGCCTCTTCGATCAAATGCCAAGCCAAGATATCATCGTGACCTGGGTTAGTTGGAGTTGCCAGAATTCGGCAGACATCATCTTCCCAAAACACATCTCGAACCATCTCCTCCCATGTGCCTGAAACCGGGTTCAAAAGTTCCTACACTTTTGTCAACAAAATATGTCCACGAGGAGTGATTGGCCGCCTTGTCACACCATGTGCATCCATGGGTCCTCCCAAATTTTAATTTGAGACCCATCACCCACTCTCCAGATCAACCCCTTCCTTCAAGGCTTTGATCCGCTCGGAGTCCCTTTGTGGTAGTGGCGATATGCCGTTTCCCTCCCTCCTCTGACTGCCTCCACATCCGCCGCTGCCGCCGCCCCCTACCAGCCCTCTCTCCGGCGCCTTCTCGGCGATGAGGGTGGGGGGTCCGGTTCCTCCTTCCGTTCTCTACCTATAGTCTTTTCTACTTTTTCTTTTTTCGCCTACGTATGGCTAGTCTCGGCCGGGTCCTTCCAATCGCCGCCCGTTGCCATCACCGCCCGTGTTGGCGTTCTACCTCGTCGACGGTTGCTTCTACGCCTCGGTGAGTTTGACAAATAAAGTAACTACCGCCGCTCCTCGGCTACATGGCTCTGGTTTTAGCTCAGTACCCGGGACCTTTTCTAGCGAGTTTGGAGGAAGTGCGAATTGGGTACAAAGTATAGCCCTCTGTCCATATATATGTGTATAGGCTGCGGTTATGTGCCATATAGGAAGGGTGGGTCCTATATCCGACGACTTAGCGCCCCAACTTGTTAGGCGAACCTGTTGAAAGGCTTCATAGTGAACCCTCCCGACCGTCCTTGGAAGAGGGTTAAGAGGCTGATCACCTCGGGCAAAAGGGCAATTCACGGCTCATAGATCTCGTCTCCTCCACTCCAACTCCCCCCACCCCACCCCACCCCACCCCCATCCGCCTTTCGCCGAGATCCGCCCCCATCCTCTCCGTGTAATGCGCGCCGCTTTCTCCTCCTCTCTCCGTTCCCACCTTAAGCCTCTGTCCTTCAAGCAGCTGTCTATATCCCTACCGCTTGCTCGGGAAGACCCCGCGCCACCGTCACGGTAACGAGCCTCCCATCGGCTCCGACGACGACGAACAATTACCGGCCGACGCCGTTTTCTTCCTCATCTTTGGGCGTTGGCGATATTTTGGCGAAAGTTGTCGTCGACCACTACAAGCTTCCGCTTCATGAAGCCCTTCTCGCACCACCGCAACTATGCGCCCTCGGGATCTTTGGCTTGTAGCTCGCCCGGCGAGCTACCGGCGTGGGTTTCTAGATCTAGATCTAGGGGTCCTTTCTTTAATTCGCTCCTTTTCCAGGGGCCTTTGTGTAAGACTTCTGCTTTATATTAATATATGAGTTGTTTTTCTGTCAAAAAAAGGCTTGGATTCCTCTCGGAATACTCCGCCCGGCGTATGATATGTCCGGTCTCTCTTTGGCCTGTAACAAAGAAATTTTTGCGCCATATTTTGCCATCAGTAAACGAGCACACAAGGATTCCGGGATCTGCAAGATCCTCCACCCCTCACGTGCCAGCATTGCTAGATTAAATAGATGTAGATCTCTATATCCAAGTCCCCCCTTCTTCCTTTCTTCTACACATATCCTCCCAATGCATTTTATTCTCCTTATCTTGTTGTGCCCACCAATCTATAAAACTTATGTTTGCAACCCACACTAGCTAATTCTCTTGACATGCAAGCACGCCACCTCACCATCCCACTAACACCCCACTAGCATGCCACCTCACCAGCCCACTAACCCTTCTTTGCGCCATCGCCATCAACATGCCCCACATGTCTATGGGCATAAAAAAGTTATAACTCATGAACCAAAAAAATAAATCAAATTCTGATTACACCATTAAATTTATTTTAATAAATCATTAAAAACAAGATCTCACATGTATATATTTTGATAAAATTATAAGTGGGACCCATTGGTATAGAGAAAAAAGAAAAAAATAAAATAAAAAAAGGAAAAGAGATGAAAGAAAAAGAATATTGTAACTCACGTGATAGTAATATTGTAACTCATAGAATTCTCCTTCATACTCGCAGCAACGCGCGGGGAATCCACTAGTATCTACAAATCATCCTGCCCATTTCATCGCAAAGGGATTTTGTCAAGTCAAAACATGACACTGTATATGAAGGAATTGCTTGTGCCACTGCCTTAATATTTCTTTGCCTGCCTTCGAAAGAAGCTTTTCCTTCCACCCCTGAATATGCTTCCAAAGGGGTTCTTTTAGGTAAGAAAATAAACTAGCCTTGGATCTGCCCATATATACTGGTAAGCCTAGATATTTTGCACTCGTAGATTCCTGCGTTAGTTCTAAACTTTGCATAAAGAGTACCCTATCCTCCGCTTTAGTGTTCTTACTAAAACAATTGAAGACTTCTCTTTGTTTATTTTTTGCCCCGAGCACGTCTCATAAATTTGTAGAACATGCCACAAATGGACTGCATTAGCTTCATTTGCTTTTAGGAGAAGTAGCAAGTCATCTCGCAAACAAAAGATGAGTAATGCTTGGGGTCCTGCACATATAGTAACCCCTTCAATACTTCCTGTAGCCTCTGCCTCATTTATCAGGCTTGAAAAACCTTCAGCACACAACAAAAAGAGGTACGGTGATAATGGATCTCCTTGTCGTAAGCCACGAGATGGGATGATTTGTTCAGTCATTCCACCATTCACTATTTTTCGATATGTCACAGTTGATATGCACCTCATAATTATATCAACCCACCTGTCATGAAATCTCATTTTCCTCATTATCTTCTCCATAAAATACCATTCCACCGGATCATATGCTTTGCTCATATCGAGTTTCAAGGCTGCATATCCATCGCCTCCACGTCTTTTTGTCTTCATAAAATGATTCATCTCATAGGCAATAAGCACATTGTCGTAATCAAGCGCCGGGAACAAAAGCACTTTGATTTTGGGAGATAATATCGGGCAGAATAAATCTTCAAACGATTGCAAAGAACCTTCGAAGCAATTTTGTATACAACATTGCATAAACTTATTGGACGCAAATCTTTAAGTTTCTCAGGATTTCGCACTTTAGGAATAAGGATTACCTCTGTATCGTTCCATGAAACTGGCATCGGCCCACCCTCTAGGAAATTCTTCACTTCTCTAGTGACATCACCTCCTATTGTTTCCCAAAAAGATTTATAAAAAAAAGAGTAAATTGCACTCACGATACAACAACTATCCAAGTGGATGCATTTTAGTCTAACATCTTGTAATTTGTTTGATTTAATACAACAACTATCTAGGTGTGTGCAAGTTGGTCCAACATCTTCTAATATGTTTAATTTGATGCAAGAACTTGGATCATTGGTGCATATACGGTCTAAACATTGTCATAGGTTTATTAAAGTCTCGCTCTCTAGTCCTTTATCAATTCTTTTGACAGTGCAACTCCTTCACCATCTTATTTTTTATGTTTATTTACTACATCTTTTTTTCTTACTACGTCCTTAAAATTTTATCAATTGTTTCTTTTTTTTCTTTTCTATTTCTTTTTTTTTTTTTTTTTGGCTTGGTAAACCTGTACAAAAATTTGGTTTGTTCTGTTATAATTAGAACTAGACCAAAAAAAAAAAAAAACCAAATTCTGTCCATTCTTTTTTAAAAAGAACCTCTCGGATCATGATCCGTATGGAATGGACAACCCCGTATCAATTTTAGCAAGCCTTGAATGATCATAGGTTAGGGATGGAAATAATATTATAATATAGAAAAAAAAATAGCTAGTTTGATTGGTTTGTTTGGTTATAATGGGAACCAGACAAAAACCAAAACCAAATATTCCATCCATTCTTGTTTTTAAAAATAATCTTAGACCCTGATTCTAATGCAAAGGACAACCACACATCAATTTTAGCAAGAGGACTATAGTTTAGGGATGAAAAAATATTATAATATAGAAAGAAAAATAACTAGCTTGATATTTTTATATTTATAAAATCATGGAAGCTTTTATATTTAGCCAAAATTAAATGGTGTATAGTAAACCATTCAAGCTGAGTGATGGACGAGAATGATAAGCATATGGGTGTGTAGCTTCCAATGACGGTAATTAAGGGTGTATGAAGGCATGTTACAATGCGTGGACCATATATGCACCAATGAACCAAGTTCTCGTATGCAATTAAACATATTAGAAGATGTTGGATCCGATCAACATGCGCACTCCTATATAGTAGCTATATTAAATTCAACAAATTACAAGATGTTGGACTAGCATGCACCCACTTAGATAGTTATTGTATTATGAGTGTAATTTACTCTATAAAAAATTGCAGACATACCATCATCCCCGGGCGCCTTCAAATTGCCAATACCATCCAGTCCATTTTTTATTTCTTCATCTCAGAAATTCCTTCATTAAAAAATCATTCATCTTCCTGTAACTTCGGGGCCGTGACACATTGCAGTAAATTCTCTGTGCCACTACCTGCATGAGAAGTGAATAGATCCCGATAAAAATTAGTCACAAGCTAACAAAGATGTCATCCTCCGCTTCCAACACTCGCCCATCCTCCAAATAATCCTTCGACTCTATTTCTACGCTTCCTATCTGTTGCATACTGATGAAAAAATTTTGTATTCTTGTTTCCTTTACTTAGCCAATGCACCTTAGCCCTCTGTCTCCAATACAGATTCCTTTGCTCCTCCAACCTTTCCAACATAAATTTGAACAGATCTATCCGTCCCCGCAACCTTAGCATCAATTGGCCCTCGACGCCTCTCCTCCAAGGCTTTTCGAGCTCTCTCAATTCTCTTCTCTAAGTCACCAAGGATATTCCTACTCCAATCTTTTTAGATCGATAGCAACATCTTGTAACGCCACACGTGCCGTTCCTCCCCCCCCCCGCATGTCCATCCATAATTTCCAAGAATTTTCCACAATCTCACCACATTTGTTGTTCCTCTTGCACGCAGCCTTTGCCTCAAACCGAATAGAGGATTATTTTTTTTTCTCTCGAGACAGGTTGCACGTTGTCCCATTCGGGCCTCCAAAATGACCGATCAATGATCGAAATGCTTCAATCTCCATTAGTTACTTTGAAAGTCGGGAACCGAGCCCTCCATGCACCATCAGCCACTACCCGATCCAAACGTTCATGAACATAATGCTAATCGTCGTGATTATTATTCCACCAAGTGAATGCTTCGCCCGTGTAACCTAGGTCCGTCATACCACAATCATCCAGCGCCTCCTTGAACGCATCCATACAGGCCTGTGATCTTGGAGGTCCTCCTTCCTTTTCACATCCTAACAAAATTTCGTTAAAATCACCCATACACAGCCAAGGATGACGCCTTGCTGCATTTAGTGTTCTTAGAACTTTCCATGACAAAAATTTTTGGTCCGTCCTTGGTTCACCATAGAAACCCGTGATCGGCAAGATCCTCCTCCTCGGCAGAACCTTCCGATGATTGTGGCTCTCCTTCTCTTCATTTTCCCCGCCCTTTTCGGTGATTTTATCCGGAGATCCCCTCCAAGAAGGAGCATCACTCCTTGAACCCAAAGCATTGTTCCTCCATGCTCCACCACGTCCACCCCCCTATGCAAACCCTCTCTAAACTCCCGTTCTGCCTCCATCACCATTGAATCTTCTTGTTGGTGGAATAAACCTTAGCTCTCTACAAAACGCCTTAGTCCCCTTCTTTCTCACATTCATCTGACATACTTTGTCCGTATGCCCAATTATACCACATATATAGTAGCAAAAATCGAGAAGGAATTCATACGACAAAAGGACACCATCTCGTCATCACACCCTTCTCCCAAATAAAACAAAGACACCGCAAGATCAAAGGCTCGCGGATATCCAGCTTCACTTTCATCCGTAAGAATCGCCCACGAGAATCTCATCTAAATTAGAATCAACTTTCATCTCCATAAATTTACCCACCTCATCACCAATCACGACCCATAGGCAAATTAGTGATCCGAACCCAAATTGGAATATAGGTGAACTCAATCTCATCAAGGGTTTTAGATCCATCAAAGTCTCGTCACCACTAGCAATTCATTTGACACCATCCATGGCCCCTCATCTAGGGCATTCCTCTTTCCCACTGCGGCCAAAGTTGAGGAGGAAAAATTGTCTCCCAAATCTTTGCAATCGGTACCTCTCATCGGACACCAGACCCACCCCAAAGCCTTCTCGATCACTTCGGACGAACACTTCTCTCGAAAAGCGCTTTTTGCAAAAATCCTTCTGCGAGACAACTTCTGTCTTCCCCTGCTCCTCAGATCCTCCCCCAATAGGCACCTTCTTTTTCTCCGCCGCCGACAACGTACTGCAGCCCCTTCATCAACTCAGACATTTTCTCCATGGCGACCTTACTAGAGATCGGCTAATCGCCAAAGCCCTAGAAAAAAAATTGCGATGAAAACTAGGGCTAGAAGTTGTTTGTGGCTGGACTCCAAACGAAGAATTGATCGTGGACACAAAGGGATGGGACTGTGAACTCAAAACCCTGAGATCAATACGGGATTAGAGCAAGGAACAAGAAAGATTGAAAGAAAAGATGTGGAAACCTAGACCGTCTAGGATACAACTTCGAGTCGCCGGTACGCAGTGCACCGAGACGTAAACTCTTGAGAAGAACGTGTTTGGAAACCATCATTGTGCTGATTAAAGTTCTCCGACAGTGTGGCCAAAACTGCAATGTTGTAAACTTTATTTTGGCCCTAGCTGCAACCTGCAATAGATACGATGGTTACCCTCTTGAAGGAGTTCTGGCCTATATAGGCCAGCCCACCAGTAACTTACCATTAGGCCCAGTAGCCAGACAGTTGAAGACAACCCTCCCACTCTGCAAATATAAAAAAAAAAACTTCACTATACTGTAACTAAGCCAAGCCAGATGGAAAGTAGTATAGTACTACTCATTCTTAGTAATCTGGAGTAATTCAGATAGCCCTCCCTAGTTCAATTCGTTCCTTAAGACAAGTTTTGCTGTGACAAATTCTATGTGATAGACAGCCAATAGTTGGAATGTTGGTTGCTAGCTTAAATGTGACAGATGCATAAGTAGACGAAGAACCAGGACATGCTTGTTGCATAGTATAATAGTCCAGTACGTACTATTGGATATTATTGAATTAAATTGACAAGAATGTTTCTTGAGACAGACATCGTCTAGGCTTTGTTGCTGTAATAAAAAAAATGTGAATTGGTACATGGATGTTCCAAATAACATTAATCAGCATATCAGGCAATTAAGCTTAGCACAGAAGATGAATGGCAAAAACTAGAATCCGCAAAGCTTTCAGGTTTGAGCGCCTCTGCCTTTCAGCAGAGTGGCAGGTCAGGTGGCGGCGCCTCTAGAGACTCCAATTCCCCAACGCCGTCGTCCACCAGAAACACCACGGTAAGGTCCCAGGTGATGTGCACATCCAGGCGGTAGTTGCATCAGCTAGACCCCCAGATTATTAGCCACAAACCGGATGACCGCCCACCTGTTCACCAACACGCCCACCGTGCACTACTACATAAAAAATTTCACAAGGTGTTTCGATTTTTAATGCGGCGGTTTTATAAAAAACGTCATGGTTAATGTCTCGATGATAAACCATGATAGTTTTCAATTAGTTGTGGCGGTTATAGAACCGCCACACAAAATTGATTAACCATGCGATTTTGTAAAATAACTGTCACGTTAATTTATAGCCACAATCAGAGCCCAAATAGCCCATCTCGGCCCGCTTCATCTCACATAGAATATATATATATATATATATATATTGGGGCTCTTGGGCTTCACTCACCAGCCTACTCTCTCCCTCACTTCTTCCTCACTCTCTCGCTCACTTCACTCACCAGCCACTTCTCCCTCACTCTCTCCCACACTTCCATTGGTCACGCTTAGTCTAATTCTCTTCGCTCCTCTTGTTGGTTCTCATACCTTCCATTTTGTGTCCTTGGAACAAATGTGTGGTGCTCGATCGAAGTTGCTGACCTTTATGATACAATCAATAATTCGATTTATTTTCAATTAGGCCACCCGGATCCCATGAGTGAATAGAAAGTTTGATCTAGGTTGCTATACTTGAGACCCATTTGGGAGAGTTAGGATAGGCTAGAAGAACATCAAACGAAGATAAATCTGGAGCATGAGAAGACAAGGAGTTAGAACTGAAGTACTGTAGGGTGACTTCTCTCTATCGGCTGCAATTTGATGATGTTGTATGTCGATTTGTGCAGCAAAGCGCGCTCTCTTGGCGGGCGACGCTTCCTTCCGTCGGCTGGCCATGGCCTCTCCCTTCTCTCTAGTACGGGCATTCGCTTCTCTTTACGTTCGCATACAGCCTCTCCCCTTTTCTGCCCGATGGTGATTTTTCTATCGGACAAGGCTACAAAATTGACGCGTTGGGTGGGGACTGAAACTGTTCGCTTATGCCGGTCTTTGGAGGACTCTCGCAAAACAGCATTTTGTGAGCCCAACAAGTATTTCAATGCACATATTGTGAGATGTTGAGACAAAGGTCTCCGTTATTATGATATTTTCTAGGGAGCTAGTGGATTTCATTTGGACTTTTTTACAGCCTTCTTGCTCTCTAAGTAAGCGGTAGACATCCACAAGTCCCTAAGGTAGTGCCGCTCCCCGATCTTGGTCTCAGGGGTCTCACTTGACTCAGTGAACAAGGCACAGGCCTGGAAGACCTGTGATTGGGTCTCGACGACCTGTGACTTTAGCTCGGCGACCGACTTCTGGTGTTCCACATCCATTGTTCGATGGCTCTCCTCCAAACGGTCCAGGCGCTCTCAAGTGATTATATATATATCATACCTCCACGCCCGAAAGCATCGGCCGCGGCCAATTTAGACATTGCATCATAGACGGCACCTCGAGCACTGCGCAATCCCGCATTCGATGCAATTAGTTATTATGTTTAACTACATTTAATGTTCATGCATGCGTCAAAAGACTTCGATGTGATAGGAAATCTTAAAACGGAAGTAAAAGTGCTTGTATAGTAGATACCGGGCTCAAGAGAAGCCCACCAATCCCCGATGAAGCCCTTGAACTTCTAGAACTTCTCGCTTGAGGAAGAGTAAGGTCTCTCGCCATGCCGGATGACGAAAAAGTAAGTGCGTTAACAGTTGTCACCAAAAGAGAATCTAAAAAGGTGAAAGCAGGGAAAAATAAGCTTAGTGTAATCAATGCCACATTAAACCATGATAACATAAGAAAGAAACGATAAAATCACAAAGAAAAACTACCTCCACTTTGTAAATGAATTATGCAAATTGGTCACCAAAAGGAAAATGAAACAGGATTCAAGTGACGAAAAAACTGCACAGTCTAGACAAAAACATGAAAACCTAACCAAATTATTTACTTCCATTAATTTCACCGTACCCTTTGCATTAATATTCAAGCAATGCATAACCGGACCACCAGGGAAAATCATTAAACATATCCGCTCAGGTATTCTATAGACCAGTCAACAACTAAATTAAACAAGTCTAAATTGTGAAGAAAATTTCAAGAAATAAGACAATAGGGTTTAAAAGTTTTAAAAGCAGTTTGTGCAAATGGATTTTGGGAATGATTATGTTAGGCAACATACTTAGATTGGACATTCGATAAACATACTTAGATTGTATTCTTCACCCAACAGAGCACAGCTTAGATTCAGCACATGTAACAACATAACAACACTTACCAAATAGCCTTAAGTTTGTAATAAAAAGGCCGGACAGGACATAGAAACTGCCTCTGAAAGCAGCATTTCAAAGGTTGGCATGGATCATGCAAATATGGACCCATAATTAGAGTCCTGGGTGGCCATAGTTATGGGTTTACTAGGGTTAGGTTATGAGGAACAAGTAATGACTTGCGAACTTGTGAGTGGTACACACAAAACAACAAAACTAGCTGCCATATGGGTTTACTAGGTTGATGTTAACATTCACATCCAGCATCACAATGCCATCAAAGTAAATAAAGGCCATGCCCAGCACTGAGAGCATCCCACACTATGTAGGGTCTGGGAAAGGTATTAGCAGCAAACTAGTCAAATATCAATAGACAAAATCAATAGATGACCCTACATCTAGGGTGATTTGGTCTTTGCAATAAACACTACTTCTCCTATATCAGTGTAATTTTTTTTCCAAATTAACAAATATCCAAATAGCCCAAAGTTTTTGTGTTTCAGATGTTATGTGGAGTCCAGTTTGCTGATTCTACTTTAGTTTTTGCCACATGGATTGCATCTCCTATACCCTAATTTAGATTTTCATACTACTTCTCTATTCAATAAAGTTTCCATAGCCTATTTGCTTCTAGCACACAACCGGTGATGATCAATTTGTGCTTCATGCCCTGGCTCCATGCAGGGACAACATGGGAGTGAGCAATGGGGGCAAGCTAATGATGCAGCATAACTCACGTTCAGTGTTGCTCCATTTGAGCCTGGTCACATTGCAGATTCCCCTACCCATGGCAAGCGATAAAGTAAGGGTTTCTTTAGATTCAAGCCATTGCAATTTTTCGATGTTGGAGATCTGCCATTATAATTCGGGTATTTTGAGATCTGCCATTACAATTCTAGGACTCTCGATGCCTGCCATTTTCTACGCATTCGAGCTGGTTGGGCCCACTGTCGGGCCCAGGTACTTCTGTATGGACACGGATGCCCCTCGGTTTACAAGCGCTCGCCAGACCGATTCCGTCCGTGACTTTCTTCCCCATCGAAACCACCGCCCGGCAGGCAGGCACCGGCCGGAGTGCCCACATCATCGGTAGCCCCGCCCCTGCCGGCGCCCACCACCGCCGGAGGTCCCTGAGCGGCCGCACCCAGGAGGACTGCCCGCCCCGGCGGGCGCCCCCATACGCTGGGCGCCGCGCCCCAGCTTGCTCTGTTCGTTGGTCGTGCTGCAATGGCCCTGCTCTGCTTGCTCTGTTTCAGTGACTGTGAACCTGTGTGTGCTGCAATGGCCGTGATTGCAGTGGCCGTGCTGCAATTGAAAGAACTGAAGCCTGCATTTGACAAGAACATGCAGATTGTACATGCATGTGTGGTTGTACGTCACTGAAACATTGAAATGCGATGTGTTTCTTGGTTCAAATGAAATCATTGAATGTGTGTATGTGGCTGTGTGCCATCAGACTTGAAATGAAATGTATGTGGTACCATATATATGCCATTTTGGCATCTGGCCACTTGAAATGCAACACATATATATGTCAAATCTGCAATTTCATTGACAGCCAATTTTAAATGCCATTTAGGCTAATTCTAGATCAGGTTCAAAGGCCATATACGACACTTACATAGCCAAGCTGCCATTTCGGCCAGTACAGAGTAGGTTCAGTCCCAAACTCGCTGCATTTTTAATTTCATAGTCACAGTTTTCTACTAGCTGTTTTTGTCAGGTCAGCTAGCTTAGCTGCGATATGATTAGTGCTAGCTTGGCGGGAGCATGGTGGCGAGGGGCTCCCGGCGATGGTGGTCGAGCGGGTGGCTGTTTGCTAGGGTTTGGGAGGAACACGGGAGAGAGATAGCGAGGTGAAGGGGCCAAGGAGGATGTGCTGGGCCGACGGACCGCAGAGGTGAAGGACAGCCGTGTAGCTTGGACTGAGGAACCAGGTCGCTGGGCGGCTAGCCGTGGTGACTAACATCTGGGACATCGACGAATGCAAGAGGACGTGGCGGGACCGTGTCAATTGGGTCAAAATGACGAGCGTGCAAGCAGAGCGGGCGGCTCGGATGACTTGGCAGCTCGGGCAGTCAAGACCGGTGGCATGCGTGGGAGGTTTGGTGGTTTGGCCCTCAAAAGCATCGGTGGCGGTTTTTCATGGTTTGGGCCTCAAAACCACGGGCGCGGGTTTGGGGTTTGGGCCTCAAAACCATCGGTGGCAGGTTTCGCGGGTTTGGCCTCAAAACTCGGGCGGATGTTCCGGTGAACGGAAGGACGGCGTGTGGCGGCTTCTAGAAGATTGCGTGGAGCAATGCTACAAATGAGGAGGCAGGTGTCCGTCGGATCACAAGATATCTAAGTCCAACCATTGTGCCCCTGGCTAAGTGGTTTTGGTAATTGTATCAGTAGGGGTAGGATGGTCATTGTGACCAAGACTATAAATAAAGAAGGCAGCCCTCCATCTCAAGTTGGCTCTCCAGTCTATAGTTCATCCATTAGGGTTTCCCAGTCTCTAGTCTGCTTGAGTCTGAGAGGTCCAGACATTTTGAGATTGATTGTTCGTAGGAACCACACCCCTTAGTGTGTGCATGCCCTCTGGGCTTTTCGGATCCATGGATCATGTCTATGTGATGTGTTTTTGCTTTGTGATTTGGGTTCTTGTACTATGATTTTCGTCATTCTTCTCTTCCCCTCTTCTAGAGTCGATTCTTTCATCCTTGGATCGTTGGAGCTCGTTCTTCTTGTAGTGATTTGTTCTACGTCAAGAACCTAAGTGATTCACCAAAGGATCTCCGTTAAATCCTCTCAAATCTGTAGATCGGTCCACGTTTAGGTCTAGAGTTCGTGTTCTTCGTGTTCTTCACTTGATCTGAAATTTCTCTCGTTTCTCTCGTTCAATCTCAAAATTTCTTTGGGGGATTTGGTCACCTACATGTCTAGATTACCTGGACCAAATTTTGTGACCTGAGATGGAGATTTGATTGAGTTTTGATTCGATTTTGTATGAGGCATTCTTGAGCTCGTTCTCGGGTTTTCTGTTTCGAGGGCACCGGACGTTGCACCGGATGCACCACCCATGCGTCCGCTAGCTCGATCATAGCCCAGATTGAACTCGTGACTCGGAGTTTCTGTTTGAGATGCTTGCTCCGTGTGTCCGCTCGTGCGTCCGCTGCTCGCTGTCGTGCATCCGCTGCCCTTGCGGTTTTTGGGTTCGTTTCATGAACAACACCGACGCTACCGGCCGACGCGCCCACCTTTGCCGAGATCGGTGCGTCCCGTTGCCCTCGAGCAGGGTTTCGGTAAAACCATCGCGACACTCCGCCGACTTGCTTGTTGAACTTGCTAAGTTTAATACTTCACGCATAGCACCTCGCTACCAGTTAGCGTCGTGCTACTCATTCTTGTGAGAGTTTTTTCGAGAGTCTTGGGGTTTGTGATGTCGAGTTCTCAAAAGAGTGAATGATTTTTGAGGCTCCTATTCACCTCCACTCTAGTCGCCTTTTCGGTCCTTCGAAGCATGTATGTTTTTTGAAGAAAACTACGGCAACCGGGGAGGTTGCCTGAACTTTATTGATATATCACCAAATAATTACAGGGAGAGCTGTTATTTATACAAGCCGACGAGGCTGGAACAAGAAGCGAGAAAGAAGAGGTAAAAACAAAAGCAAAAACTATCTAGAATCTAATCAACAAGACTAGACTAGCATTAGGAAGCAAATCAATCGGACCACCGCAGCGAAGGTTTTTTTCATCGCCTTGTTGCACCCGACAGCCCAAAGATGCGGATCATCATGACATCGCCGAGCAATCAGATAATTAGCCTCATCTTCTTGTTCAAGACCTTCGACTCGGCACTTCCATATATTCCATAGGACACGATAAGCAAGGTGCGTCGAACCCGAGCATTACGTTCTTGGAGGGGATTGAGCGTCCCGAGAGAGCTTCAATGGCGTCGTCATTGCTTGGAGAGCCGGGCGAGATCACAGCCGATGGAGCCCCGTAAGGATGAGCTGCGATGGCGGTGGATGAAGAGGTGGGCACAGCTTTCATTTTCAACACGTAAGGGGCACACCCCATCGGAGCGCATGTTACGATGATGCAGTCTAGCATTGGTGCTCGACGCCTCGCGGTGAAGGAGCCAAAGAAAGAACTTACACTTCCCGGGGGCATAGTTGTTCCGGATAGCGTAAGCAAAAGCATCATCGGGGAGAGAGTCGAAAGCAAGGAGGTAAAATTCACCGGTGGTTGGGGTGCGACCAGATTTCCTAGAGACACGAGAGTCGGGCAAGTCCGGGGAGAGGACAACAGACGACATGAGAGCTTGAAGCTCTAGGAGTTCTTCAACAGCGGCATTGGTAAGACGTGGCTGAAGGTGCGGGAAGAGTTCGTCGGAAGAGAGAGCGTGCGCAACCGAAATGTTGGGCCTCTTAGCATGGGAGAAGAGAGCGGGGAAGGATACAGCGTGAGCGTTTGGGAGCCACACCACAAATCAAGCCGTAAGGCTGTCATCGTGCCGCTGCCCACAAATACTTTTGTTTCATTGCGAAAGGCAGGAAGCTCGGTCATAATGTCATTCCAAACCGAAGAGGTAGCGGGTCCGAGTCACCAAAGTCGCGATCATCATTCCATCCATATTTGTTGCGGCCACTCAATCCAGGGGAAGGAGGGGCACAAAGGGAATTTCAGGAGAAATTTTTTCAGCATGCTCTTGTTTTTCTTTTCTAAATCCGGGATACCTAGCCCACCTTTAGCCTTGGGGAGGTTGACGCCGGTCCAGCCACCTTGCATTGGCCACCTTTACATTTGTTTTCTCCGGTCCAAAGAAAAGAACGCCGACGGCCAATCAAGCGCCAATGGTAGACGAAAAAGAAGGAGAGCGACATAGGGTAGACGACACGAGAGGACGTAAACGCAAAGAACAAGAGTAGCACGACCCATCTCGTTGAGAAGATGCCCACGCCACCCGGCAAGGTATTTATCCGAACCGGCAATGTATGGCCGGAAGTCGAAACTCGGAGCTTGGAAGTAGAGAGAGGTAGACCAAGGTAGGGTTGAGGGAAGGAGGAGACAGGGGCATTGGAAAACATCCGCAAGATGGGCAAAGCAGAATTCTGGTCGAGGCAAATAGGAAGGAAGGTGCTTTTTCAAAGTTTATGTGTAAACCGTGGCAGAGGAGAAGAGCAAGAGAATGGATTTGAGAGCAAGAAGCCGGGACTCGCTAGCTTTGAGAATGATCAAGGTATCATCGGCGTATTGGAGAACCTGACAAGGGGCGAGGCGAGAATGGGGTGCTCAAGAATATTGTCGTACCGAAGCATCACAGAGGAGCTGTTGAAGGATATCAAAGAACAAGAATAAAGAGGTAGGGGGAGAGTGGGTCGCCTTGTCTAAGTCCCTTTTACATTTAATCCACCGACCCGGCACACACCGTTAAGAAGGACGGCGGTTTGGCTAGTAGATAACTACTACAAATAGGGGATATAGTAACGCCAACTTGTGTTACTATAGGTTGGAAAAAGTACTACTAGCTTTGTTAGTAACACATTTTATTTTGTGTTCCAATTGCCTATGTTACTATAGACTGGTTTATTGTAACACATTATACTTGTCTACAGGAACACTTCTTTAGTGTTACAATGATTTTTGTTGTAACACTTTTTCGTTTCTACAGGAACACTTGTTTAGTGTTACAATGATTTTTGTTGTAACACTTTTTCTTTCTCTAGTAACACTTCACAATATGATAGAGTACATAGTTTGCAACACATTTATTTATCTATTGGAACATTTGTCTTGTGTTACAGGGATGTCGAGTTGTAACACTTTTTTAGTTCTAGTAACACATGTATGCGTTATGTAGAGCACAATATGGTTTGCAAAATATTTGGATTGTAACACCTTTTTATATCTATTGTAACACTTTTTTATTTCCATCGTAACATATTCAGATTATGAAACAAATATTTATTTCACTTATACATGTGGCACACGGATTATTATATAATCACACAAATATGACACATTGCAAAATCACATAAACCACACATTTCCATAATCATACATGATCCATGGATTGTAGAAATGATTTCAAACATATAGTTGTTGTTCAAAACAAATCATAATATATGTACATAACGATGTGGTTCGAGAGAGCAAACACACATAGTCCATATTAGAAAGAAAAATTCAAGAACTAGCTAGGATTCCTAAAGTCCATTTCTTCTTCTTGTGCACCTTGATGTAGGAATTCAACCATTAATCACTTCAACCTGTAAAAAGAAAATGTAAGTTGTAACATTACAAATTAAGCCACAAATGTACATTGATGTATATTTAGGAAAAGTCGTTTTTGAACATACAAACATCGAAGGCCAAGCAATTGGGACTCCTTGGACTGGAGCATCACCAATATTGTTGCACGCAGGCATTGACCTCACTAATGGCTCATCATTTGATATAGGATGATTGATACACACTTTGTATAATTGGTTTCCAGTCTTAACTCCCCCAATAATGGCTTCTGGATTAGAGCTCAAGAGAGTTCCACAGGCTACACAATAGCCTTTTTATGATGTTTTGAAGTCATTAGTAGCACCGTGGACCCAACCTACAAAAATTTGACATAATCTTTTAGTCACCAACAACCCTTAGTTGTACACAATGATCATGCAATTAGAAATACTGATATTATGTTCATCTACCTTCATTAGAGAAAGTTGTTTAGGTATTTGACGCTTGTAGCTTGTAGGCTTGTCACGAGCCACCTCCTGGTGTGCAATGTTCTAGTCTCTCTAGGCCATCTTGTGAGTGTCTAGGTAAACTTTTGCTCTATGTGGCTATTGTTTCTCAGGATCAGCTTGCCTCTGCAAAAATAGCAGTGAAGGAAAATTAAGAAGACTCATATATACATATTTTTAGTGAAGATGACTCACCATGTCCTCAGACCAACGAGCATAACCCTTTGTACCCGATGTATGTGTTATCTTCCTCATTTCACGACTTGTTTCTCTCCTTCAGCTGCCCAATCACGTTCAAGATTTATGGTCCAATTATCTACCACCATTGTTGCACAATCTAAACAAAATATAGCACTAGTAGAAAATTTAGAATAAAGATAACAAAATAGTAACAATTAGACTAAAGTTCATATGTGTAACGTTATTTGAACTTGAGGCTTGGCAACAAATAAAGTGCCACATTTCAGATAGAATGGTCAAGAGGATGACATATTAGCTTTATCTAAAATACTTGTGTTTTTGCTCAGGTATGTAAAGATTAGATGTTGTTGTTCTGCATGTACTCTGTTCAGAACATTGCCTAGTTGTGCTACGACTTACTCCGTAGATGGCAGGGTGTAAAAGCTAACTTTGAGAATACTTAGAGATATATTAAACTACTGAAGCCTTTATAAGAGCCATCTATATTCCAATGACTCTTGGTTTGAATATTTTTCAAGACACTGAATAGCTAAGAAGCTCCATCGTAGGCAGAGGATCAAGTGTGTACAAATGACTTCACTGATAGAGATAGCTGACTTCACTGAGAATTTTAAAATAAATAAAAACGTCATTAGGGCATATGACTGAATAGTTGACAAAAAAGTGGCATTTGGCAGGGCATAATATGACTCCAGCGCCGCAAGTTGTTGGCATGAAGAAAGCAATCAAAACTAATGTGTGATCAAGCACATATATAATAACTCAATGAAGTTCTAATATTGTTCCAACAGACCTGATACTATTAGGAAGCAAGCAATGGAGTTTATTCTAATTCTACATAAATGTTGCTCTGATGGCACTCTGGAAGCACAACAAATAAAGATTACTAAATTAAATTGTAAAAGATAGGAACATCAATGAACTCAAGAAGAAAAGAGAAGAGACGAGCAATACCATGCCGCTACTACACCATATAGTGATAGTGCTTACCTAGCGATTTGAAATCCCTGAAAATCACTGAAGACCATATAGGCCAAGTCGGCAAGGCCATATATATGCATACATAGTAGTGTAGGCCTAAGGCGAGGATAATGGGGAGATAAGTCGTAAGAGAGTAGGACCTTGGCATTGAGTACCTCGAGCGGCACAGGGTTCCGTGTCGGACTGGCCCAAAGGCAGCCCCGGGTCTGTGCCCTGTAGAGGAGCTAGGTTCCAGTGACGGAACAACGGCGGCGAGGGTACGGTGGTGCTTGTCCTGACTCCTGAGCACGGTGATGCCGCTGCAAGGGATGTGGGATGACATTCTTGAATCCATCTGCGTGGTGATGGATGTGATGGGGTCGCTTGTGAAGAAGGCTGGCGATTTGGGAATTCCAGGGGATTATGTTCTCGGAGCGGACGAGAAGAGATAAGTCAAGCACATACCTAGCAATCCGGCTGGACGGACGAACTGATCCAGCCACCAAGTGCATGGATCACCTGCCGGCGGTCGGTCCTCTCCGTATGGATCAGTAACCCAACGAGATCGCTCAACCGGCAGTTGGCCGCTTTGCCTCCGCTCCGTTCGCCGCCGCGCCGGCCCTGGATCCTGAGTCTTAACTCAGTTCGTGGGCATGAGGAGGGCGTTGGAGATTTTTCAGCTAGATCTGAGTATTGATATGACCAAGTCACCGGAGAGCGGCAAGTGTTTGGCGGCAGATGTATGTTCAGAAGGAAAATTTTGGTGTGAAATATTTCCCGTCAATCTTTTTTGGGGAAAACTAATAATCCGTATATCTTTCTACAAATTCTAGCACAAGTTGATAACACAAATCAATTCCTTTATTGGAATCGATTTTCTATTATATTCAGTACTAGTAGTTAAAAAATTTGATGACATCCGATGCAGTCCTTTACGTGTAAAAAAAAAAATATACTAATAGATTTCGCAATGTACAAATTACATTATGAGTAATGACACGTATGTTGGTTTGGTGATATTAACGTTAACCCACGAATGAAATTTATTATTATTATTATTATTATTATTATTATTATTATTATATTTATTATTACTACTACTATTATTATTAATGAAAAATAGTTCCTAGATACGAGTATTTTGGATAGATGATTTTAAATTAGAAAATTGTCAGCTATAAAGTTGCATAATTTCTCAAGATCTATAATTTTCATTTTGAAAGTTTGTACGTCCGAGGTAGTGTGAAAATTCACATTTCAAATATCAGAAGTGATATGCAAACTTTGTTTGATAGATTATTTTAAATCAAAAGGTTAATAATAACTATAAAATTGCATAGCTTTCCAATATCTACAAATTTTGTTTTGATCCCTTCGCCATTCGAGATCCTTAATTAACTGCCACTACACATTCACTTCTGGCTTGGAGGAAGGCCCAGGCCATGTGCCAAATACATGGAGAATACTAAAAAGAAAGAATATATACATTATGGCAACAAAATCAAGTGTCCATCATTTCGAGGTCTATTTTTTTTTTTTTTTTTTTTTTGAAGTTGATGATTAGAGTCCCAAAAGTGCTGAATGTGACGATTGTAGTCCCAGATAGCAATTTTCTCGTGCTAGGGAAAGCAACCGAGCAGGAGCAGGATTCGAAGACATCCGGATCCACCGCGAGTGGACATGCCCGTGCGAGTGTGGGCGAAGTGAAGAGTCTACCAGACGATTGCTCTATGAGTCTTTCTAACACTTGGACTGTAACATTATTTTGTGTTACTACAGGCCATATATTTGTAACATTATTTGTTCCATTTATGTGTTACAACGTAGTGCTCTATTGTAACATTTTGCTTGTAACACTAATTTTGTGTTACTAAAATTATTGTCAAACACATTTTTATGGAAGAAGTGTTTTGTGTTACAACCAAAGCTTGTAACACTCTATTTTGTGTTACTGTGATATTTCATTGGAACACATTGATGAATATGTTACAAGAAAGTGTTACAATAACTTTTGAGCTCGAACATCCAGGAGCGCCATTTGGGAGGAAAATTTTTGGCTTGCAGAACACGATCGAGAGCGTCCCATTCAATGGAGTCGAAAGCCTTACGAAAATCAAGCTTAAGAGCAATGGCAGGGATCTTTCGTTTATGGCAAGTTTGAACTAGTTCTGCGGCATAGACGAAGTTTTCAGAAATGCTTCTCCCTTTAATGAAGCCGGTTTGATCGGGGTGAACGAGGGAAGGGATTAGTGGTTGCAGGCGATTGGTAAGGGTTTTAGAGATAATTTTCAAGGGGCAAGACTGGAGGGAGATGGGACGAAAATGCTCGGGTCTAGTGACTCCAACTTTTTTGGGCAGGAGAACTATGTGTGACTGATTTATTCGAATGAGATCAGCATTATGGGAGTGAAAGTTTTCAAGGAGGGCCACGAGGGAGGGGCTGGTGAGGTGCCAAAGTTTCTTGAAAAAAAGCGGGCCCAAAGCCATCAGGACCGGGGCTTGAGTCATCTTTCATGCCCCGGAGGGCGTTTCGGATTTCGGCAACAGAGAAGGGGGCCTGGAGGGCCTCGGCTTGGAAGGAGTATGTATGTTGTTTCTCTTATGTCTGTTGTGACCTGGAAACAAGGTCTATTTAAGACATGAAACATACATAGTTATCCAAAACAGCATGCAATTTAATCCCTTTCAAAACAAATACAGATGTACCACAACTTTCTTATTGTTTTGAAAGGGCGGCAGAGGGGAGATAGGCAGGCCGCCACGCACTCCGGCCCGTCGGACCACCTGGTGCGCATCTGCCGTGCCTCACGTTGTAGCTGCATGACCCGGTTCACGACGCTCACCTCCACCGTTGGGCCCGGGAACTCCCCGTTCATCCGAGCCGTGTCACTTTCGCCACCTTCACCAGCAGGCAACGAACATGCATGCACTGATCCTACTTGGCATGCAGTTCGATTGATCAGTTCAGACTCAGTCACATTACCACCAACTCATGGTACTGCTAGCTCCTTGGCAATGGCGAGCTGGGAGCAGAGGAGAAGTAGTGCAAGGGCGGCAGCGTGTAGAGCAGGGAGGAGTACGACAACGACGACGAGCTGCTGCTTGAGGCCGGTTTACATGCCGAGTGATGCTTGCATTTCTGCTGTAACTACTGACTCTGCTACCTGGTTGACTGCATGCCTAGTAGCTAGTGAGCTGCCTAACTCTTGCAAAGCCTTACAAATGCTTATATGCAAGAGGCCACGGCTGAAGACTCTGTTTATATAGGTGCAGGTGCAGGGCAGGGTCCAGCAAACTATAGATCACGTACAAAGGAAATAGACGGTAGCTACAAAGTCATAGGCAGCGCTGGTTTGTGGTTGGCATGCATTAGCTCCTGAGCTGATTTCTGTTGGTGCTGAACCAAAAACCAAAATGCATGCATAGTTGCACTCACATTCTGCTTTCTGCTTTATTTACACTTGAAATTTGCTTTTACAGCCTTCCTTCCTTGACTAGTCACTTCACTTGGCTCCATGCCATACATGCATGCCCATGCCAATGACAGTAACAAGCACTCCAGTTGATACACCCACTGCATGCACATCTTCTCAAACAGATCAGAGTTCCAAACTAGTAATTTTGGCCAACTCATCCTTTTGCCTTTTGGTCAGCAATCTAGCCATGTAACTTCTGTGATCATGCTTCCATCACAAGTTTAGTTTTCCTAGTGAATCAATCTGACCACTCAAACATCATCATACGGTAGGTCATAGGATGAGCCTTCCTTGCAAGATTAATGAGTGTGGCATTGGCTACAAGATCTTTATCCTAAAAGGAAGCTAAGGACATACTCAACCTTTTTTTTTTTTTTTTTTTTGAAAAGGAAAGCAGGGCCTCGCCCTACTTATTTTTCTTTTTCATTAATTAAAGGAAGCTGACAGACTGAAAAGTAAATACAACAAACAGCAACTCAGCTAGCAGGACTAACTAGCCTGTCTAATCTCGAGAGGAGATCTAAACTAGAGCTAGACAAAAAAGAAACATTTATTGTATGTAGCATTTCGGCTTGGCCTGAATGTGCTCATTGTGTACTAGATGCACATTTATGGTATTTTATTTAGTCACATTGCCTTGTCATGATCAATTGAGATATCACTGCTTGTTTAGTAGCTATCAGAATCAACTGAAAATCAACACGCATCAACTACACTATGTACGTACGTACTGCATTTTGGAGATCCTTTTCTTATATCAAATCAACGCGTTATCTGCTTTCTCTGATGATTGATAGCGAATAGTAACAGCCTAGGTACTTCATCAGTAAATAATTTTCCAAGGAACAGAGAATGAAAGGAGTTCAATCCAAGCTAATTGGCTATAAATAAATGTACATATAACCATCTCATGTTCGTTTCAGTTCATCAAAAATATATCCTATCTGAAACTGAGTATCGTAGATCTCTGTGCAACAAACCACATCTTAGCATGATCAATTTGCACCACATGATTCTTTATGGTATTAAATTAAGCTCAGTATGTTTCCATTAGGAGAATCATTGTGCATAAATTAAGGAATCATAGCTTGTGGAGCCCAAATGCTTCCACTTTCCACTAAGGATCCTTACCTTTTGTTTCATTTTGTTTAGACCCACTGACTTTGTTCCTAATTCTGCTCCTGTAGTACAAACCTGTTTTCACATCTCATATAAATGGAGCCAGAAATGTGAGTTTGCTTTTTTTTTTTTTTTTTTTTTTTTTTTGGAGACAGAGAAGGGGGGGTATAACTTTTCTTAAAGTTTGGTCAAATTTGAAATTTAGAACTGTACAAATTTAATGGGCGGGGTCTAGGCTCCTCACTACACCTGCCACTGATGAGTAGTTGGTTCTTTCCTCCTTGTTGTCAAAAAAAAAACATCTTTCCTCCTTTTGACTATGACATCACACGTTGCATGAATCTCTGCATCCACGCTTTATAACTGAAGTCTTTGCTTTAATTTTAGTACTAAATCAGTTACAAATTGTAGGTTGTTTGACTTTTTTCAACCTTAACTTTGACCATTTGTCTTATTCAAAAATTTATGCAAAACATCAATTCATTTGTTGTGGCATGCTTTATTAATAAAAGTTATTTAAAAATTACTTAAATTTGACTATATTTTCACAATTTTTTTAAATAAGACGATTTGTCAAAGTTGAGGTTGAAAAAGTCAAACGACTTACATTTAGAACGGAGGGAGTACTTGATATCGCACTGCCAAACTTTACATGGCGTTATAACTCGCTATTTGACTGTAACAAGATTTCTGACTTTTCTCAGTGTCAAAGATTAAAAGCAGACCACTAAACCAAGTAGCGAAGATGTGATATTATGAATTATGTTGTATGTGGTATAGAGATCCAATGTAAATAGTAAATTTCATTAACTCCTGGCTTATACCTGTACTATTATATTTTATGTATAAAAGAATTTTCAGAACAGTTTTTTTTAAGTAATTTCAGTACAGGTTTAATTTGCACCTGTGGATGATCAGAGTCATGTTAAGTTATAACAGTTTAAGACTGACCGCACCGCTGATGCTGTAAAAGCGTACTCTATCTCTCATCCAGCGTGGGCCCCATATGTTATTTTTTCAGTTTTGCTGCACCCATGGCTACTGTCTCCCATACTGTACACCACCCGCGGGTCCCATGCGTCAGGATTTTTCTCTTCCCCACCCCGCACGGACAGCCGCTCCTTGGCCTCCTCGCCGTCTGCGCGCCGCCGCACCGCTCCCAGCTCCACCCGCCGCGCCGCCACCTCCTGCTCCAGCAGCAGCTCCGCGTCACCATCCACTCCGCGTCACCATCCACTCTCCCTCGCGAACCTGCCGCTGCAGCCCGACTCGCGGAGTACCGCGTCTGCAGGCCACGGCGGAGTACCGCGTCTGCAGGAAGCTCCACTGCCGTCCTTCCTGCTCGCCGGCGGCGTTCGGCATGCGGAGCCCGATGGCGGCGTCCGGCAGGCCGAGCCCGACAGCGGCGTCCTGTGAGTCGGATCTGGCCTCTCGCCTTCCTATCTCGACGAGTTGCTCTTGCTTCGTGCTCGCGGCCATGGCGAGTTCGCCCTTCCCCTGCTCGCCCTCCCTTGTGTGCTTGTGGCCGGACGAGCTCGCGGCGGGGCAAGAGGCGCCCACGCGCGCGCCTGCGCGTTCGGTCGGCGGCAGCGGGGCTAGAGGCGCTCGCGCCCTGGAGCTCGGCGGCGGGA
Source organism: Hyparrhenia diplandra (assembly GCA_015847255.1). Classification (NCBI taxonomy): domain Eukaryota; kingdom Viridiplantae; phylum Streptophyta; class Magnoliopsida; order Poales; family Poaceae; genus Hyparrhenia; species Hyparrhenia diplandra. The sequence continues at coordinate 355,291 of JADLZK010007048.1, read as the reverse complement.
GCCGTGCATCCCATCCTCACATCTCGCTCGCGCGTCCGCCATCGCCGACGAGCTAGCGGAGGATGCTGAGGAGAGGGCGGCCGGAGGCGCGGCGGCGAGCACGTCGAGGGCGAGGCGGGTGGGCGCAAAAGTGACGCGAGTAGATGGGATTCGCCACGCTGGCGTGCTGGAGTAGGAGCGCGCAGGCGCTGGGAATAGCGAACCACGGCTCGTCCAGTTCCTACTCCAGTACAGCGCTGCGGACCCAAAAACGCTAAACGCGTACGCCAGTATGGCTCCCAGTACCGCGGTGCGGATAGTCTAATAGTCGTAAAAGCTTAATCGCTCTTATATACGAGGAAAACAAACTGTTGGTTAGATATATTTTTTTTTTTTTGAGATTTTGGAAATGAAAGATTGTCAAATGCATCTTCCATCAAATGATTCATGTCCACGGGGCTGTGGTGGTTGGCAAAAGTACAGCAACATGCATGGTGTGTGCTACGTGCTAACCACCATATATGCAAAAGAGGACTGTTCATCGATTCAGTAGGCAAGTATCCAATCTGTTTAGGTCAGATTGTTTCTTACAATTCAAGGCAACCTAAAGTCAAATGGAAAGAACAGCAAGTAATCTTGACAAGAAAGAAAGATGCTATTCAGCAAATGGTGATGCACCCCCCTTCTTCCCACCGGGGCGACTCGGGGCTCCCAGCGCCCGCCACAAGCCCCTCCCCACGGCACCTCCGGCCGTCGTCGCCGCCCGCTGCGGTGACGGCGCTGGCCGCGGCCCTCCAAATGGCAAGGGCGGGCACGCCGCCCCTTCCTCTCCCCTCCCCTCCAACCCTACTATTCACCGGCTCCCCGGCGAGGCGGCCGGGCGGATCTCGCCCCCCCCGATTCTTCCTCCCTCCCGGATCCACGCGCCCTCCCCGGCGGGCGGTCCCCGGCGTCGGGCCGGGTGCTCGTCCGTGGCGAGGGTCGTTGTGTCGCGCGCTCGGCCGGCGCACGAGGGCGACATCGATTCCCGGTGCCGCTCGCCTCCCCCGACTAGGGGCGGGCTTCGAGCACCTCCCATCCCTCCGGCGCCGGGCCTCCTTGCAACCTTGGGGGCGGAGGCGGCCATGGTCGGGCGGCGGCCGCCTCCGGCCGTCTTTGGTGGAGCGGGTCTTGCTCGTGGTGGTGCATCGGCGGCGGCGTGGTGGCGTGGCGGGTGGCGGCGTTCCTCGCTTGTGCTTCTCGCGCCATGGTGGTGTGAGTGGCGCCGCCGTGGCGCGCGAGTCTACCGTGGTGGTTTGGCTTGTGGCACCCGCCGCTCCCGCACCGCATTTCTCTTCGTCATGCTCCGGCCCGCCAACCTTCGTGGCCCCCTCCAATGATGAACAGGGGTGAAAATCCCACCGGGCTTATTGCCAGCTGACGACGGTGGCGCGGTGTGTCATCACCTTCCTGAAGGCGTCGTCCTTAGTTCGTCGTTGGAACCTGTTGGGGCAAGCTTCGGGATGAAAATCCCTGGATGCTATCCACAACGATGTTGGCATCCGTGGATGTCAGTTCCTTCTTGAAGGCTTCGTTGATGCTCCTTGCTTGCCTCCTTAGTGCCAGGTTTCTGTCTGCCGATGTGCGCTTTGCTGAGCCTTTTCGCACTTCTCGCTTCTCATCACCTTGGTAGGTCTGGTTGGTGTTAGTGGTAGCTGAAGTTGTCTATTTTGGCAGTTGCTCTGCCGCTGTTGTTGTTCAGGTAGCTCCTCGCCAGTGGTCCTGTGGGCTGTGGCCCTAAGTGACTCGGAGGAGTATGTTCTTCGTTTCTTGGGCGGTGCTTTGTCGCCGGTGTGTCTCTGAGTAAGTCCTCCTCGCCCGTGGTCTTGAAGGCTTTGGCCTCAGTGACTCGGAGGAGGGTTCGGATTCTGTGGTTCTCCTCGCCCGTGGTCCAGGGGGCTATGACCTTTGTGACTCGGAGGAGCACCCAGATTCCAAGGTTGTTTCCGGTGAATGGTTTGTCAATGACTCGTATATTGTTAGATCTCGAGCGATTTTAGTCTATGGATAGGTGTACGACTAGAGTCTCGTGGATGTGGATATATATGACCCGGCCAGCCCGAGCCTGATGCCTGATGAGAACCAAGTAGTTCAGTTGGGCGTGGTCGGTGGTGCCAAGCGGGCCGGGCTCGTCGTGTCGCGGCAGGACGGCAGATTGGGCCACATGGTGGGAGAACGCACGCGTCGCGGGACGTCGGCGCCGCTAGCCCCACGCACGCTCAGGAGCCAGGATCGATGTTGTCTGCAGTGCAGGCGTGCAGCTGAGGTGATTAATTTCTGCACCGATTACATTAATGAACTGTTACACTAACTCCACTAGCAGTGGTAGATGGAGCCTGATAAGCCAAGAGCCATGTTCACACTCTGCTCCGGGCTAACAGGACATGCCCACCATGCTCGCTTCACACCGTAAATCAAGTACTTGCCTACTAATTTATTTGGACCAACTATTTGTATACAAAATTTCACAAATATCAAGTACGTTTTTATAGAAAACATTGAGTAACCATTAGTCAATGACTCGTATTTATTTGAAGGAATATGCATGCTTATAACGGTCCAAACAGGAAGACTAGTATACCAGTCATGGAAAAGGTTAGTTAGAAAAGTTCCTTTGCATGCATGATGCATTGCCTAACCAAATAACCAATAAGCTGACTGGACAAGCTTCTTCAGTTGACTAGTATGCTAGGCGCCTTTGGCACTCAAATTACATTACATCAGCATTGTCATGGACATTGGGTCCATGACGATAGTGTCTTCTCTGGTGAGGTTATACCCCTCTACCGCAGGCTTGATTCTAGGGTAGCAGCCCTAGGCGCTTGGGAGACATTGGGGGAGAGAGAGAGAGAGAGAGAGAGAGAGAGAGAGAGAGATTGGTTTGATAATTCATTGCTTGATCCAAATGACAAGTGCGCCTTTCTTTATATAGAGAGGGATTAACCCTAAACCTAACTTGGCGGCTAAGCTACAGACTCTTGGGCCTATTGGGCCAGTGGCAGCCTATTGGCTGCTCATGACATCTCCCCCTCCCTTGATGATGAGCTCGTCCTCGAGCTGCCATAGACCAAACTGACACGACTGAAGGTTAAGCCTTTTACATGTCGGCTCACCTCTGTTATTAAAGCCTAAAATGTGAAACAAATTTGGAAATAAAATATAAAATAAATGTAGACGACAACTCTGTCCTCCTGGATCACATGGAAAGTGCTGAATCACAGGCGTCATGTCGGAGGTCGGTTGGAGGTTGTACCAACCTGCACCCATGCCGGATCCGCCGAGTACCAAGGTAGGTGCCGAAATCAAGAAGACGACCAACCGTGGCCGGGTGGGCTGCATACCCAGCTCTCAACTTGTCTTTGGAGGTGTAACAATTACCGACGAGACCTGGTGGATGAATGGGCATGCCGCGGAGTGGTACCACGAACCGACGGCATCGGATCTTCCGCGACCGCCCGAAGAAGCCGTGCCTGCGGCTTGTAGGCCACCTTGGGGCCCCCCGAGAGACCACAACAAGGTGCGGCTCCCCACGAAGGGGGACTGCACCCGGCCGACGTGCCGAACCCTCGCGCGGCCGCCGACGAAAGCCGCACCGCGGCGGGTGTTCCTTCTCTGTCTTCTCCCTGTGAGCACACCAGCGGGTGAACATCACGACGATCCAATCCAGCGTCTCGGCGGCACGGTCCAAACCCTCTTCGAGTCTAGTGAGTGCATCTCGAGGTGGAGAGAGAGAGTGAGTGGGAGGTTGGTGCCACGGCTGAGGATGGTGGCGCGGCGGTGGTTGATGTTGGGATGGCAGCTGGAGATCCGACGGCTGGAGGAGGAGGCGTGGCGGCTGGTGGAGAGATCGTGCAGGAACCTGGATAGCTGATACCAGTTGTCATGGACATTGGGTCCATGACGATAGTGTCTTCTTCGGTGAGATTATCCTTGATGGTTTATCTTAGTAGGCAAGAGAGAGATGTTTTCATCTTATTAGTACAAGTGGTCCCGGTGCTGGGCAACTGCAACCCACAGTCCCACACACAAGAAATCCAACTGTTGGACGGCATGCTTATTAGTATAGGGATTAACCTTGATGGTTTATCTTATTAGGCAAGAGAGAGATGTTTTCATCTTATTAGTACAGGTGGTCCCCGTGCTGGGCAACTGCAACCCACAGTACCACTCCCACACACACAAGAAATCCAGCTGTTCCTCTCAAAAAATAAAAAAAAAAAGAAATCCAATTGTTGGACATATGCACAATCCACGTTTTAAATAGCGCGTTATAGTGGCGGCGGAGCAACTCACGCGAAGCTATCACACTTTTTCGCGTTATTCGCGCTATTTGAGCTATAGCACGCTACAGCGTCGCTATTCGTGCCGCTATTCACGCTATAGCGACGGCGGCAGCCTGACGCTACTGCGCGTAAGCTGCCGCTATAGCCCGGCTATAGCGGCGCTATAGCGCCCAATAGCGTCCAAAAGGCCCGACGCTATTTTTCATAGCCCGCTATTTAAAATATGGTCACAATTTATGAACTATTCATGATACCATACCATTCTGAATTCCTCACCATGGATAAGCAAATCAGTCTGAAATACTTGTTGGGCTCATAAAATGCTGTTTGCAGAGTCCTGCAAAAACAGGCATAACTGAACAGTTTCAATCCCCACACAATGCGTCAATTTTGTAACCTTTTCTGTAGAATGTGTATCATACATGCAGTTCCATTTTTCAGAAGAAGTTTTGTTACATTTTTCAGAATAAGTGTTGCTGTTGTTTGCATCTCACTGAACCAGACCTGGTTGCAGTGAAATGGTTACATGCATCTTACTCATACTAGTAATTTGCGCTAAACGCGCGTGATAACTTGCAGTTTTGTTTGTCAAATGGAACCTTGAGATAGATAATGATAGATATGATCAATAGTGCAAGGAATATAAGATTCGCCCTCAAATAAGAAACTCTAAACTGAGATTAAAAAAACTCTAAAATGGATGCAGAGATATTTGAATATTATTGCAAATACCTTACATGTCATAATAGACATGAATAATATAGGTTTCGGTATAGCTGACATGAATAGTATTTAGGCTAAGATGGTGGAACATATAGCATATCATACATAGCCAAAGCCGGGTTTGTGTGATATGTTCAAATATTACATATATTTTACATGAGCAACAAAGCTCATGAATAGTATTGGTCCAGCAAAGCCAAAAGTCCACACGAGACATATCCTCTAAGATAGCAGAACATATCATATTACACATAGATAAATCACAATACCTAGCACATGTCATGGGAGCACAGGGTTAGCTATATTTAAGGGAAGTAGCTAGTGCCCTTGAGCTTCTCCTGATCAACCTTGATGAAAATAGTTTTGTAATATCCAGCGAAAATGTGCCAGAATCTGTGCGGTGCAACATGTTTTCTATTTCCTGCATTGCTCCTGACCTCCAAACTATGACCTGTAAATAGTACATCAACAATGACATTAGTAATATAGAGGTTGCTGAACCACTCTATGTAAGGGACAATATAATTCTTCTACTGCTGATATCTGCATGAGCAGAGGCAGTGCAGAGCACGCCTCATACAGTGAGCATTGTGCAACCCAAGTGTCACATGGGTGTCAACTAACTGGGAGTACCTACTTGTTGACAGTTAACAGTAAAGTTGTAAAATATACCCATGCAGTAAAACAGCCCTCATGACTTGCCGAACGTGAAGGCAATGCAATGGTTGACAGCCGGTAGCATCTTAACATAATTTGATGTTGTTGGGGCCTTTGGTACAGGCATAGATTTAGGAAAGAAAGGTAGATGATATGGTACACAACCTTGCCTGCATCTTTTTGAAGAAAATATTGATAACATTCTAGATAATCTTCCCAGACATGCACGGTACAGGGTTTTGCCGATACATCAGCTAGAGAAAGGCCTCCTGCAAGTAGAGAATCAACTTGGGGACAAACTATTTTCATCTTCCACAACTTGCACAAAATCAGTCACGCATCTCTTAAAAGACGCCTCCATTTTTCTCATTCAAATGATGATGACTCTAAACCATGATTCATTAAATAGCTATTATCAAGTTCAATACTGCTATTCTCGTCTTAAAACTAATATAAGTATGTGCATTCTTTTATGTCCATATGCAGATTATTCAATGCCAAAATTACATAGTTTGTCATATATTCAGAAAGTTCTTTTATAGACTGGCTACCCATTTGCTTCTTTTGCGATAATCACCAGACGACTGGAATGTCATTGGCAACAAAAAAAAGGACTAGCAGGAACATCATTTGTATTTCAATTCTAGACTTTCCCAAATACCAGGGAACATAAATCTCAGATACCAATGTCAAATTCAGTTTCATACTGGAAGGCAAAACCAGACTTATATATGATTTTACATCCCTAAAAGAATCCATCCCTCCCTACCTTTGCATCATATTGGCAAAGAGACAGAGAGGAACACATACTTGGCCCAGAGCTTGCATGCAGATCGCTTTCAGGACTGCTTCAGATAGAAGATCTTTCCTACTGAAATGGCAGTTAAGAACAATAGCTCTTGCACTAATTATAAAACTACAAGCATTCTTGCAAGGGAATAAAGAAATATATATATCTATCTTGGCATCAAGTATAAAGACATCTACGGGTTGGAGATGTTTCTCATAGTTAGGAATAGCATTTAGCACCACAATTTCATAGCAGCTCAGTCTTTTTGTAGACAATTGCTACTTTACACATAATTAAAATTAAAATTTGTGCAACAACATAGCATTTTACCAATCAAAATTCTTGAAAAAGCTATACATTTACCCGGTGGTAGAGTTCATATATTAGCTAAAAGTGAAGACATATACCAAATAAAAAGTTATAATCACTGTGACAAAAATACAATAAGAATCAAAGAAGACAATACAAAGATATAATTCAGAAATTAAAGATAGAAGTAAATCAAAATATCTTGACTTTGAAGTGGCTCCATGTAATGATTAACTTGTTAGCAAACCATGCTCAAGTACAATTGTTGTTCTGTAAAACGCCCCCAGTCAGGGCCACTATTTCGCTGCTAGCGAGTCAGCTACTACTGCCCCTGAAGGTTGCGAAATCAGCCGCTTGTCATGCCATTTGCCTAGACATAAATGCAGGTTGTAAAGAGTAATCTTTTTCCTGATTTGAAATACCAACACTACCATGCTTGACGGATGTAATACTACATGTCCAAAAGTCAGATTCTCTGTGCCTCAGCCTGCAACATCCATGTATCCATGTAAAACTTTAATTAATTGGACAGCCATTGCCCAGCCACTGCCACGACCTCACCTAGCCACTCGCCAAGCTGCCTATCTACACACCTGAATAAGAGATCAGAATCACCAAACTTGCTTGGATTGGATTAACATCACAGTTCACTCAAATCAAATTTTGGTACAAACAAAATAGGTGAGATCAACATCTCATCTATTCAGTTATGGACATGATTATTGTCCAAAAACCATTACAGGCCAAGCATCTTATAATAATATGCAAGTTCAGTACATCATATTTGTATAATGAAATATTGAAATATTTTCGTCTGTATAAACTGGTAGTCTAGCGATCTAGGGGTGTAACATGGCACAGCTAGCAATAACTTAACAACATAAATTTAGCATTTTTATCCAACTAATCTCAGTTTCTTTAGGACACTTTATTATCATAACTAAAAGCTCCCTTTTTAGAAAACTAACTATCTGATAGCATTTAAAATGCTTCATAATTCAGGAAATGTTAACTTTGAGCTAGAAACCTGGAAGCAAAATAATTGATGGATCAGAGCAAAAGTTGAAACCACAACAGCGAGGGAGAAATTTACATGTTGCCGGTTGTGCGCTTGTAAAGCTTGGGTCCTTACTATGTGCTGCAGATGCGAGGACAGAATTGCCAGCGCACCATGACGGATGGCTGCTGGGTCTGCGCCACCCTCGCCGGGTTTGCCGTGCTGTATACAAAAAGATTGAAAATCAGTAAACCTCAAAGCAAAAGCACCAGATCCATGAACATCCGATCCAAAATCACCAGATAATCACCAGGGGAAGAAATCTGAGCTGGGGGCTGCCGTGCCACCACGCCACGCCGGGGAGCGCCCCTCAATTCGTACCCAAGCCCGGAACTCCGAGAGAGGTGGAGGGAGCTGGAGAGCGGGCGTGCTCGCCCGCGCCTGCGTCCGCCGTCGGGGCGTGCCCGCGGCTGTGGCCGCCGCCACGCGGGGCACCGCCGCGCTGGGTTGCGGCCGCGCCTGGGCGCCGTGCCACCGCACCACCACGGCGGGGCTGCTGTATTCAGGGCCGGCCTCGTCTGGGAGACGCGCTGGGCGACTGGTGACGCTGCACCGGGGGCCGCGCCAGCGCCGCTGCACCCCCGTCCGTGGGGGCGAGCTCGCCCTCCAACACCGCGCTGGGAGTGGCCACGCCGCGCTCGCCTCGCGCCGGGGCCCACCCGTGCTGGGGCCGCCACGCCGCACCGGAGCCACCCGCACTGGAGTTGCCGCAACGCCGCGTTGAGTTCCACGCTCGCCCCGCGCCGTCGCGCATGAACGTTACGCGCCTGCCGAAACGACGCGCTGGGTCCCTGCCATGACCGGCCACCCTAGCCCAGGCTCAGGCCTCCACGCGCAGGGTGCGCGCCCGTCGGGCCGCCGTGCCAGGCCCCTGGCGCCGCCACACCTGGCCTGCTCTCACCCGAGCCACCGGGGGCTTGCTCTCGCCGGGATGTGGGACGCTAGAACCCGCCCGCGCAGCTCGACGCCGGCAGTGCGGTGGCCCCGCCATAGCTCCGCACCACGCCATCCGGCGAGGGCCACCGCGCTATGAGCCTATGACCCCCACGACGCCCTCGCCCTCGCCCTCGAGCCGCCCGCGTCAGGGTGCCGCCGTGCTAGAACCCAGGGAGAGCTGAAGAGAGAGCGCGAATGGTCCGGAGAGTGAGTGGAGGGAGATATTTTTTGGTGCAAGCCACCAATTACAGATTGACACAACACAACTGCCGCACAAAGAGGCTAGAGTTGGCCAATCGGGAGACGACAACAGCAGTAGTGCCTTGACCAGACACTGATTGCACCCCAGTCAACGCAGCCTGAACCATTGATCAGGAATCGAAGGACCACCGTTTCATTTGCTATCGTGTCCACGCTCAGGCCGCGCCGTGGCTACACCAAATGTACTCTTTAAATTCTTCGGTTGACTTAGTACTACTAACTAGTAGCCTAGAGCTTCTGAACTTGCATTGTTCAAGTAATCTCAGAATTCACAAAACACAAACAATTCATGTAATCTGTGAAACAGGCTATGTGTATAACAAGTTCAGAAGCTAGTCATGCTGAATTGCTGATCCACCACACCCATGGCCAGACAAGTAAATCAAATAGAAAAAATTGCATTATTAATACTAGTAGTATTCTCCTCTTTTCCATTCTTCTTCGTAGGCTGAGGGCAAATAATATTTGCCTATACAAACTGAAAGATTACCTAGAAACACAAGAAATGATCAAGGGCTGAGGGCTGAAATGATCAAGGGCTGAGGGCTGGGTAGGTAATCCGATCCCTCCAGTGAAACAAACAAATCAAAGAATTTCCTAAATATCTCTCTTTCTAGCTAAACCATTGCTTCTTTTTCTCGTAATTCCTGCCTGACGATGCTTGCTACTCATCATCTCCTGCAGAAGCAGAAGCCGCCGGCACATGCCCGGCGCCACCTTCCTCGCTCGGTCCAGCACCGCCCTCAGGGCCAGGCTTGATCTGCTCCAGCTGCCGCAGCACCTCGCGTGCCTCGGGCCTGACCGACGGCGCCGGGTCGACGCAGTGCAGCGCGAGCTTAAGCGTGTCCATGAGCTCGTCCCCGGCGGTGGGCGCCGCGGCGGTGTCACGCATGAGCTCCAGGTCGAACACCTCGCTGGTCCACTCCTCCTTGACGATGGACGCCACCCACTGCGGCAGGTCCATGCCGTTGGTGCTGTCGGCGGGGGACTTGCCCGTCAGCAGCTCCAGGATGATGACGCCCAGGCTGTACACGTCCGTCTTGGCGCTGGCTTTCTTCAGCTTCGACAGCTCCGGCGCTCGGTACCCCAGCGCGCCAGCCGCCGCCAGAACGTTCGAGTTCGCCGCCGTCGTCATCAGCCGCGACAGCCCGAAGTCGGAGATCTTGGGGCTGTGCTGCTCGTCGAGGAGCACGTTGCTGGCCGTCAGGTTGCCGTGCACGATGCTCATGTCGTCGTGCAGGTACGCCAGGCCACGCGCCGTGCCCTTGGCGATCATCATCCGCGTCGCCCAGTCAACTGGCGTGTTCGGAGCGCGAGCTGAACAGATTATTAGCAAACCATCAAGTTCAGAGTGTCAGTTTCACAAAGTGCAAACATCAAGTTCAGAGTGTCAGTTTCACAAAGTGCAGAGTTTCAGTTGGCATGGATACTAAGAAATGACATGGATATCAAACTGGGAACAAATCTATCAGAACAATTCAAAAATAAAATTGAATGATGCTGATGAAGTACTAGTGTTCAAACAGTAACTTGACCTTTAATTGGAAAAACAATATCCTATTTAGGCCACCCAATTTACAGGAAACACAGTGTGACAGTGTCAACTTAAGTTCCAGAGCTTCAGTTCACAACTGTTATAGAGTTTCAGTTCACAAGGTTCTGAATACTGAAAAAATGTCTGTCTGTGGGACAAATCATCAACATATATATTTTGTGTAATAAGTACTAGAATAATGTTGAAACAATGAATTGTTGACTACAAATCCTAATCCATCCATTGTTTGGCCCAAATCTGCTAAGGTGCTGGTTTGTTTCACTGAACATAGAACGAGCAGTCCATGAATACTACTGAATGTTGATGGCTCTGAACCTGGAATGACAGACAGGTCTAAACCCAGTTCTATGCAAGTCAAAGTATACGAATTTCTTAACAGTAGCTGAAAAAATTAGCTATGAATGAACTACGTACGATTGGTGGGTGAATCACACTGTACATCATATCAGAATTCAGAAACAAACAGTAGTACTGAACAATGAACAGAGAGTAAGATTCAGAGCAGAACACTGACCATGCAAGAAAGAGTGGAGGCTGCCATTGGGCATGTAATCGAAGACGAGCAGCTTCTCCCCCTTCGGCCCCAGGTAGTACGCCCTGAGCGCCAGCAGGTTGGGGTGTCGGATCCGTCCCAGCACCGCCGCCTCAGCCTCGAACTCCTTGTGGCCCTTGGTGATCTTCTCCCGGAGGCGCTTGACGGCGACGAGGCTGCCGTCCTCGAGCGTGGCCTTGTACACCGTCCCGTAGGTGCTCTTCCCCATGATCTCCGCGGTGGCACATAGGAGGTCGTCGGCAGTGAACGCCATCGGCCCATCAAAGTGGACCAGCTTGCCGCCGACGTCGCCGCCGGACTCCACCTCCGCCGCACCAGACCCAGGCTTCTCGCCACGCCCGGACGGCGCGGCGGCACCAGCACCACCGGCGTCCTTGCCCCCGCCGCCGCATGCTTCCCGCCGCTCCGTGTTCCGGCAGCCGCGCCGCCGGAAGACGACGACCTCTTGTTCCTGCTGAGGAAACAGAGCAAGAGGCAGCAGAGCAGCAGCAGGACGAGCACGCCGACGACGATCCCAGCGATGATGAGCACGAGCGCCTTCCTACTGAACTTCCGTCCTCCGCGCGATGGTTCCTCCGCGGGCGACGCCGGCGCGGGAGACGGGGACGCCGGGCATGGAGTCGAGGCAGAGTACCCACAGAGCAGGACGTTCCCCGTGAACGCGGGCTCGCCAAACTTCTTCGCCAGTGACACCGGCGCTGGGCCAGAGAGGTGGTTGTAGGAGACATTGAACACCTGGAGCGTGACAGTGAGGTTATCCAGCCCCGGCGGGATCTCGCCGGCCAGCGCGTTCCCGGAAAGGTCGAGCGCCTTGAGTTCCACCAGCGCGGCGAGCTGCGCCGGGATAGTGCCGTTGAGGCCGTTCCCGGCGAGGTCGAGGTACTGGAGCTTGGTGAGCTTGGTGAGCGACGACGGGATGGGCCCGGTGAGGGCGTTGTGCGCCAGGCTGAGGAACGCGAGCTGGTAACTCCCGTGATGGCCTCCTTGCTGTCGTCGTCGGCACTGGTGGCGCTGTCATCGGCGACGGTGTCGTCGAGGGCGAGTCTGGAGGTGGTGGAAGACGGTGAGTTGACGGAGCCGGCGAAGGCGTCGGGGATGACGCCGGAGAGGTTGTTGTGCGAGAGGTCAAGGAACACAAGCGACGCGGACGCAACGACCTCGACGGGAACCACATCCGACAACGCGTTCCGGCTGAGGTTAAGGCGGATGAGTCGTGTAGAGTTCACCACGGCGGGTGGAATGACGCCGGTGAGCCGGTTATTACTCACATCAAACGCCTGCAGCGCGAGACACCGGCCAATGGACGGCGGGATGGAACCGGAGAATCGGTTGTTGAAGAGGTAGAGTCCGCGGAGGTCAGGGAGGAACCCGAGGGATGACGGGATCTCCCCCGCGATGGCGTTGTCGTGGACGCTGAGTCGGCGGAGACGGACGAGCTGGCCGAGCCCGGTAGCGGAGAGGGAGCCCCCCAGACCCCGCCACGGGAGGGTTATTGCTACCACGCTGCCGTTGACGCACTTGATCCCCGTCCAGGTGCCCGAGCAGGCTGTCAGGCCGGTTGAGTTCCAGCTGCGGAGGAAACCGTAGGGGTCGGTCAGGGATTGTTTGATGGCTTGGAGGCCTTGGTAGTCGGTTTGGGAGATGATGACGCCGTCGGTTGCTGGGTGGTGGTGGTGTGCGGCGGTGGAGGATGGTGGCGTGGAGAGGAGTAGGGTCAGGAGGAGGAGGAGGGGGAGTGTGGGTGAGATGGTGGTGGTGCGGTGGAGGTGGCGCCGTGGTGGTCGAGGCGGAGGAGGTGGCGGCGGTGGCATGGTGGTGGTGGTGGTGGTGGGTGATGATTTGGAGAGTGGTTTGCTGGGGGATTAGGAATCGAAGGTAGGTAGGCGATGGAGAGAGGAGGAAGGAGATGAGCAGTAGAGATTGCTGCCGCCTGGGGGAGGAATGGAGAAGAGAGGTGGAGCAAGTGTGCCTAGCTCTGCTCAGCTCTGTGGAGAAGAAGAGGGGAGCAATGGGCGCCAACGGCTAGTAGCGAGAGGAGAGCCGAAAAGGGAGCTCGAGTGGCCTGCACCTGCACGGAGGAGAGTGAGTGAAGCCACTCCACTGGGTGGCTCACGAGGATTATGAGGCCCTGTTAATTATTTCTGTCCTTCAACGGCTAGTTCCGGACGAAGACAGCGGGCCACTCTCTCTCTCTCAGGTATGGGCTGGGTCGGGGGAATATCTTGGTTCGCAGGCCCACCTGGCAGCTTACCTGCTCCTTTCTCGGGAACCGCAACGGTTGCGAGCAAGACTAGATCCACCACATATTGGGCCCACGGCGTCCAACAAATGGAACAATTATGCTCCGTTCCGTTCCGTTACGCAAGTTTTGGATTTGGCGCACACGACACCCCCGAGCAGAGCTCCTCTCTTGGTTTTCTTTTTCTGTTCTATATAAGTGCTCATGGGTATGGTAATGCATGGTAAGGTATGTATGCGTACGTGTGGCTGTATACGAAAACTCATGATGGTGAAATACTATGTTCTTGTAACAAATAAGAGGATGTCAACAAAGCCATGTGCTCCCTCTATTCAAAATGACAAATCCATTTCATTCTTTTTATAATCATTTTTCTATGTATTTAGATAAATAATATATTAAGGTATTAAACAAAATGAATGAATAAAAACAATTAAAATGACTTATAAGTTGAACCACGTCAACGGTATTGGACAAGGCCGTAACATATATGTACCACCGTAACGGTTACGGTCCAACCCAACCAAACAGAGGTTTTTTTAATTTTTTTTAGAATCTCCCAACCAAACAGCTACTAGAGGCATCCCTTCACGATGTGAATTGATCACAGGTCCACTAATTTTGCCACGTTTGAACTTTACTAGTTCTACTAGTAGCTTTGTATGTGACCAAATCGATCTTCAGTCGGTTACATATTGTACTTGTTAATTAATTAATGTACCTCGTTGCTACTATAATTATTGATCAAAATAGAACGTGCTATACTTTAATTTGCAGACGATAGATTTTGCATATCAACTTTCACTAGTTGAACAAGCCACACTAAGTATTTTTTCATCTCACATTCAACATATTAGTCCACCTAAGATTCATACTAGTTGCTAAATCAAATTAGAACTTCTCGGCATTTTGTTGGCCGGTGCGGGCCAAAAAAAAGGTCACATTTTTTTTTTTTTGGACTAAAAAACCACACCCATCAGATTTTTATGGGCCAAGCCTGGGCTTGGGCTGGTTCCTCGTGCAGTTTCTGTTGGGCTGGGTTGGGGAATATCTCGGTTCGCAGGCCCACCTGGCCGCTTCCCTGCTCCTTTCTCGAGAACCGCAACGGTTGCTGGACTAGTACGATCCAACAAATGGAACAACCTGATGAATGCCGTTCCGTTCCGTTACGCAAGTTTTGGCTTCGGCGCACACGACACCGAGCAGAGCCGCCAATGGATCCTCTCTAGGTTTTCTTTTTCAATTCTTTTTTATTCTCACTCACGCAAAAGGATTGCGCGTCTTTGTATTAAGAAAAAGAGAAGTGTTCGATACAATGCGCCTTAGCGGCGCCCTAGGGGGCAATGAGTGGGACATGAATACTCAGGCCCTCCCCAAAGTGTACATATAAAGTGCTCATGGGTATGGTAATGCTAAGGTATGTATGCGCTGGGGGCGTAAAATGATATGAAGATGGTGACATATTCGATCTTGTACCCAAAAAAAAAATAGGCATGTACTCACTCAATTCTTCCGAGTTATAAGTCAATTTCATTTTTGTTTGTATATCTCTTTTTCTATATACTTAGGTAAATAAAATATTATCGAGGTAAAAAGCAAAGCAATGGATGAACAAAACAAAAGTTAAAGCAACTTATAATTCTAGAAAGCGGAATGCGGGTTGAGGCCCTATCCACTAAGTTGTCCGGATAGAGCCGAGCCAAATTTGCTCGGTCTAAGCTTGACCCTCAAACCAAACACATGCTTACTAACTCACTCGACACAGTTTACTTATTCCATACACCATTAATGTTCTTGTAAGTTCAGTTTCTCATCTAACCGTTGGTGTTTCTTTGGTCCGGGTCCCCTATTACAATTTTGATGGTAACAAATAAATTCTAAGTGTTTTTCCTATAGAGTCTTTGAAAGATTAAATAAGATTTGGATTTTATTTAGCTGTGCTTTAGTGCGAAAAATGATAAATCAGCCTCCACTTTTGTTGTTTCCCATTCTATACTTGTGCTTTTACTATTGCGTAATCAATTCATGTTTATAAATATTATTACTTTGGTACACTAGTGTGCTTATCTTGTGTACTTGTTTTTTTTTTTTTTTGGCTTGTGTTCTTGTTTAGCTTGTTTAACTTCCTACTAGTGACATAGCCGTAGTTGCTTTACTCTTGATGAGTAGGGTTGTGTAATTGTTGACACTAGGCTTGCAAGACTAGCTATAGGTAGAGTTTGTTAGCGCCCTCCTTATTTCCTAACTGTATTTGCCAAGTGTTGTTGTTTGTAGAAAGTTTAATCTAGACCATTCTCCCTGTGGGCATTATACAATCGAACATGATTGGTTGGCACTTTCAGGGCTTCAAAATTGTTATTTTCATATCTCACAAACAAAGTTGAATTTGGACGAAATATTTTACAAGGTTGTGTATCATCATATCACCTACTTGTGTGATTTTTTGGTGAATTTAGACGACTTTTTTGTTATGGTTTACACAGGTTTTCATGGTAGATGTGGTTTTTCACTAGATATTTTGTCCAAAGTCCATACTAATTAGAATTAAGTATGATACAATTATATGACACTTGTGTTGTCATCACCATCACTAGCGGTCATCAACACAAACTATATAATTACTAGTAACCACAAAAGAGAGCCCATATAAGATTCAAACAATTTTAATTTAATTAGACATAGAATGATTTTAGTTGAAATATATGAAACTATTTTCATATTTTAGCTAAATTAAATTTTAAATATTTTTAAAAGTTTGGTCTAGTTTTAAAGTTTTTTTTCTTACATTATTTGCAAAAGTAGATATTTGGTCATTTCTTTTTAATAAAAAGAAATACAATCCAATTTTCTTTTGAGGGGTTACAATCCAATTAAATGGGCCGGATGGCGGTGGAAGTTCTTAAAAGGAAATTTTCCAATCGGAAAGCCCATCAGTTAGTATTGGCTTCCACAAGTTAAGGCCCGCGTACACGTTCCCTTTGCCGCGGAAAGGGATTTCCGGATTCGACACGAACAACGGCAACACCACCCGGCATGAAACGAACACTAATTCGATACGAGGTCCATCTGGCTGTTCTATCTCCGATCCGGTTTCGTCGATCTCTATACACTTCCTATATACATAGTAATATCGTCCAAGGATCAAACAGGAGAAGAGGTCCATCACGGCGACGATCATCAGTTTCTGTCGACAGTTAACACGATAGATCACATCGATAGATCCATCACGGCACATCGTCCCCGGCCAACTAATTAATTAAGAAGCAGGTCGAAGAATTTTTTAAGATGAAAGCTAGCATGTCGTCCTGTTTATTGCCTATGTTCGTCTTCTTCCAGCATCGAAACCACGTCAGTAATCGCGACATGTGCTGGAACACTAAGGAGGGCTGGATGCTGGTAGTCTCCCCCTCCGACCCCTCTCAATCCTCGGCACCATCAGCGGCAGCAGCGACAGCGTGGCTATGGAACCCTCGTACCAAGGTCAAGATTCCTCTGCCGGACATCAAGGAGCACGACATCCCAACAATGGGCTCCAAATGCTCGCTCACACACAAGGAGGCAACCCATCCGGAATGCCTCGTCCAGCTCTACGATTACACGGAACGACCCAACTTGTGGTATTGCAAGGTCGGTGGCGGCGGCAATGGCGACGGTGTACACGGTGGATGGGGCCACTGGACTTTGGTGGCTGGAAACAAGAAGCAGAGTTCAGAGTGAGGACAACATCGGGGACACCGTCACCGTGCTCCTCCTCGAGGATCCATGGCGGCAACATATGGGAGGAGCCTGGCTAGCTTAAAGGGGATCAGATTATTATTTACTTCATGAAAACTTTCAGCGTGAATGATGTGGAAATGTGCATCTTTTTTGACATGGATATTTTTGTAACACCCCAACTTTTTAACCCAATCTTAGTGAGAAATCATGAGGTTGATAATCATTAATTAATGTAAAGCTAAAATCAAGTAAATTAAATTTTTATCTCGTGATACGGACCAACGAACTAGATTATAGTCTAGAAAAAGATTATATGAGTGACGTGCTTGACAATGTTAATAATAATAATAATAAAAAACACGTTACAATATTATCCCAGTCATATGTGTGGATATAAGAAATCTCTTGATGTATGGCAAGCACCACATAAAAATAAACTTCTTATACAACAATGTTGTGTTTAGTTTTCCTACTCATAGAAATGAAGCTTATGGCTAGCCATATGCCGCTAAGCATAACTTAGCTTTTGTTTTGCCGTCGGACCCAATAATATTATTTTACATAGCTCACATGACATACCAGGACTGACCAAAGCCACCCGACGCCTCTAGCTTTTGGGATGCATCATCCAGCCAATTACCATTTATGACATATAATTTCCTTTGATGCAATCTCACTTGTTATCACCTCTGGCCATCCATTTCAAGGCCACACCAAGGACCACAAATATGCACAACACATCTTTACAAGAAGCATGGGCAGCCATGCCTGGTCGGTCCAATAGCTCAGCACACAACTGGTGCCTTGACCAGCCTTGACTTGAGCAAAATATCTAGGAGAGCTACAGGAGAGTAGTATTAGTAGAGGACTCAGGTGAAAGGGCATTGCCTCCACTTCGGTAAAAAAAAAAAAGGGCATTGCCTCCATCGAAGTAGTCTTCACCCACCAGGAGGAGTAGTACTACAGTAGGGACTAGGAAGAACAAATAGGAGGAACCTGAGAAGCAACCAGCGCCCATAGCCAAAGATCATCTGTAGAAGAGAACAACAAAAGCAAGAGAGCAAGTAAACACTTTTCCTAGCAAAAATCCAAAGACATCGAACCAGTCACTGATTCCTCCTACTAGTCACCCTCATAGAATTTATTTGACACTGCCAAATCATATTGCCAAGAAGGAGAGGAGCTAGATAGGACTAGTCATGGAGGTAGAAGTCGTGGTGTACTGCAATGGAGGAGTGAACCAGGGTTGGTGCGAGGATGGCCACAGCGGCGTTGGCGTGCTCATGAACCTGACCGAACACATCACCAAGGCAAAGGTGACTTCCAATCCCCACACAAGCACTACGTTTTACTAAGCATACACATCATGAGCATCCCGGTCCTAAACACGTCCCCATTCCATCAGCACCATGACACGATCTCAGCAGCACATCGTCACAACCCAAGCATCCACCCAAAGCTAGAAAAAGTGGAAGGGAGAGTGTGCTAGAGAGAAACTCACCTTGCTCACCTGAGCGCAGAGTGACGCCACGACCGCGTGCACAGCACCTCTCACCTGCACAGAGTCAGCCCAATAGCACGGCCGCGTCATCCTCAGGCGCGTGGCGGCCCTAGCCCCGCGCAGCATCGCGAGCACCGGGAGTGACTGGCGCCGGCGACGAGCCTCATTCCCCTAGGTGAGCACCGGTGATAGGGCTCCCAAATACAGAGTACCAGGAGGCCAGATCGGAGGGGGGGAAATCCATCACTAGTGCAGAAGCAATGGGGAGAATAGAATGGAGGTGGTTGGTAGTGAGATTTCCCACCGATGGTGATGGATTTGAGCTGCGGGAGCTGCTTTAGCTGGAAGAACAGAGAGACAAGAGAGAGCAGAGTCTGAGAGAAGGCTTGGGAGTAGAGTGCGTGTGCCTGGTCTGTTGACCTGCCTTGCTAGTAGAAGTGTGTGTGCTGGCCGGTGCTAGAAGCGTTTAGGCACTAGTACTAGTAAACTTTTATTAGTCCCTAAAGCTGCTCACGTGAGATCAAATAGATGTTAGTTAGGTGATTATTATTAACTAATTTTACACATCTTGCAATATACATAGTATAATTAAGTTTAACCAATGAAGCACCTTGACCGCGCCATATATATATATAGGATAAGACATCCCTGCCTATATTATGCATCTATATTTACGTGTGATCTATTTTGCTAAGCAATAATAATATTATAAATATTATAACTATTACAGGAAGCAAGCTAAACAATGGAAAGGCATTCAAAGAATATGGACAGATTTGGGTCGCTTTAAAAGACAGGCAAGTCATGTAGATGGTTATATATATATATATCGATTTTTATAAAACAAATCTATTTCCAAAATACTTGCATCAAAGACTATTTTTCTAAATTAAATTCAATGATGATGATGGTGGTGGTGGATAACAGTTGATTGATGATAGATGATTACTCGGTGTAGAGAGAGCTCATGGAATGTGATGATGAATTTGGGTGGGTCGAGCTTCCTCTACATACGACTATGAAAATATAAGGACTCACCCTCTATCTCTCATTGTGTGGGCCGTATGGACCGTGGTCGACAAGTGAATCCGGTTGGGCCGGGCCGAGTCCGTACCCATGAATGTTGTTATATACTCCCTATGGTATGTCCGGAGAGGGTTGGGGCGATGAAGTCCCCAATCACCGCCGATGAAGTACAGCCAGCGCCTATATTAGCGCACGTGTGTAGATGTGGATGTATATAATATACGGAAGTGGGGAAAGTCACGGTATCTTGATCATGAGTCACACCAAAGGAAGTGTGATGGAAAAATTGGTCGTGGTAATCATGGGTAAAGTGTGACACAAACCTGCAAGCAGGGTTAAATCATGAATTCATGTCATGTCTCCTAGTATGGAGGCTACGGGAGCCTATAGGAGGTTCTTTCCCGCTATATGGGTGATAATAGATTTCTCAACTTATTTTCTAAAATGTGCAATTTTTGATAAATGATCTATGATGGAGAATAATGTGACAGATGGATAGGAATGCATTTCATTGATATTATATGCTTGCTGAGTACTTTTGTACTCACTCTTGTTAACTCTCCCCCTTCAGATGAAAAGAGATATGAGATATGCCAAGCTCATGATCGAAAAGAAAGTCACAGGAGAAACACATAATTTATAGTGTAATGTTAAGAGTTATGAGTATTCTTGTTTTAGGTAATATTTATTATATGCGTTTCCCCTTAGGTGTAACAAATTTTTGTAAGGTACTAACTATTATTCTGTTTGCAATACTTTGATTAGGGTCATTACTCAAGACGTTGGGTAATAATCCGTAAACCGGCATTTTTACCTTGGTAGTGAAAATGCGGGCGTTACAATTTTTGTCGCAACAAGAGAGATTACTCAAGTCCGTCATCCTCATCAATTGGATACCTGTGGCAAACCATTGTGGATCGTACCACCTAGCTAGACATGTATCATATTTTCTCTTAATGTAAGAGCAACTCCAACCAAAGCACCTAAATCGTGGGCCTCTAAATCTGATTTTAGTGCCCCCCCCCTCCCTCCCTCTCAATTTTTATTGGCTTAATTTTGTGATTCCACTCCAATGGCAGCCCCAAATGTGAGCCCCTAAATCTATTCCACTAGATACCGATAAGTGAGACCCACATGACAATCTCTCTTTCTTCTTCCTCTCCCCGCCACACCATCTCTCCCGTTCTTGAACCCGCCGTCGTCGGGGTCATCGTCGTCTGCCTGTCCCGCCCAGGGCCGGAGCCTCGCGCGGCGCAGGATCCCCGACCTAGACCCGCGGCGAGCAGCCCACGACCGAGCCTGCGCCGACGATCTCGACCCACGGCGGAGAAGCCACGACCAAGCCCCCGCCGGTGACCTCGACCCGCCGCGGAGCGGCTTAGGCGGCCCCGCTCCGGCCGGCTCCCGGCGGCGGTGGGCGGCTTCGAGGGCGGTGGTGGTGGGCGGCCCGCACCTGGGAGGCAAGGGCGGCGGCACGGGGAGGCGAGGGCGGCGGAGTGGCCAGGGCGACGGTTGGAGACGCGCCGGCCCGCGCGCATTCTTCCGCGCGACGGGCAGGGGAAGAGAAGAAGTGAGGTGGGACCCACAAGAATAGGGGGCTCCTAGATCTGAGGGGCTGACATTAAAATTTAGAGGGACATGCAAAATGAGAGTATAATTATATAGGGGCTCCATTGAGTTGGATTTTTTTCCCAAAACCCCTAAAAATAGGGTATGGGCTCAAATAGGGTCTCCACTGGAGATGCTTTAAGTATTGTGTGTTTGCAATCTTATCTTACATTAATTCTCATCACATATAAGCTAGAAAAAAGAAAACTCTCTCTAATCATCATCGCCATCGATAACTAATTTTGTAGTTCAGAAAGAAAAACAAAATCAAACAAGTTGGATTTTTTCCCCCCTTCGAAAGCAGCTTGGGCCATGACGAGCCCGGGCCGGTGATCCGGTGACCTCTCGTCCTTACTCCTTACTCCTTTCCTCTCCTTTCTCCTCTCCCCCCCCTCTCTCTCCGTCCCGCCATGTGAGTTCTCCTCAATCTTCTCCTTCCTCCCTCCTCGTCGATCCGACCGTTGTCCTGTCTCCACTTTCCGGCGACCTTTGCATTTCGGACCGGGCTCCGCCGTGAGGTAAGCGCCCCGTGCCCTCTCTCTGCTGCTCCCTCTCTCTTTCTTCCTCCCCATTCTCTGCTTCGATGGTCGTTGTTGTCTCTCTCTCACTCTTCTTCGCATGCTTGTGCTCGACGCCGCGTCTTCCTCCTCCGGAGTGGACATAGCCAACGGTCGGAGGTGTAGGCCGAGGTGCGCAGACCAGCTCAACGGGCGATGCGGCTGGAAGAATGTCCCACGGACTGACCATGGGCCGCAGTGCGTCTTGCCGACAAAGAGTTATCGTCAAAAATTAAGTATTTATTTTCCTACTAAATCATGGATAAATAATATAAAACATTATTATTACTAATGGATTCCACGAAGTTTTGGTGCACACTCGCTTTTGTAGGAGAACTCCGTAATATTCCGAATATCGAAGAAAAGAGGAGAAATAGAGAAACGGGAGAAATGGACTAAAACCGAGAGCGATTAGTATAAATTCTAGGGGTCTAAAAGACATGAGAAGACAAATCGAGAAGGCCGGGCCTCATATTTCAGATGTGGGGCGAAGCGGCACCATGGTGGGGCGGACGACACCGGCTACCCACGTGTGTTGCTTCTAGAACCTTCCCACCACCGACCTTGAGATCTAATCTAAGCCGTCCAATCAAGTCGGTTTGATCCAAAAAGTCGAGATTCATCCCACCGCCTATATAAGAAAGGGCAGGGGTACCCCGTAAAACCCTAATTCATTAGTTAGAATTCATTATTGATTAGAGAGGGATCCCAATGTAAGGAACTATCGTGACACCATCCGTCTCAAAAGAATGTAAATCTCGCTTCCCGAGGAGTCAAACAATTTGAAATTTGACCAAATTTATACAAAATAGTAGTAATATTTGTGTCATAATATAAGTATCTTTAGGTTAATTAATCATGTAATATATTTCTATACTACATCTACTCGGAGATACAAATGTTAGTAACTTTTTGTATAAATTTGGTCAAAATTAGAATAGTTTGACTTCTCGGGAAATGAGATTTACATTCTTTTTGAGACGAAGGGAGTACATAGAAAAATGAATGAACCAAAAAAAAAAAAAGTAAAAGCAACTTACAATTCAAACGGAGAGAGTATATTCGAGGTGTTAATTATTTTAGTGTTAATATCGTTCTAGTAGTGAAAATATTGAGTAAATTCAACACGATGGAATCAAGTGGAAGGGAGCACGCAGGCTAGGGCGTCGTAGTTCAGTAATAAGCTACCCCTGGTCACCGACCAGCGGGGCCAGCCTTTGGGACCCACAGATCAACCACACGACCAAACGCTGATTCGATCCTCTACAAAATAGGGACAGCAGGGAGCACGCTTCTGCATTTGCATTCTGAGAAGTTCTGCCACCGCGAGCACGCGTCTGCCACCGGAAGCAGGCAAGCCGCCGCTGCCGTTCGTCAGATCTCGCATCAGCATTAGTTGATGTGAGTATTTGTTTATTCGTCCATCCGATCTGCAATTTCTGACTGACGTGACTGATATAGTATTTTTTTTAATCCAATCTGCATCCAGAAAAGGTATGGTGCGCTCTGGCTAAGAAAAGGTATGATGAGCTGGCTAAGGCCAAGGAAAAGTCTCAGCACCGCGGACCAAAGCGCTACTAATGCGCATTCAGGCCCCTCCCCAGGTACCATCCAAACAATCAAACACCCATATTACATGACATGCAAATGCAAACTAATCCTTACTTTACGCCCTACAGGTACTCAAGAAGTAACAGTAGTGTGAATGGAGTATCAATAACCTCTCAGCTTAAAAGTTGGTCAGTACGAAGTTTGTTGAATGTTGTTGAATCCAATTGTGTGACATTTATATCCATATATCTGCATGGAGTATCAGTAACTACTCAACTTGAAAGTTGATTAGTTTGAAACTTCGTTAAATGTTGTTAAATACAATTGTGTGACACTTTATATCCATATATCTGCATGGAGTATCAGTAACTACTCAACTTGAAAGTTGATCAGTTTGAAAGTTTGTTAAATCCAATTGTCTGACATTTTATACCCATATCCATCTATTGTATCAGCATACCTATATTTGTGATTTTGTCCCACCACTGCCTATATTGGTATGAACTTCTTTCTACTGTGATAGATGTAAACCGTAGAGCTTGAGAGAAACGTACCAGATAAACATGTCAGCCTTAGAAATAGATGGCATTACACTGGGTCCATGCTCAATAAGCCTCATCAGCACAACCGTGTAGTAAACAGATGTTACTTGTGTCTCCTCATGAACCTGTGGCACATAAATGAGAATGGACTTGTCGTTCGGGGGTAAGAACCTATAGGAAATCTAAGAGCTCACCAAACCACACCGAAAGTAGCCATTCGGTACCAGGTCCACCAATGAGGCCATAAACTCAAAATTCATGAAGTTGATATCTGTTCCGTCCATGCCTGAAATGTAAGTTCAAAAAAAAGAACTATTAAGGTTCTGTAATATGGTTTAAGAACAAGTAAACCATGAACCACTTCAAGCACGCAAATCCCTAAAGTCACTGCTGAGGCAAAAAAAAAAAAAACGTAGACCTGGGAGGGGATTTCCTTATCCAACCAAACCAAAAGAGATCCAACTTAAATAGGACACCTATCCAATCCAAATCAATTGCATATTTGAAATATCCAACCCAACAAAATGTTGATCAAATCCAATCCATTCATCCAAATAATCCCAGCATTAATTGCACTGGCCGTGTGGCAACTTTCTAGCGCAATTAAGACTTCAGAACACCCTTTGTACATCCTTCTTCACCTGCTACCGCTCAATCATAAGCGGTCGCTGCATCCGAGCTCAATCAACAGCTGCATCTTGACTATGGCTACCGACTAGCTAAACTAGAGCATGCTCCTTAGTTCTCACATGTGTCAACGATCTACCCATGATCTGCTCTACTTATATGTCGATGTCCATGTGCCCCAGCGGCAGCTTGAACACAGACCTCCGTTTAGCCGCTCCTCCCTAAACTGGGTGCAGGAACAGCACTCCACAGTCGGCATTGCAGTCTGCCAGCATGCACATATCCATCCGGTTCTAGTATCCAGACTAGTCCATCCAATTAATACACAGATTTGTGAACACATATTTCTCTAAAACCATTTTTGTATTTCTCACAAGAGTACAAGACTGTGAACGAACATGATTTGTGAGCCTGCTATGTAGAGACAGTAGAGAAATGATTAAATAGTTCAAAATCTTCTCAAGGTTGAGAATATTGATCATTAAGTGTACCTGCCACTTGTAGCTGCGCACATAAGTGCAGCCAAACAAGCCCATGTTTATTGAGAGATGACATCCAAAAGTTGAATGTTTATTGTTTAATAAAGATTCTGGAACTTGCATGTTGATTTTTCTTGTGCACTACTTTGTCTTTCTTTTGTAATTTGTAGTTTGAGAAACTGTGTACTACTATTAATCATGTCAACTAGACTCTAGTCTTGTTTAGGACATGTCTATGGCGTCACCTCGCCACACGCCTAGGCATTGTAAGGGGGAGGGTGGGTTCACCATACATATGATGATTTCCAAAATTACAGGCTAGTTAAACACAAAATCGACATAGTTAAACACAAAAATGCACTATATATGCAAGCAAAATTCCCATTTTAACAATAGATTCTTACTCCTAGCAAACTGAACCCGAAAATCCCGGAGCCTAGATTTACTAATAGAGTATAATTTCACATATTTTATCTATTGTACTTGAAAGCTGGAGAATTAGTACCTCTCCAAGCCGATGATGCTGATCTAACATTTTTTTGTTTATGCGATGACATTCAGCAGCAAAGCTGGATTTTGCATACATATGGCTAGCACTGTGAGCATGCTTATAGTAGGCTACTAATATAACATGTGCTTATGCTGATGGTATGTTCGGTTCGATAGGAAAAGGACAAGTACAAGAATTTATCGGATGCTAAAACTATCATAGAAATGATCTTACAAGAAGATGAGGAAGAAGATCATAGCATAAAATAGAAAGTGAAGGATATTGAATTTAAGAAATCAGTGAGTGATTTTTAAGAAATTGAAGTATATGAGAGCCCTCTGCCTCCTCCTCCCCCCTTATAGGGGGTGGGAGGAGTTGTTCTCTTTATTACCATAGTGCTAGTGTTATTTACAAAAAGGCACTAAGGGCTTACGGATGGGCATAATCTTTATATGATGAACTATTAATATGTACAGTTGGGCTCGAAACACAAGGATGTGGGTCACCGATATATAACACCCCCAACAATAGCCCCTTGGCTATTGGGTTGTGATCGAAGTTACAAAACCCCGAATAGTTGAATACAACATGATGTAGTCCCAATTGTAGCTTAGGTCTGTTTTGTCCTTACTTTTCTTCAACTAGTTTTCGATGGAGACCTTTGTTCACGATGGTGCCTACACCTTCTCATATTCACGCCACCCAACCACGTACTTCCGGCTTGCTCCTTACAGCTCAGTTGAAGCATGCGAAGCGGTTGACGTGGGCGAAGTAGTTGTAGACAATCACAACGTGTCTTCAAACCTTCATTGACAGCCTCTAGGCAAAGCTTCTGTCAACGGGCGGATTGCTTGCCCAATGCTTTCTGCGCCAACTCCCCTTGGATGGCACCTATGATAATCTATCGTGGACGTCGATGGCAATCGCTTTGCTCCAAAATATGAGCAAAGGAGAAGTCATAGATGTCGAAGTTGGCTCCTCAGCCTAGTGGGAGAAGTTTGCAAGATCTAATGAGAATTTGTCCGGTGGTAGCCCATGATGAGAGAACACAAGAGACAAAGAGCGAGAGATTAGGAGGCATACCAATCATGAGATATAAGGCATAGGCATGGCACGCCCGAGATCCGGTTAAGTGAGAGATGAGGACCCGCCGCCACAGCCGCCTTTACTCGGGTTAGAAGGGAACGCACGCGAGGGGGAGAAAGGGGAAAACTATCTTGTCTAGCCTTCCTACCCTTTTTCTGTCTGTATCCCTCTTTGCTTTGATGACGTAGTAAGGTACAAAAGACTGAGATGTGGGTCCCATGCCATGGATCCACATCTTGTTAAGATGACGTCACGTACCCCCTTCATCCTAAAATAAATGTTCATCTTGTATTTCTAGGAGTCAACAAGTTTTAAGTTTGATTAAATTTATAAAAATACTATAAGTATTTGTGTCTCTAAACAAGTTTGCCATGAAAATAGATGACATGATTAATCTAATGGTGTTTATTTAGTATCATAGTCATTAATACTATCGTCGTCCTAACAAGACAATAATCACCTTCATGGCTTCTATACAAGGGAAAAATCTAATTCACCAATTTGACTAAAGGCATGTATGTCATGGATTTCTCATCCTGCACTTCCACAACAGATCATCAAAACTAGCCTAGCTACGTTCCAAAACTTCACTGTCCCTTTGGCCCGTCTCCCAAAAAGGATTTTGCATGGGTAGACACTGGTTGGTTGAGACACAGGATCAACTCTTTTTAGTCACCACCTGCGTCTTTGGCGTTGATGTAAACAACATTGGCATCGTAGAGGTGCATAGGATGGATTTCTCCTCAACACAAGCTCTTGTTGGCGTAGTGTGCATGACATTGGAGATGTTGTGTTTATCTTGGAGGATACAAACATGGCGACTTCTTGCTCGGCGAGCACCCTAGGACTAAAAGGAAACCAGGTATTCTACTTGGCAATAAGAGCTTCTATTTGAAAATAAGCACATAAAGATTCAAACAATTTGAATCTAGGCATCACAAGATATAATAAGGTTTTAAAAATAAATCTAAAAATAATTCGATAGCTTTTAGAGGTAGAAAAACGCTATGAATTTTTAAAGGTTTATGCATTTTTATTTTTAATTGCACATGTTCGAATAAATTTATAAAGATTTACTTTTATGAATTTTTTATATTTTAGTAAAAACAACCATCAAACCCACTCAAGATGACAAAAATAAATACTTTTAAAGTTTAAAAGGTAATAAACTAATTTTGTAGTTCAGAAATCAAAATCAAACAACCGTGACCGCGATAGTTGAGTAAATAAGTTGAATTTTTTTCCCTATCCAGTGTCGTCGAGCAATTGGGCAATGACGAGCCTGCAATGTATTCCACCATGTATTGGGCCTCAAGCTCACGACCCAGATAGAGGTATTCGGTATCGGAATGACTACACATCTCATGGAAGATTTTCCATTTGTTGTCTTCCACTTTTTTTAGAAGATTTTTGTGATTGTTGTCTTCATTTTTTCCAACCAATTAGATAATGTCTAGGAGCATCCTAACCCTACCTTCTTCCTGCCTAGCGCCAGGAACGCATGGCCAGGAGCAAAACGCCACTGGCCCTTCCATGAGGCCACCAATTTATGAAGGCATGGTAAATTTTCCTTTTAGTCCATAGTTAAATTTTATAACTAGTTTTTATCACTCATACTAACTCCAAATAATATGATATTTTCTTATATTTTTATGAAGTCATGATCTATCAATTGGTGGTGCAGGTTGACAATGATTCCATTTAAACTATTTAGGGTGCGAAAATTCTATTTCAACTTCCCATCTTTTCAAATTTAAATTTTGTAAACTATTCAAATGAAGTCATATGGATAAATGACCAATACAAAAGTTGTGTATCTTGGTGTTACCTACAAGTTTGTAGTTGATGACCTTTTAATTTAAAATCATTTTACTGCACCTTGTTCACAAATAACACATTTTTCTTACATTGTTATAAGTAACTATGAGAGAGATTTAACAATTTATCATTAATATATAACCACACTTTATTAAAAATGGTTTGAAAATTTCACTACAAGCTTATGCACCCATAGTATGCCCACATGCCAATTTTAAAGATTTTTGGAACACTTTATGATATTAGTGATTCCAACGGATCCTAATGAAACACTCCATTTCCTATCATTTTCAGGTTGTGGGCTCAAATAGAACATCTGTTTCTATATATATTTTGTCTAATTCTTGGACATTTGACATATTTGTATCATTTCTTCGTGGATAATTAATGATTGTTCGATATTATCCTGTCATACTTATAATCTCAAAGTTGTTTGATATTTATCTCGGTCCAACTGGTATACTAGAAGAATTTGTGTTGCGACTAGTAATATATATCAAAGATTGCATACTATGTTACTTATTTGTATTCATGGTTGAATTTGACAAGCCTCTGGTCTGTGTGAGATTCATATCCCCTCGTACTCAACGGAAACATATCATTGTCTTAGAAGCAAATGTGCTATTTCTCGAACAGTAGGTTCCTATTGTAACTATATCAATTCTATAAAATGTTGGATCGGCTACTAGACTATATTGAGTATATACTAATCAAAGTTATTTTTGTACTTGCACTGTCGGTTCCTTGTTTGAGTATATCACTGTCATGTGCCAGAATTGGGCCAGCTATAGGTGGGCTAGGAGGGCCCAACCAGCCACGGCTGGCCCAGGAGGGGGGGGGGCGCGCGGGAGGCCGGCGCCCCCTACGCCGGCGCCACCTCCACCTTCCCCGTCTCCGTCTGCGCCGTCATCAAGTTAGGATTATCTTAGGGCTTTTAGTGTGTAAAGGGGATATTCCAATCATATAAGGAAGGCCCTTATTAGGAAATAAATAAAGATTGCTTGTAAAAGGTATTCCAATCATATAAGGAAACCTTATAGAGATTGCTTAGATTACAAGTCTCACTAACCGGGCTATATAAGTAAAGGGTCTCATAATCTCTTGGGGAGACAAGCAATAAAGAAATAGTTTGTGCCTTCTCTCTCTGCTCCAACCGCCGTCGCCGCCCTAGCCCCGCGCGACGCCTCCCCCTACCTCTGCCACCGCCCCGGCCGACCCCCAAACGCCAGAGCCGCCGCCCCCACCCGCCGCCTACGCCGTCGCCACCAGCTCGGAGTTCGTCGCTGATGTGTCACAGCCGGCCCCATCTAACCGGTTTGTGACAGCTGGTATCCGGAGACCGGGACAATTCCCACCACTGATGCCTTCCGAGATGCAAACGTTCACCAAGGCGGTGAAGGAGCTCCTCAACGATAACTACGCCAAGATCAGTCGCCACTTCGACGAGATCGAGACGCGTCCCCTCGTATTTACTTTAGCTCACCTGTAGACACAATACTTAAATTGTCTTATATATATTGTGACTCTACGTACCTTTAAATTTTATGATCATCAGGTTCGGTTGTCAAATCTGCTCCTTCCATTTTGAATCATAAGACACTCCAAATACATTGATTTTATTATTAGGAAAGTCAAAATAAATGTCTTATACTTTAGAAGGGAGGGAGTACCCATTAGTTATGTAGTACCAGGCCAGATAAAAAAAAATGTCACAAAGATGATTATTCGAGTCAATCTCTCTTTGTGACTTTTATAATTTTGTATTTAAATTATGAATTGGAGTTGTATGAATTTCTAAAGAGTGAAAAATCACTTTGTAGGTCCCCTGAACTTGTTCGGAGGGGTCATCTAGGTCCATGTACTTAGGAAACTAGGTAAACAGGTCCTTGAACTTGTCTAATTGTGTCATCCATGTCCAAAACCGGATTTGACCAGCGGTTTTTTCTACGAAGAACCACAGGTTTGCTACAGCCACAACAGCTTTGTCTTTTCTCTTTTTTTTTATTTTCGGTTGAATCTTTGAAAAATCATAGTAAATTATAGAAAAATAATAAAATGAAAAATCTAACTTTTTTGGACTCCACATGAGTAGATCTACAAGTAAACATATATAATGTGGCATGTTTTAGTCTAATAAAATCATATTATATGTGCTTTTCTATAATTAATTTAATTATAGAAAAGCAAATATAATATGATTTTATTAGACTAAAGCATGCCAAATTATATGTGCACTGTGTAAATCTACTCATGTAGAGTCTAACAAAATTAGATTTTCTATTTTATAATTTTTCTGTGATTTACTATGATTTTTCAAAGATTCAGACAAATAAATAAAAAAGAAAAAGATAAAAGCTTCGTAGCAAAAACTTTGTACTAAAGCATATCATATTATATGTTCACTTGTAGATCTACTCATGTGGTGTCCAAAAAAGTTAGATTTTTCATTTTATTATTTTTCTATAATTTACTATGATTTTTCAAAGATTCAACCGAAATAGAAAAAAAGAAAAAAGACAAAGCTGCTATTACTGTAGCAAACCCGCGGTCACTGTAGCAAAACCACCGGTCAAACCCGGTTTTGGACCTGGATGACACAATTAGACAAGTTCAAGGACCCATTTATCTAGTTTCCTAAGTACATGGACCTGGATGACCCCTCCAGACAAGTTCAGGGACCTCTAGTGGATTTCACTCATTTGTAAATATTCTAGTTACCTTCGTTCAATATATGATTTCGTGGAGACTTAAAAGCATAATATACATGCATGGAACATGGTACTACACGAGAGACGTAATACACTCATACTACAACCATATAATATACATGCATGGAACAGTATCCTCAGCTAGGAGTGAATCAATGGGCAAACGAGATACCCGGCAGCCTACTCACCAGCATCAGAGGAATAATAACAAAAACATGTTGTATGTCGAGTCCGCCGCACGCTTGCTTGCCCGAACGAATAGGTACGTACGCGGCCGGATCTCTTTGGAGAGGAGTTGTGTTGGTTCTCGCCCGCCTACCTAGCTTATATAATCGAGCGAGCCTGGCCACGATGATATCTCATCGTGTATAATGCACCTCAAGATTATTAGATAATCCCCCCTGCTGGCCGGATTCTATAATCTTCGGATCCGACGCCTTCTTGCTACACCGATCGCGGCTGATCTACCTGGTGAGAAGCATCAATCCATGTCCTTCTTTGTTTATATCAGATTCAGATATGTAAAATAATTTATCTGAATGTTTATTCAGATATATAAAAATCTAAATCATGATTCAGTCTCAGGCAGCTGTCGTCTGTTCTTCTTTCTCATCATACATTTGTTTTGATTAATTTATAGTAATCTTATTCAATGCCTGTACTGCTTCTTTCTCATCATCGTTTCGATTTATTCACTACTAATATACTTACACTTGTGATTTGAATCACGTAGCAGAGGTACACAACCATCATGGGCATGTTGATGATGAACGACGGCGGCAGCGGGACTAGTAGCTGCATCCAACCATCGCGACAGGTCCTTGCCTCCCTGCCCTTGCTTGTCTACGAGTACGAGGATCATCCCGACGCAACAGCTGTTGTTGATCCAGCAGACTCTACTGCCACAACCACAAGCACAAAGATGTTCATGTATAGCCCGTCCAAGCCGCGCATCGTCTACACACAAGGCACTAGGCCTCAAACGATGGATGGTAAAGACTGCCTGAGCACGCCTCAAGGATGGCAGCTCCTCCTTGGACAAGTGTCGGAGGCCTCGCTATGGCATCCTCTCACGGGAGAGACCATCACCCTCCCACCCATACGTGACGACCACTACATCCCCGTCACCTGCAAGTGCTTGCTCACCCACAACTCCGCCGCCCACCCGGACTGCGCCGTCGTGCTCCTCGACGTCGCCGATCCTCTCATGTGGTTCTGCCAGGTCAATGGTGGGACTGACCGGAGGTGGGGGCAGCACACCTATGACATCGGCGAGTACAACCTCCCTGAGGAGTTCCGCACCCCCTCTACGCCCACCAAGAATGTCATCGCGGAGGTCGCCGCGCTGAGAGGGAAGCTGCATTTCATCTTCACTGAATCAGACCAAGACAAGATGGGCATCATTCACTTGGATTTCCCGTCTTGATCATGCCCACCCTCTTGCCGCAGAGTTCCACGAGCTTGATGTCGATCCCGAGCTCAAGTTCAAGTTCCCCGATCAGGGCAGCTCTGGTGGTTGCATCTACTTGGTACTGGTAGAGTCCATGGATGAGCTCTTTGCTGTTTGTATCTGCTATGTGGGTTTTGATGCCAGCAACATTCGCGCCGCTGTTATCTACAAGATGGACTCGTCTGGTGAGAGACCCGTAGCCTGGCACCAGGTGGATGATATTGGGGACAGGGCTTTTCTTTTGATGGACATGAACACGGCAACTTGGTGCTCTGCAAGCAAGAATAACCTTAAAGGGAACACCCTCTACTTTCTCAAGGAATTAGTGGCTGGCAACATGGATCTCTGCATCTATGATATTCAGGAGCAAACCATGGAGATTGTCCGGGTTCACGACCAACAAGATTTGGAGATCGTGCGCACAGAGCCATACTGGATTAATGTGCCCCCGTGCTAGTATGCTAGTATTAGCAGCCGATTACATTGTGCTTGCTTATTTAATTGTAGCTCGTTGCTAGTGTGTTCAATTTTGCATTATTCGTATGAAGTTTTAGAACAGCATTTTGCATCTCAATTTTTGTGATAATGTACATCTATGGGTATATGTGTTTGCAGTGAATTACTATCATGACTACCGGGTAGTTTTCCCCCCTCTTGTCTGTTCAGGAAATTACTATCATAATTACTATACATCTAGTTATACACTATGTCTAGATATAAAGTACCCACCCCCCTATGCGTTCAGGCGCCGCTGCAGGGGGCGGAACCGACGGGCGCTTCCGAGGGGGACGCAAGCGTGCGTCCCAGCACAGCTCGAGTCGCCAGTTCCGCCGGCGCCGTCCTCGTCCGGGGTGAGTACGGTCGTGCCCCCTGACTCGTCGGTGGCTCCAGACACCACAGCTCCACCGCTGCCGGCCACTACGCCGCCTACGACACCGCGGACACCGCGGCCGCCCTCCATGTCGGATGTGGATGACTTCGTCGACTCTCTCCCGCTGCCCCTAGAGCGGCCGGCCGGTGGCCTCACCACCTCGCTGCGCATCTCACGGACGCAGAGACGTGGGCCAAAGCGGAGTGTCCGTTTGGCCGCCAAGTCCTCCTTCCGGGATCCCAATCTTGAACGTCAGGCTCGGCGCGTCCTCCTTAACAAATGGGACGGGAGGGCGGAGGGTGCTTCATCTCAAACCCCGGACTCCACCGTTGCTAAGAGATTCCAAGATCATTTTGGCGGTAATGTCCCACAACACAAGCGGGACATGGTGCAGATCCTAGTCCCCATGGCGCTTGCGCGGAACCGCGTTGGCGGCGGCGACGAGCACCGAAAGCGAGCGGTTTTTCTTCTCGGTCGCAAAATAGTTTTCTTCCTAAGTACAACTTGTTAGCTCCACCGTTTTTAGCGGTGCCTTTTGTTAGTGTGTCGCCTAGTATACCGGGCATCTCGCCAGTTGTATGTCTAGGATGTAACTAAACTATCCCACTTCTCTTAATGCAAAACGGGCAATGTCCCGGTTTCGAAAAAAAAATATAGGAAAACTAGAAAGTCTTATAATTTGGAATGTGGAATGGAGGTAGTACTTTGGAAGGGAGGGAGTATTACCCATTGGTTATGTAGTACCAGGACAGATAAGAAAATGTCACAAAAATAATTATTCGAGTCAATCTCTCTTTGTGACTTTTATAGTTTTGTATTTAAATTATGATTTGAAGTTGTATGAATTTTTAAATATTCTAGTTACCTTCGTTCAATATACGGTTTCGTGGAGACTTAAGAGCCCATAAAGTGAAACCGAACATGGTACTACACGAGAGACGTAATACACTCATACCACAACCACAATATACATGCATGAATCAATGGGCAAACGAGATCGGCAGCCTAAACATGTCGGCATCTTGTATCTGTGTCATCAGTAAGTGACAAGCAGAAGTCTGGCACTCCCAACCAAGCCCGTCTAGCTCAGTCGGTAGAGCGCAAGGCTCTTAACCTTGTGGTCGTGGGTTCGAGCCCCACGGTGGGCGATTTTTTATTTATTTTTCTTTTCTTTTATATAAACTTTTTTTTTTTCCTTGCATTTCATTCATGTATAGCGCTGAAACTTTCTTCTACGTCATCGCCAAAAGCAAAGCCCAAATAATCCAATGTCCCTAAAAAACATTTGTAATCTTTTACTGGTGCCAGTTGAACACAGGATTGTTATCATAATAATAATAGGTAATAAAACTGCAAATTTATGCTAGGAATAATATCAAGACATAACATCAGTTTTTTCCTGGTCATCATGTTTCTCAGATCATACATGGGACACCACTAGATCGACCAGACAACAGGGCTAGCAAAATCCAATGTTTCATTTCCTTGTGTACTCTAGCTATAGTATCTTTTGTATTGTACTATAATACTTCCGCGTAATCGAAGAATTCAACCAAGAAAAAACGATAAAAAAGACATTTTTTTCCCTGAAAAAGTGCATCCAGATCTCAGAGAGACCTCATCGATCAGACACGGCCTCCACCGGTGGCGGAGGCGATGAACGATAGCAGCGGGTTCCCAGCACCAGCACCCGCCTGATCACCAACCTCATCAAGAAACAGGTCCTCCGGCATGCGGCACGCACCATGAGCACACACGACCGCCGTCCCCAGCGCGAGCGCGGAGAAGATGAGCGACCCAACCGACGTGAGGAAGACGACGAACGCGGAGGCCGCGACGAGTCCGCCAAGCACCTCACGGTCAGAGAAGGCGCGTCCGAACGCGGCGACGGGGGGCGCGTCGGCGGGGCGGAGCACGTACAGGAGGCACCACGCGGCGAGCAGCGCGAGGAGCGCGGCGAGGGAGAAGGGGTGCGCGAGGAGCGACGCGGCGAGGCAGAGCGCGGTCACCGCCGCGTAGTTGACGCGGAAGTAGGCCAGGTTCTTGCGGAGCCGGGACGTGGCGTCGGCGAGGGAGTCCGGGCGGGAGAGCGCGGAGCGGTCGGTGAGTTCGGACCATGGACGTGCGCCCGAGCGCGCGGGCGGGTGGTGTCGAGGAGGCGCGTGAGGAAGGCGCGGATCGCTGCGGGGTTGGTTGTGGTGGTGGTGGTGGTGTCGGTGGCGTCGGCGGAGGAGAGGGATGTTGGTATCGGGGTCGGGGTGGGGGATGGTGCGGTGGCTGGTGGGATGACGGTGGTGGGGAGGAGAGGAGGCGAGGCTGTGGCCATGGCTGGCGTGGAGGCGATCGGCGACGATCTCTGTGTCGAGCTCGGCGGGTTTGGTGGATCTGAGGAGGAAGACGCGGAGAGAGAGAGAATGGCGCGAATACAAATGGTGGCCCGTCGTGGTGGGTGGGTAAAGAAGCACCGACACACGGGTCAACGCTTCAGCAGTCAACAGTCAGCACGGTGCAAGTTTTCTTCTAATGAAAAATGGTCTAAAAATCTGCCTTTTATTTTGTTTTTGTGGAGAAATAATTTGTTGTTTTCCTCCAGTCCATCAGAGTTCCTTATTTTACACTGAGAATTTCTGATTTGTGACTGGCTGTAAAAGTTGGCATGGGCAGTCACTGCAGACTCATTGAGTTGGCAAGAAAAGCAGCGAAGTGCTTATGCAGCTAACATGGATGGATGGTTAGGTAACGACGCAACGTGCTCAGAAAATTGTGTGTGATGCACAAGAAACAATGCTCGGGCAGCAGAAATTTCCCTTTCCAGGTTAGGCAGCACCAACACCAATGAGTCTGCAAATGCATCTTTCTCTTTCTTTCTATATCACTCAACTATCATGTACTTTGCTTGGATCTAGTACAAGAAGAAACAGCCGGCACACCACACCAGCAAAGCTCTTCCACCATACCCAAGGACCAAACCTCCCTCCCCTATCACCATTCCATTCCTTGAATGTTGTACTACTATACAACTATACCAGTACCAGGACAGCAGATCACAACTGCAGAATAGAATGGCTAGGCTGAGAAGCAACACTAGCTTTGGCAGATTCATTTTCGCTAGGTGTTAACAAAGAACAAACCATTTCAAAGTTTCAGCTATTACCACACCCGAGGATCCAACCAAGATAATATAGACTGATCTCCAGGCAATAATTTATAAGATAGCACAAGCATGCTGGGAGGCACTCAACAAGTCTGCAGCCCAATTTACACAATTGACAATTCTCAGTTCCGCACAACCGTTACCAGTTCTCAGTTCAGCACCGACACCAATTTATACGCATCTAATGACACTGTTCTTAATTGGCAACAGCCATGGCATTAGGTACCATGAATTTCCTTTATTAAGCTGCTAGCGTCAGGTCTAGAAGGTGGAGCCGTTCCATCCAAAGTCTGAGCGCTGCATGATCATATATGAATGTATCAGTGCTCACGATTACCATGACAATTAACAGCAGACAGTGAAGATCTCAACAACATCTATTAGTTATCAAGACAAGTAGAAACGAAGCAGGTCCAGAATTAGGAAACAACATATGGTTATTTACATGATCTATTCTTGATGCAAAGCATGCAAACATTGAGCATGTTCTTGTGCCGGATGGGCCTAACAAACAGCAAAATTCCAATGAGAACATGATGATGGTAATCAAGACCCGTGAATGAGCAATCAATAAGGAAGCAATAGTGTTTGCTTTACCTTTGAGTCGTAGAACTTGAGGTAGAAGCGTGACTTGGGAACAGACAGTTTTGACTCCAGGATAGAAGCAATGCCAGCACTCAGCTTCTTATTCACATCAGGGTTCAGGCCTCCGATGGAAACCAGCTCACCGTAAGCTGCAGGCTCCTGGGTACCTCCAAATGCCATAGGCACCGAACCCTTCAGAACAACCATCACATACTGTGGGAGCAGGAGGAAAACCATTCCAGTTAGTTCCTCAAGATGATAGTACTGAAAAGAAATTGCTTCATCCAAATAAGTCATGAACAGAGAAACAATAAAAGCTGAAGTTCAGTAATTTGAACCTAGCAACACATGTAAATAACCAGGAACCCAAATAATATTTGTATGAGAATGAGATTAGTGTGGTCAGGTTATGGATACCATGTATTCAGAGAGGTCATTTCTCTCCTTGATAGTAGCAAAATAGCTGCCTGATTAACACTAAATGCACACAGCTAACAGAAGACAAAAAATCTGTGGCCTCTAGTACGGGGCATAAAACTGAACTGCATAGCAAAGCAGCTGCCTGAGTAACACTAACACAAAGTGACCGATGAACATGAGCATTCAAATTTGATCTATGTAAAATTGATGGTTGTAGTACTAGGGTAACATAAAGGAAAAGCACATGCAGCCTATGGTCTACATATTTAACAGCACTTGAGATTAGTGCCAAAGAAAGGTATACACCAGGGGGTTGCTGGTTGATAGAAATCTGGTCGATAAAAACTGTGAGCAGACTTTCATCAGTTAGTTTGCTGTAACTACATCTGTTAAATTGGTAGACAAATGGTCTAGAATTTCTTGTACTGAGTGATCACAATGGTCAGTATATCAGTCCCACATAGACACTGGGTGTGCAATCTGATACTTTTGAGTTATCTAGTTGTTTTCCTCAATGCTGAAACTATTAAAATAAGAAATGCAGTTTAATTATATATTAACTAAATTTAAGAATGTCCACGGTATACAGGAGATTGCAGTCCCATCCTAGGGATTCTCTAAGTGACTTCATTTTCGCAGCTGCCTGACACTAAATGGACTACAGCTAACAGAAGACGAAAAATCTGTGACCTCTAGTATGGGGCATAAAACTGAAATGCATAGCTAAGCAGCTGCCTGAGTAACACTAACACAAAGTCACCGATGAACATGAACATTCAAATTTGATCTATGTAAAATTGATGGCTATAGTACTAGGGTAACATAAAGCAAAAGCACATGCAGCCTATGGTCTACATATTTAACAGCACTTGAGATTAGTGCCAAAGAAAGATATACACCAGGGTTTTGCTGGTTGATAGAAATCTGGCCCTTTCCTATTGCTCTAACCATAAGCTATGGCAATTCCAGCTCGCACCCACTCTGGCCCACCCATCAGGAAAACTGTGACTGTGAGCATGGACTTTCATCAGTTAGTTTGCTGTAACTACATCTGTTAAATAGGAAGACAAATGGTTTGGCATTTCTAGTACTGAGTGATCACAATAGTTGGTATATCAGTCACACATAGACACTAGGTGTGCAATCTGAAACTTTTTATCTAGTTGTCTTCCTCAATGCTGAAATTATTAAAATAAAAAATACAGTTTAATTATATATGAACTCAATTTAAGAATGTCCACGACATGCAGGAGATTGCAGTCCCATCCTAGGGATTATCTAAGTGAGTTCAGTGAGAATCAACATCGGGGCATCCATAATGCACCTAGAGGCTATTCCCCCAAAATATAAGACTAGAGGTAAAAATTCCCCTTGCAGTATTTACCAAAGAGAAACATTGGGTGATTTACTGATTCAAACAAATTCTCTTTAAACTAACATGAATAAACACAGTCAATTTGATTGACAGACAGCGTACAGAAAGGTGTCAGCAGCGATGCACACCCTGCTCAAAACCCTGACAGATTGTCAAGTGCCAGAACATTTGAGAACAACCCTCATGTAATGTGGGAGGACAACCATTCCAATTAGTCCCTAAAGATGATATTACTCAAGAGACATTTCTTCATCCAAATAAGTGAAAAACAGAGAAATGATAAAAGCTAAAGTTCAGTAATTTGAGCCTAGCACCACAGGATGAGATTAGTATGAGAATATTCAGAGAGGTCATTTTTATCATTGATAGTAGCAAAGGAGCAGCCTGACTAACACTAAATTTACTACACAACTATCAGAAGATGATAATCTGTGGCCCCTAGTACAGGACATAAAAATTTGGGTACTGAACTAGATAGCAAAGCAGCTGCTTGAGTAACAGTAACACAAAGTGACTGGATAAACATGAACCTTCAAATTTGATGTTGGGAGATTAACTGATTCACACAGTTCTCTTTAAACTGGCATACGATCTACTGATCCATAGCGTGCATGCAGATAGGTGTCATGCAGCGATGCACATCCTGCTCAAAACCCTAACAGATTGCCAGGTGCGAACTAAAAGAGGAAGCATAATCTTCACCAACCAAATAGACCCACAACCTACAAGAGCCTGCACAAGCAAAAGGACAGAAGAGAACCAGAGGGAAGACAGGAGTCCGGGGGGAGGGGAAGACGGAGGCTTACAGCCTCGGGCTTGCCGATGATGTCGGCGACGGACTTGGAAGCTTCGGCGAGGATGGTGGAGGTGTCCACCCCATCCAGGTTCACGTTGGTCGACACGTTCAGGCACGGCATCCTCGCTCGCTTCCTCTTCCTCTTCTTCCTCTCCGGCTAGCCGCCT
This sequence comes from Hyparrhenia diplandra, assembly GCA_015847255.1. Lineage (NCBI taxonomy): Eukaryota > Viridiplantae > Streptophyta > Magnoliopsida > Poales > Poaceae > Hyparrhenia > Hyparrhenia diplandra. The sequence continues at coordinate 315,382 of JADLZK010007048.1, read as the reverse complement.
TCTCCTCCTCTGCTCTGCTCCGCCGCTCACTGCTCCTCCCTCTCTATCCTGCTCCCTGCTGTGCTCCACGGAAAAGGAATCTCTATCTCCTCTGCTCTACCTGGGCCTGGGCTAATAATTTGTTGTTTGGGTTGGGCCTGTTAGTTTCGTCTTCACTATGGGCTCTAGCTAGCATCCTCTTGGCCCAGAGCCCATCCTAGCAAATTTGCAATGTCCCAAATTCCCTTCTCTATTGGTTCACAAACAACTGGATTCAGACAGATATCATCAGAGTACACACAACCTCAGGGGAAGGAGAGGGAGGTTTTGAGTTCAGCAAGCAATTGGGGATGGAGGATCTAGAGAAGAACACCAACAAGGCTCTAGAAGGTTCCAAGTAAAACGAAGCTTTGAGTGAAGAGAGATGTATGAGGGAGGAAGATGAACTGTTCTCTCCTGAATCTTCGATGCCCCCAACGCTACCAGTGGTTACCTGTTTGTAATAGCCCAGATTGTTGTTATGCCTCACATGGCCATGCCACCTAACAGATGCACTTGCACAATATTGGAACTCAGATTCTTCTATTTCAGATCATCACTGAGTTTATATAGTGCCAAAAATGATTACCACATTTACAGATCCCAGAATGTTGGACAAAGCTTCATTTACAGGGACGATTACCAGAAGGATATTTACAGGAAGGGATTTTCTCTTGGAACACATACAGTTTTCTTTCTTTCTTTCCTTCCTTTTTGTTATTATATAACTAAGCTTCCTAGTACAGTTGAAAGCTGTGAGCTCCTACTAGTCTCCTACAACAGCCAGAACAAGACAGCCCAGCTATCCACACCAACTACTAGTGTACATCTTCCACAGAGCAACATCAGCTACCTGCCACGCAGAGCTGAGTATGCACATTTCTTGCTACCATTACCCTTTACCAGCTGGCTGTGGGAGTGTGGGGGATTAACTGAACAATCAAATCAACATGGTCATGTCTGTGCTTTGCTCACTATCTGACCAGATAGCCTCCCAAGGTCCACCTTTGCTCCCTAATAATAACCTGAAAACAAGAAGAAAAAAATACGATTGTAAAATTTAAGACTTCCATGCTGCTTCTGTTCAAGACTCCAGTACAGGAATATTCCCCTTTTCCTCAAGTCTGAACTTAGTAGCAGTTCACAATTTATATGATTATGAGATCAGGACCTACACAGTTAATACTCTTCTACTTAATACACAACTTATATTGGTTATTTACATGTAATTGTCGTTAGCTGTCAATGGTCTTTGTTTCCATCTTCCCATGGAATCACCTAGACATGGTCATTTCTTTTCATTTATCAGTTCAGTATCTGACCAGATATGCTTCCATGGTCCACCTTTTCTCCCTAACCTGCAGACAATAAAAAAATGCTATGAGTCACTAAGATTTACACTACCCAAATTTCCAGAAAAGGAGGAGCTGGAACATCGGGCATTACCTCCAAAATCCAGCCGCTGCTCTCAAGCTCATAAAAAGAACTAGACCAGACCAAACACCACCAAGACCAAGCTTAGGAGCAGCAGCAAGTAGGAATGCAGATGAAACAGCCCCAACAAAGAACTGACCAACACAGATGCCAAAAATTGTAAGCACGCCGCTATGTTTAGTTATGAAAACCTAATGAGAAATACAACAGAAAACGATATCCATACCATAGAGTATGCAGCATAGGCGAAGTCAGACACACCATAGTACAACCCGTCGATCACGAATGCAATAGCATTTATTGGCTGAGAAACAGTGACAAACTGCAAGAGTTCAAATGGTCAAAATGAGCAGAAACTATATTACGCTTTACTTCTGAAAGTCAGGTGCTTTATTCCAATTATTCATCATTACCCATACTCCAGATTTGGCAATGTCTAAAACTGCCGGATCATTTGTGAACAGCACAGAGAAAGACCCAAACCCAAAGAACAGAGCCACAGCTAGTGTAATTCCAGTCAGACCTCCAATCTACATTTATAACAAAACGTATCAGCAAGCAGCTCATGACTGGAGACCAGCAGCATTCTGAACTTTAAAGTGCATTATTAACCTGCAGAACTCTGTATAAAACCAAACGAGCCTGCTTGTAATTCCCTTTTGCATATTCACTCGCAAGTAGAGCCTGCATTGGATTATAGACACTATAAAACAGAACACATACAGATTTGTAATGTAAGACCCTAAATGAGAAATGTCACGTAACGTAAAATGTACAGACCTGCCCAGCAAGAGCCAGCGCATCATTGAGCAGAGAAATTGTCAGCCACACTTGCAAGCACAACTGATGGCCGGCCATTGGAACAGGCCCTTCTCTTGCAGCCAGCGACGTTGACAGTGTCATGGTCAGGAGTACTGCAATAGTCCTGCCAATCAGAAGTCCACCTACAGAATATTTTCCAGTTAAAGTGGCTATCATGGCCTCATGGAGCTCTGCTCTGAACTAGTATCCTATAATTCGGAGTATGTTAAAGATTCATAAAGTCGCAACGAAAAGTTTTAGCAACAAAAGAAGCCTGTCCTGTATCAATACTTGTTAGTAAATATTTGGAGCATCCACCAACCTGATTTTAGATAACGTATGATTCCACCACCAATTACATTTCGGGAAAATATTACTACTTTACTATTCAGCTTCCAGAGGAGGATGCAAGCAATCACATACCTGACAACAGCAAGATAGTTGTACCAAAGATTTAGTTCTCATGGGTGCAATTATGGAGATGAAAAGGAGGAATTAAGAATTCAACATACTCTGATGTCACTGTTGCCAAGGCAGCACCTCTAACTCCTAAAGCAAGTGGAAAAACAAGTATGGCGTCAAGTATGACGTTTACCAGGTTGCCAACACCTGCATCCAGAGTGCTTAAATCTTTACTTTGTCGTTTCAAGGAACATAAAGCATCATAACTAAGACAATCATACAGCAAACTTCGCAGAATTTTTTTCACAAACGTGCCCACATGGCATTTGTTTCATTAAGAGGAAGCAGAAGCAGTCGCAGTACAACATACTCTGGTAAGCTAACAAACTTGTCAGAACTTGCATTTGTAGTAGCTATCATTTCCTAAATCTTATTGCCGCTCATTAATGGGAACTTTAAATCTGAAATCGATAACATTGACACGCCTATTATTGTTAAATTTCTAGATGACCAGTTGACCACTGAACTTGGTGTACAGACCACTACAGTGGCAACATGCACAAGACATTTCATCCTGGAACTTGCTTATAAGAAATACATAAATTGCAACACTTTCACATGGTCCAGTTTGTTCATTTCAGCAGCTAAAAGAGTTTCTATAATCTTTACCCACAGCATATAAAGGTGGTGTTTTTGTATCCATGAGCCCACGAAATGCACCCTGTGCAGCAAGTGCTACCACAATCGGTGGAGCACCATACGCCCTAAATGTTAGAAATTGCTCAGCTGGTATTCGCATTGGTGAATCCTGCATAGTTGATATACAACAAATCAGGTTTGACAGTTTGGGAACAGGTACTGACAGATAATAAAAAAAAACTTGGGCTCAAATGTCAAAACTAAAATAAAGTGGTCAATTCAACTATATGTATATGACACAAGGTATATGTCTATATGTATATGACAGGTACATGATACTTGTATTTTAAAGAAACATACCTAGAGTATGACAGTTTTTGGGTAGTGTAACTGATGTAATATCATATTAACTTGACACATTTCATCAAAAGTACTGACTACTGACTAAGGAGATAACCAACTAAAGTTTCTGGGAATGGAAAGAAATGAAACTATTCTTACTTACAATAGGTACGCCGATCATGTCCATTAGTGTCCCCGATCCAAAACTCAGTGCCACAGTTTCCATGAGCCCAATACCAGCAGCTAAAGCCAAGGATGTTGATACAGCTGGAAGAAGCTTCCTTTTCGGGGTCAACTCCTCAGGAGAGCTTGGAAAGTCATATCCTAAGCGAGAACTAAATAATGGATTAGTGTAACACAAATAGTGGGGGTCATTTCTAACAAATATTTGAAATCTTGAGCAGCTTACCTTCTCTTGACTCAGCACAACCATCATCCAATGCCTGTTGCTCAGCAACAAATGACGTGGTCACGTTAAGCAATGGCACGTTAAATAGCTTCGACACCAAATTGAACACTGAAATTGATACACCAACAGCAGCAAGTTCGGCTGAACCTGATTGGCAATAAAATTGAGAACATCAGCTAATGCTCATTTAACTAGGAAAATCAGGAAAGATTCAATGAAATATTTCCATCTGTAGCATGAGACTTGCATCAGCATTCAGCAGGACACAAACCGGCCCCAGAAAAAAAAGGTAATACAAACTGAGGAAAAGAGGGGAGTTTGACTTCACCCAAGTGACCGACGAAGGCGGTGTCGACGAGCGCCGCGATGGGGTCGGCGGCGAGAGCGAGCGCGGCGGGCAGAGCGATGCTGAGAATGTCCAGCCCAATCGTATCCAGAGCAAACCAGCCCTGCGTCCCGCGCCCCTTGCCCTCTTCCCCACGTTCTTGGCCTCCCGCGAAGAAGCTGCTTCCTCTTCATCCTCAACCACGGCAGTTTGCTTCCCGCTACATCGACGGGGCCAGCGGCGGCGCTGTGCGAGGCAGGCGCGAAAGGAGGCGCGGCTGAGCTGTGATGACGGGGTTAGGGCGACAGCGCAGGCGGACGCCCTCACCGTCACCGGCGGCGAGGTCACCATGCGACAGAATAGTATATCTGGCCTCCTATTGAGCCAAATGGTTACTTCACAGTCCAGACAGACAGGACAGGATATACATGGCCACAAACGCAAGAATTTCACTTATTGGCAAGCTAAAAATTAGTTAAAAAAGTTAATAAAGATTTGACAAGTCAAATATAAGAAATTAGCAAGTTTTGGTACCTTTTTTTTTTTTTTTTGGCAAGGAGTTTTGGTAGGGTTTTTTTTTTTTTTTTTTTTTTTTTTTGCAAGGAGTTTTGGTAGCTAACCAAGTACTTATCAAAATTATGAGTATCATGACAAATTTTGGTAGCCAACCAAAATAGTTCCTGTATAAAGCACTACTATGTGTATTTCATACTCCTATATTATATTTCAACTAGTGGGATTTAAATTGGTGGATAAAGAAAACTACTCTCTCTCTCTCTTCCTAAAAAGAAAAAACCACTCTCTTTTTCTTCTTCTCTGCAAATTACAGTCGTGTAAGAAAGAATTATTACCAAGCGTGGTTTGCTGTCCACCGATTGGCATTTGAAAAGCATCATATATGTCCATTTGGCGCGTGTGGTCTTGGCGGTGCTGATACTGACTGCTTGAATTGAATGAAAGCTGACAATTTTGGAGTATTTTGTGTGTGGCCATGACCGTGCGATTGGATTCCAATGGCCAAGGTTTTCAGATGAATCAGATGTTATGTGTGGTTCTTGGACCAAGCCTGCCCTGCCCCATATAGATCTTTCGAGATTGCTACTTGCCTTTAACCATCATTTCAAACAGTACCAGAGATAATTGCAAGTTGTTACAAATAAACGACACAAGAGTGTGGTCATGACTCATGTCAAAAGGGAAAATAAATACCCAACTCTCAAGGTAAAGTTTCAGGCAATTACTAATCTGCAGTGCTGTTGTACTGTTATAACAAGACAGTTCAGAATCATCTCTCTATCCTTGTGAGATGTTGCGAACCAAGGCCACAGTTGATAAGCCATCGAACAATGGATTTTCATCCACACCACCACCGGCATTACCTTCCATCGAGAAGAAATCATGGTGGACAAGACTTTCTTTGAACATATGCCTACAAAGGAGAACACGAGAAGAGTGCTCCCATTCATACCATGCCAGCAAACCACCATTAGCCCCAGAAATGAGCATCAGATATGGCACTCTTTGAGAAAGGAGTAGCACATCTCCTTCTGGGTCCAGCACCGGTAGCACATCTGTGACGCCCAAATTGATCCGGTGGTTCATGGACCAGGACCCGTCCTGTAACACCCAAAGATGAACCGTGCTCCTGCTGCAGTGGTACAATCCAAGGGCGTCATTGTTCATCTTGAACATGTCAATGAAGCGGCTCTCGACGGGCGACAGCAGCTGCTGGAAGGACTCAGCCATGGTGTCGAACGCCAGCATCTCCTTGCCGTTGCCTTGTTCTAGGAAGAATGTTGACGATACAGGTGGCCAGTAGATCTTGTCGTCTGCCACGACGAGCGGGCTGTTGTCCAACAGCAGTGGCATCGCGATCCTCATATCGTAGGACGCCCACGGCGGCGCGGGAGGCTCTCCGACCGACACACCTGAGCTCGCCGGAAGCTCGCCGGACCCGAGGGTGTGGACGTAGTAGACGAGGTGGCCATCCTCGGCTCTCTCGAAGCAGCATAGCACTCGGTTACGACCCGGACGGGCGGTGAGGGTAGAGCGCGCATGCAGATGCAGACGGCGCCCTGGAGCAGCAGCGTGAGGGGCGGGTCACCGGGTTGCAGATCTGGAAGCAGCCGTTGACGTGAAGGATGAGGAGGCCGTCGCACGAAGCGCTGACGTGGTCGCCTACGTCGGCGGTGGTCCGGAACACGGGCCGCCGCTCGTCGGTGCGGTGGTCCAGGACGTCAAATCTCCTCTCCTCGGTGTTGTTGTTCCCTTGGACGAGGAGCGGGAGCGAGGGCTGGCGGCGGTGGTGGGCGAGGAGGAACTTGGCGTCGGTGGTGAGGCGGAGGCGCCATGAGCGGCAGACAGCGTGGCACCGGAGGAGGGTGTTGGCCGGCACACGCGTCAGGATGTCCCAGATAACGAGATCCTCTGGGAGCCCGCCGCCGCCGCCGGCCGCTTCCGCCATGATAGGTTCTCTTGTTCGGCTGGGCAATTAATTAGAAATAAACAAGATGAAGGTTATTTATTTACTGCAATATCAAACAGGACAGGTATAAATGATGGAAGCAAGTGTCTGACTTGTATCAAACAGCACACACAATGTTTTTGATCTGGTTTATCGATAAACAGTTGCTTTTGTAGATACTGTTTCTTGGTTACCTATTTAAATTTCATCTTTCCTAGCCTAAGTCGATGAACAGAATCGGAGAGTAGTAACTGTTTCATCATGGCAGGCACTAAAGAGTAACTGTTTCATCATTGCAATGTAATGAATTGGTTGGTGAGGGAATTACGACCGAGAAATAATAACCAATCTAAAATTCAGGCTGTACTAATTCGATTCAGTCTGAGATAAATGTTGTGTAGTAAATAATACATGTAAATGGTATTGGTGCGGCGAAGACGAAACAGATCATACCTGCGTCGCTCGGCAGACACAAGTGCAGTCAGCGTTCGTGGCAGGTGATGGGCGGCGTCGGCGTGCGGCGGGGGAGACGGCCGGCGGGCTGTGTGGTGCGGCGGGGTTCGGCAGGGGAAGGAGTGGCGTCTGTGGAACAGGTTTCTGGAAGAGGACGCACTCCTCCAGTCACTCAAACGGTTGGTAAACGGTAGTGGAACTGTCGATGCTGTGCTGTGGTGGGCTTGCCTACTCTACTAGGCCGCCATGGGCCAATGTCTTCAATGAGCCAGCCCAACACCACCGCCACTCCTTTCCTTTCCACCAGAAAAGCCAGCCCTTCCCCCGCCGCCGCTTTGGTCTCCGTCGTCCTCGTCCCCAACTCCGGCCAGGCGGCCACCACTACCTTCCTCGTTCCGACCCGTAAGTACCAACGCCCCTTCGACGCTACCTTACCCTCCACAAGCACACTGGTTCTCGATGCGCGAGTCCTCCATTCCATCCATATCCATGGGATTGGCCTTTGATTCGTGCCGCGTTATGCGTCGTTCGCAGCTTGCAGTTGCTAGCAGGAAGCTCTCCCGGACCGAGGGACGGATCCAGAGGGTGCGTGCGTGCATGAGGTTCGCGGGATGGTACCTGAAGATCGCGGCGATCGGGGCTTCCATTGGCGCCGCCATGGAGCTCTTCATGATCCACACGGGCTTCTGTAGGTTTCTACTTTCTACCTCCCTGCTCTGCTCACCATTCAACTACCCTCACCCTTTGTAATTTACTATTTCTGATTTCTAATAGTCAATCACACTTGAATCAATTATTATTGGCTGTCCATCTCAGAGCATATACATCCAGATTGTGAAGCTTTCTAAATTTTCAACTGCAGCATTGCTGCACTTCTATTCTACTAAGATCCAATTGGCACTTGCATTTTTCCCGTCATCCAAATTCATACCAGAAGGTGGTTGACGATGAAACTAATAGGGCTTGTTTAATTCATTGGGCAATTGCCAAAGTTCCCAAATTTACCACGAATCACCAGTTGTTGCTTCAGTGCATCTTCCCATTTAAGAACAGTCCAAACTTCTGATACTTTGGTGGCCATACAATCAGTTCAGATTGCCTAGTACCATTCATTCTGTCAGGCTCTCTATTTTTTTTTTCTTCACTTCTGCATAGCAAGGCATCTTACATGTATCTATCTTTTTTTTTCCTCCATGGTTATGTGCTACAGATGATAAGGTTGTTGTCTTGGAGTCAGAAAAACGAGCTTGGGAAAACAGTCCAGAAGCCCAAGCTATGAGGGAAGCCCTGAACCCGTGGCGCAAGCATGACGAAGAACAGAAGAAACAGTCATGAGTTATGTGTCCTGTCAAGTGATTTTTTTCCTCCATTTGTAGACCCTTGAATGAGGTAATATGCATTTGGTGAATAATTTGTCCTACTTCTCTGAAATTGCTATATGGCTGGATGGATGCTACCTTCCAGGAAACATGGAGCATTTTGCACACAATTCTACTTTACCAGCAACAACAGTCTAAACTGACTCATGCTATCTTTGGCAAACTTGTTAGTATTCATGCTCTGTGGACTGGGAATGGTGTTTTGGTTTTGTACTTTAACTGTTATGCTGCCAGTATGGTGGCAATGGTGGAGGTGTAGGTAACTCACCTCGGCTACGCAGATCGTAGTGTCCTCTGGGATGGAGCGAGGTTTTGCCCCTCAGCTCCCCATCGTGTTTAGAGGAAGAAGAGAGGGATCAGGCCAATTCTTTCTTGATTTGTCTCTTCCTGCGTTTCCCTTTACATATACATGAGGCCTGAGTTTATTCCTGAAATCTCTCTCAGTCCTCCCACTTAACTGATTCAGCGATTCTAATCACTGATTGGCTAATTCTATGATTCTAGCCACTGATTTCTGCCGCTGGCTTCTTTCCACACCTTCTGTAGGCTTGTCCCCTCACGACATTAACATATCAGCTATTAGGCCGTTACTTTCCCGATCATCTTGGTTTTGTTCCAGTATTTGCATTCACATCCTCCAGCTGTAACCCCTCAAATGAAGTATTACAAATATGATTCTTTTTGCGTTCCAATGAATATTCTCTCCTACTTCTCTGAAATTGCTGGATGGTGTCCAGGAATGTTTAAAGGTTCATAAGCATATGTCCACACTGTGGATTCGCTTTCTACCGTGCTATTTAACAATATAATAACAAAATTATGGGTTCAGAAAGGTGACAAAGGTCCATTTCTTTGCCTGAACCGAATGCTCCATGGGCTCCATACTGAATTATATTTCTTTTCTGATTACAGCTCACTGGAGTGGTCCATCTAGGACATCCTTCCAAAATTTATAACTTTCATGTCATTTTCTGCTATTTAGAGGACTGGCTGCCCTCCTTATTTAATGTAAACATTATTGCCATGACAAAGATTGAAGGATATGTTATTTGCTCTGATCTCTATCATGTGATTCGTCGTTAAGTAGCACTGGCTCCAAGTCAGAATATTCTTGTCAATCAAACTTTTTTTAACTTTGATCATAAATGTACAAGAAATTATTAGGTTGATTATGTGAGGTAGATGTTATTAGATTTACCATGAGAAGTACTTTAAAAAAATAATTTGTTCCTTTGAAATGCCATGTTTTCATTGGTCGAAATTTCAACCTATAAACCTTGTTGATGTCTTAACACCATGTATTTGAATCGGATGGGTGTACAACAACAGTACAGATGAAGATTTTGCACATGTCCCAGTCAACCAGTAATAAACATTCCAAACTGACTTCATCCAACCTTGGGCCTACTTGTTAGTATTAATCCCAGTAAAGTTAATACTTGTTGTACTTTACATACCAGCCGATGAGCTGATAATTTCTTATCCTCCTCTTGATTTCTCTTGTTATGGTATTCATTTCATGTATTGTATCTAGCCCATTTAACCTAGAAATAAGCCATGTTTTGTTCAAGTTAACTGTGGTTTCAAATAAGTAAGGAATTTAAAAAGGAGCTTCTCTGTTAACTAGAAACTTGGTGATGGTGCTTACAACTTAACCGGCTAGCAGCAGCTGCATAAGCTGGTTTTGTTCGTATGAATAGAACTATGCTTGATGCTAACCCCAGAAATGTGATGCAAGCCCACAGGAAGAAGGTGTTTGAGTAACACTTCATCCCCATGCACACAATCATGGTTTCAACAATGCCAGTGCGGTTATCCATTACTGTCTTCTTTTGGCCATTTCCATCGTATACCATGGCAGCAATCTGGCCATAGAGGAGTGAGCCCAGCGGGATATTTGTGATTAGGATGTTGTGATTCACCCCAACACTATTTGGTCCAAAGAGCTCGGAGGTCACTGACACTGCTGCAGCAAAGATGAACCCTGAGCTTAGGCCAACTAGTCCTGATCCTGCGACCAGGGTGCTTGCATCTTGTTGGTTCCACATAAGGAAAAAGGCCATTGGCATGGGGACCAGTGCTGCAGCAAGCCACCCTGTGCGAGCAAGTGGCACCTTCCTGTATACAAATTTTAGTTAGGAAGCATGTAATATGATGAGATATATGTTTGTGTATAAAGCAAAACAGATACCACCTTTGAAGGATGTCAGGTAGTGCAGAAAGAAGACGACCGAAGAAGGAGCAGGATGAGTAGACAGCAAGTAGCATGGTGAGCTGTGACTGCTGTTGCAATGACTGCGCAATCTGCCCCAAGTTGTTGCTGTATACCAGGCCAACAGTGGCTCCACAGAAGTAGGCTGTGTAGTAGAGCCAGAAGTCCACACTCCGAATGAGCTTCTTTGCACCATGTTCTTCACTGAGCGTCGCCAGGCGGCCCTTGCCCACTATTGTTCCACAACAATTGCCCTGCGTCTGGTGCTCCATTGGTTTTTGCACCATCACATTGGACTCCATCTGATGCTTGTTACTAATTAAGAGTGGATTATGTGGATCATCATGGTTTAGTAGCGATGCAGGGTCAGGGCCATCGGTATCCACATATGAGCAACTGGAGCAGGCAGGGATGATGAGAGGAAGGGCGAGGAGGACCATGGCACCTGTGAGGATTACCCATGCAGTAGAGCCGGTTGCAGTGAAAGATCCAAAGACCACCAGATATATGCCGGTGATGAATGCGAGGATGTAGAGACCGAGGAAGACACGCCTGTCATGCCTGGGCGCACTTTGGAGGTGGCTGTCATTTGTGGGGCAGAGGAAAATCGCTGGGAGTGCAAGAACAGAGACACCAAAAGGGAGGATTGCATTGAGGAGGAGGTAGATAGCTGGGGATGAAGGGGAGAGAGCATTCGCAAAGAAAGTGTAGAAGGCAGCGCTGAGCCCGTTGAAGCTTATTGAGAGGGAGAGGGCTAGGGAGCGGTTGTTTGTAGAGAAGCTGCGGATACAGAGAACAAAGCAGACTGTGTTGAACCAGCAGATGCTGCACCCTGCTATCAAGCAGACCAAGAACACCTGCAGGGCCAACATATGAATCAGAATCTGATCAAATAGTTTTGTTCAATATAAGTTGCATGTTGTTTTGAGTCTTGGGAGCTTAACCTCTATTATCTCTATATCTTGACTTAAATACATTTGAGGGTAGTGTTTGCAGTCAGTTGTCCAGAGTCAAGACAACGTGTGTGCTAATATAGTTTGTCTACTGAAAACTGCAGGATATATCTGTATACCGGGAGCCCATATGGTGTGGAATACATTGTAAGACCACAGCAATTCCCAGTAGCTCAACATGTGTTGAGTTTGAGTAGCTGGGCAGCGGGCAGGGAAGTGAGCATTGGCATACAGTATCTTAGTTTGATTATGCATCTGGCGATATGTAGTTGTAACAGCAGTACGGCACTGTGGTGTTGTGATGTTAAACTGTGATTCCTTTTGTGTGTTACATGTCATATATTTCTCATGATGCTCCTTGAAGGAAGGTGGAAGGTAGGTTTTGTAGTAGCCTAGTAGGTGGAGGATGCAGCAGCTGTGACTTGTGAGACTGGAATTGGCATGCCGTAGGAGTGTGTGATGCCGGTGGGGATGTTTTGGTATCTAAGCTGATGTGGTTGCGATGTCTGTGTGTTGTTGTGATGCTAGACATTTTTTTGGCAGTGGCTGAGAACGTACCTACCCTTGTGTATGAACTTAGCACTTGTCCTTGAAGACTTTATAGTTTGCATGTAAAGATAATATATATAGTGTACTGCTGGTAAATGAATTTGAATGGTTTGCCTGTTAATAGAAGCAATAACATTTTATGCTTCCCCCGCCCAGGATTTTGATTCCTTGATTGATGCCAGTTGATGGAATATGTGGCCACTGTTTGAGAGATGGAGTGTATGGGGTGGCTCATCTAGCAGTCAAAAGCAGAGCAGAGGCAGAAACTGGTAGGAGGAAAAACAGAGTTCTGTTAGTTTTAGATAACATGAAATGTACTGGTTGGTTGGTTGGTTAGTTGTTGACCAAGTAAGTTAACTTTTGCTGGATACTCTGATGTTTGTTGGTGGGTGTCTAATCCCCATCTCTTGTCATGTCGCTTTTGCTTGGCCCTTTGTTTGGATTTTGTAAGGAAAATGCATGAGAACGTGATAGAAAAATAAGAATGAATGCCAAACACTGATACTCCCTGTCGTTGACCTAAGAAAAAAAGAATGGAATTCTAGAATCTAACTGTTTACTTATATATCTGAACACTGCCATTCTTAGAGATTCTTTCTGTACATAGGCAATAATCACTATGTGAGAATGAAATACAAAAAAACTCATTATTTTTAAAATTTTATGATTATATGTACAGTAAATCGATCAGCAGCATACAAAAAACTTTGAAATACGAATGCTAAAGTTGTGTTGTATAATAAACTTTGTTCGGATAAAAAACGTGAGGTAAGGAGATGGAGATTCATTCCGAAGCAAATAGGATGGATATTTTGTGTTTCCAAGAAAAGGATAGGAGATGCCAGATGGAGCAACCTCCCATCCACAACAGTAGCGTGCTTGCTTGGTCATCCTCCGAATCCGAATATATACAAGCGCAGCAAGCATGGTCATGGAAGATAGCACAACCCGCCCTTGCCGGCGGCGTCCTTTTCTTCTCCGCCGCCGGCCATTGCCCATTCCTATCTTCTTTTATTCATTTATTTCTTCCTTTCTCACGATCGAGACGTAAGTAGGGTCGATAAATATCGATGAGGGTGACTTGACATATGAAACTCACTGCCTGTCAACCACAGCTCAACGATCGAACATGAGCTCGCCACGCCTAGCGACTTCAACTTGAAGATCGACCACAACGTCCCAAATTAACGCAGCGAAAACGAAAGCAGCAAATGACGACACCTATGAACGTAAGCAGTACGACATACATACCAGAGGGTAAGGGACGGCGACGGACGCGACGAGGCAGTAGTACTGGACGGCGTAGGCGACGAGCCCCATGGTGGCGGAGACCATGAGCACGGCGTGGAGCGGCATGTGGAGCAGTGCCAGCCCCGACGACCACCCCAGCGCCTTGCCCATGTCCGACGCCGTCGCCAGGTAGTTGAGCGCCTCCTGGGAGACGCCCAGCGACGATTTCAGCGACGACGAGTAGGCCGAGAAGTCGAAGTTGGTCCCTGTCAGAGCTTGGATCCACACCGTCGATACCAGCACCGCCCACCGTCGCCACGCCTCGTCGTCGTCGTTGTTGTTCCGCAGCTGCTGTTGATGATGCTGATCCTGGTGCTGCTGGCCACCTTCCATCTCCTCCTCCGCCGCACCACCTCGCCGACCACCGCCGCCGCCCGGTTGCTGCGCCATGGTGGATCGATCGCTAGCTCCCCGGACCGCCGCGCGGACAGGGTGCCGGCCTGTCCGCACCAATCGCTCCCCTACCTCCCCTCTCGCTTAAATAGCTACTGTACCAGCTCCATCAATTGCGCTGCCCGCCCGGGGCTGCCTATATTTATCCACATGAGCTACCTTTCTTGTTTAGTTGGGGTATGCGTATGCGGCTGTCCAACTAGCTTCATATGAGTAAAGCTAGGCGTATAATCGATCGAGTGGGGCGGAGTTTGTTTCAGAAAAGATGATGACAGGAATGGGTTTTAATTTGCTGAATTCTAGATTGGTTTAATCATGGAATTGTTAATTACAGCCGTGAAGTATTTTATTATACACATGAACTTTCATGTTTAGTAATAGTAAGTTTATTTCTATTCCATTCGTTTTAAGATGGTCAACAGAATATGAAAATTCAGTATCAATCCTTTTAGGCTCGAGGAGCAAGTGAAAACTCCGGCTAGAGATCGAGTAAAAATGAGATGGGAGACATGCATTGAACAACCAAAAAACAATGGGATTGCTGCTGTCCAAGACATTAAACTACCATAAAAACAGCATGTGCCGCTGCGTCGGGAACGTCCCGCCGCGTGATGGCTCGTGCTTGTACACGCGCATCGGCGTGCCGTCGTTGAGGAATCTGCATGCCAAGCAACGCAATAATTAATATATCCAACACGTACACAATGGCTATGTTTATCTTATTTGTAACCTGGCCGGCGGCTCGATCACAAATCAAGTCTTGACTGGTTGTCCTACTACTCCTAGGTCATACATCAAAATCTACTACAGTACTGTCTACATCGATCTTGTACCTACAGTTGTACTTAGAGCACTCACAGTGCAGAAACCATGGTAGAGTCTATCCCTATTAATTACACTGCCACGTAGGACTTTTGATGATGTGGCATGCAATTTAATGAAGAGAGAGAGCCAGAAACGTAGAAACGACGTCTATCTAAGACTCGACGCCTACGCCGCAAAGACGAGGCTGGATGTGGATCTCATGCGGGTGGAGGACATGCACGCAACGTGAGGCTATTTTTGGCAGTAGAGGCTCGTGGCCGTGCGGTAGCTGCCGTGGATGGTGCGCGGCTATTTTTAGGAGCAAAGGATCCGGTGAAGAGAAGAGATGAATGATTGAAAGACTCTAGGATTTAATTTTTGCACTGTGAGGGATAGTTTCTTGATACAAAATCCAAGAATATAGAAACTATATGATAGTTTCTCGCGACCGTGAGAGTGCCCTTACACATGTTAGTTGACCCTAGCTATATCTATATAGTTTTATAGCACTAGGCCTTGTTTAAATGTCACAAAAATTTACAAAAAGCACGGTTGGAACTCTTGTAGCACATTATAGCACGTTTCGTTTGTTAGTGATAAATATTATCCTATCATGGGGTAACTAGGTTCAAAAGAATCGTCTCACAATGTACATCTAAACTGTGTAATTAGTTATTTTTTACCTACATTTCATGCTCGAACATATGTCTCTTGGTGTATTTAATGTGATATGATGGGGAGAAAGAGTGAAAAAAAACTGGAAGTTGGGTTAGAAATTTTAGCCATCTAAACGAGGCCTATATAGTTTACGACGAGAATTGTTATTAGTCAGCAGCCTTAATTTCAGATGGTCAATTTCAGCTTATTCCACTTTCATCAAAAAAAAAATCTCAACTTGCAAAGATTCTTTTAGCAACGAATGATCTTTCTCTTCTAGCCAGGTCTGAACATAAACCCAAGGAAATATGTGTACATATAACTGACTACAACTACTATAAAATTGATTTTACAAGGCACTTCAAAAACATTAACCGTGTCCGTGACGGTTATTTGGAAAACAGCCACGGTTAATGTCTTAATTAACGGTAGAGGTTATTTTTATTAATCGTGGCAATTTTTGAAACCGTCACCGTAAATCAGACCCAGACTACTCATCCAGAGAGCTCAATACCATCCCTAACTAATATACCGGGACTTAGGTTTTCACCGCAATCCATCTCACTCACCCTCACTCATACCAGCCGCCTCCCACTCCGAACTCCTCTCTCTCTCTCTCTCTCTCTCTCTCTCACCACCGGCGTCCCTCTCTCTCTCTCAAACCCCTCCCCTCCCCTCCAGGCGCCCCACCCTCGTTCCCCCCGGCATGGAGGCGCGCGCGGCCGGCCAGCGGCCCGTGGGATATGATGGCGGCGTCGCGGGGCCCGGCCGCGAATGGGGCGGCGGCCCTCCTCCGGCGCGTGCGGGGATCTCGGCCCTCCTCCGTCGCGACTTGAGGCGGTCCTCCTCCTCCGGCGTCGTGCGGGATCTGGCCCTCCTCCGTCGCGACCCTCCCTCCCTCTCGTCGTGGATCTAGATTGGGCGTGGGCAGATCAGGGATCCTCCTCCCCGGCGGCGGCTCGAAACCCTTGGCCCGGATCCGGGACCCATTAGGGTTAGGGTTTGGGTTTTTTTCTGGATTTATGGTGGTGGTTTTGAGGTGCCAAGAAACCGCCGCCCGTTAATAGATCGATTTACCGTGACCTTAGCTCCGTGGCGGTTTTAAAACCGTCATGGAAAATAAAAAAAAAACTGCCATGAAAAAAAATGTGTAGTAGTGTACTCTTTCTGGCCATCCCAAAATATATTTTTTTATTTAATTAGT
This sequence comes from Hyparrhenia diplandra, assembly GCA_015847255.1. NCBI lineage: Eukaryota > Viridiplantae > Streptophyta > Magnoliopsida > Poales > Poaceae > Hyparrhenia > Hyparrhenia diplandra. Next base: position 298,654 of record JADLZK010007048.1, on the reverse strand, counting down.
TCTCAATCAAGTTATTGTGGTTTTGGTCATGTTTATTGGAAGGACATCAAAATCTATGATACTGCATGAGAATAATCATTAGTTCCGTTGACATAAATATTTTGATATTTTACTTCAATTCTTTGACCATGTGTACACAGTTCTTCTCTTTGTGTGCACCCTTTTTGTGTGTGTGTGTGTGTGTGTGTGTGTGTGTGGGGGTGGGGTGGGGGCGTAAATAAAGCTCATTTTGTCATGGCTGCGAAGAAATGCGAATACTTGAGGCTCACCAACCAACCAGCAAGTTCGGTGATCACCAGGGGCTGCTATAATTCAAAGTTGAAACCATAGATAAAAATACAATAAACGCGTGAGACTTGACCACCAGGGGCTGCTATACTTTCGGTGATCGCGTCTGCATTCAGATTCATATTTCGTTTGCAAAAGTGGAAATTGTGTGGGTCATTTCTGTTTTTTAAATAGATAAAAAAATAAAATAAACACATGAGGCGTGACCAGGGGCTGCTATTTCTACCAAACCAAGCTGAAACGATAGGCGCTGCTACTTTCAGTGACCGTCCACACAAGACGAATATGCAAAAACTCGCATACATTACTGGAGCTAGACGTTTTCTGCATTTCAAATTCACATTTCGTTTCAAAAGTGGAAATTGTGTAGTTTTTTTTTTAAAATATAACGGACATTCCGTTTCTGATTTGGGTGTGATAGCGAGGGATTTTTTTTTTTTTTTTTTTTTTGGAGCATGAATAGCTGGCCTCCTTTATACAATGTGAGATAGCATGAATAGCTGGCCTCCTTTTTTTTTTTTTTTTTTTTTTTTTTTAGCATGAATAGCTGGCCTCCTTTATAGCGAGGGAAATTGATTTGGGTCCTCCTGATGGAGTCTGTAATTCATACAATGTGAGATAGCGAGGGAAATTTATGGAGATGCCGGACTGTTGTCGTGGGCTCATAAACGTGGAGATTACTTTCATGGGCCTGGTTGCTTCGAGGCCTGCTTTGAGAGCCATGGGCCATGGTCCATTTCCTGTCGTCGACGGTGGCGGTGAACCAGCTTGCTCGGCGGTCATGGCCGGTAGCTCCTCCCTTTCCCTTCCCATGTGGCGGCGCGCTGCCTTCATCTGTCAGCGTAGCAGGCTGCGCGCGACGCGACGACGTTGTGCTGCACGTGGCGATGGCGTCGGTCGACCGCCGAGGGACGAGCTACCTCCTGCCCTGTGGGCTGTGGCGTGGCGTAGGCTGCTTCCCGCGGCGAGCCGGCGATGATATGAGACCGCACTCCGCTCTCGGTGAGCCCATTCTCGTTGATCCCACTGCTGTGCTGAAAGGTGTTCTTTTTTTTTGGCCTGCTTGCTTGCCCTTGCCCATCTGTACTCTTCACATCTGTTGCTCTGTTAGTAACTGGTAGTAACTGGTATGAATCTGATACACAGTAACTCGAGTCCTTCTCTCTTCACATGTAACTTGGATGGACTACTCCGTTCCAACTAGGTGATACACCCTACATTGTGGTGGGAATCATAACAATAAACTGTAAATTGGCAATTGAGCATGTTCTCGTACCCAGAAATCCTTGCCCATCAGATAGAAGAATCTGTGAACTTAAAAGCTGTTTTGGATTGAGTTTTGAGCAAAGAATGACATTTGCTACATGATGATGTGGAATACATATTATAAATTACAGGGTGAACGATGCATGACTACTGGTTTGCTACTTAATTACATCGAGTATATGAGGAGGAAGACAATGGCACATTCCTTGCATATCTTAGTTTTTCAATTTCAGCAATTCGACCCTAAGCATCTGCATATCTTAGACAATGAGGGGAAATAGGTGCTGTCTTTCCTTTGATTGTGAACCCGACTTGGGATTTGAAGGGATCAAACATGAATTGTCTAGGGGGGAGGAGGGAGGCCACATGAATGTTCAGATGGTTCCTATGATGTTTTTGTTTGGAGGTGGGCACAAGTGGGTCTGGAATGAATGGGGAGGATGGTTTTTCATCTATATAAGGTATATAGATATACTGTACATACTGAGTCTTTGACATAGTATGCCATTTGTACATACCAATAGGCAATGCATACTCTGACATTATATGTCATTTGTACATGAGGTAGCCATACAAAAACTCATTCCAGACATCAGGAACACCGGGGAGGCACCAGTGAATGCAATCCGCATAACTCGCCGGGTTCATGATCTGTTCTTTTGTTAGAGGGGCAAACTGTTTCCTAAACACCGTTGGGTGCCCGTCCTTACGGTAGTCAGATAACTCTGTGATGTTCAATATCTGAATGTGTATGCCTTTTTCCTCTAGCGTCCCAAAATATAACTTAGCCTTCTCCATCATACTATAATCTGCTGCTTTGTATCCAACTTTGTAGATTGGTTCTGTCTCATTAAGACATTTGTTCTTGTCTTCTCCACCCCAGTTGCTAGCCCTGAAATCATATACGCATATTATATCACTTTCATCTTCATGTTTCTTGGAGATTCTGTTGCTCTCCTCTTACTCACCATGAATGTGTAGGTGATGATCCTGCGAAAAAGATTCTAGTCTTGTCCTTGTCAATATTCTCTCCGAGCCATTCTGTTAGTTTCTTGAGAGCTATCTCGAAACCATCTATCATTTCCACTTCGTCTAACCTTGCATCACCATCCTCAAATGAACCATACCTGCCCATGCAAAATATGCTCCTCATATTCGTTGCTTTGAAAGCTCTTTCTTTGCTTGTATCTGATAATTTTTGAACCTTTTTTTTAGATAATGGACAAGTTTTCAACGGTTTGAGATTGGCAATGTTCCCTAGTTAAGATGAGGTTGTGTGACCTTACATTACATAACCTTACTTGATATGAATAGGAAGTAAGGGAATGGACTTACATGACCTTCATCCTCATGTCAACCTTATGCTTCCTCCACCACACATAAGAATTGAAGATTATTATGTCAGCATCTCTCCAGAAGCTAGCATGTTTCTCAATTTTGTCTGCCCGTATGATCCGGTACTCCACCCGGTGGATAATTGGGTTGTCGCTGTTGGACTCCAACAGCAGTGGCGACCAGTAGAAGTCTATGGTTGCATTGTACTCCTAAAATCATAAACTAATAGTGTTTTAATATGCTAATCAAAATTGTTGGTTTCTGAGTTTATCAAGGAAAACATACCAGTGCCTTGAAGGAAATGAGTGAGCCATTGATGCTGCGCATCTTGTGCCTAGCGTCAGGTATAGAGGCCTCTACCATGCACACCATGGAAACCCATTGGTTCCTATTGAGAGAATCACCCACAAACACCAACCTCTTGTTCCTCAGCTTTTCAAGCAGCCTGATGGCATCAAATCTGTTTAAACCCACATCCAGATTGTGTTTTGTAAAATACCATGCACCATATGTTTTGGTTTCAAAACTTTGGAAGCATTCTGTAATTTGAACAATGACTGGATTTTATGCTAGATTTGAGCACCCTTTTTAGGCTTCCAGGCTTCTCAAATAGAATTTACTATAATAAAATAAGAGATACAATGTTCGTCGTCTTTGGTCTTTCATTGTCATCGAGCTCTCCACCGCAATTAGATTAAATTTCCAATCTTAACCAGTATAGTATTTTTTCTCTCTGCACTATCCTTTGTTTTCTGTTCCGGTTATGTAGTATGATAGTATCTAAATGTTTCCCTGCTTCCATAAGAAATATTACTACCCTTTAAAAATTCTGACACTGACTGAATGACATAAGTTCTTTTTCTGGTTCTGCGGCTTCAGATTTGCTGGAACTTTTGGATTCAAAAGAACAAAATTGAGCTAGAAATACTCCTCTTCTATGAAAGTTTATTTTTATCATACCTTGGAAGGTCGCATCCATGAGGCTGCCATCTCCAGTGCTGGTACATGACATCCTTCCTGCCATACTTGTCACAAGCTACCTCAGGGAAGATGAAGCTGCACTTAAGTCCAGAGTAAAATGGCCGGGACACATTGTCGTACACCCACTGTCCTGTGGACCAATTGCACTCTTCCCCGCCGGGGTCTGGGACTGAGAGCTCCCCTCTTAGTTGTTCATGGTGCTCAGCTGCCATCTTGGCTTGCATTTCTTGGTGTTTATGCTTGACTGCCATCGGAACCAGTTGTACTTTCTGGCCTTGGTAGAACAAGATGATGAAGCTGACAATGATAGCGAAGGCAACTAGGGAGTTGATGATGACGCTCCTGATTACTCCAACCTGAGAACTGAGATTCGTCATCTTGGGGGTGGGGCAAGGGGATTCTGCTTTCCTTCTTCAGAAAACCATGGTGCAGTACATGGCTCCCTCTTTTATTGTTCACCTCCTTACATTAGCAATGGGAGCACTACTTTTGCACATGGGTAAGTGGTCCAGATTTGCCTGCAATTAAGCGACCTGAACAATAACCATGGGTTAACCATATAAAGGGAGGCAATGTCTGATTGTTTAGTATGTAAAGGTGAAACAGAAACCTCTACCACCACATGAATATTTTTCTAACTAATTTAATGTGAAAGGTATACATGCATCTGAATCCAATCTTTGTGAATGGTAGTTCAGAGGAATGTATCTTTTTTAACATGTTGGTGCATAAAGTATAAAGTTTAGTTACAGATCATTTTACAAAACACCATATTCTCGCGTGCATCAAACTGGTTTGGTTCTGAATCTTAGCTAATGCCATGTTAGGTGCTAAATTATTGTCCAGTTTCAGCATATGGCTACATGAGTGACTCCAAAGACCAAGTACAGGGTTTGGTGCTGTTTGCTGTGCTTGATTTTGCTATATATCCTGTTAAAACCATTAGAGGGCTATTTCTCATATATGTGCATGGTCTTGCTTGGTTGCAGACTTCCACCTGTTAATTTGTTGGCAACATTTTATCAGATTTTGTTTCTTTCTAGCAGGCAAATTTACTCTGTGGAGAATAGATGATGAGGAGCAGCATTCAGAAAATCATTTGCATGCAATGATGGAGGTGGAGAGTGGTACAGTTGTTACTGATCTTTATGTTGTTTATGAGCGGAGCCTTGATATGAGTGGATCCACACACAGTAGCAAACAGCAGTGGTTAACTTGGACGGGACGGATCCAGCACTGGAGTGGGGTGGGCTCGAGCCCCAGCCCCTCCTACAAATTTGCACTTTTTCAAGCTTGGAAGGAGAGGCTAGGGATGAAAGATTATGGTTTAAACCCCTCCTGATTTATTTTTCTAGATCCGTCACTGGATTACTGATACCTAACCTAATGCTTGCTGCTCCACATGGTTCCCTACTTCCTGAAAGTCCTACTGCTATGGACATTTGCAAGACTGCAAGTATGTGTTGGACTCTGTCTAATACACTACAGCTCATTTATTCCTTTCTAATATAGAGGTTAGCCAGATTGATTACTTGTTGAACACTTTGACTGATTACATTTACAGAACGTTTTTTTGAATTGCACATGCCAGAGCCGGTCCAAAAGAATATTTATTGCAACCTCTGAATTGCACATGCCAATTTTAGGGCAGTCGATGGAGTGTCTCCGGAAATTGGTCAGATTTGTGCTTGGGGACACACCCTCCTACACAGATTGTGGATCGGCAACATCTTAGACTGATCTTCCTGCAAAAGAAAAAAGAATGACAGAGATCTACTGAGCGGGTGGATGAAAGGATTGAGAACGCCTCATGGATTTGTTTTTTTTTTCTCGATCGGGCCATTCACCCGTATTTCATTAAGAGGTGGAAAACCAAATCCAATTACAAACTAAGCCGGGATGCCGAGTGGACATCAGGCTGGGGAAGAGAAACAAAACAGAACACAACAAAGCAAAACAACTCAACGCAAAGCAAGCAACCTAACTACTGGATGCAACACGGCAGACGATTACAAGAGAACCAAATGTCGCGACTAGACCGGAAGCGTCCTCGAGGCCAGACCGGCTGCACCGACACGCCGCTTCTTCCCCAAAAAGGAAGACCTCCATGGCCTCCAAGTTGGCCTCAGCGTCAGGGCCCGTGAGGGCAGACTGCAACTCATCGAAGGAGACCGAATCCTCATGCTCGGCCTCAACCTCGATCCCCATCTTCTTGAGCAACACTCTCCTTGCCTGGTCCTCTGGCTTAAGATGCCTAGCCCCACTCTTTGCAGCGAGCCGTGCGCTGCGTTTGGGCAATACAGAGGCATCCTGGCGCGGGCGCGTTTTCCTCAAGACCGGCGTGGAGAGAATGGATGGTTCCAGCCGGTTTTCGTGGAAAGCGGCTAGGAACTCGTCGACCGACGGCGCGATCATGGGGATCGAAGAGTGTGCGGTGCACCCATCTTCGTCACCACGAGCATCGTCAGGCACCGGGAGATCGACCCCGACCTCGACCTCAGAATGCAGCGCAGGCTCACTGACCTGAGCCCTGGGCGACGCGACTGTGGTGTTGCCGGGTGCAACATCCGACACGACGGTGACCGGTGGGACGGCGAGCTCGGCCTCAACCAAGCTGGCCCACCAGTCGTCCACTGGCCCTGGAGCGGTAGCTGGTGTAGGGTCGCCGACGTGCGCAGCGGCAAACACCGGGTTTGACGCGGCCACATCCTCCCGGAAGGTAGTTGGGCGCACGGCAAAGGAGGCCGCGAGCTCAACGAGCATGGGGTCAACCCATGTGACAGGGTCCCCTCCACCATTGCCCGTCAGAAGCGCAAGCGGGTCAACAGCAGCACTGCAGACGTCGAGGCCGAAGGCCCCTCGAGGCATACTTCCTGCGGGCGCCGGGACGCCGGCGGGCGCGGGCCGGGTACCGACCACGAGCATGTGTATCGGCAACGACGAGGAAGAGTCCCCCACAGGCGCCTGCGTCGACGATGCCGAGGGTGGCGGATCACCGACACGGATCGACGGCGGATGACGGCACGCCCGTGCACGGTGACCGGCGTCCCCGCATCGGAAGCAGCACGACGGTGAGTGACATTGCGCAGCGACATGATCGCGCGCAAGGCAGTTGAAGCAGAGGCCCTCCAGCTCGGGCGGCACGGTGCCACGACGCCTGGGTTTCCTTGGTCCCGGCGAACGGCGACGACGACGCTTCGTGACCAACCGGAAACCATCGACGTCGACGGTGGGGTCACGACGAGGCTGCCGAGCGGGCAGCCTCGGCCGTGCTGCCAAGTCTTTGGCCCACCGGAGGCCCTCGCCGCTGCCGAGGACCGAGGCGGCGATGTGCGGGCACCAGCGCCGTCAGCCGCGTTGGCGCTGGATTGGAACGCCGTGGCGACGTCGCCGCCGCGCGGCTGCGCACCCACCATCACATCGGCCGGAGGCGTGGGTGTAATAGCCCGACGAGCAAAGATCAAGATACGAACGACGCCCGGCGGCGAGGAGCGAGTCGCCGGTCGTCAGCTCGGCGTCCCCCCACCGCCGTGCCTTGAGCGCCCGGTGAAGCTTCCCGGTGGAAGGGGCAGCGTGGGGAGAGCGTACCCATGGACTTCCGGGACCCGGCGGTCGGCGGCAACGGCTTCGAACGGGCGGTGGCGGCCGTGCCCCACGCCGCGGCACAGCCCGGGCGGCAGATGTCGACGACGGAGCCGCAATCTCGCCGTCTTCCACCTCCCTGCGTCGCCGTCGTGCCGCCGCCGCCGTCGTCGTCGATGAGGACGTCGTCCTCAAGCCGCGACTCGGAGACCCCGAAGCTGCTGGGGAAGCGGCGGCGCCAGCGTGGGCGGCGTCGAAGTCGGCATGGCCGACCGCGAGGGGCGGCACAGCGGTTCCCACCGGTCGACGCCCGGCCGCCGCGGCCCTCGCCCGAGGGACCGGGCGGGCGCGCACGCTCTGGCGACGAGGAAGCGGCGCCAGCCGCCACCGGGGGAGGAGAGGGTAGCCACGGTGGCCGGAGATGTCGAGCGACCTCCCGCCGGGCTAGGGCACGGGCTCTGTCCGGGAAGGGCATGGGGCGGCAGATCCGGCGTTGGGGAGCCCGGATCCGGTGACAGAGGGGAGGTGGAGGGGCTGGAAGGGGTGGCCGGCGGGAGGGGGGGGCGGCGGAGCCGCCATCGCCAGGGTCGGGTGGGCGAGGCTCCAACGGAAACATTTTCGTGAGGCTTCCCTCATGGATTTGTAAGGAAGGGGGAAGTAGGTTCTGTCTCTTTTGTTTCCTTTGATTGTGAACCCGACTTTGGATTTGAAGGGATCAAACATGAATTGTGACGGACTGTTCCAATGTGCAGGGGAGGAGAGAAGCCACATGAATGTTCAGATGGTTGCTGCAATGTTGTTTCGAAGTTGGCACAGGTGGGTATGGAATGTATGGAGAGGATGACTTATATAGATGTTTTCCATCTATATAAGATATATCGATATACAATACATACTATGAGTCTCCTCGACATTATATGTCATTTGTACATGAGGTAGCCATACGAAAACTCGTTCGGACATCGGGAACACCGGGAGGCACCAAAGAACACAATCCGCATAACTTCGATGGGTTCATTTTTTTTTTCGAACACGTCTTCACGTGTCTTTTTTCATTAAGAGAAGAAAGCCGGACGCCAAAACAAACAGCACAACAGAACACAACACACACAACACAACACAACCCAACCCAACCCAACCACGCAGAAAAGTGGCCACAACAAACAAGCAGCAACGACTATCGAAAACAAGGAGAGGGGTTGGCACCGAGCCACCCAACACACTAGCCGGCGTGCAACATCGCTAGGCCTAAACTCGAGAGACGCCAATAGAACAAAGTGGAAGTCCCGGTCGCCGAAACCCGCACCGCCGAGCATCCAGGGGGCGTCACACCTCGGCAGCAGCTGCCCGAGGTGGATCTGAGTGCGTTGTCGGTGGCCCACGGCCAAGCAACGACAACGGCGAGACGATGGTGTCAACCCCCGAGACGACTCAGGCTGAGTGCGACGTCGGTGGCCCACGGCCAAGCGACGACGACGACGACAACGATGGCGTCGACATCCGAGCGAGACGGCCAGGTTGACGGCAATGCCGCCGATTTTGGTGAGTTGTGACTTCACACCACCAAGTCCAGGGAACGCGTACCGAATACGTAGAGGAAAACCCGGTTGCCGAAACGCGTCGTCGGTGGCCCTCGGCCAGACATCGATGACGGCGGCAACGAAAGCGTCAGCCCGAACAAGGCGGGCCAGGACGGCGACGGAGCAATGTGCCAAACTCCAGGCGGGGATAGCGAGGCGACGAAGATGCGGCGGAACTGCAAGGTGACGTAGGAGCTCGATGGGTTCAACGGAGCCTTTAAGAAGGGGGATGACGCCCGCGGACGCCAGCTGCGTTGAGAAGTACCCACTGGAACTTTCGTTCCCAGAGTCCCGGCAGCCGCGACGATGGAACAGATGACGACGCCTTCAGGAAGGTAATGACGCGGGGCGCCACCGCCGTCGTCCCAGGCGCAAGACCTGGGAGGGGAGGGTTTTCACCCAGTGCCACCGTCCGTAGCTGCCACCGTCACCTCTGACAGTATGTCAGCGCACGGCAGCCCGAGAAGAACCACCCGCGCAGAGTAGTCGCCGCCGTCGTCCCCGCGAGGTGTAGGCGCCGCCTTGCCGTGGAAGGGGTCGGCGTGGTGGCGCCGGCCCGCGCTGCGCGCCATCACATCTTTGGAACCGTCGCCGCCCGAGGTGGCGCGAGCCGCTTCGGCGCCGGGGGCTGGCGTGGCGCCCACGGCCACTCGCCGAACCGCCCGCGCCGGCGAAGGCCGACCGCCCGCCCGAGGTCGGTTGCCGCTGACCCATACAAGACCACCGGGCCGGGACAACGACTGCGGGGAGAAACCGGCCACCGACGCGCGCGCGGCCCAGCGAAGCGAAGGGGCCGGCCGAGCCGGAGCCCAGCGTCCGCCCAAAGCATCGTTGCCGCAACCCTAGCCTTGGCCGCCCGCGATGGATCCGGCGGCCGGAGCGGCCGTGGAGGACCGGGAGCGGATGCACCAGGGGCGGATCCGGTCGAAGGGGACCCGGATCCGCCGCCCGCGCGCCCCGGCCGCCGCCAGCGCCGACGAGGAAGAAAGGGGGGGGAGGGAGGGAAGCTCGGGGGCACGCTGGGGTGCCTTTTGAGCCCCACCTCACCGCCCGCCCACCGCCGGTGAGGAGGCGCTGGCGGCGGCGGCCCAGCCGGGCGGGAGGAGGGAGGGGCTCGCGGCGGCGGCGGTCGGGGGCCCTGGTCGCCCCGAGGGAGACGACGCGAGATATCAAATCTTGACAGTGAGACTCACTCGATGGGTTCATGATCCGTTCTTTCGTTAGAGGGTGAAATTGTTTCCTAAACACTTTGTTGGGTGCCCATCCTTACGGTAGTCAGACAATTCTGTGATGTTCAGTATCTGAATGTGTATGCCCTTCTCCTCTAGCGTCCCAAAATATAATTTAGCCTTCTCCATCATACTGTAATCTGTCTTTTTGTATCCGACTTTGTAGACTGGCTCTGTCTCATTGACATTTGTTCCTGTCTTCTCCACCCCAGTTGCTAGCCCTGAAAAACATATATGCATAGAGGATATGGTGTTCTACTATGTCATTGTTCATGTTAACACAAGATACGTTGCTCTCCTCTCACTCACCATAAATGTGTAGGTGATGATCCTGAGAAGAATATTCTAGTCTTGTTCTTGTCAATATTCTCTCCGAGCCATTCAGTCAGTTTCTTGAGAGCTATCTCGAAACCATCTATCATTTCCACTTCGTTTGACCTTGCATCACCATCCTCAAATGAACCATACCTGCCCATACAAAATATGCTCCTCATACTCATTGCCTTTGAAATCTTTTCTTTGATTGTATTTGATAAGTTTTGAACTTTTCTTTTTTTACATTATGGATAAGTTTTCGACTGGTTCAAAGTGGCAATGTAAAGATGAGGTTGTGTGACCTTACATAACCTTACTTAGATATGAGTAGGAAGTAAAGGAATAAACTTACATAACCTTCATCCTCATCTCAGCATTATGCTTCCTCCACCACACATAGGAATTGAAGATTATGATGTCAGCATCTCTCCAAGCGCTAGCATGCTTCTCAATCCTGTCTGCCCATATCATCTTGTACTTCAACTGGTGGATGGTAGGGTTGTCTCCATTGGACTCCAACAGCAGTGGTGACCAGTAGAAGTCTATGGTTGCATTGTATTCCTAAAATGATAAATTAATATTATTTTTATAATACGCTAATCGAAATTGTTGGTTTGTATAACCTGTAGGTTTATCAAGGAAAACATACTGATGCCTTGAAGGAAAAGAGCGAGCCATTGAAGCTGTGCATCTTGTGCCTAGCGTCAGGTATAGAGGCCTCCACCATGCACACCAGGGAAACCCATTGGTTCCTATTGAGAGAGTCACCCACGAACACCAACCTCTTGTTCCTCAGATTTTCAAGTAGCCTGATGGCATCAAATCTGTTTAAACCCAAATCCAGATGATGTATCATAAATACCATGCACCATATACTTTTTTTTCAAAACTTTGGACGCACTCTTAATTTGGTCAATGACTGGACTTTATGCTTGATTTGATCCCCTTTCTAGCCATCCAGGGTTACCAAATGTAATTAATCATAAAATAAGAGGAGATGTAGTTTTCCTCATCTTTGGTCTTTGGCTGCCAATAGTCTCTTTATGTCATGGCCAGCTTAAGTATGTCCATGGCAGTTGGTTTCTGGCCACCCAGCTATTCACCGCAATTAGATAAAACTTCCAATTTTAACTAGGGCAGATTTTTTTTTGGAAGAAATAACCATTACAATTTTTTCCCCCTCTGCAATACTATCCTTTGTTTTCTGTTCCAATTATAGAGCATCTTAATGTTTCTCTGCGTTAACAAAAAGAAGGTTACTATTTATCCTTACACTGACACAGCTTCTTGTTCTAGTTCTGCAACTTCAGATTTGGTGGAACTTATTGATTCAGAAGAACAAAATTGAGCTAGAAATGCTCAAACTCTACTAGGAAAGTTTATGAGTATCATACCTTGGAAGGTCGCATCCATGAGGCTGCTATCTCCACTGCTGGTACATGACATCCTTCCTGCCATATTTGTCACAAGCAACCTCGGGGAACATGAAAGTGCACTTGAGTCCAGAATACAATGGCCAGGACACGTTGTCATAGAGATAGACCCACCGTCCTGTGGACCAATTGCACTCCTCCCTTTCGGCGTCTGGGACAGGGAGCTTCCCTCTCAGTTGTTCATGGTGCTCAGCTGCCGTCTTGGCCTGCATTTCTTGGTGTTCATGCTTAATCCCGATTGCCACATGTACTTGCTGCCCTCTGTAGAACAAGATGATGAAGCTAAGAATGATAGAGAAGGCAGCTAGGGAGTGGATGACGCCTCTCCTCAGTACTCCAACCTGAGAACTGAGATTCGTCATCTCTCTCTCTCTCTCTAGGTGGTGGTGGGGAGATTGTTCTATGCTTCTTCTTCAGAAAACCATGGTGCAGTGGCTCCCTCTTCTATTGTGCACCTCCTTATATATTAGCAATGGGAGCACTAGTTTTGCACATGGGTAAGTGGTCAGATTTGTTTGTAATCAAGTATTGAGCTGAATAACCCTGGGAGGCAATGTCTGATTGTTTAGTATGTAAAGGTGCAGAAACCTATACCATCACGTGACATTTTCTAATTAATTTAGTGTGAAATCCAATACTTGCTAATGGTTTAGTTGAGAGGAATGCATCTTTTTTTATGATGATGGATAAAGTGTAAAGTTTAGTGGGTGCTCCAAAGACCAAATACAGTGTTTGGTGTGCGGCTGCTTGCTGTGCTTGATTTTTCTATATACCCTGTCAAAACCATTGGGATCTATTTCTCATTGAGGTGCTTGCTTGCAGAGTTCCACTTGTATTCGTTTGGCAACACTTCATCATCTTTCTGTTTCTTTCTGGAAGGCAAATTATTACGTCAGTGAAGAATAGTGACGAGGAGCAGCATTCTGAACAACATTTGTGTTGCATGCAACGATGGAGGTAGAGAGAGAGGTACAATTGTTACTGATCTTCATATAGAGCAGTAGAGACGAGGGAGCCTCAAGTTGAGTGGATCTGTGAGTGGCAAACAGCAGTGGCTGACTTGGATGGATTATTGGTAGTTCCCAAATTATAAGTCATTCCAGCTTTCTTAAGAGTCAAAAGTATTTCTAGTTTGACCAAATTTATATAATAAAATAATAATATTTATGATACCAAATAAGTATCATTAGATTTTTCATTAATTATATTTTCATAGTATACCTATTTGATGCCACAATTTTTGTAATTTTTTTCTCTATAATTTTGATCAAACTTGAAATGCTCTGACTCTACAAAAAAGTTGAAATGACTTATAATTTGGGACAAAGGGAGTACAATGGCACCTTATAGCTGTTAACCTTTTACCCAATAGAGTCATCTTCTTTTTAAATATAATCGGTAGCTCTTGTGCACGTTTCATTTAAAAAATATAGCTGTTAACCTAATGCTTACTGCTCCACAAGGCTCCCTACATCCTCGAAGTCCAAGAAGAGTCAGTACAACTGCTGCGGAGATTTGCAAGACTGCAGGTATGTTCTTGTGATCTTGTCTGAGATGTAGAGACATGTGCTAGAGAATAATAATCAAGTGTGCTGCTGCAGGTAGCTGCAAAGGCAAGTAGTGGCTGAACGCTTTCCGGTAATAAACAATGAACTCTGATGATGTCAAATATAATATGCACTGAATACATCTATCGCCCTGGACTATAATGTACTTCACTTTATATTTTTAAAGACTTGATGTCACTTGTTCCCCATATTCTCCGCCTATATTGCCGTTGCTGCCGTTGCTAACTAAAGAGTCGCCTCTCTCTCTCTCTCTCTTCTCATGAATAAACGATACACCTCTGAGAACAAAAGAAACGGTTGGCATTTACAAAATAATCAAAATTCAAGTGGGCACATATACACTACACACGCACATGTTCTAAAAATATATCTCTCTCTCTTTGAGAATTACACAGTACAACATAGATGCTCACAACACACACTCGTACCCTATTAAATTATTAAAAGTAACTACAAAAACCTGTTAATGCTAACTTGCACCCACCTAGCACAATTTTTTGGTTGAATTTTACATATAGGTTCTTCACTTCATTTAATTACAAGTGCTTATACACAACCTTAAGTATCAACATTCAGCAACTGCACAAGGCAGTTGCGATCATAGAACATATATAGTGTTGCAGGTACATCGGTCACCATAACCACACCTTTGGCAAATCTGTTCACCTACCCAGCTGATGAAAGTATGGCCTTGGAACTTCCATGAGGTTGTTGTAATATCTGAAGGCATAATATGATCTATGAACTTTTTACAATGGTTGGAGAGGCGTCTGGAGGGGCGTTTCTGGGTGTATGACATGTGGGCCCAAAATGAGAAAAGGCGTTGGGAGGCGTCAATGGAGAGGCGTCTGAAGGCGTTTCCTGTGTCTATGACATGTGGGCCATATGAGACGTAACGCCTCCCAACGCCTCTAAAAATCCGTGGTATTTGGATCCTAAATAAATGAGTGTTAATTGCTATTTTGTAGTTCTTTTTTTAACGGAGGGTAAAACTGTACATTCACAACTGAAAGAAAAGATTTATGATATGATTAAAGTAGTATAGTTAGATGGATATTTTATTTAGGGTTCATTATCTGCGTCGATGCCAACACGGATGGTTGCCGGTGATGTCATGCGGCTGACGACAGGTCCGTCCGGCCAGCCGCCGGCCGTCGGTTAAGTTGCTTCCATCGCGCTCGCGCATGGCGGCAGGCAGAGCCAGCATGGGCACGACTGGTGGGTGATGGTCACGTGATTGATTCATCGTCTTCGTCCTGCATGTAGCAGCCTAGCAGGACCTGAGTGAGATCGATGCAGCCAACAACGGATAGGATGATCCATGGTGGCGATCAGCCGGCGGCCGCCGGTTCCTTACTCAAATTTAATTAACGAAAGATATTTGGGGGTGTTAATCTGATCTAGTTTTGCAAAAGGACCATAATACCTTTAATCAAATTTAATTAACGAAAATTACAATTTAGAGGAGGCATCGGGAGGGGTCTGGAGGGGTTGGAAAGCATTTACAACCATTGTAAAAGGGCTCTATGATCTATACATCCAATACTTTCACATATTGAATGGCCAAATTTGTTGGATTCATCTCCTTCCTTGCTAGAATGCAAGGATTTTGTAGGCAACAATGTAACTCCAGTGGAAGTAATGTGAGATTCGTGTGATCAAAGGATAGAGCAGTCTATGTATGCTGTTGTGGCATACTTGGAGTGTTTGGAATAGTGTCTTAAGGGCAGGTCAGTAGATTTCAGTTAACAGCTCTGTAATTTTTCTAACTCGTTATATGGAGTCTCTCATTCTGTGTCGCCAGAACAGTTCCCAAGTTGACAGCAAGGGCAAACGCTGTGCTGTGGCCGTCTATCAGATCAGGTCGCCTGTTGTATCTCATACCAAGAAGAAGTGGATGCCGCCGAGCCAAGGATGGATGAAAATCAATGGTGCTTTTTTGGTTGACTGTTGGAAAGCTGCGATAGGGGTGGTCATCAGTATCATGAAGGTCGAATTCAGCTGGCTGCCTGGCATCTGTTGCGGCATTGCTGGGATGCGGAGGAAACTGAAGCTGCAGCATGTCATGAAGGTCTTGCACTGGTAGGTCGATGGCTGGATATACCTATGATCATGTCTAGTGCAGTGGTTGCTGAGAAATTGGGGAATTCCAATCCTGATTGGTCCTTGCACTGGGCAACAATCCAAGAGGCTAGGCTGCGGATGCTGGAAATTTGTCGAGTCGAGGTGATGAAGATCAGTCGTGACCAAACAATGTTGCGCATCAGCTTTCTCATTATGCTATTAGGTCTAGTAGTAGTCAGGTCTTTCTTTCTTGTTTTCCTGAGTTTGTTGAGTCGTTTGCTTGTAATGATATAGTTTAATTATTAATGAAGTTCTGTTTTTCTCAAAAAAAAAAAAAAAAAAAAGGTTAGAGTCCCGAAGAAAGTGCCACGCCCTCTCCTAGGGCACCCTCTCCATCAGCGACTACTGCCACAAGATGAAGAGTATGGATGGTGCTCTCGCTGATCTCGGCGAGCTTATTACGGACCGTACTTTTGTGCTGAACCAGCTCTGAGGTCTTAACTAGCGGTTTTAGTTCATGTCCTAGCTCATCACTCGGCAACGGCCATTCCCATCTTCGCCAACGTTTGCGCCGACCTTCGTCTTGTCGAGCTCAACATGGTGTATCCATCAGCACCTCCCTCAACTCTCGTCACCTCTTCACGTGCTCCCCTGACCCCGCCCTCCATAGGTTGGCTGGGGGCTCTTTTAACGGCCGCGGCCGGCGGCGTCGCGGCGGGCGTGGCCATGGTGACTCGCCCGGGCGGATAAAACGGAGGCTCGCAGTGGCCCTCCGTCTTCAACCTGTGGACTGGGTCCATTCACATGTGGCTCGGGTCCACCCTCGATGGTCCTCACGGCCCACCACCCCGCACCGCCCCGCGTACGTCACCACAACATGCGTTGATGGCCGGCGTGCCCCCTCCCTACTACACTCCGCCTATGGCTCCTAGGACATTCTACCAGGCGCCTTCCCGGGCACCCTCGCCTTGGGATCCTCACTCCGTTGCTAACGCCTTTCTTTAGGAGCCTTGACAGAGACAGTGTAATGCTCTCAGCCCACTGGTTTTGTTGATCCTACTCTTCCCGAACATGTCTACAAGCTTAACAAGTCTCTCTACAAATTGAAGCAGGCACCGTGTGCATGGTACAACCGGTTTGCTTTTTACCTGCTCTCGCTGGGTTTCACTGAAGCCAAGTCCGACACCTCCCTCTTCATATATTGTCATGGCACCAAAACAGTTTACTTGCTTCTATGTGTGGACGACATTGTTCTTACAGCCTCCTCTCAACAGCTCCTTCATTGAGTAACTAATGCACTGAAAAAGGAATTCGCCATGAAAGATCTTGAATCCCTGCATCATTTTCTTGGCGTGGCAGTTCAGTGACAAAAGGACATCCTTTTTCTCCCATAGCGTCAGTACACCTTGGACATCCTTGCTCGCCATGGCATGAGCGATTGTAAGCAATGCTCCACCCCTGTCGACACTTGTGCCAAGGTCCCAGCAGATACCGGCTCCTCTGTTGATGATCCTACAACTAATCGCAGCCTTGCGGGTGCCCTCCGGTACCTCACTTTCACCCGGCCTACCATCGTGTGCGCTGTTCAACAGATCTGTCTGCACATGCATGATCCCCGGGAGGTCCATCTAATTGCAGCCAAGTGAATCCTTCATTACCTTCAGGGCACTATCAGCTATGGACTTGTTATTCGTCGCACTACTCCCAACTCAGCTCACTCTGTATACCGACGCTGACTGGGTTGGCTGTCCTGACACCCGACGCTCCACCTCTGGCTATGTCGTTTTCCATGGTAGCAGCCTCATCTCTTGGTCATCTAAGCGCCAACTCACCGTGTCTCGGTCCAGCACCGAGGTTGTATACCGTGTGGTTGCCAACGACGTCGTTGAAGCCTCTTGGCTGCGACAACTTCTACAAGAGCTGCATCAACCTCTAGGTTCCGCCTTCCTCGTTTACTGCGACAACGTCAGTATCGTCTACCTCTCCACCAACCATGTTCAGCGTCAGTGTACCAAGCACGTGAAAATCGACCTTCACTTCGTTCAGGAATGTGTCGCCATTGGGGCTATCTATGTGCTCCACATTCCCACCTCATCATAGTTCGTTGATGTCTTCACCAAATGACTCCCTTCTTCTGTTCTTATGGATTTTTGCTCCAGTCTGAACGTTTGTTCTACCAACACTCCCAGGGGTTTGTTAGAATTATCCTATTAGTTGTACCTCTCTCCTAGATATTTGTGCCACCTCCAAGCTGGACAGGCCCTTTGGGCTTCTTCTATTTCCTATTTATATGTAAACTCTCCCGTAATAATTCACTAAGTAATCTAAGTCTTTGGCATTCCTCTAATAGGTGGTTGTAGCATCCACACCTGCTTCTCAATATCATCGCATGCGGTCCCATGGGGCAGGATCCATTACCTCTTGTTTGTCATATTCTTGTAATACCTCCTTCACCTTGCAATTTAGATTAAAAAAATTCAGATTTATTGGTTTCTTAGACTGAACTTCTCAGTGCTAGTATTTTACACTCACCATTCTCATAGTTCTGTTGTGATACTAGGGCTGGTTATTAACCATTTCAGGACATAAGTTAGTATTGTAAATCTAATTCGGAAAGCAACTCAAATGGTGCTTCCCCTTCCTCCACCTCTTGTTTGTTGTTTCCAAGTTTACTAACTTGATCCTTCACCACTAGTTTGTTGCCTTCATCTTTCATATCAGTATTTTTAGTTTGAGAGTCCTCCTCCACCTCTTGCTTGTTGCTTTCATCCATCATTTAACTATTTGTAGTTTAAAAAATCAAACAAACAAAATATTAAAAAAAACAAAAAAATTATTTAACATTGGGCTTTGTGTGCTTATTAACTTGATGAACAAAAGACGACAAACTATACAAATGTCGATGATAGCATCCAAATTTCTTCACATTACCATGCACCTCACCCCCAACAGATCTCTCACCCGCCGCAGATCCCTTACCCACAACAGACTTGTCACTGTTAGTATTGTATAATAAACTTTTTTGAGCAGTGGATGTCCAAAAAGTCTAATTTGTCGATAGTGTTCTTCAATACAGATTGTATGCTTGATCACACCTTAATTTTTGAGAGAAGATCACAACTTAATTAATAGGCGCAAATTTACGGATCTTATACAAACCAGGTCTGCTCTTTTTTTTAGCATCCAAACCAGCTCTACTTAAGGGGCCTTCAAGGCTAAGTTAGTTAATACACAGTACCGTAAGTAACGCAGATGCATGAAGAAGTCAGGTCTTTTTAGCAAACCAATTAACGGCGTGAAAAATCTGGGAGACCAACTTTCTCAATCTTGAATAGTTCAATAATATCCGAAATGTAAGTTTTGAAATCCTTTGAATTTTTTTGAAATCCTTTGAATTTTTTTCAAATTCAAAATCTATTGATTCGTGGATCATCAATGCATTTGTCACAAAGTGGTGCACAAATTCTAGCATGGCCATTGTATAGAAATATAGAGCTTCAACTAGAAGCTTATAAGAATACCTAGTAGAATGAGCATCGATTAAGTCTCTCAATATTAATAATCCCACTTTTCTTGTCCTTGTAGTGCCTACAACATCGAATGGAGTACCAGCAACACACAATGTTTTTTTGTACAGTGAACTCATTCCCAAGCACCAAAATGAACTTGTTTTTTGCAAATACTCTACTCAATCACCACTGGATCCGCTCATAGGCTATCCTTCAACAGCCTACTTCCCAGGGAGGTCCTTGTAGTGGCATCTCGATTCTTGGAGCGAGTGGTCATGGACTTTTTTTCCCAGGCACATGGGTGGACGTCTAGTCTTAACATTGACAGATCATTAGTGTGTGGCTCTTTCAAACTCTTAAAGGTTGTGTGCCCTTGGGCAGAGGCTGGGAATATTTCAAGGTCATTGTATCACCTTGATGTGACCTCTTGAAATTAATAAAGTTCCTTTTTCCCAAAAAAAAAGGCACCAAAATGAACTTATAAAGTGACACCCCATCCCTCTTAGAGCATCTCCGGCCATCCCTCTCCCTCTTTCGGTCCTTCAGCATGAACCAAGAAAGAGTTTCTATTTCAATTTTCCCCCTTCTTCATCATCTTGACAGAACACAGGGACGGCGACCGCGGTCGATTCTGGCCGGCGTAGGCCCTTGCTGATGGGGAAAGGCGGCGCTAGGGAAAGCTTGTGCCCATGCAAACCAATAGCTGGAGGAAAGGTGGCGCTAGGCCACGACGCTGAGGGAACCACGGGTGTCGAAGCAGGAGAGCACGTGGTCGAGCACCTCGGCATCCACGCACTCCACGATCTTGTCGTGCTGGGTGATGGGCTTCTTCGTGGGGTTGTCGTCACCGCCTTCGCCCGGCGGCATCCGCAGCGGCATTCTTGCTTTTGATCTTGTTCTTCTGGGCGGGGAAAATTTCTTGATGTGCTATACAATTATTAGCTCCAAAGACTGCTTGTTGTGCTTGATTTTGCTATATACTCTATCAAAACCATTGGGATCTATTTCTCATTGACGTGCTTGGTTGCATAGTTCCTAAGGAACTCGAATCCTGTGATCCAAAGGGGCCCGTAATCTTTTGGCAACACTTTATCATCTTTCTGTTTCTTTCGAAGGCAAATTACGACAGTGAAGAATAGATGACGAGGAGCAGCATCCTGAACAGAATTTGAGAGAGAGCTACAATTGTTAATGATCTTCATGTAGAGCACTAGAGACGAGGGAGCCTCAAGTTGAGTGGATTTGTGAATGCACACACAGTAGCAAACAGCAGTGGCTGACATTGATGGATTATTGGTACAAACTACAAAGTATCTTTAGTTTGACTAAATTTATATAATAAAATAATAACATTTATGATACCAAATAAATATCCATTTGATGTCGTAAATCTTTGTAATTTTCTCTATAACTTTGATCAAACTTGAGATGCTCTGACTCTGAAAAAATTGAAATGACTTATAACTTGGAACAGAGGGAGTACAATGGTACCTTATAGCTGTTAACCTTTTTACCTAGTAAACATATCTTCTTTTCAATATAATCGGTAGCACGTGCACTTTTTGTTTAAAAATAATAGCTGTTAACCTAATGCTTGCTGCTCCACATGGCTCCCAACATCCGGAAGTCTAAGAAGAGTTGGTACAACTCACTACTACCTAAACAATTTACCGTGATGGGCCAATTTCATTTATCGTGAAAGGTAAATGTGCCTGTCATTATAGTTGGGTCATGTTAATGTAGGATTAACGGTGACGGCGCTTTTTTTGCTCGCCGCGGTTAATAAATTAGGAAAACAAAAAAAAATGCCCGCCGGGTCATCTGGGCCACATGGGCCTAGATCCGGGCCCTCAGCGCCGCCGCCGCCGATCCGCACCCGCCGCCACCGGTCCAGCATAGATTAAGCCGTCGCCGTGGTGGAGGGCGTCCGCCTAGATCCGCCCGTTGGGCTGCCAAATCCACGAGCCTCTAGCCCGGATCCTACATTCCTAAGACCAAATCTGCCGAACCTAGAGTTGGAGACGGCGCCGCCACCGGAGGCTAGATCGGTGGGGGAGGAGCACCGCTGCCACCGCTACATCTCGGTCGGAGGGCGACAACGCGAGCCGCGCCGATGCGCTCCACCCTCGCGCCCGAACTCGGTCTCGGCCGCTGTGTGAGTCGCGCGTCGCTGACGGCCCTCGCGCCAAGCTCTGCCTCGACCGCCGAAGCCGTCACGCGACCTGCGGCCCCTCCCGCCGTGCTCGCGCAATGGCCGCCCACGTGAGCCATCGTGCTCTGCTGATGGAAGAGAAGAGAGAGAGAGAGAGAGAGAGAGAGAGAGAGAGAGAGGGAGAGGAGAGGAGGGGAGAGTAGACGGGGGGCTTGGACAGGGAGGGTGAGGGGAATGAGGCCAATGGAGAGAAGAGGGGATGAGTGAGAAAAGAATGCGAGGGTGATGGGAAACCCTAGAGTGTCATTATATATATGACCCGATAGGGAGCCTGGTATAGGATTCACCGTGGGCCTCGGGGATTTTTTCATGGTGGCCCTTTGTAACAGGTCCGCCTCTATTAATCGATTTTTTTGAGGCGCCCGCCATGGTTAATCGGGGGCATTAACCGTGGCGAGCAAACTAGACGCCCGCAATGGAAAAAGTTTTGGAGGCTTTAGAGATTTACAAGACTGCAGGTATGTTCTCGTGATCTTGTCTCAGATGTGGAGCCATGTGCAAGAGAATAATAATCAAGTGTGCTGCTTCAGGTTGCTGCAAAGGCAAGTAGTGGTTGAACGCTTTCCGGTAATAACCAATGAACTCTGATGATGTCAAATATAATATGCACTGAATACATCTATCGCCCTGGACTATAATGCACTTCATTTTAGATTTTTACATACTTGATGTCACTTGTTCCCCATATTCTCCACATATATTGTGGTATCTCTCATTTAGTACAACGTAGATGTTCACAATACACACTCACCCCTATGAAACTATTAAAAGTAACACAAAAACCCGTTAATACTAACTTGCACCCACCTAGCACAAATTTTGGCTCAATTTTACATACAAGTTCTTAGAATCAACTATTCCATAGAGGTATTTTTTTAGATAATGGATAAAATATCCGGCTTCATCTATCAAGACATAGAATCATGCCAATTATTACAAACCAACGCTAAAATTGTTCATGCTGAAACCATAAATAAAGACGCACCCAAAAACAAAAGGGTAGTAGTTCTTGACTAAATATGACCAATATGTCTATGAGAAAGCCATCCATTGGACCCGAAGAACTGGAGAGCCGACGTTTCTAGGTAGGATCTCACAAATAACATTTGGTCTTGAAGTTCCTCATGCTTTTGTAGACTTGCCCACTGACGAAGCCAATGCGTTCCTCGAAATAGCACCTGCAAGACAGATTTTGGTCTACATTTATCAAAAATCACCTCGTTTCTTGTTAGCCAAATTGCCCAGAAAAGAGCTGTAGCTGTTGTTAATAACAATGTATTATATTCCATAGAGGTATACCCCTTGCAAACCGAAAAACATAAAATTTTCCACATTCCATGTATTTTGTTCCATGTACCCTTCGTACTAGGAACTTAGTGGCAATGGTCTAGCCTCGCTTGCCTCCGTCACCGCTAGCAGCTTTATCACGCGACCACTCATCAACATGCGGCCTGCATGAGTTGAACACGTGTAGCATCGCGAGTTGAACACACGTAGCATCATTAGAGCCAACATGTGCTCTACAAAGACAAACTGACCTATGGGCACATGCTCGGGCGCTTCAGCTGGAGAGAGCACTAACGGGCATTTGAGCATGACGAGCATGCGCTTAATGATGCGACGGTAAGCGTTGCGAGGAGCTCTCTACTAGACATCGCCCGCCTCCGTGGCCTTGGTGCGTGAAGCACCATGGAGCATGTCATGATGTTGTTGGTCTTGAAGCATGATCAAGAGCTTAAGGAGGGACTTGATAAGTTCTTGACATGCACACCAGGCCATCAAATGTAGACCGTATTGGTAACAAAAATGAGTTCGTCCCAATCCCGTAGCAACGCACGGGCACATTTGCTAGTAAACATATAAAACAAAGACAACTAGGCCAAACAAGATTTAGAGTTGACAGTCCAGATCTACCACAACTGAGAATACATCAGTTTATTAGCAAGAGGATTTGAAGGAAAGCAAGTTTATAACTGGTTTTTTTTAATCAAGTTTATAACTGGTTTGACAATGAGTTGGACACAGGAAAGCAAGTTTATAACTGGTTTGACAATGAGTTGGACACAGAAACAAGTCGACTTGAGTGGCCAAAGATTTTTCCAAATAGAATCCACCAAGGACCAACGAGAACACAATGCAAGTGGAGCAAATCAAGGATACCTACATGCCTATTATAGACCATATATTTATGGAGATTAAATGGAAAGCACAAACCAAACAAAAAAAGTCACCAAAACATTCAAGTCACCTGATGAGAGGCTTGTTATGTCATCCTAAACATATTCCATGTGACAGAGGATGAGCTTGATGAGGTGGTTGGCAACTTGGCATGGAAGCAGTCACCAAAACATTGGGCTCTTCAAGTCACCTGCCGAAGCCACCGATCTACCTCGTCGCCCGCCGATTGTGTTGTGCCACACCTTTACAGGCAAAGATACTTTTGCTAAGTTTGTTTAATATGACATAAATAATTCATCAAACTCAAACTTAGGGAAAAAATCTCATGTAGTCTAACTCTATGTTCGAACGCTGCTTGACGTAATTGACCACATCATCAACAAGGGCAGCCGAGAGATTTTTTTTCCGAAACCAAGATATAGAGTTACTTTGAGGTGCAAAATATCACAAAAAGCATTGCATAAGGTGCTAAGAGAGTAAATTATTATTACACAACTAATATATAGGATTTAGGAATGCATTCAACCTTAAAAAAAAGTTGAAAACTAAAAATAAAGACTACCAAAAATGACTTAAGACTGAAAAAATCTAAAATAATTGACTGAAAACTGAAATAAAAAAATATTGAGAGAAAACATAACTTCGTTTAACTAAAAATAAAAGGTTGAAATAATGAAACTGAAAAAAAAATGCACAGTTAAAAAACTTGTAACCGAAATTGACAAACAAAAAAAGGCAACATACAAAAAACAAAGAAAAAATACCAAAAAGTAAAAAGATGAAAAAAAAAAAACATGGCACTGCTTTGGAATTGCAGCCGTTAACTGCAATTCCAAAGCAGCACTATACCTACTTGGTTTAATAATTATCGTCATTTTGTATTTGTTATGCTGCTAATGCGATATCAAAGTATAGTTCACTTTGGTTTTTTCTAGATACATTGTTTATACATTGTCTAGATGCATAGTAAAAGAAATGCATCTAGAAAAGTCAAAACGACCTACAATTTGGAACAGAGGAAGTACATTACGATATATAACTGATATATATACGTCATTAATATAATTAATGTACAAATCCAAATATCCTTTCATTTATCATATGAACTTATTCTCTCACAACAATATAGTACATCCAGCTTATCAGCCGCAGAAATCATCCTACGCATTATTCCAAACAATCATAACGTACATGCTACACGTACACTTTGATTGAATTATTAGAGACAAGCCGCAATCCACGCGCCTTGGAGGATCGTTGCACGTACAACTGCTGTACGTATGTACACACGCTGTCTATATCTATATATCGGAGGAGGAGCTGAGATGCTCACACCGTCATCACCGGTGACCATGGAGCCGGCCGCCGGCGTTATTATCTCGACGTACATATATGCTCCGATCATTCAACGACGTCATCATCCCACGACCGTGGCCGGACACCTGTGCCGAGATAGATCAACTTCTCGAGCTTCTGGAACGCCCTATACCTATCCAGCACGGGGTTCCACATGCCGCTGACGCTGCAGTAGTCAGAGTCATACGGCGGTCGGTGGTGCCCGGCGTGCCTCGCGCGCGACACGAGCACGCCGGCGGCCTGCAGAGCCCCGACGCCAAGGGGAAGCCTCGCCGGCGTCTCGTGCGCCCACGCGTGGATCTTCACGCTGAGCATGGCGCATGCCGCGAACGTGCAGGCGAACGCGTGGGCCGCCCCGGAGCTCCGCGGGCGGAGAGCAACGCGCCGACGGCGGGCAGCGCGACGGCCACGGCGGCACCGGCCATGTGAAGGAGACTGCATGGTTCTAGACGCGTGATGGCGGAGGGGCGGCGGTGGTGGTCCACGAACGAGGCGACCTGCCCGCCTATGACGGGCGTTGAGGCACTGCCGTAGTTGTCGATGAACCAGTGGTACACGCCATTGCCGAGGTCGGCGAGGGAGTAGGCCGCGAACGCCGACGCGGCGGCGGCGAGGGGCTCGGTGGTGGAGCCTGAGGATGTGAGGAGACGGATGCACGTGAGGAAGGAGGAGATGATGGCCAAAGTTCCGGCCAGCGTCCACGCGCGCTGCGGCCACGTCGACCGGCAGTCGTCATGGGACAGAGCACCGGACATTTACGACGGCGGCGATCGATCGACGGAGGTGGCCGGCAGAAGGGTGTGCCGCTGTGCTTGAGAATACAATACAACGCTCTACTGCCTGGATATATATATATATATATATATGCACGCCTTTCCTACATTAATTTCCGGACGACACGTGTGGTTGGGCAACGCTCTAGCTACAACGCTCTGTTGGGCAATTCTGTTCGCTTGAGATTATCAGCGATAGAATAATGTTTCGCTCACAACAAATACAATCAGCCCTACAAATCAGCGGCAGCCACGTTAATAAGCCCTGCCGAACACAGATGACATCATTAATATATGCAATGGGCAGCGTTGTTGCGGACATTTGGTATATCTAATGTTGCAAGCAATGCAACGTAACACTAATTAATGTTGCGGCGGGCTTCTTTTGTATGATCTTAATGTTTGCAATCAACAACGAAGGACAAGATAGACACATATGTACGTAAGCATGACCACATTATTATTCCTTGTGCCATAATATCATTCAGATTGTTTTTCTTAAAAAAAACATCATTCTCTGATTGTGATAAATCGGTATCTTATATATTCTCATCACGTGCACGAAAACAGCTGGATAAGTATGGCATATTTATGTGATGTTGCTGCGCGAGCTGTTGTGTGATTGCAATGTGTCGTAGGAGATTTGCGCTACCTGTTCAATTTGGTAGTCTTTTCGATCGATCTTTTCCATCTGCGTTGGGTGTGTGTGGATGCATGATGAACATGCCGTCCTTGCGTATATATTTACAATACATATCCTGTGTGATTAATGGAAGGTTGCTTCCTAGTAGGCCAAGCGATATGGAAGGCGCGCGGCACACGAAACGTTAGGGGCGGTGTCATTTTGGAAGAGTTCAAACATGCACCTCGCGCGCTTCCCACAGATCGTCATGTCTCTCTCTCAATAAGTTGCCTCTAGATTTATCAAAAAATAAAAAATGAGTTGCCTCTAGAGGATATATGTGGTCCATTTATTTATTTATTTATTTGTCATAACAGCCATTCATATTTGTGTCTCACGCCAAAATAATTATATATTTCTGTCAGAATGATATAGTCTTTTGTATAACAAAATAGATTTTCCTTGCATTCATATTTTATATCTTATTAGTTATTACTCACTCGGTCCTCAAAAGAATTGCAATGATTGAAATGCACCATAGGCACCGAACTTGCGGTATTTGTGTCAAATAGGTCCATGGACTTAGAAACCGGCCATCTAGCCCCTCGAACTTGCGAACCCGTTCACCTCAGGTCCAATCCGGTTTTACATGGCTTACATGGTGGTTTTGCATGAGTACTGTAGCATTGCTGACATCGGCGATGACGTCAGCGCTCCTTTTAAATTTGCGAAATTGATATCTTTTTTATTTGGAGCTCCAAATATAGCAAATAATATATCAATTTTGATCGTCTCGACAAACTCTTTGCAATGGTGTACTCCGTTTTGTTATTTGAGATATTTTTATTTTGTATGAAATTAAATATTTATATAAAACAAGTGATATTTCTATAACTAGCATAGAGCTTGTCGGGGCCCTCATGGCCGCGGACAGGACAGCGCAGCGGCCAGTGGTGGTGGTCTGCCTCCATGGCCGCGCGCGCTTGTATGACGCTCTGGGTGTCCGAGCTCGGCTCGACCCCTATACTGCGATATATATATATACGCACACGCACGCACACGAGGTGAGAAACTGAGGGGTGTAATAAGCCAGGCATATTATATAGAAAAAAAAGGCAAAAATGGCGATGATCGAGCGACTAGCGTGATTGGTTTTGAACACTTGCCGAGTACTTTAGGAGTATATTTTGCATGTGAATGCGACGTCACACTACGCAGCAAGAGGACTTTCTAACTTTGCAAGCGTACATGTAGATCGAATGCATCTATCGACCTCAGTCATTTTATATTTCACTCATTTTATATAAAAATAAATATAGCAAATAATATTTCACTCGTTTTATAGAAATATTTAAATTTACACAAAATAAAACTATCTCAAATAACAAAATGGAGTACATCATTGCAAAGAGCTCGTCGAGAGGCGATCAAAATTGATATATTATTTGCTATATTTGGAGCTTCAAATAAAAAGATATCAATTTCGCAAATTAAAAAGAAGTATTGACGTCGCTAATGTCAGCATTGCTACAGTACCCATGCAAAACCACCATGCAAGCCATGCAAAACCGGGTTGGACCTGAGATGAACGAGTTCGCAAGTTCGAGGGGCTAGATGGCGGTTTCTAAGTCCATGGACCTATTTGACATAGCGCCGCAAGTTCGGTGCTAATGGTGCATTTCACTCAATTGCAATATTCTAGGATTTTTTTTTTTTTTGCAACAAAATGACTAATTTGCCCTCAATAATATTGCATGCCAAGGTGTGTGTGTGTGGGGGGTCTCTCACCGGCGCGGCTACGGTTATGGCAGGCGGCAACGGCTGAGAACATGAGAGCGCGAGTTGTGGCAGACTGGGCTGGCGGTGGTGGTGGATGTAGCGAGGCGTCACAGAGGACCGCCGTTTTTCTCGGTTGGACATTATACCGTTTTTTTTTATTAAGAGAAAAAAAGAGTTTGAAAACAACGACAAAGTGCTTGGTGTTCAGTACGTGGTGAGGGGCCAACGAAGGCAAAGGCACAAGAGCCCAAAGCAAACACCTAGCTACGTTTATTGAACCACATTGATGAGGAGGACTAGATGATGTGGGCCTACACTACTTCTGGAAAATATGAAGTCCAATCTTTATATGCAATTGTTAACTTTAGAGGGATTACTCTTGTGTTTGTTAATGCAATTTGGAAACTGAATATACCTCCTAGAGTCCAAGTCTTCTTGTGGTTGTTGTCCAAAAATAAATTGTTGACCACGGATAACCTAGCCAAGAGGAGAGAGTTAAGTGATGCTACGTGCTCGATGTGTGCTGAAAATGAGTCAATTATCCATCTTTTCTATGAATGTAATGTTGCCATTATGGTTTAGAAGTGCATTTCTGATGGTTTGAATATTGAGATAGGGCTCAATTATGAGTCTGTGGCTCGGCTCCGGATTTCTAACAAAAGACATAAATTGGTGAACTTTATTTCGTCAGCGGTCTTATGGGCTATTTGGAATTTTCGCAATGAACTTTGTTTCCAGGGTCGAAAATGGATGGGCATGAAGGAGGCACTGATCAAGATTGCAAGGATGGTGTGAAGATGGAAGCCTCTACTGGCACAAGAGTTGGAAGAGCAAGTGCATAACGTGGCGGCGTTTCTGGAGCAAGGAGCCTCCTCTCCAGCTCAGCTAATGTGGCACAGTCAGGGGGAGTGGTCATCAGGGTTGGTTCAATCGGTTGCGCTGCCTGGCTCCAGTCCTGTGATGATGAGTCAACCTGATGAACTGGTGCAAGTCTTCCAGAATGATTTGGGGACAATTATTGAATTGTAATAATCTAGATCTTAATATTTGTGAGTCAAAGACTAAGTCTTTGAGAGCGGGCGTGCTTGAATACGCTGAACGTGAACTTTGTAATTCTTTTGCTTTTGGTAATACAAAAGCAGGAAACCTCTTTTTCTAAAAAAAATAATGATGTGTTGGCTTTGCGACCAAGCCGTTTATTACATTACATATGATGTATTGGCTTAGAATTGAACATTCTTGTAATTTCTTGCATCATTGTGCGTCATCTTCAACAAACAAACCATCACCACCACCACCACCACCGGCAGCGGTGGTGGCTTTGGCACCCGTGTCTTCCTTCCCACGCGATCGCGTCGACCGTTTTCGTTCCACGCGACCGCGGGCGCGCGCCCGGTGCAAAGAAGACGACCATCTCCATGGCCTTGAACACCTTATACTTATCCAGCACCCCATTCCACATCCCGCTGACGATGCAATAGTTGGTGTCGTGCGGCTGGCGGTGGTGCGCGGCGTGCTGGTCTCGTGACACGAGCACGCCCGGCCACCTGCAGCGCCTCGACGGCCGGGGCGGCAGCCGGTGGCGTCTCTCATGCGCCCACGCATGGAACTGCTGGCTGAGCATGAAGAAGGCCGCGAACGCTGCGGACGAAGGCGTCTTGCCGCCGCGGGGGCGCCACGGGCGGAGAGCGCGGCGTCGGCGGGGGCGGGGCGAGGACCACGGCGCCGCCCGGGGCGGTGCGGGTTGTTGCAGAGCTCCCCGGAGCGTGATGGTGGGCGGGTAGCGGTGGTGGCCCCGAACGCGGCGATCACGAGGGCGAACAACGGCGTCGGCGTCGCCGTGGTTGTCGATGAACCAATGGTACACGCCCGTGGGCGAGGTCGGCGAGGGGAGTAGGCTGTGAATGCCGCCGCCGCCGCCCAGCGGCAGGTCGGTGGTCGTCGAGCCTGAGGATGTGAGGAGGCGGAGGCACGTGAGGAAGGAGGAGAGGATGGTTGCCGTCTGCCGGCGTCCACGCAGCGGGCCCGTCGACCGCAGGCTCGTTCGGGCTTGGACGGGCCGACGGCCGGAGCGGACATTGGTTGT
The DNA here is from genome assembly GCA_015847255.1 of Hyparrhenia diplandra. NCBI lineage: Eukaryota > Viridiplantae > Streptophyta > Magnoliopsida > Poales > Poaceae > Hyparrhenia > Hyparrhenia diplandra. Next base: position 268,498 of record JADLZK010007048.1, on the reverse strand, counting down.
CGATGGCACCGCCGATTGAGCTCCCTACTAGGCGGTGCACGGCCGGCGGCGATCGATCGGCCGGCCGGGCGGATGGAGATGATGGAAGTGTTAGACTCAAAGAATCAGCTAGGTGTAGATCGAGGGTACTATAATCTCGTGGTAAACAAGTGTTGGATCTTAAGGAGAGATGAGAGACGAGAGAGGTGGAGGTACATACCATTGATGGGCTTCTCGGGTTCGTCGATGGAGTGCAGGCACGACGGCGACGGCCGAGAAGAGGTGGAGTAGCGGCGGCGGCGTCGGTGGAGCTTCCGTTACTTGCGGCACGCCCATGATCGGATCGGGCCTTAGGGTATTACAAATGGGTTAGTGGCGGCAGGGAAAGTTCACCTCTTCATAGCCCCCGGCCCCCACCTCTCTATTTATTGTGCTTTGTGTGACAGGGCCCACCGACTAAGAGTCGGTTAAGCGTCCCCGATCGGGGCGCGGTCAAGGTGGTCCGACTCGATCGTTGGACCGAGTCGGTGAGATCAATCTAACATTCTCCCCCTTGATCTCAACTTACATCTTACATCAATCTTATCTTGTTCTTAATTTAAATACTTAACTTAAATGCTTAGTGCTTAGCTCCGTCTCATTATAAAGAAATGCGTAGAGCGCGTTTCATCGTCACAGAAAAATTTCCGTTGGACTTGACGGCTACAAGACATCTCTCTAAGTTGAAACAGAGTCCTTACCTCTAACCGGGCCCTAAGTGTCCGAGAAATCATAGGCTTTCCCTTAAACCCATGTCGACTGTGTATTCTTTGAACACACTGGGTGGTAGGCCTTTGTAAGCGGATCCGCAAGAACTTACTTAATACTTATATGCTAAATAATCTAATAATGATTACGGACTTTCCCTTTACAACATATAACTTAGTGTCAATGTATTTGGCAGCACACTTGACCTGTTGTCTCAGGAGTAATAATTTGCTTATATGGTTATTGCTGTTGTCAACCATTATCAATTCCGGGTACATGTTACCTTAATCATTTTCCTGTTCCTCAGCCTCATGACATGCTATATTATAACTTTGCATATCTAATGATACTGAAACTGTTTCATTGGAGCTTTTCCACAATAAAACTCTAACTACAAGTATTAGCAACAATTGTGGAGTTGTTGCAAAAAACTTATCATAACCTAAGACTATGTACCCACATCTATTTATGAGTACTTGTTCTTTCTTTTGTTAGCATGAGACCGATACTTGTAACTTCATTCCAGTGATCTATAGCTGGAGTGGTCTTTGCCAAAACAACCCGGATAAACTGAGTCAGGGCAATCTTATGCATTTATTAAGCTTCCAACAGCTGAAGCATATGGTACCATCTTCATACGATATGTTTCTTACTGATTCTGATCATACTAAAGATCTATTTTCTTACTAATCGTGATCACACTAAAATTCCTGAAGATATTGCCCTTGACCAAGAAGAACGGGCGTAGGTCTTATCGCATGTATAACTTATTGCTTTAGAATCTTTTCTAACTATGCATTTGCGATAGTTCTAATACCCCTTCCTCATCTCAGTGAGTTCTAATTACTTAAAGAAGTGATTTTTCACCAACATCATTCTAATTTAATTCTGGGGAATAAATTTCCGATTTTGCAACTCTTTACTAATGCAACTGTCATCTTATTCTCCTTAACTGAAACTTTCTTATTATCTCATTAAACCTTAGATGCCACCGTCTGGTGTCTTACATCAACCCATAAATGGATATCTTCTTATGCTATCCTATGTGTTATATTCTTATGCAACCATCTCATACTAATCCCCACCGAGGAATATTTTCTATACATCCATCTGATGTAATTCTGAACTCTAATGCGCCATTGATACTTATTGTAGCATACTCATCCTCTTCGCATAAATCCTTTCATTATAAGTCATACTCTTTACACATTTTCCCTTTGGAGTCACTTTTCACCTTGTAGACCCATATGTAGCCTACTGATTTGGCTCCATTAGGAATATCCTTTTCTTATATCTTAATATATTCCCTTTAGAGTCATATTTTATCTTGTAGACCCATAATGGCCTACCGGATTGACTCCATTGGGACTTTCATCTAATTCTTACATAACAACTAAACACTTCAAAGAGTGGATATTTTCTGATGGCCTTATTCAAACGAGGTGGAATCACCTTCTATTTAAAATTCTTTAGGTCTGATAAACCTCACAACCATCTGATATAACTAACCTTCATTATTTGGCGCCTTATGGGGCTATTGCTATTCTTCCTCTTGCTTGACATAAGGCTCTAAGGATCCTGAAGGACAAGTTCCAAATTCTTATTATTTATCGGCAAGGGAGAACTAACAATAGGTGTTTGCACTACAGTGTTTGACACTGTTGGTGCAACAAGAGCAGGTAGCCTAAAGTATGGTTCTTAAAATATCAAAGCGGACACTTTATTTATTGTGCTACCTTGCTCCCCTTAATTGCACTATATTGAGGAGTTAGGTTCTTTAAACCATGCTCCCCCAGATTACTGATTCTCTAAAACTTTTGTTTGGGTTTAATCTGTTAAACTCATATAGCGCCTTATCTGGTATGAATACCAGTTGAGTACGCTATTCGTAGTCCTCTGATTAGGGGTATCACTATTATGACCATCGTACTCCCTCGACAATCACATTTATCTTTTATAGATCACTAATCATAGTTGCCTTTAATGCAGTGTATGCATCTCATTATCTAAAATCTCATATTCTTATCTAAATCAAAAACTCATATACTTATCTAAATCAAAATATCATATTATCTAAAGTATAAGGGAGTATCATTCTTAATTGTCTCACTTTTCTCCCCTCGAAGTGTGGCATAAACTTTCCCGCCACAATTCGAAACCATTCTCAATTTTATTTCTTAACTCATATGGGAGTACTATTTCCTTATTTTACTTAAACAAATAAGCTTAATGTTTGGGATAGCATAAGAGCTATTCCAAACTTTCTCTCTCTCTCTCTCTCTCTCCCAATGAGGGATATACTAAGGCACATATCCCGCTATGCAGTATTATAACTTAAGTGGTATACCAACTTTACCCCACCATGCGGGTTATCTTTGGTATTGACTAAAACTCTTCCCGCCAAGCGAGATAGTTTCCTCGAAAGGACTTAAATGCCAAGATTGGCTCTTTTCATTATCACATTCAGAAATAAATCTCAACATTCTATAACATACATGCTTAATCGACATTGGTCAAAACAAACATGCATATAACTTATTATAACTCTTGTCATAATGACTGAACTAAAATAAACTCTGCTGATAGTGAGTACATTACATAGTGCTTAACCTGAACTTTTATTGCTCTATCTTATTGGATTAATATCCATGAAGTCAAAACTTTAAGTTCTAATCGATAACACCGTTGGGCGAAATAGAATAGAACATTATTCTTCTACATCAATTCTACATCACCGTTGGGCGTAAATAGAATTAATGCATAAATCTAATGCATGAATCTCATGAATAACAACTATAATATCTTTATACAACTTTGGTCTAAAGAATACTAATATGACTAATACAATGTTCTTTTGCACTAATTCTATATCACCGTTGGGCGAAATATAATTAGTGCCTTGCTAAATTCATAATATTGCTATTACAACATCATAATACAACTTTGGTAACATACACAACTATTCTTAGATACAAAAGATTTATCGAGATTCAAACTTAAATCGAAACTATAAATTATAATATTATTATCATCAACGTTGGTCGAAGATAACAATACCATAATATAACTTAAAGCAAAAACTTTGTACTCCTCTATTTAAATTTTCTCGTTGGTTCCAATTTAAATAGAGGACAAAGATCTAAATTCACGGTTGAATCAATCTTACTTTCCTCATCTGCTCTCTCGAAAGATCTTACACATCGGTGCACTTTTGCCGAGATTTTTTTTTTTTTTACTTAACTAAACTCATCAAATAATATTTCTGAAATTCTTTGTAGCGGAAACATATACTAAAATCTAAAATTTCTTTGACCGAAGCGTCTCATAATATTTATTTCTCTCTCTAAACAAATTATCCCGTTGGTTCAAATTTGAATAGAGTTTGAACTTATACTCAAAACATCAAAGATAATAGCTTATGGAAAAAGAAAATCCATTCAAATAAACATAATCTTAATTTTCTGATTAAACATAATTGCTCTTTAAATTAAATTCTCTCGTTGGTTCGAATTTAATTAAAACAGACAACTTAAATTAACTTAGCAAAATGAAAACGTGTACTAAAATTAAAATTTCTTTGTCCGTAAACATGCTAAAATACTAAATTTCTCTCTAAAACAAATTATCTCGTTGGTTCAAATTTGAATAGAGAGACAAATATACTCAAAATATAAATTTACGATTTTTGGATAAAAAAAAAACTTAAACCGATGCTTAATTTCTATTCGGACTAATGGCCTTTGCAAGCAGCCCATACAGCCTGCGTAGCTAAATGAGTGTACTTATGAAATTCTTAGCAGCGGAAGCTTATAAATAATCTTATAATTATTCTTAGAACCTTAATTACTAATTGCTCTTAAAAATTAAATTCTCCCGTTGGTTCGAATTTAATTAAAAGAGACAACTGAATATTATTGAGCAGCGGAAAATAATAAATGACCTTATAATAATTCTCATAATCTTAATTACTCTCTGAAAAATTTAATTTCGATGGTTCATAAATTTAACAGAAAATAAAACTCAAAACTTAACTTAATATGTCAAAATACCGCTGAAATTCGTGAAGAAAAAATGTAAAAACTTCACCATTATCTAACGGGCGAAAGGAGACCATTTGGCCCAAAATTGAAATCATCCTGCAGCCCCTCGGTTCCTCACTGCGCGCAACAGAGTAGGAAACCGGCCCAGCCTAGTGAGTCTCTTTTTTTTTTTTTTTTTCTGATCTCATTTTCTAAAATGGAAAACTGATACTGTGCAGTGTTGGGCCAGCGCAAACGAATGAGCCCAGAACCACTTTCGGCCCGAGTCTGAGCTTGGCGCCCGCCCGCCTGGGCCACTTTCAGCCGTAAGCCCAGCAAGGGCAACGCGCGATCTAAGCCCTCCGATTTAACTGATTTAGATCCGACGATGCAGAGCAGTTTTCGGAGGAATAAAAGACCTCAGGTGCCGCCGGCCACTAACCCTAACCCTAACTTCTCTAATTTCTCATCCAGTAGCCGCACGCAAGGAAACGGCGGGCTCCCCGGCGGTCACCACGACCCCCAGCTCCGGCGAGGTCGACGGCCGGCCGTGCCGGCTGCCACTCCCCGGCCTCTTACTTTCTTACCTTACTCCCAGCGGGCAAGGGGCGCCGTCGGCACTTGGCCAGCAGCGGCCGGCGAGAGAACGCCGCCGGTGCAACGACTGTCCCCTCCCGTCCTCCTTCTTTCTTATCTGAATCTCTTCCTTCTCCTTCCACCACACCCACACACGAGCACGGCGGCGGCGGCGGAATCGGAGAAGAACGAGATGGCCCGAGCCATGGCACCCCCGCGGATCCCCTCGCCGGTGCGCGCATGCGGCAGTAGCCGCGCGCGGTGCCGTCGAGGATATCCTCGTTGGTGCCCTCAATAGGCCCGGGACGATGTTCATGTTGCCATGTCGGGCGTCCCGTCTTCCCGCACGCCGGTGAACCGGCGGGGTTGACAGCGAAGGTAAGTCAAGGTTAGACCTTCCTACGCCGCCTCTGATCTGAGATGCACTTAGGGTTTTCTGATGGTTAGGGTTTCGATTTGTACTTCCCGATCTGAAATCGGTTGGCTTTTCTCTCTAAGTACTTAATCCCGATCTGAATCTACACACAAGACCAGGCTCTTGATACCATTGTTAGACTCAAAGAATCAGCTAGGTGTAGATCAGAGGGTACTATAATCTCTGTGGTAAACAAGTGTTGGATCTTAAGGAGAGATGAGAGACAGAGAGGTGGAGGTACATACCATTGATGGGCTTCTCAGGTTCGTCGATGGAGTCTGGGCACGGCCAGCGACGGCCGGAGAAGAGGTGGAGTAGCGGCGACGGCGTCGGTGGAGCTTCCCGTTACTTGCAGCACGCCCATGATCGGATCGGGCCTTAGGGTATTACAGTGGGTTAGTGGCGGCAGAGAAAGTTCACCTCTTCATAGCCCCTGGCCCCCACCTCTCTATTTATTGTGCTGTGTGACAGGGGTCCACCGACTAAGAGTCGGTTAAGCGTCCCCGATCAGGACGCGGTCAAGGTGGTTTGACTCGATCGTTGGACCGAGTCAGGTGAGATCAATCTAACAGGAAGTGCTAGGCCGGCCGGGGTGTATGTGTCTTGCTTGTTGATCCCAGACTGCAAGAACAATCAGAAACCACTTTATATTTATACGGCAGTGTAAGATCATGGAAATGGTTGTGAACAGCAAAATTAAACGACACGATAGGAAGAATAAATAAATAAGTATGGACACGTGAGTATAACCATTTATTTATTTTGTCACTCATGATTGTGATAACTAGTATCTTATTACGTGCACGAAATCTGGACAAGATATCATTTGTGTTGTGATGTTGCTGCGCTAGCTGCTGTTCTGATCGTGTAGGAGATTTTGCAAGGTGTTAATTAATGAGGTGCGCAGCGTGGATGCATTAAACAAGCTTCAACTTAGGTCTGACCATGATCACCATCTGCAAGTTTAAGACAGATTTCATTAGATTAGATATATATAGCATAGCATTGCCATGCTCCGTCGACGAAGGAAAGAACAATAAAGGTCCTGATTTATTGATCTGCTTGTTCCATACCAGCCAGAGGTAATGCAAAGAAGAAATGCAGGCATATCGAGTTGAACCTAGAAAGATAAAATTTTCATATTTTCCTATAAATTCGGTCAAACATAAAGAAAGAATTACTTAGACAACTCTAGAAATCGAAATGAAGGGAGTAGCTTTTAAGATAAGTCTACTGCTGGTGCCATTTCCAGACATTATATATTCCAACACAATTTGCAAGTTTGGGATAGTAGATCAAAGTTTTTTTTTTTTTCAAAATTGTGCTTGGCACGTGTTTCATTAAGAGAAGTTAGAACAAATTTACAAGCCTCGGAGTGGCGAGATGCCATTAACAGCACAGGAGACATACAAACAAGAGGCACGATCAGCCATAATTTATTTGATGCCTGAAAGAGTATTAGATAACTAAGTGAATCATAGCGAACCTGCCACAAAATCACGATCTGCCTTGCAGCCAAGTACAGCCGTCACCAGAAGCTGAATCAGCCGAAACAACCCTCTATCCATGCTTCTCTTTTGAAGGCCAGTTAAACTTGGGCCGTTGTCGGGCCAGATTAGTTGGGTTGGGTTGGCCTTTCAGCCCGCACCCTATAAGGCCGGCCCATGGCCTGGAGAGCTGCGGCGGAGTCCGGTGGCCATAGCAGCGTTCAGGGCGGCCGCCGGCGATGACGACGAGCCCCCTCCGCGGCCGCTACTGTGTGCGGGCGGGCGGGCGGCGGCATAACGGAACCTGCGTTCGGCTCAGCGATAGCAGCTTCAGGTTACTCTTCTCTTCTCTCCTTGACCTACCCAGTACCCACCACTCAGATGCCGAGTGTGCTTTTGTTCCTTGCATTGCCTGGTATGACTGGATTCAATTGAACTGAATTTCAGGGACATCTACGAGTCTAGGACAGTTAATCATTCTTAAGTTGTTCGTTTCCATGACGAATTTCTTACAAAATCACGTTGTTCTGTTAGATGTAAACAAATAGTACACTGATCCCATTAGGTGATGCAGAGACAGATCCTTGATTTACTCCTTTTGTCTGTCCCTACATGTTAATGTAATAGGTCCAAGTTGGCCCGTCCAACCATTCTCTACATCAGAGGATCCTAATCTAAATGGAGTATGCCATTTGTACATTATATATAAGAGGTAAAATAAATAACCTGACGTTTTGTACATCATTTGTGCACAAGATAGCCATACAAAAACTCATTCCATACATCAGGAACTCCGGGCAGGCACCAATGCGTGCAATCGGCGTAGCTGGCTGGGTCAGCAATTTGCTCTTTCGTTAGAGGTGCAAATTGCTTCCTGAAAACCGTCGGATGCCCGTCCTTCCGGGAGTCAGACAGCTCGGTGATGTTCAGTATCTCAACATGTATGCCTTTCGGCTCCAATGTTTGGAAGTAGGACTTGGCCGTGGCCATCAAGCTGTAATCTGTAGTTGCAGCTTTGTATCCTGGTTTGTAGATCGGCTCTGTTTCGTTAAGGCATTTGTTCTTGTCTTCTCCACCCCAGTTGCTAGCCCTGAAATCAAAGTAACATATGTGAACACTGGGATGTCATGGAGGTGTTGGTATTGTACTGTTTGTGTAGCAAATGATTCAAAGTGTGTCTCTCTTACCAGGAATGTGTTGGTGATGATCCTGCAAAAAAGATCCTAGTCTTGTTCTTATCAATATTCTCTCCAAGCCATTCAGTTAGTTTCTTGAGAGCTATCTCGAAACCATCAACCATTTCCATTTCGTCTAGTTTTGCATCACCATCTTCAAATGAACCATACCTGCACATACAACAAGTATTATCACGTATTCACTGATTGCATTTGGTAACTATGTTACTATTGCATTTTAAATTACCAGTTCTGGTGTCTTTTTTTCTGAGATGCGAAACTGACGGTACAATGCATATGAGCTATGATTTGGAAGGATAGAAATTTACTTACATGACCTTCATCGTCATGTCATCCTTCTGCTTCCTCCACCACAGGTAAGAATTGAAGACTATGATGTCAGCATCCCTCCAGACACTGGCATGCTTCTCAATTCTGTCTGCCCTTATGATCCGGTACTCCACCCGGTGGATAATGGGGTTGTCACTGTTAGACTCCAGCAGTAGTGGTGACCAATAGAAATCTATTGTTGCATTGTATTCCTGAAAATGGTTATATGTTCAGACAGGCTAACCAAATAGAATTGTTGGTTTTTGTAGCCTGTAGATTTGTAAAGGGAAGCATACCAATGCCTTGAAGGAGATGAGTGAGCCATTGTAGGTGCGTATCTTGAGTCTGTCGTCAGGTATTGAGGCCTCTACCATGCACACAAGAGAGACCCATTGGTTCCTGTTGACTGAGTCACCCACAAACACCAATCTCTTGTTCCTCAGCTTTTCAAGCAGCTTGATGGCATCAAATCTGTTTTGAAAAGGTAAACTTAAGACAGCATTTCAAAAATTCCATGCAAAGTTATGCTAAATCTCTTTTCTACTCTTACATACAAGCTTTTGAAATGGTACAATGGTAAAATAAAAGGTAGGATCTTTCACTGTCAATTAGTTGCCATGCATGTTTAATTAGTTTCTTGTTGGCCTCCAGCTAACAACTCTAATGAGACCAGTTTTGCAATCTCAGTACTAGTTGTTCCTTTCTTTCTGCTGTACTGTCCTGTCTTTTTATTCAGTTACAGATTATCTCAGTGTTTTTATGCTTCTATAAAACACAAACATTTACTACCCTTGGAAAATTCTTGACTTATACTGACAGAGCTTATCGCTCAAGAGATGCACCTTTAGATATGCTGGGATTCTTTGGCTTTAGCTAAAAATACTTGGAAAATGTAATCAGCATACCTTGGGAGGTCGCATCCATGAGGCTGCCATCTCCAGTGCTGGTACATGACATCCTTCCTGCCATACTTGTCACAGGCCACCTCAGGGAAGATGAAGGAGCACTTGAGCCCATTGTACAATGGCCGGGACACGTTATCGTGCACCCACCGCCCCCTCGACCAGTTGCACTCCTCGTTGCTGGCGTCCTCTTCTTCAGTTGTCCCTCTGATCGCTGGTTCATGGAGCCCAGTTTCCAGCTTCACCTGCACTTCTTGGCGTCCGTGCACGATTGCCATTTGCACTTGCTCTTCCTGGCCTCTGTCGAAGAGGAAGACGATGGAGCTGGCCAAGATGAAGAAAGCCATAAAGGAGATGACGATGCTCCTCGCTCCAACTGGAGCATGGAGCACCGTCATCTTGCCACCTGCTGCAACCGCCTTGTGAGTGGCCTCTGTCTTCATTTTTTCTTCAGAGGCCATACTGCTTAGCTCTCCTCTTTATGGTCACCTATCGAGTCTGTACAATGGCAAAGGGGAGCAGTACACAGCTGCACATGGCTATATGGTCCAGCTCTAGAAAAAGGTAGTGATACTCAAGCAACCTGAGCACTGACCCTTGGGCTAACCACAAAAAAGGGAGGTAGTGTGACTATTTGGGATGTTGTTGTAGAGATGATTTTTTTTGCAGGTCAAAGTAGTTAGAATAGCCCTTGTACGGAAATCAGAAAGAGAGTTTGTGTGTATACATCGGTGTACTACGGTTATACTGTCTGAATTTGCAAAATCATCTAGAGATGAGTCTCACTTGTGCTCAAGATATTATCTACTTGTGACTGTATTTTTTTTTTCCCAAAAACTAAAATAAAAAATGAAAAAAAAAGGTTAGAAAATCAGAATTAATATGTGTCCCCGACGGCTGCACCAATCCACTCACACCAACCATTATAGATAGCCAAGATAGGACTAGCTAGTACTGTAGCATGCCAATAAACAAAGGACTGAAACACTACTGAGTGTGTCACCTCCAAAAGACCAATGAGTGCATCTCAAGCAACAAAAAAGGTGATGATGGGCTGATGTCCAGCATCCTTGCCTAGCATGAATGATGATTAATCTAAAGCTATTAAGCGCCTGAATGCAAAGACCACTAATGTTTGAATTCAAATCAATCATAATCCTCTATTTCTAGTTATACTTTGGTAAACCAATATGTGCCACTGTCTTTGTTTCCCTGAGACCTCACAGTTTACAGAATTCTTAAGAAGGAATTATCTCTGCAAATTGCCCGTTCTGTCCAACACAGTACATTAGTGAATGATTTGTGTTTGACACGGTCCCCTTCTCTCTTGCTGTGAGGCACACGATACGGGATACGGTTTGTGGTCCTTTTTATTGTGTGGAAGGATTCATATTAAAAGGGCGGATTTGTCATGATCAATTTGGCCTATCTATGCATAAACTTAGACTAAGTTAAGAATTATATTTTAAGCTACACAGTTACGCGCTCTTTTTTTTTTAAGAATACACTGGAAAGCTACATGTTTTTTGCACAAGCCACACATGTGTGCATACTTAAGATTAATTCTGTGATTCTGAGTCAACCACTGCAGACTTTTGCCCAAATGTGTGCAATGGCATCAAAAGGGAGCCATCATATTGGCCTATCAGTGCATCGACAAAAATAACTGAATAAGTGAGATACGAATCCACCGCTTTTGAAGACAGTGCGGTGTGAATTGCTTTTTAAAAAATCTGCTGAAAAGCGTTGAGCTGTGCAAACACCATCAATGATTAGTCTTGCCTTTTACTTGCCTTCCTTTCCACACTTTCCACCCAAAAAGAGAGTAGGGCAGATCCTCACTACTGCAATTGTTTGAGGGGCACTATGATTATTTAATTTTAAGCTAGTGCCTAGAGGTAATATCATAAATCAACACATTCTATCTTTAATTTGGTTTGGTATCTTAGAATGGCCCCTACTCGGTGCTAAATCATAGGCCCTTTCTGCATTCCTTGTTTGAGTATACCAAGAAATGAGTGGCTCCAAAGAACAAAAGAAAGGGTTAGGTGAAATCATGTGGTCATACTTGCTTTATGGAGTATCATGTCCTATCCCTGTGGGGTCTAAGTGAGAATTCTTTGCTGTCAAGTGGTATGGTCTCAATCTGATTTGCTTTTGCATTTTTCAGAAAAACTATTGTGCCTGGTACATTCAGTCTGAAAAGCATGAATAGTGAGCAGCAGAGAAGAAAAGAGGCCGGGAAATGATACTTGTTGGCTGGACAATGGGTACCATTATTACTGAAATGTACACCAGCTAATCGATTGGGCTGGTAAGATCTGTATCAGTAGTTGCAACCGAATGGTGGTCCACATGATTCCCTGCAGGATAAGGCACGGGTTGGCCTCCTGCACACAAGTCTATGCAACCAGTAGTATTTGTTCCTGAATAGCAGTCAATGTAAGAGTGCAAGGCACGTAGTATTAGTTGTGTGCGTTCGGATTACCACGTTAACGATAAATGCACTGAATGTTTCGCATAACCACAAGGAAGCTCTGATTTTGATCTGCCACCAAATACTAGTAATTAGGCTATTCTTTCTTTATAGTCATTCCTAGATTGAAGTTTGTCATGGTACTGAATGTTATGAAATCTTGTTGCTTCCATGGTTCTTCAGATGGAATAAAGCTGTCTCTTGGTGTTTGAAATTATGATAGCCACGGTCTAGAATTTTGCACATACATCTTGGGCAGTCTGCAGTGTACAAGGATGATAGCAGTTTGGTGGTTCTCCTATGGACTTGTGTGCAATTCGTCAACCAGGGAAGGTAGAAGAGCAACATCTAGCTACAGTAATCATGTCAAATGACACAGTTCCTGTCGGCTGCCTCCTGCCTATACTCTGTTCTACTAGGATGCTGCAGTGTACTGCAGTGATAGACTCAACCAGACACCTAGGACGAGCAAGAAATGTACTGTACGTAGCATGCTGTGTCAGCCTCAACCACCGCAGTACAGTACCGCACCGCCGGCACCAACCACGTTGTTCAGTCCTAATGGCAAATCAAACAGTGCAAGGAGACATTATGCAGCATCGAATCTTTTTAATCCCACCGACGATTTGTACGTGGACAATGTGCACTTGCAAAGGAAAAAAGTGCTTCAAGCACTGATTAATTGAATGCTTTCCCACTCTTGACATTATTATTCTTAGCATTTAGTCAGTGCTTGAGATGACATATACTGCTTTGATGTCTTCAATTCATCCTCACTCCTTAATTACGACCTTATTATCAGAGTATAAGACTGAGGTGTTGTTTGGTTCCTAGTGACTAAACTTTTTTTAGTCACTGGGACTTTTTTTAAAAAGCCCCTCCAAGAGAGTCTTTTAGGGACTAATAGAGAAAAAGTCTTTGTTTGGTTTGGTAGAGACTAAAAGAGATTTTTTTTTTTTTTAGTCCCAAGACTAAAAAGTCCCTAAACCAAACAGCCTCAGTCCTTTGTTAGCTTCAAAGTGGTCTCTCATTATGATTAGGTTGGCCTATCGGTGCATCAGTCAGAGTAACGATATGCAACTGAGCGCTTCAGTTGTCAGCAGACAGTTACAAGTTTCTGTACTAATTAAATCGGAGAAAATTGGCCTATGATATCAGTTCAGAGATTTCAATAGCTGTTTTTGCCTGGAATGCATCTCTTTCCCATTATGGTTGGTCACGCATCTTTACCATTATATGGTTGGTCCCTTGTGACACACTCAACCTCTGAATTATAGATGGTGCGTTCCCAGTGATGCCAATTGGCTACTATCTTGGCGAGCTCACGTTTTCGAGTATCAGTCCTCTTTATCTCTGATGAAGCTTCTTTGTAGTCTACTGATCAGCCTCTCACGAACTATCCCAGCCAGCGTACCTATATATCGACAGCCATCGGGACTTCACCCGTTTTCTATTAAGAAGGAGAAAAAGTTCAAACAACAAACACCAGACTACTGGATGCAGGTATTGTAACCAAAGCAATGGTTCCTGTTATGCACGTGTTGTAAAATATCAGCAATGAAATTCAGAAAAAATGAACTGAAGACAAAGCAGATGTAAGATTCTGCTTTCCTTATATGGTACCGTATATTCCTAAATATGTAAGGTACAAAGTGTAAAGTATGATCTGTCATCTGTGCAGGAGATACCTATGTAAGTAAGATTGATAGACGAACATAAATTGCTGATTGCTGATAACAGACACAACAGCCAAAGGAAAGGCACAACCTGTGAAGAGAATTTTCTGTCTCTGCAACGACCGGATCAAAGGAATAACAAATGATCAACAGAAAGAAGTACATGTAACCTGGAAATAGTTAATTTCAGGTCAAACAGGGCAAAGAGAGTGAGGAGATAGTTTACGTCGCCTCCTCCCTCTCGTCGCCTCGCGGGCGACACAGGGGCCCCGCCCGCCGCCCGGCCGCTCCCCCACCTTGCCGGTTCGGGCGCCGCCGCCCCTCGCCGGCGGCGGCGGCCGCCAGGGGGGAGCTCAAAAGGCCACCCCCCCACCTTCCCCTTCCCTCGCGCCTTCCCTCCCCCCTTCTTCCCCAAGACCCACCTTGTTCTCCTCGAGGCCGGGTGGCGCCGGCGGCCCTCGGGCTGGATCCCGCCCGCCGCGACCGTCTGGGCTCCCTTGATAGGATCCGGCCTCCACGGGGCTCGGGCGTCGGCGGCGGCGCCCCAGGGTTCCGCGCGAATCGGGCCGGCCGCCGGCGCCCTCCGGCCATGATCGGATCCGTGCTTACCTTGGATAGATCCGTCCCTAGGCGACGGCGGCGGCCATGCCCGGCCGGCGTCGCGGCCTCCCCTAGCCTCTTCGAGTCCGTCCGGGCGCGGGTCGGCCGCGAGGGCTCGCATGTCGGGCTGGTGCGCGGTGGCCTACCATTCTATGGCCGGCCGCTACGCCTTCTTCTTCGTTCGTCGGCGTTGCGCGTGGTGGTGCCGCCATGGTGGTGGGGCCAAGGTGGTCCGCTTCTCGCCCGCATGTGTCGCGGGTAGTGCGGGCGTGCGGCTAACGGCGTCGTGGTGGCGCCGCAGCATGCCGGGTCACCTCACCGACGCGCCTGCTGCGAAGAAGGTGAAGGTTCGTCGTGTAGGCCGTGGTCGAAAGACCCTTGGTGCTCTCTCCAACGTTGTCGGCGTTTGCGAGCGTCGATCCCCTTTCTGAAGGCAACGTTCGAGCACCCCTGCAGTCAAGCTCCCGTGGTCGTCGCCCTGGTTTTGGTTCCCCACGCCGCTCGCCGGAGTTGGTCCTCTTCGTTCTTGGCCTGCTTGTGTTTTTCTTTCTCTTCGCTTAGGCCTGTCCTGCCTCAGTTGACGTTGTCGCCGATTGCTCGGCTCACAACGGCTTTCTGGCCGTTGTTGGAGTGTCGAGGGTCGCACCGGTGTTCACAGTGGCTACCTGGTCACTATTGTCACCGTTTATCTCGCTCGGCTCACAACGACTTCCTGGCCGTTGTTGGAGCGCTGAGGGTCGCACCGATGTTGGCTACCTGGTCACTGTTGTCACCGTTTATCTCACTCAGCTCACAACGGCTACCTGGCGGTTGTTGGAGCGCTGAGGGTCGCTCCGGTGCTCACAGTGGCTACCTGGTCACTGTTGTCACCGGTTATCTCGCTCGGCTCACAATGGCTACCTGGCCGTTGTTGGAGCGCCGAGGGTCGCTCCGGTGCTCATAGTGGCTACCTGGTCACTGTTGTCACCGGTTATCTCGCTCGGCACACAACGGCTGCCTAGTCGTTGCTGGAGCGCCGAGGGTCACTTTCTCGCTCGGCTCACAACGGCTTCCTAGCCGTTGTTGGAGCGCCGAGGGTCGTTATCTTTGGTGGATGCTTTGCCACCGCGGCTTTTCGTCTTCTGAGCAGGCAACCTATGTTGAAGTCTTTTATGTAGGTCTAGTCGGTGAGGGCTTGTGTGTTGGGTCCCCTCTCTCCCCCTCCATATGTATTCTTGCTTCTGGTTGTGTGGTTGTCTCCTGTTGTGGGGCTCGTCTGGTAATCCTTGGATTACTTGTTGAGCCCTTTGTATCAGTGCTCCGGCCTTTCCTTGGCCTTTTTCCTTAATGAAATAAGGGTGAAGTCCCGCTTTCGAAAAAAAAAATAGTTAATTTCCTGTTATCATCAGCATTTTGTTAATTTCAACACGGAATGAGGACGCAGTGTTGCTAACCATCTCATGTGATAAAACTAACTGAGCTAGTATTCTAGGCCGGCTGCCTGCAAATAGTTAACCAGTACAGTAGGAAATAACATATATACAGACAATTCGATCCAAATTTAAGATATATAGTAGAATGGAAGGAGGATGCGGGCTATTTAACATATATACAGACAATTCGATCCAAATTTAAGCTCGCGTCCGCGATGAAGGATGAAGCTGCTGTTTGGTGCAGTGCAGGGAATAGACGCTTGGCAGCCCTGTTGGCCTCCGCCAGGCTGTAGAGCTTTTTTTATCTTGGTAGCACAATTTGTCACAATGTAGCTCCTTGTTGTGGATCCAGTAGAAGATAGGTTGACGTCTCGGTAATGGTTATTACCGTTCCGTCTTTGGTTCATGTACTTTGTTTGACTTTATACTGCTTAATGAAAAACGCGCGACGGCGTGGTCACAGAAAAAAAAAAGAATGGAAGGAGGATGCGGGCTATTTAGCATTGCAACTCAATTAATTAAGTGTAAAGTTGAGGATCAGTCGGACTTGCTTAAATTCATGCACAAGTAGTCCATCCAGGAATGAAGAGGCTTCAGGCATGCATGCAGATGCAGTACGATTGAGTAGGAGCCTTTACAATCACATGATGTTGTCGTTGGCCTTGCATCTAGCAGGTACGTTTGTTGTTGTCCTGGATAGTACGATGGATAGAAAGGCATGTACGTACGTACTGAGATAAAGATTCATTCGGTACTATTTAATTAAGAAGAGTGTGAGATTATGCATCAGATGATTAGTGGCTGCCAAAGCACGTATAAGATTAGTTGAGTGTCACTGAACTTGCTAGTATGCATGGTATGTGTGGGCCATGGGGGTTCTGTGCTCTTTGGCTCTTTATATGAATGTGAGTGTGTTTAGAAACAAATGAGTGTGATTGTGATGTTTTTTTTGTGAACATCTGATTGTGTATATTTCTATAGTAATTAAAAGAAAAAGTCCCCACGTGACGTACATATAATTGTCCCTCTAATTAAGTACGAGGAGCTAGGATTGGCTGAGAGCCTGATATGGGATAATGAGATGCTGGAAGTGGCGGTGCCATGACAGCCACTACACAGTGAACACTGAAAACAGCACTGGTGGCGGTGCGCTGCTCAAGTCAAAAAGATGGACAGGACACAACGGGGGACCTACCATGCAAAAAAAGGGTATTGTCATCTCTGACTAGTATCATGCCTCCCTCAACAACGACTACTAACTAACCCCTCACCAAACCATATCATCAAATGCGACCGACAGTGATTCATTCACATCGTCTCTCACTCTCTTCTCTTGTCTCTCTACTCCATCTCCATGGACGACCGATGATACGCCACATGCAACGGCGCATGGCATTTCAATTCTGTAATCAGATCAGGTGCTAATTGCTGTTTAGACAGACATTGCAAACTCCGTCAAATATTATGTAATGCCCCGGCCTTAATTGCACCCTAGTACTAGCATTCATTTACTAGCATTCATTAGTGATAATGTCCAGAGATAGTATAGTTGCATTTCTTCTATTCTGCAAAGGAAACACAACCTCTTCATCTACCAATACTATTAACCAAATAAACTTGTTTACAAGTTCTTTTTTTTTTTTTCTTTTGTGAAACTCAGACGGACACAATGGAGAGAAGACCCGGCCCAAAGCCAAAGTGACAACCAAAGCAATCTTTATTGGGCTACATGCCATTTGTTCTCGGAGGTGAGGCCCGTTTCTTTCTCATCTTTCCATAAGATGAGGCCCACGAGGACACTTCCTCAACTGGATTGTTTTTTTTTTTTTTTAATCACAACTCAGTCAAAAGTACGTGTCTGTTCCATTCCATGTGGAGCAGGTCCAGGACAGGGCACAACAAGACAAAGTCTGTTGCCGATATGCATAGTTACAATCTCTTGGTGCCCCTCCAAAAAAATCTCGATAAATCACCATCAGATTTGATATGTAGTAAGTTGTCAAAAAAAAAAAAAAATGATATGCAGATCGGACACGCATGGCCAAAAATTGAACTTGTATTTACCGCTTATTAGGACCCGGTAATGATAGTTACATCTCTCTTGGTAAAGATTCCATTCACCATCTAATAATAAGTATACAAAGTCAATGATTTTCTACTTATATTTACTGCTTATTAGCACTTGTTTGGATTCGCATCAATCCCACATTAAAAAAGTCTTGATGCCACCATCGAAATACAGCAGCAAGGACAACGGTTGAGTTTGGTGCTTAGTTGAGTGAAGGTTTGTTCCATCTATTTTTTTACCCGTGTCATCATCAATCATTGATGTTGGTAAAGATTAGATCATTAAACTGATGGCTGGTTTGCACTTGATCCAATGTTAACTGTCACAAATTTATATATAGTGACTGTTAGTGCAAGACGCCACACGTCCTGACAAAGAACATGGCTGCAGTTCGATCAGATGGCAGATGCAAATTCTATGAGCAGAAGTGTCATGGGTTGTTTATTTATCATGAAGAGGACTAAGAGATACTCCCTCCGTCCAAGAAAAACACAATTTTTTGACTTTTCCAAATCTAATTTAACCATTTGTCTTATTTAAAATATTTATATAAATTCTAAAATAAATTAATTATTATTATAATATCTTTAATGATCTAATAAGTCATAACAAAATTGATAATATTCATATAAATTTTTCAAATAAGACGAATGATCAAATTAGATGTTGCTTGGTTCTATAATTGTTTTTTTATGAACGGAGGGAGTAACATATCTGCCTTCCTCATTGTTAATCTGAACATATCCTGTTCTAGAGCAATCCTTTTGTGATCAACACAATACAACACCGTCTAAAACACAACACAGCAGTTGGTAGCAAGATAAAAAAAAAGCAAGATAACCAAGCAAAAGGCAAAGTACTCCACCCAAGGTGTCTATCCATATAAGCAACATCGTGTGGGCTACAAGCCTACTGATACTTTTTGTTCGTCCTAGATTCACCTCCTCATGTGTCCATGCATGCACCTTATCACTTTGACAATATCAAAACCAAGCCAATCATTGTTCAAAAAATATATATATAAATAGTAAAAGCCACTTAGCCTCCACGAATCATTCTTCCCAATTAGATCCACCAAAGCCATGCTTTTAACTCAATTCTTTTTCTGAACAAATAAGAAAGGAATTAGGTTTTCTTTGTCGGTTTCTTGATGACACGGGGCGCACAAGTAACATCTTAGCATCTAGTTATTCTAATGCCTGCAATTATCAAGTACTGATGTACAATTGCACAGATATAGAATATCAGTGAAGCCAGGAAAAGCTTAGCCCATGTCAGCTGAAGGACACACGTCCTATGCAGAAAGCTTAGGAATCTATTAGGTCAGGTTTTCCAATTGGATCGATGTAGCATCAGTCAAATATACAACTCTGATCCAGCGCAGTGGGACCCAAAAAAAAGGTTTTGTGATGCTCAGTGTCCAGTTGTCCACGAACAATCCGCCTACTGTACTGTGCACACCATGTGAATCCAAACGCGTCCAAATAGCTGACTCTCAACTCCCAAGTCTACCAAAAGGCCGGTGCTACCTCTGAAACTTCACGAACTCGTGCAATGAATCTTCACTTTGTGAAAAAAGCTCTACTTCACATCACCATATATCCCTGATCAGCTAGCTTTGTCTTGATTCTTAGTAGTTTTAAAGTAGAAAATAGTGTTGAGATTGTGATGCTCATGTGACCCAGTTAACTCATCTCTTAATAATTTCCCATCTTTCCGGAAAATTACACAGCGGCGGACAGCGATGGAGACAAGAAGTTTTTTGTTTTTCTTATCGACAAATGGAAGTACACATATAATTCATTCATTCATGCCCAGAGGGACTCTTTCTTGAGGCACGCCTCCTGCAGCATCATTGCAGTGTTCCCTGCAGAGCCGAAGCTTCCCAGCATCTGCTGCTGCTGATGAGCTGCACCAGTGCCGTTCATCGTGTTCATCATCAGGCCATTTTGCACGAACATGCTGCCATAAGCCTCGCATTCCATCTCCTGATGGAGTTGTTGTTGCTTTGCCGGAGCTGGCGCGGCAGCAGCTGAAGCTGACTCATCGTGCTGCATCTGGACGCAGAGGATCTCGGCCTTGGCGAGGGCGAGCTGCACCTGGAGCTGGGACACCTGCTGCTGGAGGTAGGAGATGGCGCCAACGCAGCCGTACACGGGATCCCTCATGCGCGCGTTCGCCTCGTACACCAGGCTGCTCACGGCGTCCGCTCTCTGCTGAGCAGGCAGCTCCTGGAAATGGAATCAACCAACAATTGGTTCAGTTCACGTTAGCCTGATGATGAGCAACCTAACTGAATGATCCATGGATTCAAGGAGGGGGGAAATTGAACGGACCTGCAGCATCTTGCTAACATTGCTGGCGCCAAAGACCTTATGGACGATGGCGAACTTGTGAGGGTCCTCGGAAGGGAAGTATGGGGCGAACACACACTCCTGTGTGCACCGCCGACGCAGCAGCTTGCACGATGCGCATGGCGGACTGCTGCTGCTGCTGCTGCTCCCACTCCCGCTTCCATTGCCGGCCATGTTCTTGATGCTTTTCTGTTACAGGGGTTTAGAACAAGCTGTGAAGAGAGGATGGGTTGCAAAGGGAAGGGGGAGACTGCCAGGTGCAGAGCCTCCTCTTTATATAGAGCCAGAGCCAGGCTAGAGGAAGGAAACAGAGTATAGGTTAGAAGAAGTGATTATGATAGGTTGGAACTGATCATAGGTGTGAAGATGGGTCACATAGTTTGCTTTAATTAGCATAGCATCAGGTCAGGACAAAGATGATAGAATATGTTTAGTATTCTATTGTCATGCTGATCTATCATCAGCTAATGACCTTTCCTTATTATAGCTTCCAGCTGGATCACAGACACAGCAAGGATGCATGTTATGGCTGTGTAGTGCTGTACCAGTACAGTGTGTATGGTTCTATGGCTTTTCTTTGTCTGTATTTAGCAGCCAAGATCAACAAGGTTTGTTGGTCGCAGCTAGCTAGGAGATACAGCTAAGAAAGTCTTTATCTCCTTATAATTTTTTTTTTTGAGAATGACACAGTACAACGCATAACTAGAAACAATAATGAAGTAAGCGAAACCTAGTCTACGCGTTCATGGTTCATGGACTTTTCTATACGGCTCCCAATCAGTACACAGTTGTGGCATGGAAATTCTACCTCTGTTTTCACTTTCTGCAGCAGTCGGAAATAGACACCCCTGGCTGCCAAAGCCAGACAAACCAAGACTGCATTGTTTATTGTCGGTGATGACAAAAGTAAACCATGTTCCATGTTAATGGCTCACATGCATTATGATAGGTAAATCTCTTGAGAAATGAGTTGACTACTATTGCATTATTGGACCAAGGGCAGTGGCCGGCTGCTGAGCAAACATATACCACTGCTTTGTGTAGCTCTAGAGAGCAGAATTATTTGACCATGCGTGATGGTGGAAATTAGCGCCACATGCACGTTCGGTCTGTTGACCTAAGCTTATATGAAAGAAAGAGTACAGAGCTAGTTACAACACCCTTACGTACAGAAGCACCAAAAGCCATCAATAGCACTAATGGACCCTTAAGTACTAATTGACTCCACCTTAATATGCTAGTACTTTTATAACAAACTATCAAAGCATGTATATAGCGGTTACAGCTTATAAAATGAACGATGTACTGTATGCATTAGCTAGGTAGGATTATTCATCTACTCCAAGGCCTAGAATGAAATTCTGCTCCCCATTTCACCCAATATGCCTCTGTATCGTTTTCTTGGCATTCACGTGGTGAACTCTCTCTCTCACGTACTGCTCCCCATTTCATTTCATTTTTTTTTTTTTTTTGGACACGGACACATCATGATAGGTTCAATCCAATCCATATATAAACAAAGAATCTCTGTGTAATTTTGCTCATTTTCTTTGTAATTTTTTTTTTGTTTCTTGAGGTTTTGTTGTAAGAACTTTTTGTGTTTAAATTCAATAAAGGCAGGGGGTCGAACCCCTCCTGTTTTTCTTCAAAAAAAACATTGCAATATAAGCAAGAGAAAACGACAGAGTATCAGCTAGCAAAGATGCATGGTGGAGAAAGCTGACACGTATGTAAGCAGTAGGTCAGGAGTGGCGAGCCTTAGTCAGCATGCATGCATGCAACTTGCAAGAGGTCATATGACAACAGCAAGATTAGGGATTTGTCGTGCACTACAACATTGAGGGAACGGGAGTATGTTAGTTGTACACCATATAGCAGCTAGCTACAAGCATCATTCTTGTCTTAACTAGGACTAAGTTGTAGCAGCAGACAAAATATGCTATACATACATATATCAGCCATACTGTACGCATGGAGTCGTGGTGGGTCTCCACCAGTCGTGACACGTGTACAATTCAGAGTGTGACACATGTACCGTGGTCTGGAGCGCACCGGCAGTCGGATGCGGACACCACAACTACTCCCTATATTTTACCCACATCTGTTCCCATTCTACATAACAGAACAAATTCATGTTGCAGCAACCATCAAGACCATGCATCACACGCAGATATCGATCAGCTACCACGACGTATGTATCTACTCATGTATGCATTAATCCTAATTAATTTCCTGCTAGTATGAAAATGGAGAATCAAAGGAAACAGAACAAGGTCTCTGTACCGTGTTTGGTTGCGATTGCAAGCATGATCGATGATGATTGATCTTCGGATAAGACGTCCGTCCTAATTGTCTCCTTGTCTCTTACAGAGGATCGTCTTTCTGATTCTCACTGATCGAGCGCATGGATCCATGAGAGAAGGGAAGGCGTAAATAATGAGTGACCTACAGTCTCCAGACCAAGAAGAGGCAGGACTTCTAACAAAGGTTGATGCCATGCGTGTGTGCACATGCGATTGCTACCAAAAGCAAGCAAGCCTTCCCCAGGTTTGATTGGTCCCTAATATGGATGGATGGCATGCCAGTCAAGTACAAACGTGGCTGCGCCCAGGCCCCTACCACTATATTATTAACCTCTGCCGACAGTGTTAGTTTCACAGCATATGTAGTAAAAGCATTCAGAATTTTCCAAGTCAAAATCGATCCACCACTGAGTGTTCACCCACATGGCCACATGACAACCCACATCTAACCTCTTGTACTCCACATAACCCTTTTACCTAGCATCCCAAGTTTCCTTGCTGGAATAAGCAGCAGATGTCCTTTTTTTTCTCTTGAAACACGACAACGTGTTCCCCATCTGAACACTTCAGACTCGATGGGTTAACTCTACCAGGATGGACCTGGGCAACAAAGTAACAAATCTAGGTTCTTGTTATTTCACGTAGCATGTGCTCTGGAATCATAGTCAGAATATTCCACTGCCACATGTTAAGTAACTGACGTTCAAAAGTATAAAGCCCATGCTTATTGCTTCCACCTACAGACAGGTACTTCCAAGACCATACTCCCTCTGTCCCTAAATGTTTGTCTCTGCAGAACCGCGTCTTCCTTCACAAACACGTTTCTCTAGAGACAAACAAAAAGGGACGGAGGGAGTATGTCAAGAACAGAATCTCCAAATGCTTGCTTAACAGAAACATGGCAAAAGCATTGTGTTATGACAATTTTTTTCTATTGTGCGTTTGTACCTAATAGTGCATTTCCACAGGAAAAACATAAACCCTATTCTCCCTTTTTTTTTTTTCTTTTTAAGAAGGATGGTATGGTGGGGTATTTCCAAGCAATAGTCTCAAAAGACAGTGCTTCACACGCATTGTTCTCCAATACTCAACTCAACAGTCAGCAACAGATTCCAGTTCATATTACAAGGCAATATGTAAATCATGACGGACAGGCGGAGTTACTATTTATCATTGTTCTGCACTAGAAAAACAGTCTCAGATACTGAAGATAGCAACTTACTTGCAGAGTGAGTATGCTACCACCTTCGTCTTAATGTTGAATCAAAGACTCATCCATAACTCAGCTTCGCCTCCACAGCAAAAATTCTCACCTAATTGGACTGCATGTAAATAAAGCAAATCAATGTTTTCCAAATATACTAAGCGCAACTGTGCATAGCTATCAATACTTCCTGTGATCAGATTGAGCAGAGTAGTCAACGAGGCTGCAATATGTGGTTAAGGATTGTAGTAATATAAGTAAATATGTCAATGATATGATTCCATGTAAGCATCTTTTTTCAATGCAATTGACTTTTCATAAACTTATTGAACTGAAACAAGAGATGATAATATAGACATTTAGTCACACTTTTCTTATTTATTTCAGGGATCCAATGCTATAAAACTAAGCTGAAAAAAAATATTGTGATTCTATTTTGGAGAAGTCATGAACAGAGGTTGTGGACTACTTAAGAAAATGAGCACGACTAGCATGCACATGCTGCCAATGCCACTCCAACATACCCAATTTCAATAATAAGATTAATGTAATTGACACTGCAGATATTCGTTTGAGCTGGTACTGCAGATGCTGAACTAGGCATATAAGAGATTGAAGTGCATATTCACTGGTGGTACTTAGAAAAAAAGTAAGTAAATTTGGGCATAAACTCACCTTTTTACAACATTCCTCTGGGTCTTGTGGGAGATGCCATGCTAAGATTGCTTCAAATCTCCCAAGTTCCTTTCCTGGCTACGAAGCAACTTCTTTATGTTCCTTGTTTTAATCCCTAGCCTAAACATTGAACTTCCTGTTAACTTTGGTTTTCCTGATTGAAAATTATACTTCTCGTGAACACCTGAAGCTCTCCTTTTCATGTATTCAGCAGACTGTGTCTGAACTGTCACAGCAGAATTAAATAGCATTAGAAAGCTATATCGAAAATATGTTCAAACGGTAGAAAGATACAAGAGAAGATTTGGTGTCACAATAGGTCCCCAAATCTCCCATATAATAGATGCCACGTTTGATTAAGAAAAAAAAACAAGCCATTAGTTAGTCAAACATAAAGGGAGACAAGCATTCAGTCAGGTTGGATCTTTTTTTTTTTTTTTCTTTTTAATCCCAGGTTGGATCTCTGTTGATTAAACATGTATCACTCTTTCATTTACTCAACTCCAGAAGATAAAGGCAAGTTTAGCTTCTCTGCACTTATTTTACTTGAAAAGTTAAAACAAGCTTAGTTTCTCTGCATGTAATTTAAGCGATCCATGGCACTGAAAACTCACCAGAATGCTGTGCAGATAATGACTTGGCCAAGTTCTGGAGTCCTGTTATATCATTAATCTTGTCCTTCTCCTCAATGGAATTACCAGAGTCCAAGTGCACTGGGTGGCTCGGATGAACGTGTGCAAGAGCATTTGCAAAAGCCTGAATTAGTTACAGTATAATGTAAGCCAATGCCATTCTCCACAGTACTCCATCTATATGTGCTCAGATGTACAACCATAAACATTAGTGTATTAGTAGCAAATACAGTACAGTCATCAAGCTTCCTTCATCGCTTACCTCTGACAGATCAAAAGATGATACTTGTCCATTTAAATGACAAGAACCCTTCACCCAATAGAGAAAATATGAATTGGAAGTAGTATTTCCTGAGGCTGGTAGTTATTTCAACAATTATTTCTGAAATGATTGAGACTAAGTTTTCCCCTTAGTACTTAATTATATCATACCAGCAGTTTGATTATCAGAGTGGCATTAAAAAAAACTTAAATAAGAGCATTAAAGTTTCCAGCACCTAAAACTAGTAATTAAAGGGAGGTAACAATGTAAAGCAGGCAAGCAGGTAATAGAGAAAGCCTTGGATACATTTGTTAGATTAGATCTTCAGGTTGGACAAACTACAGTAAGCTTCTGCTTCAAACTTGCAGATAATAACTATTGGATTGTGTGGACACGTCAATGAATAAGACCTTATGAAGAGAGTACCTTGGAGGCAATGGTGTAGAAGCCATTATCAAGAGAGTCCTTTGCGAAAGTTAACCATTCCTGACGGGACACTTGCAAGTGAAGATCATTGCAGTATCTAGCGTCTCGAAGCAGCAGGGCCTCGTATCTCATGGCAAGGCAGCTCTGTGAGTGTACACGAAGGGTAACAGTATTATCACTTAGCAGAGAAGAACGCAGCCCATGCTCTGCATTTCTGATGCAAACAGAAGTAAAAACTAAAAAGGACCCATTCAAGTCTGAGTAAACAGATGATGAACGCACGTTGTCTGATGAATGATGAGTGTTTCCTTGCCAGTGTGTATGTGAACTATGAAACATGCTGCAATCATCTAAAATAAATGCTGCAAGCCTGCAATTAGGAATGCATACATATACTGAACTGAAGCAGGACAAGTGGACAACTGAGGTCGCCCAAATCGCCCAAATCAGAGTAGAACCCGCTAGGTAAGCCGCACGAACTGGCAATACCAGCGCAGAATCTGTACAGCGTATGCGCCAGGTGCTATGCTGACCTCGACATCGCCAACGAGCGCGAAGGCGCGTGCGAAGAAGTCGGCGACGGCGAGGCTCCTCCCACCATCCAGCAGCACTGAACCCGTCGCGGTGGACGCGAATGCCTCCGCCGCGCTCGCTCGCAGCAGGCGCCGTGCCGCGGAGCGCGTGGCGAGAAGCGCGGGGACGTCGGCGCCGGCGGACAGCGCGGCCTCCAGCACCCGGAGGTCCTCGTCCCCAAACCTGCAGCAGCGCACTCGCACCCAGTCAGGGTGCGGCGAGACGGAGAGCGAAAGGTGGGTCCGCGCGGCAGGTGGTTTGGGGCCGCCGCGGCCGCGGGGCGGGAGGCGAAGAGGGCGAGGGAGGAGCTCGTCGCCGCGTTGCCATCCTGCTCCGCCGTCGCCGGCGGCATCGTCCCGTTTTTGGTTTGTTTTCGAAATGATGAAATGAAAAACGGTCGCCGTCGCCGGAGGTGGAAATGGGGAGAGTTTTATTTGTGGTAGGCGTGGGCCGGGGGCTGGTTGAATTGAATAATTAATGGGCCGGTCCGGGCCGTCTACGGACGAAATGGTAGAGGCACACTGTGTACGTTTTCAAAGTCTGGGCCTGGGAGGAGATTTTTTCCGAAGCAAATCTGGGCCCGACTCCGACTCGTTTTTTTTGTAATAAATTGCTTATGATTTTAAATTATTATTCTGCCTCTAAATATTTTTTTCCATTCAAGCGGGCCTCTAATTGCTGAAACAGCAAATAAAATTAGTTTAGAAATGGTTGGGGTGCGCCAGGCTCGGGCAGCAGTGCAACGCCCGAGCGACACGTGAGGGCCCCAGTGGCAAGCCACTGTGGTGGACCCTCCCCCACAAAAAATAAATTTAATATCGAAGTGGACACATGGCCCACATATCAGATATTAAACTGATAAGAACAGATACTACACTTGATCTTAGCCAAAAGGCCGAGAAAGGTATGAGTTGCTCGGTTGCCCTGGGTCTCGTTTTATAGCCTTCCTCCGTATCCGCTCGCTCAAGGCCGCCGAGGTGGGACTAATCGCTCCGCGGAGGCGCAGGCGATTGCTCTGTTTGGTCATTTGGGCCTTTTGGGCTTGTAATTTGGCAATGACACACATTGCTCGCGGCCCGGTCATTTCCTTGCTGCTCGCCTAAGCAATCGATGATTAACCGCAGCGTTGAATTTGTATTAACTAGCAGCCGCAGGCGAAGTTAAGATGGCAAATTTGATGGAATGACCAAGGCTGAATTATAAGTATCCAACTGAATACTGAAGTTGCATTTCCCAAGACACGTCTCATGCCCATGGCTAGCTGGCCATCTGCTACAAAGAGAAGACGCTTGGATGAAAATATTTTGCTAACAGATATTTTTACTCTCTTTGCAGATGATGAACAGGGACAACACACATGGAACACACTCCAATGGAAGAAGGCTTATAAGCCATTTATTATATTTAAAAAAAAGGCTTATAACCATTTATTACTGACTTAATTCATCCAAGAGCAGCCAAGAAGTATGAGACGTTGTATGTTTATACCAGTAGAGAACGTACACAACAGAATTGCTTCCAAATTTAGCGACTCATGCTACAAAGACAAATTGATTAAAGAGAAACCAAATGAGAAGTACTATTTCACACACACAAAAAAGATACAAAGTACTATTACTTACTTGTATGAAAAAAGGGGAAAATAAATGGGGATTAATAGGACGAAACGAGACGAGACGAGCATACAAAGGACGAACAAAAAAAAGCAAAGCAAGGTGGTCATCTCTTCTCATCTTATCCATCCTCCCTTTCGGTCTTCTCAAGAGTCTGTGCAGTGAAGGTGAGGAGGAGGTGGTTCCAGAAGAGAAGACCTGAGAGAAGGAAGGAGGGAGTGACATTTGTTTGATTTTCTGTATTTTTTTTATTAATAATCGGTACGTCTTTAACTTGTTTCTTTTTTTAATAAAAAAAAATCACCAAGTAGTGGGAATGGAATCATCCCGTGGCCGTGTTATTGCTAGCAACATCAGCTGAAAGGAGGCAACGCCGTTCCAGAAGATGGGTGATCTGTATATAGAACCCCAACGAAAACGACTCACTATTCCGGCGGGCTGATGGTGGATGAACAGAGACAGGACGTGTGTCCACGCACGTGCAGACGTGGACGATGAGGACGGGTGTGGTGGCGGGCGCCGGGACACTCTGGTCCACAGCGCGCGTGAGGCCTCCACACGCACGCACCAACCTACCAGTCAGCTTTGTGGTACAGAAGTCGCATGCAATGCACGATTTTCCTTGGAAGTTTGTGTTTGTGCTGTCCCGACCACGAATCTCATCTTATCTCCTTTGTCCTTTCCTAGCCGTGCTCGCTCGCTCTTTCATGCAATCTCAATTGATGAGGAGGATATGCATGCTAGCTGTTTAAGCAAGGTCATTATCAGGCGTGTGCCTACCACACGACTATGCTTGTATAACTAATCAATGGTGACTTAGCTGGCTTTAATTACTCCCTCCTCAAAAAAGAAAATTGTAGTTCTCGCTTCTCGACGAATCGACTAATTTAAACTTTGATCAAAGTTATATAAAAGGTATTGGCATTTGTAATACAAAATAATAAGTAGGTTAATAATGGGATATAGTTTCCTGATAAATATTATTTGAGATAAAAGTACTAATAATAATCACTATAAAGATGGGATATATTTTCTTAATAAACCATGATGAAACGTGCTATAATACTTTTAGAGAGTTTTTACTGTGCTTGGAGGAACCATCGGTTCCTCCCCTGTATTCTATTGTCGCCGGTTCCTCCACTAAATTCACGTAATTAGGGGTAGTTTAGTACTTTAATGTCTTTTAGCTTCTGATCAGCTTCTCGATCTCCCGTCGTCGCTCTCCCTGCCACGATCTCCCGTCGCTCTCCCTGCCACGGTTCTAGCGCCGCCACCGTCTCCTCCCCCGTCGCTCTCCATCTCCCCATCCCGGTGGGATCCGACGCCACCCCATCGCTGTAACCTCCCAGGCCGGCGGGATCTCCCTCCCCGGTGTCAACTGCCGCCACGGAGACGCCGGCGGTCGGCACCCCCTCGCCTTCAATCTCCCCCTCGCTCTCCACCTCGCCGCCTTCCCAGCCCGGCAGGATCCTGCTCTGCCACTCCACTCGATCCCCACTGCCTCTCCCTGCGGTTGCCGCCCACCTCGCCTCCCTACTCGGCCTCTGCCGCTGCTGCAAGCTGTGCTGCTGTTGGAGGCCTCCCCGTCGCAGCCATCCACTTCCGCCTCCGTCAGAAGATCACACCAACGCCGCCAACAGCTCCGACATCACTGCCAGTTGTCGTGATACGCGAAGCAGCAATTCAACAGGTATGTCCAATTTCATCTTCTACTCACGCATGGCTCACTCATGGATGATTTACATCGTTTCATTAGTGTTATGTCTCACAGTCATGTTGATTTGTCATGTATCTATAAACTATAGCAGATTCAGTACTGCTTTTCAGAACTCATCATGCACAAATATTGGGAGAACATCTCATTCGTCACAGACAATTTAGACTGATCAAACTAATCAGACTGGCTACTTAAAATGGAACCCATGCTAGAAAAATGCTTCATGATGCAGTGATGGCTTATTTGTCTTACACAACGAAGCTGTCGGTTTCTTGTTAAAAAATTGTATGGAAGTAGTCTTCAGAAATGGTTTTAGGTTGTGCAGCAGCTCAAGCAAAATGTAAATAAAGTCAGTCTGATAGCATACCTCGCTGTCTTAGCGAAGCAATTCCTTTCCCTCTCATATGCAAATAATGTATTTGTTAGCCTATAGTCAATGTTCATTATTATGATTCATCATTTGATTCTTGGACAAAATGAATTCTGCGTATTGCTGCTATTTTACACAGTTATTTTTTTCTCTGGAATTAAGTGTTGTCATGTTCAGTTAGACTGCCCCCTTTAGCAATGGTACTAGTTGTTGAGAAGGAGCACAACAGAAAAAGGTGAAAGCAAACTGTCAATCAACTAAGATTGAGTAGATATTGACAGTCATCTGGGGACAGGTGAACCTTTCATGACAATATGTGCCAGTTCCCATATGTATGCACTGTATTAAAGCAATGAAAGAGTGGTTAAAGTAAACAACTTTTCAGATGACAGTAAATAAAAGTAAACAAAGCAGCTGCATGGGCATGCCCAATGTCTCCTGTAGTATTGAAGTAGGTAGCTATTCATGGTAAGGACCATTTGTCACACCCTTAACTTTGCCAGAAAGAGATTGGATCACCAGAAAATGAGAACATGATGTAATGTTGGGAGCTCCACAAATGTTAACAGTTCAGTCAATGAAAAAGAAATCTAGTTCCTGTTTTGAGCAACTGAGCAAGCAAATTACAAAGGAATATTCTTTTGTCGTGTGGTTCATGCCAAGGAACAGTTAATGTTTATAATACATATTCTTTCACTCTTATCATTCCATCACATGCACATCAAAGTAAAATCAACTTTGAAGGTTGCAACATAACAATTTCCATGTTATCAAATTTTGATATCCACTCTGAGACTACAGCTTGCAATGTTTTGCCTGATTGCTGTATTCATCTTTCTGTAATCTAGAAAACAAAAAGAGGAGAAACCATAATATTTAAAATTCCAATGCGGGTCAGGGATATGATAATGACAGAATATTCCTACATCTTTTCATATGGATTGCCCCCATGAACTGTGTCAGGAAGTGCAGAGATATGTCGCTGAGAGATCTGCAATATTACACATTTGCATTCAGAACATTGCCCAACATTGTGTATGATGATCAAAACTATAATGAGGCTTAACAAATACCAATGAGTAGCTTACACTCTTGAATGTATCCTGGTTGCAGATTAGATTACAATGACTTGAATTCACACCTTGTGAACACCAATAAGCCCCACAAAACGCCTTATCACATCCCAAGCCTGCAAATACAATTGGTTAGTGTTGGCACCATCAAAGTTAGAATTCAAGCCACATAAATGTTATCATAGAGTTTGGCAGGGAAAAGTGCAATTGAATTTCCAGCGGTGGTTGCCAACTTAGGAATTTCTGAGGGACAAATGAGAATATATCTGATACTACTCATGCATGGACAGTATCATTGAACTTCGGTTCGGAAAACTTCGGTCACAAAATTGAGTGTGTTATGTTTTTCCATTCCTTTTTAACAGGAACTAGAAATGTTTTTCCAGTTTCTGACAACATGTATGCCATGCCTTGTCATTTTTTTTCTGTTCTAGCCTTCTAGTTGCAGCTATATTCCCCGACTCAAAAATATCAAATTCATCTGATTTTGATCCAAGGGACTGATGTTTGTATATTCTTATGGCAGAACAAGGATGGCGAGCTGTGGGATCCTACATCCATTCTAACAGCTGGGCTGATGTCCTTTTATGGCAATACCAAGCTGCTGGATAAGTCATGGCATGTAATGGGTCTTGCCTATAATCCAAGCATCAGCCCTGAGGCAATCCGTAGTGCTGCAGTGATACAGTTCGATGGGAACATGAAGCCCTGGCTTGATGTCGCTTTCAACCAAGGCCCTGTGGACAAAGTACGTGGACACTGAAATGGAATTCCTAACACTATGTAACTTTGGTCTTTGAAGAGATTCTAGAGAGCTTCTAAGGAAACCACTGGCAAATGCTACTTTTTCTTTCTGGACAAAACAGCCTCGAACACTACACAGGTGGACTTATCTGTAGCAGAGTTGTTACTTGTGCTGGGCAACAATGTTCTTGTAGATCTGGTAGCTTGTTTGTGGCAGTACTTGTGCTGGACAACAGGAGAAATGAAATGAGTTTTTGTGAACTAGTTTATATGACTCAAATCAGTTTTTCTACAATTTCTGATGATCTCGTGGTGAATACGTATGGATCCTGTGTGTTCTTGTGCTGGATACATGGAAAGGAGATATGATCAATGCCATTGTTTTGTAAGATTGACATAGATTAACCAAACAAGCTGTATGCATGCTTACCTTGTTTGCCGAGTGGTTATGGTGATCAAGGGCACGTGGGTTCGAACCCATGTCTCTAGCATTTTTTTTAATAATTTATTTTTTTAATTATCGTTGGCTTCATGTTCCCATCGAACTTGATGTCCGGTCCGGTCCTAATAACTGGGATAATTAAAAAAATGTCTGATAATATGTGGATTCATTTAAAAAAAATAACTATCGTTGCATCTGGGCCGTGACCGTACACAGGCAGCTGTGCAAAGTACTTGAATAGATTATAGCAGGTATTGTGACCACATAAGTTGATTAAATAAAGTTTAATTCCTTTAACTACATTAAGCTGGTTTGCCTAAG
Organism: Hyparrhenia diplandra; assembly: GCA_015847255.1. Taxonomy (NCBI): domain Eukaryota; kingdom Viridiplantae; phylum Streptophyta; class Magnoliopsida; order Poales; family Poaceae; genus Hyparrhenia; species Hyparrhenia diplandra. Next base: position 235,927 of record JADLZK010007048.1, on the reverse strand, counting down.
TGGTTATGGGAGAAAATTGAAGACATCCGCACCGTAGTTGCTCATGGGTTCCAATCCATAGTCTCCATTTTTATTTATCTTTATTTAATATTTTTGCACCCTATATTTTGCAACTTATCTTTACCTTCATATACCCTTTTTTTTTTTTCCACCTATATTTAGTTTTTTGCAACTTTAACCTTAATGGCATGCTTATGGACCTAAAATATGTTGTTGTCTCAATTTATGGAATTTTCTAACTTGATTTAGATATTATTAGAATTATTTGTCAAATTAGCACGTAATATTAGGACTAATATTGGACATCCGCTCATGCACGTCCGTTACTGTTGCAAGCATATACTAATAATAAAATGTGGTTTGTTGTTCACATATCACCGACGTAACAAATAACAAACTTATTCAGAAAAAGGGTACCAACGCACAATCTGGTTCACATAAGAAACAGAGCAATGCCGGCCACAAATGACTTATTCAGGTAGACTAATAAGTTCCAGGTTCAGAACTAGCACGGGAGGTAGGAGTAAGGAGGAATGATTAAACATAATTCAGTTATGCGAACGAATTTCATGTCCTCTCTTCTCACGCTCTCTAGCTTAAGTACCCCTCTCTCTAGCGGCTCCACATTGGATCTCTTGTCCTTCCAATCGCACTTGGTTATCTGGTCGAAACATATGCTAATGATTTGGAAGCCCAAGCAGTAGCATTCATTGCCCCTCCCCTGCAGTTTACTTCACCGAAGCATTGATACCTTGACAAAATTTACCATTTGTAAATGACTTGAGCATAGTAAGCAAGATAGAAGAGAACAGTTGTCATTCAATAAGGAAAAAAAATCACACACCTGAGACATCAGTGTCGAAAGCTGCAAGTGATTTAACAGTCCTTGGTCCATGATAACGTACTCTCATGGTTGAATTCAAGAAAGAGTGTTGGGAAACCATGAATGGCGTACCTCGAAATTATGTTGCAGTTCCAGCATCAGATTAGTATTGAACTAAAACTAGATGTATTGCATTCTTGTGAGACTGGGCACCACGAGGCATAGAAAAGTACAACAATAAAGTCATACTTGTTTGCATGAAGACGATTAACTGCCCTTGTCAAAACATAAGGAATATATATAGCTGCTAGAAGTAAAAAAAAAAAAAGAACAAATTATTTACACATAACCTGAATGAAGATGTCTGGTCAGATTATTGAATGAAGATGCACTAGAACTCCCAGTCAGACATGGATGTACAGTCACAGAAGAATCATCTTCTAGCTTGTTGAAACAGACTTTGCTCTGTCAAATGCAGTGTGCAGTAGCTGCATTATTTCACAATATAGTGATCGAAATGAAAAAGGACCAACCTACAGCCATAAGGGAGGACTAGTAACCTGAATGTCTTCCACGGCCAGACTTTGATAAATTTTAGGCTCTATCCATCTCAACTGAAGCGCACTCCTAAGCCTCAGGCACTGAACTAATGGGAGCAAGTTCAGGCACTTCCAAGAGAGCTGAAAACACAAAGAGCATCTATCAGTACACTTACATGAGCGCCAATAGGAATGCTGTTTCGTTCGTCTGCAGAAACATTTATGACTGAATGAGCATCTAGTTACAAGTTAACAGCAGCACAATAAACTGCAGACTTCAAGAATTTGGTTTGCCGAGTCAACAAAACCAACATGCCAATCATCCTGGTAGCTGACTGGCGTCAGGTTCCATGTCCAGGGTCCTTCATGTAGAAAGAAGTGTAGTGGTTGATTTTCAAGTGCTCTCATTTGTCTCATATCTGGAATCTGTAAGGGGACCCTGAAATGTTTTTACTAAAACAATTATGTAAAGATTGGAGATAAGGATATTTTATTCTGGCTGTGAACCTTTGAAACCTCTTTATTGAGACTCTGAGTAATACCTGTAAGGAAGCAAGGTAACCTGTAAGGCTACTGAGACTTCCAATAGAAATCTGATGAAAGTATGCAGCCCAATAATCCAAATAGAGACTATGAAATTGTCAGTATGACTTCAATTGCAGCTCAAGAAAAAAAGATAGACTAAATACATAACACTAGGCATTCACATTACATGACCACAAGATTAAGGGAGCCTTTTATTAGGGAAAAAGGCTCAAACTATGTAGTATTTCTGCATGCTGTAAAGGAAGATAATCACCAATATTCCCATTCTTAATTAAAGCAGAAGTGACACTTTTAATAAAACTGTAATTTGATTTAATTACGAATAAAAAACTTTCCCTGCGTGTTCAGAACTTGCAACACTGAAACAGACCAGGAGTCATGGGAGCTTAAATTTCTCACACCCTTTCTCATTAATTTCGCATTGTTAGTATTGGTATTGCAGCAGGTATGAAATGTTCTCACTTCATAAAAACCTCCCCGGACACGACGGAGATCAAATTAATCATGAGCTACCGCCCTAGGCAATCGCCAATTCACCATCGGAGAGGACTCAGGTGGGAATTGGGGAGAGAGAGAGAGAGAGAGAGGGGAAGGGGAGGGCAGTCTGAACTGAACCTTACCGAGGTGGGTGTGGGAGGAGGCGGAGAGCCAGAGGAGGAGCGCGCAGACGAGAAGTACCACGGGGATGCAGTGCACGGCGCGCCCCAGCGCCCGCGTCCGCGCCGCCTCCCGCCGCCTCGCCGCCGACAGTGGGTCGTACGTCGGCAACGCCTCCTTGCCGGCCTCTCCCTCAGCCAACGCCAGACTATCCATGTCCAAGGATGCGCTGCTCCCCTGCTCTAGCTGGACCTCCTCCCATGACTGGCGTCGACGAGCGTGGGGACGGCAGCCAGGACCAGGGAGGCGGCGTGGGGGCGGCGCGTGAGCGCGGCCGCGAGGGGCTTGGGGACGGGGAGCAGGGAAAAGGATGAACGATTTTTTTTTTACTTCACGAGTCGAACCTGATTCAGAAGCAGCTTCACTGATTCACATGAAGCTAGGAGAAGCTGCAGACTAAAAAGACCATTATACCCTTCAATATTTATTATAATTCAGTTCCTATGTCATGGTTCCTATCTGTCACTTGGTTCCTCCTATTTGGTTCCTCTACCTTTTTAACCATTAGATCACACCAAATAGAGGGCCCATATTAATTCCAAGCGCCGTAAAAACTCTCATACTTTTACTACAAATTTGCTCTTAAGTTCTCTTACATGACCCGTTTTCTCAAAACTAGCGGGCAACCTTTTTAGCTTGTGTATAAAAAAAAAGGGTATGCACTCCTTTCATTCCAGGAATTTAGGCTTCCAAATGACATGACGTGTACTGATGTACATGCACATACTTCCTACTCTATATGTGGTACTATTTCTTAACAAAACTTTTTTTAAAACTACTAACAAGATTTAAAGTTTACTACACCAAAGGAAAAAGGAACTAAAATTAAAGATGTCCAAAATAGGACGCAATGCTATAACACTTTTCTTATTTATTTCAGGGATCCAATGCTATAAAACTAAGCTGAAATAAAATATTGTGGTTCTATTTTGGAGAAGTCATGAACAGAGGTTGTGGACTACTTAAGAAAATGAGCACAACTAGCATGCACATGCTGCTAATGCCACTCCCACATACCCAATTTCAATAATAAGATTAATGTAATTGACACTGCAGATATTCGTTTGAGCTGGTACTGCAGATGTTGAACTAGGCATATAAGAGATTGAAGTGCATATTCACTGGTGGTACTTTGAAAAAAATAAGTAAATTTAGGCATAAACTCACCTTTTACAACATTCCTCTCAGTCTTGTGGAAGATGTCATGCTAAGATTGATTCAAATCTCCCAAGTTCCTTTCCTGGCTACGAAGCAATTTCTTTATGTTCCTTGTTTTAATCCCTAGCCTAAACATTGAACTTCCTGTTAACTTTGGTTTTCCTGACTGCAAATTATACTTCTCGTGAACACCTGAAGCTTTCCTTTTCATGTATTCAGCAGACTGTGTCTGAACTGTCACAGCAGAAGTAAATAGCATTAGAAAGCTATATCGAAAATATGTTCAAACAGTAGAAAGATACAAGAGAAGATTTGGTGTCATAATAGGTCCCCAAATATCCCATATAATAGATATGTCACGTTTGATTAAGAAAAAACAAACAAGCCATTAGTTAGTCAAACATAAAGGGAGACAAGCATTCAGTCAGGTTGGATCTCTGTTGATTAAATATGTATCACTCTTTCATTTACTCAACTCCAGAAGATAAAGGCAAGTTTAGCTTCTCTGCACTTATTTTCCTTGAAAAGTTAAAACAAGCTCAGTTTCTCTGCATGTAATTTAAGCGATCCATGGCACTGAAAACTCACCAGAATGCTGTGCAGATAATGACTTGGCCAAGTTCTGGAGTCCTGTTATATCATTGATCTTGTCCTTCTCCTCAATGGAATTACCAGAGTCCAAGTGCGCTGGGTGGCTCGGATGAATGTGCGCAAGAGCATTTGCAAAAGCCTGAATTAGTTACAATATATATAATGTAAGCCAATGTCATTCTCCACAGTACTCCCTCTATATGTGCTCAGATGTACAACCATAAACATTAGTGTATTATTAGCAAATACAGTACAGTCATCAAGCGACCTTCATCGCTTACCTCTGACAGATCAAAAGATGGTACTTGTCCATTCAAATGACAAGAACCCTTCACCCAATAGAGAAAATATGAATTGGAAGTAGTATTTCCTGAGGCTGGTAGTTATTTCAACAATTATTTCTGAAATGATTGAGACTAAGTTTTCCCCTTAGTACTTAATTATATCATACCAGCAGTTTGATTATCAGAGTGGCATTAAAAAACTTAAATAAGAGCATTAAAGTTTCCAGCACCTAAAACTAGTAATTAAAGGGAGGTAACAATGTAAAGCAGGCAAGCAGAAGCAGGTAATAGAGAAAGCCTTGGATACATTTGTTAGATTAGATCTTCAGGTTGGACGAACTACAGTAAGCTTCTGCTTCAAACTTGCAGATTACTATTGGATTGTGTGGACACGCCAATGAATAAGACCTTATGAAGAGAGTACCTTGGAGGCAATGGTGTAGAAGCCATTATCAAGAGAGTCCTTTGCGAAAGTTAACCATTCCTGACGGGACACTTGCAAGTGAAGATCATTGCAGTATCTAGCGTCTCGAAGCAGCAGGGCCTCGTATCTCATGGCAAGGCAGCTCTGTGAGTGTACACGAAGGGTAACAGTATTATCACTTAGCAGAGAAGAACGCAGCGCATGCTCTGCATTTCTGATGCAAACAGAAGTAAAAACTAAACAGGACGCATTCGAGTCTGAGTAAACAGATGATGAACGCACGTTGGCTGATGAATGATGAGTGTTTCCTTGCCAGTGTGTATGTGAACTATGAAACATGCTGCAATCATCTAAAATAAATGCTGCAAGCCAGCAATTAGGAATGCATACATATACTGAACTGAACTGAAGCAGGACAAGTGGACAACTGAGGTCGCCCAAATCGCCCCAATCAGAGTAGAACCCCCCACCCCCAGGTAAGCCTCACGAACTATCAATAGCAGCGCATAATCTGCACAGCGTATGCGCCAGGTGCTATGCTGACCTCGACATCGCCAACGAGCGCGAAGGCGCGTGCGAAGAAGTCGGCGACGGCGAGGCTGCGCCCACCACCCAGCACTGAACCCGTCGCGGTGGACGCGAATGCCTCCACCGCGCTGGCTCGCAGCAGGCGCCGTGCCGCGGAGCGCGTGGCGAGCAGCGCGGGGACGTCGGCGCCGGCGGACAGCGCGGCCTCCAGCACCCGGAGGTCGTCGTCCCCGAACCTGCAGCGCACTCGCTCGCACCCAGTCAGGACAGGGTGGGCAGGTGGCGAGACGGAGGTGGAGAGGTAAGCGAAAGGCGCGGGCGCGGTGTAGTACCTGCGACAGGAGAGGCGGGAGGCGAAGAGGGCGAGGGAGGAGAGCGTCGCCGCGTTGCCGTCCTGCTCCGCCATCGCCGGCGGCAGCGTCCCGTTTTTTTCGATTTGGTTTGTTTTTGTAATGAAAAGATGAAAAACGGTCACCGTCGTCCGTCGCCGGAGGTGGAAATGGGGAGAATTTTGTTTGTGGTAGGCGTGGGCCGTAGGCTGGTTGAATTGAATTGAAATTAATGGGCCGGTCCGGGCCGTCTACGGACGAAATGGTACAGGCACTGAGCCATCATGTGTACGTTTTCAAAGGAGGAGATTTTTTTTCCGTTTTTTTTTTTTTGTAATGATTTTAATTTTTATTCTGTTTTTTCCATTCAAGCGGGCCTCGAATTGCTAAAACAGCAAATAAAATTAGTTTAGATTTGGTTGGGGTGCGCCAGGCTCGGGCAGCAGTGCAACGCCCGAGCGACACGTGAGGGCCTCTCAGTGGCAAGCCACCGTGTAGTGGACCCTCCCCCACAAAAAATAAATTTAATATCGAAGTGGGCACATGGCCCACATATCAGATATTAAACTGATAAGAACAGATACTACACTTGATCTTAGCCAAAAGGCCGAGAAAGGTATGAGTTGCTTAGTTGCCCTGGGTCTCGTTTTATAGCCTTCCTCCGTCTCCGCTCGCTCAAGGTCGCCGAGGTGGGACTAATCCAGCGTGCGCTCCGCGGAGGCGCAGGCGCAGCGCGTGCACTTGCGATTGCTCTGTTTGGTCACTTGGGCCTTTTGGGCTTGTATTTTGGCAATGACACACATTGCTCGCGGCCCGGTCCTTTCCTTGACCGTGGTGACAACATAGCAACAACAGGTCTAACAATGTCTGTGTCTATAAGTTACGTAATTAAATTAAATAAAACCTTTCATTTCTGTGTGCGTCACCATGCTGGGTCTATAACAAGATATATATGCTTTAACACGCTTTAACACCTACTTGATCCACCTCTGATAGCATGTAAAAAGTGAAGATTGTTTTTTTTTTTGAAAGCTGAACTGAAGATTTGTAATTTCAAAGTCAATGCCAAGCAAGTAATCGATGATTAACCTCATCTCATCTCATCCATCCCCCCTTTCGGTCTTCTCGAAGAGTCTGTGCAGTGAAGGTAAGGAGAAGGTGGTTCCAGAAGAGAAGACCTCAATAGGAGTACGTGTGTGTGAAAGGTAACAACCATGAGAATTGATCCTCCATGAAAATGAATCGAAAATCCCATGGCCCATGCTTTTGCTAGCAACATCAGGTGAAAGGAGGTGAGGCCGTTCCAGAAGATGGGTGATCTGTATAAAACGAAAACGACTCACCATTCCGGCTGAAGGATGGATGAACAGAGACAGGACGTGTGTCCACGCACATGCAGACTTGGACGATGAGGACGGGTGTGGTGGCGGGCGCCGGGACACTCTGATCCACTGCGCGCGCGAGGCCTCCACACGCACCAACCTACCAGTCAGCTTTGTGGTGGTACAGAAGTCGCATGCAATGCAGGATTTTCCTTGGAATTTTGTGTTTGTGCTGTCCCGACCACGAATCTCATCTTATCTCCTTTGTCCTTGGCGCCGTTGCTCTTTCATGCAATCTCAGTTGATGGGGAGGATATGCATGCTAGCTGTTTACTCAAGGTCATTATCAGGCGTGTGCCTACCACACGACTATGCTTGTAACTAATCAATGGTGACTTAGTAGCTGGCTTACTCCCTCCTCAAAAAAAATAAAAATTTTAATTCTCGCTTCTTGAGGAATCGACTAATTTAAACTTTGACCAAAGTTATATAAAAAAATATTAACATTTGTAATACAAAATAATAAGTATCAATAGATTAATAATGGGATATCGTTTCTTGATAAATCTTATTTGAGATATATGTACTACTACTAATAATCACTATAAAGATGGGATATATTTTCTTAATAAACCTTGTTTGAGATAGAAATATTAATACTAATCACTATAGCCTCGGTAGCCATGCCTATTGCCCTCTTATCTAGGTATAAATAAAGAAGAAGCATGATGAATCGTGCTATAATACTTTGCCTACAAAATTGATCTTAAATTCTCTTACATCACCCCTTTTCTCAAAACTAGTGGACAACCTTTTCAGCTTGTGTGTATAAAAAGAAAGGTATGCACTCCTTTCGTTCTAGGAACTTAGGCTTCCAAATAACATGACATGTACATGCACATACTCCTACTCTATATGTGGTACTATTTCTTAACAAAACTTTTTTTTAAACTACTAACAAGATCTAAATTTTACTATACCAAAGGAAAAAGGAACTAAAATTAAAGATGTCCAAAATAGGACACATCCATCCACCCACCATCAAACAATACTGATGGAGCCGTTGGAGCCTCCCTGGAGGCCCTCCCCTCCCGTGCCTCCCCCTTCCCTCCGATCCAAAATCCACCCAAATCCACCCAAATCTCTCAACCAACTACCGAATCCCCCAGTAGATCCTGCTTCCCCTCAACGAGATCTACCTTTTGAGCTCCACCTTGCCTGTCTCGAGGACCGGGAAGGCGCTACCTCAACGGCGGAGGCGCGAGCCCGCTCGGAGGAGCCCGACGCCGCTGCTCATGTCGCCCTTGCCGAGCTTGGTGCCGGCGACCTTGGGCCCCTTGTGGAACATGACCGGGCTGAAGAGGTTGCCGCCACCCAAGGCTCCCAGGCATCGCCGCTGCCTCCCTCAACGCCCGTGGTGCCGCCCCGTGGAGCACCGCCGTCGCCGCCACCGAGTTGCAAGCCACCGCAGCCGATGGGCCGAGCCTCGTCGCCGCCCGGCTCATCTTTGGAGGGGGATTTGGTCGTCGTGGAGGGCGTTGGTGCGTAAGTCGAGGTCGAGGTGGAGGATGCCGCGTCCTTCGGCAGCTCCTCCCTCTCCCCGCATGCTCTTCCGTTTGTCCCCGCTCAACCGGTCGCGCAGGCAAGTTCCGGCGTTGGGTGGATGACACCGTCGCAGATAGCTCCGACGATGATGTCGCCCCAGTCGCCGCGCCCTCGTCGTATCTCGATGCCGCCCGCAAAGCCCTTCTGGCTGCACCTTCGCCGGCTGTACTGGCATGCACGGCGCGGTGTACCGGTGACTCGTTCGAAGCCAGGCCTCGCCATCAGCGCAGGACAGCTGTGCCAGATGGGGGACGGTCTCCACTACGGCAGGTCAAGCGGAGGCCCGTGCAACGTCGCCTCGGTCCCTTGCCGGCGGCAAGAGCCTCGGTGCACCAGCGCCTCGGTCCTCGTCGTCCGTCCACTGCCGACGCCGACGGTTTTCTGACTGTCGAGCGTCGTCGCCAACGGCGCGGCCTTGGGAGAGAGCCGCTTCAAGACACGCCGCCCCGCTCCGCCCGAGCCGGTGGGTCTCTGTTTCAATTGCTTGGCGCATGACCATATCTCCGCCGCCCGCTCCCCATCGCGCCGCTCTCGTTGTCGCGGGGTGCGGCCATCGGGCCAAGGAGTGCTCGGGGTCGTTCGCCACGCCGGCCAGGTCGCGGTGGCACCTTGCACAACATCCTGTGACACCGCGGGTGGATGATGTTGTTCGGGTTGATGCCGTTGGTGTCCGCTGGACACTTCAGTCCCCTCGCGGACGCCGGCGACGGCGGCGGCGCGAAAGCGGAAGCCGGACCTGTCTTCGCGACCCGCGCAGCCACCGCCACGCGTGTTTGATCCGTTGACGCTCTCGCCGTGCATGGATGCCGGACTTGCCGGGTCGGGATATGGCGGATGATCCGATCTTTGGTGGAACTCATGGCCCATTGCTCCCAAACTCCACCGCCACCTCGATCGCCGACCGTGGGCGGAGGGAGTAGGTGCTGAATTCGCACCTCCCGCCACTCCTCGATATGGTGCCCGCCGCAAAGATTGGGCCTGTTCTCGGCACGGGACCGTGGTCCGACCTGGTCGAGGCCGAGTTCGTAGCTCCCCTTCGGTTCCGAGCCCGCACGGCCGAGGAGGAAGTCCTTCACCGCAATGTTTTGCGTGAGCACGCGCCGGTTGATCTCGTGCTGTCCGGAGTAGAGGAGGGCGTGTTGGCCGGACCTCGCCACGCCTCTGGCTGGGCGACCGCAGCGAGCTCGGGGGGACGCCGAGGAAGGGAGATCACGTCCTCGGTGCTCGGAGCCGACCGTGGCGTGGGCGGAAGCGTACGGGACACGCTCCGCTCTCCGCACTCAACGAGCCCGGTGCGCGTGCCAACGGTTGACGAGTTTGTGGCTGCCTTCAAGAGGCCGCTGGAGCCTTCCATTCTCTCCACTCCGGTCTTGAGGAAGACGCGCCCGTGCCAAGGCGATTCCCCGAGCTAATGCCGAGGCGTAGCGGCGCGGCTGTCCGCAAAGAGCGGGTACAGCACCAAAACCCGGAGGCCCAGGCTAGGAAGGTGTTGTCAAGAAGATCGGGATCGACGCCGAGGCCGAACATGACGACACCGCCTCTTTTGATGAGCCGCAGTTCGCCTTCACGGGGTCTCTTGCTGAGGTTAACAGGGAGGCCATGGCGACTTTCCTTCTTCGGGGCAAGAAGCGTCGCAGGGCCTAAATGGCTGTTGGTCTCTCGGTCTGGTCGCAAAGTTTGGTCATCATGTAGTCGCTTCAGTTTACTTCCAGTAGATAGGTTGTTTGTTCGTTTGTTTATTTTGCTTTTTTTATTTGACCTTCGATGTCGCCTCGGCATCTAGGCCTTAGTTTGTATTTGGATTTGGTTTTCCTCCTCTTAATGAAAAAAGCGGGTGAATGGTCCGGTCGCGAAAAAAAAAAAAAAAAAAAAAACCATCCAAAAATATCCCCTTTGTGCCCGTGCGCAATGGACGGAAGGGCGTTCGCCCGCCACGAGCCCTCCACGCGCTCCCCTCGCCTCCTCCAAATCCCAGCCGTCCACGTGTCACCAATCCACGACCCCACGCGCCTATATCTATCCTTTTCCTCCCTTCCCCCATTCCCCGCCGCTCCTTTCCTTTCCACCGCCGCCGAGAACTCACGCGAACGCGCACGCCCACCTCCCTCCTCCTCCTTCCAGATGATGATGCTTAGGGTTCCCCGTCCCCGGCCGCCGCCGCGGTCAACCAGCTCGCTGGTGTGGGCACAATCCCCGTCCCGCTGCCGTCAGGGTGGCGGCGCCGCGTGGAGGAGTCTCGCCGTCCGCTGGTGCCGCGTGCAGGGCCGCCGGCAAAGGGAAGGAGGTGCTCAGCGGGGTGGTGTTCCAGCCCTTCGAGGAGATCAAGGGGGGAGCTCGCCCTCGTGCCCCAGGCCCCCGACAAGTCGCTCGCGCGACACAAGTTCGTCGACGAGTGCGAGGCCGCCCTCAACGCGCAGATCAAGTACTATCCTCACTTCCTCAGTGCTCTGCTTGCGTTCAGATTTTATCTTGCCGCTCGTTAGGTCGGGCTGTTATTGTCTGCGAGGCGTCCTGACTCCTGATATGTGGATTGATGTGTGTCTCCCATAATGTGGATGTGTTGCTCCATTAGTTAGTTTCTGCGTCTGTGCTGTTTTCCCCCCCCAAAAATGTTTGCTTATTATTAATCGAGTGATAGCTAAGGCTTAGGCTATTTTTGGTGTTGTCAATCATTCCAGCCATCTTTGTGATTTGATTTGGATTCAACCAACCAACCAACCAACCAAAAATATCAGTATGATGGCAATTTGACTCTGGCTGCTCTTTATTATCATGTAGTGTGGAGTACAACGCCTCCTATGCGTACCACTCCCTCTTCGCCTACTTTGACCGTGACAACGTGGCTCTCAAAGGATTTGCCAAGTGAGTCGCCGCCTCTCACCAAGTTCAGTTACCCATCTGTAAATAAATTACGCTACTATTTTACGTTTCCTCTGTAATGATGGTGTTGTTCTGCACATTCGTTCCCCCAGGTTCTTCAAGGAATCTAGCGACGAGGAGAGGGAGCATGCTGAAAAGCTCATGGAGTACCAGGTATCATTTGACCCTCTGATAATTTCTTTGACCCTTTGGTTCGTTCCGTTGTGCTGAGGTGCTGACGTGACAATGGGTGTGTTCTTGTGCCTGTCAGAACAAACGTGGAGGCAGGGTGAGGCTCCAGTCGATAGTGACGCCTTTAACCGAGTTTGACCACCCTGAGAAAGGCGATGCTTTGTACGGTGAGTTGCCGTGCATTTCCTTCTTGTTTGCTGATTTTGACCTCTGGGTTAGGATGGGATCTGAATGTCAAGTGCCTCAGAGGAGTCTGCATGAAAGTAACAAGAGCCCACTGTTGTCAAAAACAAGAATTTATTCTGCAACTGAACCTTTGTAGTTGTATGAGTTGCAGCTTTCAGTATATGGATGGACGGATGATAGATTGAAAGACTAGTAGCGATACCAATATGGCACGACTTATATAGAAATAGAAGGCTGGCTATTGTTAGTAGATGTTTGTTTTGGTATCAGCTAGGTCGGTCTTTTGTAGTTTTGTTCATGTTTGACATATTTGGAAGCTAGTCTGATGTCTATGTTTTGATCTGTGCCTTTTGATTGATTTCAGCTATGGAGCTGGCTCTGGCTCTTGAAAAGCTGGTTAATGAGAAGCTGCATAACCTGCATGGCGTAAGTTGCTTTCACATGCTTATTTACAGAGAAATATTGCGTGCTTTGCTCAAGACATACTTAGAACATTTATGGGCAAATATAAATTGATTAACTTAGAGTTGCTCCATGTTGTTGTACACTTGTGCCACGTACAATTCTAATGAGTTTTCACCTGTAATTAACAGGTGGCAACAAGGTGCAATGATCCTCAGCTGACAGACTTCATCGAGAGTGAGTTCCTCGAGGAGCAGGTAAATGCAACCAAGCATATGTTATGTTCCGTATTATGGAATGACCCTATTTTGTTCTATATAGTTTTTGCTCTACTTACGGCGCAGTTCTTAGCTGAACGAAAATTTTGTATTTTGTTTTGAAAGGTGGAAGCCATAAATAAGATCTCCAAGTATGTCGCCCAGCTGAGGAGAGTGGGCAAGGGGCATGGTTAGTCTGTCGCTGAACTTTGGTTTCATCTGCTATGTCTCGTGTCTAAAGTTACTCCTAGTTGATATTGGTGAGACGTGATTTGCGTGCAGGGGTGTGGCACTTTGATCAGATGCTGCTCGAGGAAGAGGCCTAAAGGAAGGATGGACTGTGGCTGCTCAAGGACCAAGGGCCTGAAGGAAAGGAAAGAAGTGTGAAATGATCAGGTTGGGGGAATAATGGGCGGCATGGACCAACTGACGAAGCACTGGGTGTAGGTGGATTTGTAAAGTAGTTTTTTTTTTTTAAAGTTGGTTAGGGTTTTAGTTGTAGAACGGTGTTGTCCTCCTACAGAGAACATGATGCACTGAAATGCAGTAGAGCATGTGATATTATTACTGCCGTCAGTTTGGGGTGCTTCTTGTGAGACGTTACCATTTGGGATTTTGATTGTTTGAAATAAAACATGGTGATGAATGTGTGCTCTGATATTACCTTGCTGTGACTGCTGAGCACCGAGGAGATGATCGTCGTTAGTATAGTACTTACTGTGTAAAGAGACGTGGAGGATTATTTCTCATTTGTAAATCTGAAGGTAATCCGTCAGAACTGGTGGCTATTTACTTATCCAGGCAACAAGCTCTTTTGAAGGCCACTTGAAGCACCCAATTAGTTGTTCTGATGATTGTTGTTTGTGAATTGATGTGGTATGCCCTGTTTTCAGTCTGCTAAATTGTGCCGTTCTCTCTCTCTCTTTTTTTTTTCCAGTTGTTGATTTTTTTTCTGAATCTAGTTGCTGCAATTGATAGATTAAAAAAAAAAAAAAATCTTCCCTATAGTTCTGCTCTTGGGCACGTCCATTTCTACAGGTTCTGCAAGGAATCGAGTGATGAGGAGAGGAGCATGCTGAAAAGCTGAGGAAGTACCAAGTACTACATCATTGCCCCTAACTGCTGTGATCATTTGGTTACTGATGTTGTGTGACATGTTCTTGTGCTCTAGAACAAACGTGGTGGGAAGATGAGGATCCAGACATCCATTCCAACTCCAAGTCCCTTGTGACACCCTTGACAGAGTTTGATCACCTTGAGGAAGGCGATGCTTTGTACGCTGAGTAGCTTTCTGATACACGAACATTTTGCTCTATGTTTTCAGGCTTCTGATGGGGCATCTGAAAAATAAACTGTGAGGAGGCTGCATGTTTGTGATAGATCAGGAAGTAACAAAAAGTTCATTATTGTTGCAGAATTGAACTTTTCTGTTCCCTCCAAATAAGATTATTCTCCTCTTATTAATACATGCTTGGCAGGGAAACAAAGAAGAATATTCAGCGGGAAAAATGTTTAGCATGCCTCATCATAGAGTAGAAGCCTGTTATTTTAAGTAAATGCTTTGGGTGTCAATTATGTGTCTAGTCTTCGCAGATCAGTACTAGCCTACTAGGAACCTAGATTGGCCTTCTGTTCATGTGTGATATATATCAGGAGTTTTTATTTAGCACGCACTAGTATGGTAGCTCTGTTTCAATCTACACCTCTTTTCTGATTGCAGCTATGGAGTTGGCTCTGGTTCTTGAAAAGCTGGTTAATAAGAAGCTAAGCTACACAACCAGCAGAGTGTAAGTTACCCTTAACAGCATCATTAGGGCACCTACAGACGGGGTTCCATCTCTAAGTGCCTCGAATCTATCATGCAGACAGATATAAAGACAGGTTATACAACCCACGGACGATGGTCTGTCTCTATTTAATCCTTTGCACACCCAACCTGAACCGCGAGCGCAAGAGATCCACATGCACACCGTCGAGATGGAGAAACGAGCCCTACAACGCTGCTGGAGCCGCTTCTGCGCCTCAGAGCATGGGCCGTGCCCGTTGTCTCGCGAGACGATGCGGCCTCCGTCTCCAAGCGAAGACAGGGTTCTTTCTGCAAAAACGGCAACAAAGAGACGGGCGGAAGGGACCCGTTGTATGCGCCCTTACGCGCTTACAGATAAATATTGTGTGCTTCAGGAGCACCCAAAACAGATTTAATTGAGCAAAAGTCGATTAATTTGTTAGAAGCAATACATACAGCTTGTAGCGAGTTTCCGTTCATAATTAACAGGTGGCAACAAAGGTGCAATGACCCTCAACTGACCGACTTCATCGAGATTGAGCTTCTTCAGGAGCAGGTAAATCCACCAACTACATTAATTTGTTCATGGTAGCAGAACCTGCATCATTTTTTTTTTATGGAGACTTTGTAAAGAGATGCGGAGGATTGCTTCGTGTGATGTAAATCTGAAGCTACCTCGTCAGAACTGGTGCCTATTTACTTTCCAGGCAACTCGCAAGCTCTTTTGAAGGCCAATTGAAGCATCCGTATCCAGTTTTTTTTTTTTTTTTTTTTTTTTTTTAGTAACATCCGTATCCAGTTGTGTTGATGCTGTCTGCAAATTCAAATATGCATGCTGAAAACCTGGAATCGTTTGGGCTTTGGCGTTGACTTAAAAAGACAATGCAGGCCCCCTTTTTTCTTGTTGATGAGAAGAAGTAAAATTCAGCCCCGTTGTATGTATTACCTTAGCATCTCTACTATAATAGACCAATCAAAACTATACTAGGTACACCCAAGATTACGTCCCTCGCTGAGAGAGTCCACCCTCTATGCACTCGGAAAAATACACCCAGCAAACTGTCTTCATTAAAATCAAGGGAAAAAAAAAACATACCTCCTAGACTTCAAACAAATCGTCCATCGATTTCAGGCTTCAACGCGCTTCAAGGCACGCGGCCGCGGCTTCAACGCGCGACACCGCGCTTCGACGC
Source organism: Hyparrhenia diplandra (assembly GCA_015847255.1). Classification (NCBI taxonomy): domain Eukaryota; kingdom Viridiplantae; phylum Streptophyta; class Magnoliopsida; order Poales; family Poaceae; genus Hyparrhenia; species Hyparrhenia diplandra. Next base: position 220,246 of record JADLZK010007048.1, on the reverse strand, counting down.
TCATCCAACCACGATCGAAGCCTGATCATCACCGAATCAAAAAAAAGAAGAAGAATGCCGTTCGAAGCCTGATCATCCAACCACTAGGGAGCCTGAGCATTCATGTCCCACTCATTGCCCCCGCGTCGCTAAGGCGCGTTGTATCGAACACTTCTCACTTTCTTAATACAAAGACGCGCAATCCTTTTGCGTGTTTGAGAAAAAAAAAAAAAACCTGCGGGGCCGCTGCGCCCATCGCGCCGACGCCGCCTCCATTGTGCCACCGCCGCGCCGATCGAGTAAACCTGCTGCACGACGCCGCGCCGATCCAAGGAGGCGAGTGAAGAACCCCGGCGCTAGCGTCCATCGTGCCGCCGGCCGCCGCCGCGCCGATCGAGTAACCCTGCTGCCAGACGACGATCAAGTGGGGCTGAAGAAGGTCGGCGCCAACTTCCAGGAATCGAAGGTCTACGTGCTGATGCAAGCGGTAAGCGATCCACCTCCAGTTTGTTTTCGTCCTTGGAACCAAGCCACAGGCAGCAGAGCTAGCCGCTGAAGCGGGGGACAAAAAAAAAACTCTTTTTTTGGTTGGAATCCAACAGGCGGATGTGGACAACAACGGCACAATCGACTAGGGTGAGTTCATCGCGGTGACGCTGCACCTGAACAAGGTGGAGACGGACAGCACTGGGCACATCACTGCCGACGAGCTACAGGTGGTGTGCCAGCAATTCGGCCTGGGCGACGTCAAGCTCGAGGACAGGATTGGAGAAGTCGACCAGGACAAGGTCAGTATTCCTTCTCTGTCTGAGAGAGCTCTGAATATTATGCTGCTTTCCCTAAAATATAAATCTTATCTGCTGTGAATGCCTTTATTGTCTCAGATGATCCAGTAGACAATAGGAACCTTGGTGAGTTCGTCTCCAACAATCTTCCGACTGTTGGGAAATTCATTAGCGAGCTCTCCATAAGCGAAGTACCATCTCTACCTGCTCTATCTGTAATTTCATAAGGCCGGCCAGCACTTATCTGCATTGATCTTGGATGGTTGTGTTCAGTTGAATGAAATTACTGAAACTTTGTGATAAGGAAGCCATATATGTGAATTTTGTAATTGTTTGCTACACACACACTCACGGACTTAATAATTGTAGATTTCAAGAAAAACTTGATGCCATCACTCCAGCTTTGCTCATGAGACTGAAACTACAGCAGCAGCATGTGTATACTAGGTTCCGTTGATGTGTCTGTACTTAATCAAAGCTGCTGCTTACCATCTTATTGCTAGGGCCTGGCCGGCCACATCTCCTGCGCAGCAGCCATCTCCTCCATACTATGGAACAGGCTCGAGCCGTCGAGCGGGAACCACATCGAGGTTTGTTTTAAAATTTCTAACTACTAAGAAGCATGAAGTGTACAGTAGTTTGCTAAAAAATTCAAGGTAAATAATACTCCCTCCGTTCATTGATCTCCAGCGTTTTAGGCTTCAGCGCAATGACCATGGAGCATGGAAACGAGCAGCAACGAGCGCCGATTTTCATTTAATCGCCGCGGTCGTCTTAATGCCTGGCGTCCCTTCGTTTGCCCAAGTTTGATGGTCCTGCTCATGATCTGGATTATGACATGGTGTGGGAAGATGGAAATCAAGGTGCTCCTTAACGTACTCATTTTTCTGTTTTTCCATGTCCTCCTTCTGGTTATGGTTTCATTCTTCCGTTTTTGTTTCATGCCATAGATGACGAAGATGGAGTGCAAGGTGATGGTGCAGCCTATGGAGTTCATGTTTCTTCAGACGCAGCAACAAATGGCGTTCAAGTTCCTTTGGTGCAAGGAGATGCAGCAGCAACCGATGGTAACTGAATCCTAAACCCTGCACTTGTTTTCAGTTGAGGTTCAGAGTCCAGTACAGGTTCAGTAAACTGCATTAGAATTTCAGCTAGCAGTGAGTCTGTGTTGTCGGGCAGCCTATAGTACCCGTTGTAGTTAAGTCTTCTTTTCACTCATCTTTTCAGTTTCCTTTTTTTTTTCAGTAAATGGCGCTAGAAATGGTGACCATGTGGCTTCAGGGGCTGCTGATGAAAATGAAGGATCAGGTGATGCCCTACATCATTCAGTAAGCTGCAATACAGTTCCTGCACTTTTGTCAGATCAAGTACAGTCACATGATATAAGTTTCAGTTAACTGAATGTTTCAGTCAATTGGTTTGGTACAGTTTTGCAGTGCCTTTTTTTTCATAAAAGTTTCAGTTAACTGTTTTCATACAACTGTCCAGCTTCAGTTTAGTTTAGTTTCAGATTCTCTTTACTTTGCTGCAATAGAGTTTGAGCAAGTGTTTTCCATACAAGTTTCAGTGCTAGCAGTGAGTGTTTTTCAAACAAGTTTCAGTGCTCTACCATACAAGTTTTAGTGACTGTTTTCATACAACTTCTAGGTTCCAATGTCAAAAAGAGGAAGCACTATCCGGATGATCTAAAGATCGCTATATACCTTGACTTGTTGGCAAAAACTGATCCACCTATTCTTCGTCATGGAGTTTCGAAATCAGTTTCTGAAAAATTTGGTGTCCCTTTAAGAGTTGTATAGACCATTTGGAAAAATGGTCAAGAAGGTGGAATTCAAGGAACTGTGAACAAGTATCCTAAGAACTGTGGTAGGAAATGAGTAGAAATTGATATGGAAGCCATATTTTTTTTTTTTTAAAAATGAACGGAGGGAGTAATTGTCATCGCAGGTACATGACAATGTCTACGCCGAGAGACACACGAAACGCTAAGAGATATCACCAACATCACAGGTACGCTTTCAATATGTATGTATGCAGCACTTTTGGCAATGCCTGTATGTATGAATCACTTTTGACAATGTCGTACTGATTTCCTATATATATGTCCAAATGCCCACTTTAGATGAGGCCTTGCGGAAGAGGAAAGGAACATGCAGCAACGAAAGCGTCGAGCTGATACGTCCAACGAACAAAGGGTAGAGATTAATAGCAAACAACATGAGTACCGAGAACGGAGGAAGGCTGCAACCCAAAAGAAGAATTGGATCCTACTGGAAAGAACACCAAGAATATTGTTTATAAAGATGTCATGAACTGGTCGTTGTATACTCAAACAATTTTATCAGTCCTCAGGTGAATATATATTACTGGGCAGGTGCTTCATATTTTTATTTTTGGGCATGTTGGTAAACCATTTCATTTTTTGGGCTTCATATTTATTTTATTTCGTTTGCACTAAAATAAAGCCGTGGCGTTAGCACGAGCACTATACTAGTGACTCCAAGTTGAAGACAAGTTTTACGACCGTCGTTATGCAAACACTAGTTGGAGTACAAATTTTGGCTATTGCATTTCACTGCACGTAGCTCAGTATTACCCAGGCCCAACAAGAATAATTGGGCCCATGTGTCATGGTACAATTGGCCCACTTTGCGAACCAGATTTTCCTTTTTTGGCGCCTGCAAGGAAAGCACAAATTTCTAGATACTGCCAAGTGGGTCCATGGTCTATCTGTCAGCCCCACGAGAAGCTACGCCTCTACCCGCCGGGCTGCCTCAACAAGTACAGCGACACAACGACCGCCAATCTCTCACGCACTTGTCGTACGTCCTCAAGACGCTAGGCCAGAGCCAGACCGGAGCTGAAGCAGAGAAGAGGTCTCATTGCCCGCGCATCGAATCCAGCTCCAAGGTAAGATCTCTTCCCCTAAATCTGCCCTGGGTCATCACTCACCTCTTCCCCTGCAATAAAACTAGATAAGTTTGACTTAAGACAAAACTAAAACAAATTATAATTTAGGACGGAGGAAGTACAAAAGGAGGACAACTTAACCTAAAACGACATCTTAAAAAAATAAAATTACGCCAAAGACTCTTCTAGTTGTCTTCTACCTTGGATTGCTCGTCACTCGCCAGAGCTTATACGAATTGAAAGTTGTATCATTTTGACTTCAATTACTTACTGTAGTAGCTTGCACATTCTTTCTTATGGTGACATGGATCTGTCCCATATTCTTTGGGGACAGATCTTGGTTTTGCAGGGTCAGACTCGGAACATGAGTTCAACCACGATGGGTAGGGGTGGGCATAATTAACTAAAACCGAAGAACCAAACGGAAAAAACCGGAACCGAAACCGAAAGAACAGGAACCGAAAAAATCGGTTCCCTATTTGGTTCCATATATCAAGGAACCGAAATAACCGAAGAAAGTTCGGTTTCTACTCTCGAATAACGAAAATAACCAAAATACATGAATTGTGCTTCACTTACATGCATTTTGTACGATTATGTTTGGTTTATGTGTGATGTCTCATATTTAAACTAATGTATTGGTGTTACTATATTGCTATTGTTCTCTTATCAATTATTATTATCTAAAATGGAGGTAGTGTTGCCCAAATTTTCTTTAGAACCTCCATATTTTGTTTGTTGTCTTAACCTCTGCTTAAAAGTTCAGTTAGTGGGGTTAGAACTGGAACCAAATCGAAAGCCAAAATGCTTAGCTCCTAGAATTTCTCAGAAGCGATCGGTTCCTATTTTCTAGGAACCAAATTTCTTCAAATATCGAAGAACCGAACCAAAAACCGAATGCCCAACCCCTAACGATGGGTGGTATGACTGAAGATGGCATTGCTTCGCTTGGAAATGGCTATGGAGGAGACGTCAAAGTTGTGGAGGAGACCCGATGCCCTAGCTACCGCTGCGTAGGATTTTCTTTTCTATTCCATTAGCCCATGAGGCTTGTATCAAATTCGTATTTCCATATTATTTTAGGATGTAACAAGTTATTATACATTGTTTATCGATGCATGGATGTGAGTTCTGTACGTGATAGCTGTTAATTCTGGGACTACCACAATGGCACAGAGAGTCATGTTCTTGGTAAGAGAACCCGGTTCATTTTAGTGCATGCGTCCATCCGAGAACTGATTTTCGTGGGACTTGGGACGTGAAGTCCCTATAATTTGTCCCCAACACATTGTCAACATACTCCCTCCGTAATGGTATTAGAGGTCGTTTAGGACAGGATTACGCCTACCAAGGAGTGATTTATTAGGGGTAATTTTTTCATGTTTACCCCTAATAAATAGGGAGACGGGTGCATGCTGAGCACAAACATCTTGTTGTCTGATTGGCTAGTGGAGCAACTTGAGACTAGAGGTTGGAGGTAACCAGGTCGAATCCCCTCCCCAGCGCCATTTTTGGCTTTTGCATTGGCCGAAGCGAACGCATGCGAAGGCAGCAGCCAAATCGAGGCGACATGCAGCGTAATTAGGAAGGGGCAAAAACGTCCAAGACCGTCCCACGCGCCCACGGACGACTTCATTTGTGCTCATCGAGCGGAGTCGGAGAACGACTCCTAGAACCGATACGCAGGGAGTATATTTTTGACTACTGATACCGAAGTTGTGGAGCTCGATGAAATATACAACTTTTGTAGTTGATGACTTTTTCCATTGAGGTTGCTTAGAGTATACCAAATAAATACGCAACGTATCAGGTGCAAACCAACCCTCCGTGCAACCTATGCAAACTTCTAATCTGGGCCATAGGATGCTGATCCAAGGGTTAGGTAATTTTACAATTAACCCCCGCTCTAATCATACTTTTGCAAATCCCCCCTCCCACCTCCCCAGTGGTTGCACGGAGGGTTAGTTTGCACTAGATATGTTCCCAAGAATAATATCCCTTATCTAGTGAAGAGGTGATGTGTATGTGTGATGGTAAGAAGGCTATGCATGGAGCAAGAGGTCTTAGTTCGGATCCTAGGAAATGCATGAGTGCGTCGCGTGTAGATGCCACCTAAAAATGGCTCTTTATTCTGCCATCAAGGGGCACCAAAGCATTTGGATATAATATTCCTAGCCTGACTGCAAGGAAGCAGAATGTACTATTCAAGCATATAAAGGGAATTAAGGCTACCAAAGAAAAGCATAAAGGAACGGCGATACAACTGTCAATTAGCTAAGAATAAATTCATTTGTGATAACCCAATGCATAAACGCCTAGGCCGCTGAGAATAAATTCATTTGTGACAGCCCAATGCTTAAATGTCTAGGCTGCTAAGAATAAATTCATTTGCGATAATCCAACGCATAAAGGCCAAGCTAGACTGCCATAAGAAACCTCCTGTCGGCCACAGCATGATAATATTAAGGGGCTGCTTGGTTCCCGCCGCCACTCGCCTCGCACTGTGCGTGGCGGCCACAGAGTGTGGGGTTACTGTAGCACGGCGGGGGCTCGCGTGGCGAGGCGGAGTGCGGCTCCCAACCAAGCACGCCCTAAGTCCTCCAATAGGGTGGCGATGTCACCAGCGGACGTGGAGGAGAGAGAAGGCACAGACGCAGGCAAGTGCTTCGAGAAATGTGCAGAGAGAGGGAGAGGGGCTGGTGGCGTGTATGGAAACGTGCTAGACCGGCGGCGCTTCGCACGCTGCTTTTTGCACCGTTCATGACTAAATTATTATTTTGGCTGGCGACATTGATAACGAGGAGGCCTATGCCTCGATCTCAGACTTGGACAGATCAAGCTGAATCCAAATACTCCCTCCATACCCAAAAAGCTTGACGTTTAGGACAAGGTTTGGGTCAAACATTGGGAATATAAATCATCAATAACTTTTACGTTGTTGAGTTTGCAAATATGAAACCTATATGAATAGATTTGTCTTGAAAAATACTTTCATAAAAGTATACATATATCACTCTTCGATAAATATTTTTATAATAACAAGAGGTCAAAGTTGTGTTTTGGAGACGTCAAGCTTTTTGATACGGAGGGAGTATATGCCATCCGAATAAATACGATCACTATATACAACTTGCATGATGGCGTATTCTCTAAGCGAAAGATTCTGATGGGCCTTGACCGGCATTTGCATAATCCAGATATATGCCATCCGTCGTCCGAATAAACATGATTGCTATATATATAGCTTCCATCCGAATCGAAAGTTGTATCATTTTGCCTTCGGTTAATTTTTGCAGTAGCTTGCACATTTTTCCATTATGGACAAGCGGGTGACGACGGTGTTCTCAGGCCGTATAGAACGGTGGCAGCTTAGACGCGGTGATCATATCTACGCCTGGCGCAGCAGCCATGCCGATGCCTTCCCCCATCATGGTAAGACCAATCGTTTTTATTAACCCTGTTCTTCAGCCCTTTTCAGCGGCTTATCAGCGTTGCACTGCAACTTATTTTTCTCTCACAGAACACTATTGAATCAACCGCAAAAACCGTCAGCCAAATAGGCCCATTAGTCCCGTGCACCTTATTAATGGAAGAAGCCCACATTTATTAAGAGGGTGAGGTGCGGTTAGTTTAGTTTTGTCCTGAGTGCACGAATTCCAGGAATGTTGGCGTTGTAGCAATTTTGCACTTTGGCGATGTTTAGCTTGTCGGTTTTGCACTTTGGAAGAAGCCCACATTTTTTGTCTATTGTATATCTGAATAGAGCGATACCAATCTTTTTTAAAGGCTGGATAATTATTACTTCAGTTCCATTCAATTAATCAATTATGCTCTTCTGGCTATATGCATTTATTCTACTCCTGGGAGTAGTTACTGTCATCTTTAATAAATCATATTGCGTATGTGTACATACTTATTTATTAGTTTCAGTATGTTTATATACTCATTTTAAATACTCCAATGTGATTTTTTCAAAAGAACCCATATTGTTTAATAATATGATTATAATACAATTATAGTAGTATATAAAATAAGTATAACCACATACTCTATGTATACTTGCATACTGGACATATATATTACTCTAGATGGATTAGTATCACTACTATAGGAAAGCACTGTAGAGGTGGGCTGGTGCCGCCCCTACGCAACCGACTCTACAAATCATGGATTAGTAGGGGCGGCTGGTTATCCAACCACCCCTACAAATAAATCAGTTTACCGGCCGCCTCTACTAATGGATTTGAGGGGTGGTTGGTCCAGTGAGACCCTAGCATGTCCACTGTAGGGGCGGCTGGTGAGTGAGCCGCCCCTACTGAAAAAAGGGGCATTGCTACAATTCGTTTCTGTAGTCGTGTATGATCATATACTCCGTCTACATACAATTAGTCGGGCCATATGCACCCTAAATCAAGAGATATACACATGGAAGTAACCATAGTGAGTTTTTCCTACTCTCGGGAGCAGTTACCCCATTTTTTTTTTACTACTCCCTCCGTCCACAAAAGAATACAATTTTTTAAAGCTTTTCGAGAAGTCAAACAGTTTAAACTTTGACTAAAATTATATAAAAAAAAGTACAAATATTCATGATACAAAATAAGTACTATTAGATCGATTATAGAATATATTTTTATAATAAATTTATTTGGAGACATAAATACTAATACTATTTATTATAAACTTGGTCAAACTTGAGGTAGATTAACAGGCACGGATATCATAGTTGCAATCTTTCATGGACGGAGGGAGTACCATTTCCCTTTCGGATGGGTATGGATGCAGAGCGACCCAATGAGCAAGTAACAAACCCAGTTATAGTTAAATAATACTCCCTCCGTCCCACAAAGCATGTAATCCTGTAGTTCAAAACTTGTCCCAAAATTTATGTAATCCTAGAGTTCAAGTCATTTTTTCAAGTAGACCTCACGAATAAAAAAACACTGTCCCTTTGGAAGACCAATGCATCACATGATGTACTTTAAAGGAACACTCTACATTTCTTTAGAGGTTTGGGGCATGGAAAAAGGGTATAAGAGGGGCACATGCATGCATAATTTCACACTTCTACTAAACTTGCCTTGAAAAGTGAGATTTACGTGCTTTATGGGACGGAGGGAGTATTATCTACGCTGTTGCTTCGCCTGGAATATCGGTGCGGCAGCTGGCAGCTAGCTTCAAATATGTACGCAGGAGTATATATTCATAATTTTTTAATGTAACTGGGAGTACATGTTCATACGTTTTTTAGAAGTACCCGTACATACTTTCCACGAGAACAAAGTATATGTACATACTTTTCTCGACATGGGAGTATATCTATATACCACTTTACTATTTTGACAATGGAGTATATGAATACATACTTTTTTTGAGAAGAGGGATGTATATACTATTTTGACTATGATGATATGAATACATGTTTTTTAAGAAGAGGGTATGTCTGTACACTCAAGGGAGTTTACACTCTGCACGCGAGTATATTATATATACTATTTTGATATAAAGGGGGTATGTGTACATACTATAGAAGTGGTACCAATATGTATACACAAAAAATGCCCCCTACACTGACATCATATCCTGGCAAATTTTTCTGGTTGGTAGATTCCTGAGGCAATATCCCAGTTTTAGCTTCGAAGATGTATGTATAACAGAGTAAACTACATACTCCCATTAAAATCTATCTATCAATCTATATAGAAATTTTGGCTGTTTAATATTATGTATAGATTCTATTGTCCCTCATGTGTTCCCACAAAACAAAAACAATTGCAACTCTGTCTACTCCTGAATTACACTTTGATTTGTAATGCAGTTACAATGAGCACTTATTTAGTTACTTAATTGAATCTCATCCTCCGCCAACCCACCGGACACACATTTATGCACGGAATCTTTTTGTTGTTCAAATTTTCAAAATGCGATCTCCTAAACCGTAAGTTTGATTGACGAACTGTTTGAAGATTATTGTTGGAAAAAATATGCCGAACAAAATGAGATCTATGAAAGCTATGTTTCGACAAAGTTTTAAAAAAGTAGTTGCAACATATTATCTTGAACAACTGAAACATCTAATGGCTAACTGGAACAACATATTACTTTGTATATGGATCATGTTAAACTAGTATTAGTGGCGTGTTGCAAGTACTTCCTAAACATGTTTCAACACTCCAAAAGATATAACTACAAACTACACTAAGTTGTAACTGAATAGTAACACATGTTGTAGTCCTTTGTGTTGAGTCCATATGCAATGTGCAGTTTTTTATGTGTTGTTTCTTTATACCATAGTATTTTGTGTTACAACATAATAAATCAAGTTATAATTGAGTAGTAATCCATGTTGCAACTACATTTTGTGTGTAACGTGTAGTTATTTTTGTGTTGTTTCTGTATACCGTAGTATTTGCAACTATGTTATTTTTGTATTGTTTTCACGTAGACCATAGTATTTACAACTACACACTATATCAAGTTGTAAGTGAGTAGTAATTCATGCTGCAACTATATTTTGTGTGAAATGTGTAGTTGTTTATGTGTTGTTTTTGTATATTGTAATATTTACAACTACACACTAAATCAAGTTGTAACTGAATACTAATCCATGTTGCAACTCTATTTCGTGTGCAATTTGTAGTTGTTTATGTGTTATTTCTGTATTCCATTGTATTTATAACTACACACTAAACCAATTTGTTACCGAGTAGTAATCCATTTATAACTACATTAAGTTATTTATATCTTTCCTTATTTAGTTGCAGTTGTGTTTCTGAGGCAATTTAACTGTTTCTCTCTACAAAAAATCAATTTATAACTAAAAACTACACCAAGTTGTAACTGAGTAGTAACTCATGTTGTAAATGTATCCATTATTTGGTTGTAGTTGTACTTTTTTTTTTTTTTAAATTAAAAAACTTCTTTAAAATCGTTGTCTAAACATTAATAGATCTTATTTTGTTCGGTATATTTTTGTCAATAATAATCTTCAAACGGTTCGGGAATATGACTTACGGTTTGTGAGATATTGTATTGAAATTTTGAATCATGAAAATATTGCGTGCATGCATGCATGTCAGAGATGTATCAGACGAGTTGGTGGATATTAGTATTCAAATAATAAACAAATAAGCGCCGGTTATAACTACATTACAAACGAAGTTATAACTACATTACCAAACAAAGTCGTAACTTGGGAGCAGACAGTTATATTCGCTTTAATTAGTTTGGTGGGAAGGGACTGCGGGGCCGCTGGCGGGAGGTGGAAGCAGGGGGTGTAGCTCTAGTGTTTACTGTACATACGTACATTTTCATCCCTCCATACTACTCCTACGGTGTAGTTACCCCATGTGTATATCTTAAGATTTATGGTGTATATGACCTGACGAAGTGTATGTATGTGGAGTATGTGATCATACTAGACAATCTAGGGTAGTATGTATATTAAGTATACAAGTATACATAGAGTATATAGTTATACTAATGTTATATATTATTATAATGATATTATAATAGTATATTAAAAAGTATGGGCTCTTTTGAAATTTTTTATGTAGTAAGATTGATCTGGAGTATCCTAAAATGAGTATATAAATATACTCAAACTGATAAATTTTTTTTTTTTTTTGAGCAAAACTCAAACTGATAAATGAGTATGTACCCATACGCAACGTGGTTAATTCAAGATGGGAGTAGCTGAACCGACCCGGTAGTAGGGAAAAAAAAAAAATGCAAGTCTTTTTTAGGCTGGCTAATTGTTACCACGTACTTGAGTTCCATTCAATTAAGTACTGCTAGTATATAATAAGTAGTGTATTAACTTGAGTGAGTGTACATACAGGAATCTACGAAAGCGACCAGAAGGTGATCCACTTCAAAGCCTCTTTAGCGGAGTCCTCCTCTGTTAAAGGCGTAGCCGGACGTGCAGCCGTAGCATCAGTCTCAACAACAGTAAAAACAGTAGCAGCAACAGCAATAGCAGGGCCACTAGGAGTAATAACAGGAGTGGGCCTGATAGGTACGTCTACTTTACAGCCGCAGCAGCAGCTCTGGTTGATTTTCGTCTCACGTTGTACGTACTGTATAAGAAGCCACAACCTCTGCTAACTAGCTGAATCGAACAGGAAGAGCAGCAGAGGCGGCAAGCTATGACTTCTGCCGGGAGTGCCATCAAGCTATGCGTGACGGCGGCGTCGTCTGGTGCTGCCTGGACTGCTTCCTTGAAGGGGATCAACTTAAACTCTTCGCCTACTCAGTGCCTTTTTGGTTCTTTGCCGCGAGGAGTGCTGGGGCGGTTGTCAACAGGGCTCTACAAACCTGCGTCGGGCACGCTGAAGATCCCCCCGAGACGGTCTTGGAACGCGCCAACGACGTGCTCGCCCAAGGCCGCGGCGGCTTCGGCACCTACGACGCTTTGGTCAATAACTGCTTCGACTTTGCCTTTTACTGCAAGACAGGGGGCAGTTTAGTTTTCCCAGCAAGAGAGCCCATCATGCGCATGGATCAGGATGAGGATTTTGGTCCTGGGAGGTACGGTCCGACCGACATGAGGCTCACGTTTCCGCGTCCGACCGTCATGCTCACGAATCCGCCGGAGTCGCGGGACCGTCCGACCTGCATGATCATGTAGTGTTTTTAAATTACTCCTATACATAAATGCTCGTGGCGGACGAGATGACGCTATGCAGTAGTAGCGTTTAGCGTCGTGGTAGTACGTGAGCCAGCCAACCGGGGTTCGATGCACACAGCAGTAGCGTCGTCGTGCATGGTAGTGCTCCTGCCAACTTTTTTTTTAAAAAAAATACTTGTATGTGTGTGTGTGTGTGTGTGTGTGTGTGTGTATAGGTAGAGATAGAGGGAGGAGAATAATGACCAACGGACTATCTTTGTATGTGTATATATATCGAGAGAGTAATGACCAACCAACTACACACTACTAGTAGTATATATCTTTGTAGCTACTCCTGTGTGCTGTGTGCATGTGCTATTTACAAGATCCAGTACTCAATGGAAATAAACGTCACGTCCCAATAATGCAATTTGGCCAAGCAAAGAAACGATGAAAGTAGCTAGCTTACAACTCCATCCATCTCAGCATAATAATACACATGAACCACAAGTACTCCATCCATTCCAAATTATAAGTCATTCTAAGAATCTTGGAGAGTCAAAGCAAAATTTTGGGACGGAGGGAGTAGCTCGTAAATGTGATAAAACGCAGCTAGAACAAAACTGCTAGCAGATAGTTTTAGCCCCATTTTTGCCGTTTACATCAAAATCGAGTGGGCGCAAGTGATAGATAAGGCTTCAATATAGATTATTTTTAGTTTTGGCTGTCAGCAATTGCAGCCGTGCGTGCAATTTGACTTGGGTTCAATGAAACATGACATCAATTTGGCTCCGATATGATGCTCTCTCTCTTTTTTACTCGACCGTGCCTTGTGGCGCGTTTTTCATTAAGAGGGATAGAGTGAAAATTACCAACGGGCACCGCCCGACACAGGAAGCAGAAAAAGAGGTAGCTAGCTCTGTTAACAGACAGCGCAAACACACATCAGAGGAGCCCCAACAGGTGCCGATATCCAGCCAAATCCCATTGCCTTGCTTCATCCATGATAATGCTGCTGAGAAGCTGAGCCACCGAGGACGCCTGTTCTCTGAACGTTCTGCTAGCTGTTTCTTTCCTTCCACAACATCGCCTATCAATGGCTTCGATTGCCCATGGAGACAGACAGAGCGCGATCGAAAGGTGAACCGGAATCGCGGAGAGCGTAACCGCCGTCAGCGTCGCCCTGCCAGCCAAGTTGAGCATGCATTCCTCCTTTCCAGTTGGGTATTCTGGTAACCACCGCCTCGATCAGCGGCAATTCATCATTTTTTCTGAGCTGTAAATTGAGAGCGGCACACCTAAGTACTTGCACGGGAAGGAACCAACCTGGCATTGGAGGGTCGTCTGGATGAGCTCTATTTGATCCTCTAAACAGTGCATTATTGAGGGGGCCATGCATTTTTCCTGGTTGGTAAACAGCTCTCTCTGAGGTTTCTCCAAAGATGGTAAGAATCTCTGAGCAGAATGAGGTACAACGCATCTTATGTTATGCATACCACGATGAGTAGGGATGGGCATAATTAACTAAAACCAAAGAACCGAAGCGAAAAGAACCGGAACCAAAAAAATCGGTTCCCTCTTCGGTTCCAGATATCAAGTAACCGAAATAACCAAAGAAAGTTTGGTTCCTACTCTCAGACAACTGAATTAACCGAAATACATGAATTGTGCTTCACTTATTACATGCATTTTGTAAGATTATGTTTGGTTTATGTGTTATGTCTCATATTTGAACTAATTTATTTGTGTTACTATATTGCTATTGTTCTCTTATCAATTATTATTATCTAAAATAGAGGTAGTGTTGCCTAAATTTTCTTCAGAACCTGTATATATACTTTTTGTTGTCCTAACCTTTGCTTAAAAAGTTCGGTTAGAACCGGAACCGAACCGAAATAACCGAAAACCAAAGTGCTCGGTTCCTAGAATTTCTCGGAACCAACCAGCACTATGCCAGAAAAGCACATTATTGACGTGTCTAGACAGTCATTAGTGTCGTTGAATAAACACGTCACTTATATTGCGTCTCTAATGTGAACATAGCAGTGACGCGTAAACCCGTGTCACTAATGACCTAACCAGTGACCCGTCCAGTCAAGACGTGCCACTAATGACCCCTCAACAGTGATGCATACAGCCAGGATACTCACTAATGACTATTCACTGTGACTCGTTCAGCCCAGACTGGATCTCATCAGTTACTCATTCAGATAAGACACGTCACTGATGACAATTAAAAAAAAAACCTCGACCACAGTCCTATAGGTGCTGCAGCTTGGTACCCATTCTTTACAGCTGCAGAAGCTTTGGCTGGCGATCTATCTCACACATTACACATGTTTCAATCATTTCAGCAAACAAATCATTTACAAACTTTAGATACAACTTATGCTACAAAATATCTGCCCAATGAGCCACAACCTAGAAGATCTCTAACAATCCATGAGCTGTAACCTAGATGATTTCTAATAGTACACGAGCTAACTACTCTATGGTTTTTCTTGATGCAGAGAGGCATTCACCTTATTGATGCTACTTTGGAATATAATACTTTAATAATCACAGCACAGTGCCTTCATGATCTGTTTTTGCTAATCTTTCATTGTTCTTTCTATGCAGCTGGAGACGGCAACAGTACTTGTCTTGCAGGCACACAATTTGTTATATTTTTAGCTGTTAATATCAGGCACAGGTGCCAACTGGAGAAACATATGAGAGCAAAAACATACTCATATACGGATACACTTAACAATTTCAGTCATATTTTTTCTAAGGCTGCATGTTCTAGTTCAGCTAAAGCATACTCATATATGGATACAATTGAACCAGGGGGCAGGGGGTACAGGTATCTTTAAACAAAAAATAAAGGCAAGCCTTTGCATGTTATAAGTAACTGAGTAAGCCCAAGATCTTTTGTACAGAAGTTTGCATGGAAGGTGTATTCTTAATTAGAACCAATCTGGATCAGGCCAATAATTAGAACCTGATGATAATCTGAATCAGAATGTCTCTAGCACTACTAGTAGCAAGCAACAGAGAGTTTCTTCTTAATTTTTCTATGTTGTAGGTCTTCAGATTACAGCTCCTATCTTCAATTTCATTGCTTTTGCAAGATAATCTTAAGAGTTAGAGTGGTCTGAATTTACTATCAGTTCACTAATATTTAACTTTCTATGATCAGACAATATTTTCTAGAACTGTTATCATACTATAAAGGTACTTTAATGGCTGATAATTGTTACTCATGAATAGCACCAGAAAATTGGATGTAAAAAAGTCTAGTATATGCTGCAAATAATTAATGCCTGCACGGCCTAGTATTTTAACTACTACTATTGTTGTCCCAGTGGCAGTTTACCTGCAAGAAGAGGCCATTGGGCACCCTGATGCCTGCACCCAACAAAAAACAGCGTGTAAGATTCCTGCGTGTAACAAAAAATTTGACACCCAAATAGTTCCCAAGGGCACGCATAACCTTCTCAATTTGCTGAGCAAGCTCACGGGTTGGTGCAAAAACCAATGCCTGGCACTCAACCAATCCCTAATCAAGCTGCTGTAAGATTCCGGAACAGAAGGTAGCTGTTTTTCCAGTTCCAGATTGGGCTTGTTGAATCACATCAAGCCCCTTGCAGAAGGGAACTATTCCCCTTTGCTGAATAGCTGATGGCTTCTCAAAACCTGAAAAACGCAACTGCGAATCAAGTAATGTAATTGTTCGGTGGATCAAAACTCACTGGATGAAGGAATATTGGGAAGTAAATGAGATTTTTACATACCATAGGCGTAGATGCCTCTCAGAAGGTTCTCTTGTAGGCCCATGTTGTTAAAACTTTCACAGACTTCATCATATGAAGTGAAGAAGTCTTTTTTTTTTTTTTGAATTTTTCACCGGGGGGGAGGCGTTCCCCACCTGAATTTTATTTCTTTGGCCCTAAAACGGCCTCATGAGGGTAGCATTTACAAGTAGTCACCAAGGTATGTACAAGACTAAGGGCTCAGCCTAGTGCAGCCATTTCAAAAATTTGACACCATTTATCCGCGATCGGTTTCTTTTTCTTTTTGAACCGAGCCTTCCAACATTCCGCCGTGTCCTTGCACGCTCGCAACACCTGGTGGACGTCCTGACGCACATTCCTGAAGACGGCTTCGTTTCTGGCCTTCCACAGTTGCCAGCACGCCAGGGCAAGGAAAGCGGAGGACTCATCCAAGGGGACGCCGGCTTGGGGTTGCATCTGGTGGAGATCAGACATGCTGACTCCAATCAAGTGCGGCATTTGTAGTTTTTCCCAGAAAGCTTTTCCAACGACGCAACCTGAGATGATGTGCTCTGGGGTTTCATCCATTTGGTTGCAGATTTCACAGGTGGTTGAGTCCAGGACATGTTTCCGGTGCAGGACCGTGCGGCACTGAATCCGCTTCTGCAGCAGCAACCACATGAACATTTGCACTCTCGGGGGTGCAGAGTTACCCCAGATGAAAGTGCACCTGACGTCCTTCTGTTGCCCCTGTGATTTGAGTAAAGAGTAGATGGCAGCGCTGTCTAAACTTTGCCTAGTAGTGATGAAGGGTGACATTCTGCTATCGTGTTCATCATTGAGCGTAATTTCCTGGATCCTGGACTGAATAAGGTCGAGCTCCTGGGCAGCCCTTCTGGAGAGCCTTGGGACGAGTGATTGTTCCAGGCCGGATTCCAACATTTCACTGACCGTGGCCTCCTTTTTATTGCAGTGGGAAAATAAAGCCGGGAAGGATTCTGCAAGAGCTTCGTCCCCGACCCACACATCAAGCCAGAAGGAGCAGGTAGTCCCGTTGCCCACCGCCACCGTAGTGATGGCCTGATAAAGCGGCAAAAGAGACCGAAGCACCTCCCAATGCTGACCATGGATGTCACCTCGCATCGATGAGATGGACGCCCGCGCTTGTACCCATTGTGCCCAAGCCGACGATTGCGGGCAGAACAGCCGATGTAGTAGCTTCAGTAGCAAGCAAATATTGTGAGTGCCCAGGTCCTTGACACCTAGTCCGCCGAACTCCTTCGGCCTGCAAACAGACAGCCAGGCAACCAAGCAATTCACAGGAGATGACTTGCCCGATGTGTCTCCAGTCCAAATGAAACCTCTTCTGTGCTTGTCCATGAACTGAATTACTGACTGTGGCAACTGCAAGGAGCTCATGAGGTACACCAGTTGGGAGTCCAGGACAAAGTTAACCAGGATGGTCCTGCCCATCGGGTTTAAAAGTTGAGCCTGCCAGGAACTGAGATAACGGTCTGTCTTCTGGATATAGGGGGTGTAAGCTGACAGCGGTAACTTGTGTACCGAGAGGGGCAGGCCCAAATATGGCTGAGGGAAGCACTCCCTTTTGCACCCCAGAATGTCAACGCAGGACTGCACAAGCTGTTCATCCATATGGATCGGAACCAACGTGCTCTTGCTGTAGTTGATCTTGAGGCCAGAGAATGCCGCGAACCGATCGAGCACGGATTTGAGGCAGGAGGCATCAGATGGGTCTCCACGCAGCACAATGAGCGTGTCATCCGCATATTGCAACGCCGCACACGGAAGGTTGTCCTCTGTCGGATGACGTATGTTTCCATCACTCTTGATCAAGGCTTGTAGTGTCTCGGCCACCAGAAGGAATAGGTATGGCGAGATCGGATCACCCTGACGCAGCCCCCGCTTGCAGCTGATCCAAGGCCCAGGGCACCCGTTCACCAGCACCGCTGACTTGGAAGAATGAAGAATTTCTGTCATCCAAAGAATCCATTTTTCTGAGAAATTTCTGGCCCTCAAGACTGCAAAAAGTCCGTCCCAGTTCACCGTATCGAATGCCTTGGCGAAGTCAAGTTTCAGAACCAGTGCCGTTTTTCCTCTTGTGGCAAACCTGCACAAGTTCAGCCGCATAGACGAATGTTTCAGAGATTGACCGTCCTCGGATAAACCCTGTCTGCAAGATATCAACAAGTCTTGGGATTTCATCTTGTAGCCTCTTTGTTAGGATCTTGGACAGGATCTTTAGGCTGTAGTTCTGTAAGCAAATCGGCCTGAAGGAGTCGACGTCCACTGCCCCTGGCTTTTTCGGCAGCAGCACCATATGAGATCGGTTGATCGGTTCAAGGCTCACGCTTCCCCCATGGAAAGCTTGTAGGAATAGCATGATCTGATCTTTGACGGTCGGCCAGGCTGCACGGTAGAAGGCCGGCCCCAGCCCATCCGGCCCCGGTGCGCTATTCCTGTTCATCTCTTGTAGGGCAAGGTATGCCTCAGACTCTGAGAAAACTGCATCCAAGTTGTCACTGGGTCGGTAGCTTCCAGCATACAGGTTGTCCAGCTCCAGCGGCGTTGAGGTCCCTGGGGTGCCCATGATCGATCTGAAGAAGGCAGTGAGCGCCTCAGTCTTGCCTGCGTGGGACACCACTTCATCTCCCTGTACACGAACCATCCTGATGAAATTTGCACGCATTCTTTGAGTTGCCTGTGCATGATGGAAAGCCGTGTTGGCATCCCCTTCTCTGATGGCCTTGTGCTTGCTCCTTTGTTTCCAGTAGGTTGCCTTGGCTTTGACTGCTTCTTGTAGGCTCTCCTTCGCTATGAACCTCGCCTGAAATTCAGCTTGGGACAGGTTTCTTGTTTCTTCAAAGAAATCGAACAGTTGAATAATGAAGAGGCAATTGCGAATAGTTTGAGCTGGTGCCCTGTTACACCATTTCCAAACCTTTGCTGCCGCCCGCGTTGCTTTGCTGCATGCGGCCAGCTGCTGTACGACGTTGTTCCTGCGGGTAGCCTGCTGCCAAGCCGGGAGAACCGAGGGTAGGAAGGTAGCGTTTAGGAGCCAGTGGTTCTCGAAGCGGAAGTGGTTGGTTTTTGGGATGTCGGTTGAGAGAGAGAGGAGAAGGGGAGTGTGGTCTGAAGTGGGGCGAGGGAGGGAAGAGAGATTGCACAGCGGGAGGAGAAGGTTGAGGGAGTTGTCAGAGAACACCCTGTCCAACCTGGCTAGGATTGGGTTTGGTTGGTTGTTTGACCACGTGAACAGCCGGTCAGAGAGCTCAATTTCGGAAATGTTTAGGCTTTGGATGGTGTCGTTGAAGGCTGACGTTAAGGCGTGGTTTATCTGCCCATTGTTCTTGTCCGCCGGGCATCTGACTAGGTTAAAATCGCCTAGTAGGAGCCACGGGGAGGGGATGAGAGGCTGAAGATCAGTGATGTTCTGGAGGAAGGGCAAGGAGTGTCGGTGGTCGGAGGGCCCATAGAAGTTAGAGATGGTGAAGTCTAGGTTTGAAATGTTGCAAGAGAACGAGGTAGAGAGGGAGTGCGGTTTTATGAAAGAGTTCTGGAGGGAGAAGAGGGAGGGGTCCCAGGTGGTAAGGATCCCACCCCTGGAACCATCAGCCGGCGCATAAGAGTAGTGGTTAGACAAATTCAGCGGCAGGAAGGTTTTAGCTTTGAAGGAGGAGATGGCATCAAGTTTCGTTTCTTGCAAACAAACGATCAATGGCATGACATCACTGAGAGCATTACGCACGACTTTGCATTTGTCCGGATCGCCTAGACCGCGCACATTCCACGTGACAACAGAAAAAGATCGAGCGTTTAAATTCATGGTTTACAAACAACACACCGAGAAAGTTCAGGTAGAACATGGCATCGCGTGCCTACAACACAGGTGGGAATAAAAACAGCAGGAACAACTACGATAACAGCGCCAACCATGGAAGCCTCCCCGCGGCCGTAAGGGAATTGGCACGAGCCGCTAGCGTTGCAGGTGACCAGGGCACTCATGGAGTGACGGTAGGCACCGTGGCCGGCGGTCGGCGTTCTTGCACCCAATGCCGGCAGCGCTCATCAGCTTCGCGGAGGTCGCCCACCTCGACCGGCCGGATGGTTGCGGGTCAGGATGTTTGTCTTCTTGACATGCTTTTTCAGCGATGCCGAACAACCGGACAGGGAGTTAAGGAGGGCCTTGCGCTGGACCACCTGGGTGGTGGAGTCGGCGTGGGTCGCGGAGCCATGGCCGCCACCCTAGTGCTGCGACGTTGAGGCACAACGACGTTCATGGCCTCGTCGACGGCGCGTCGACAGCGGGGCCGCCGGGCCGGGCGCGAACGCGCTGCGGTGTAGGTGATGAGGGGCTTCTCCGCGCCGGCTCGGCTCGGCAACAGAGCCGGAAGGGGGTGGTCGACGAGGCGGGGGGCTGGAGTGTCCCCCCGACGGGGAGCCAGCGCCGTGGGTAGACGGAGGCGGCGGGTCGGCCGGCTAGCTCCACCCGACAGCGTCGTGGGGGTGGCCAGCGCCGCGGCGATAGACACGCTGCCGAAGAAGTGGGGCGCGATCGGCGCCCGACCAAGATGCGCCCGAGGTCCCGCAAAACCATGCTGCATACCATGCGCCCCCAAGGGGTTGAAGCCGCCGTGGAGGCCGTGCGGTGCCGGGCGAACCTCTTTGCTCCAGCCTGAAGGGCCCGTTCGGCCCAGCCGACGGCCGGCCGAGGAGGAGGTGGGGGCCCAAAGAACGGTGCCGGGTTCCCGGCCCGTCGAGCCGGTATTCCCCCGGCCGAGACCGGATAGGGCAGACCAGCGCCACCGCGCCGTCCCCGCCCACGCCATTCTTGGCGGAGATCCCGAGCTTCGCGTGGGATCTCCAGCGGTCGCTCACCTCCAACGAGGAGACGAAGGTGCTCGAAGTCGTTGTTGGTGAGACACGCCGGGTCAATCTCGGTGACCTCCGCGAAGCCGGAGAAGCACTCCTTGATCTTTGACTCATACCAATGCTCATTGGGAAAGTCCGCAATGGAGACAAAGGCAAGCCAAGATGGGATGCGAAAAAACCTGTTGTTTGTTTCATCCGCCTCTCCGAGGGGACGGCGCGTGGCCATCCCGGCGATGGGACCTGCGGGCGCGAGAGAGTCCCTAGCGGCCAAAAGAGTCGCACCGGCGGCATTGCGCCGCCGCGAGGAAGGAAGGAAGTCAACCGGGAGCAAGGGCTCCACGGCACCCAGGAGGCGGCCGCGCAAGAAACCGCTCACCTTGACAGCCCTGACCGGAGGGTCGGGGTAGGCGAAGAGCAACCTCTCGTTGAGCTCCTCGCGGCCAGGGGAAACCCAGGCGTCGGCGTAGAGCGGGCGACGTCGCATCCGATCCCAGGCGCCGCTGGGTCGAGTTGTTGAACTCCTCGCTCTCGCATTCCCGCTCGTGTAGTCGTCCCGGGAGCGCGGTGAGCGAGACGAGCGTGGCGAGCCGTCGCCACCGGGGAGGGCGGGGGCAGCCCAAAGCGGGAGAGCAACCGCCCGGGGAGATGGTGGCCTCCCCGAGCCCCCACCGAGGACACCGAGGAGGCAAAGGAGAGCGCGCCATCCGCCGGCGCGATGCCGTCGCCGGGGGCGAAACGGCCGAGGAAGCGCGGACGATCCAAAGACCGCCTTAGCAAAATGGTGCCGAGAACCTCCACGGTCGCGAGCGGCGC
This sequence comes from Hyparrhenia diplandra, assembly GCA_015847255.1. Taxonomy (NCBI): domain Eukaryota; kingdom Viridiplantae; phylum Streptophyta; class Magnoliopsida; order Poales; family Poaceae; genus Hyparrhenia; species Hyparrhenia diplandra. The sequence goes on along the minus strand of JADLZK010007048.1, from coordinate 198,506 downwards.
CACGCGGCCGGGCCGGGCGCGGGACCCGACGAGGAGGAGGGCACCATGTTGGCCGGAGCGTAGGCCGCGACCAAGGTGGACGTGGGTCCGTGAGGGGGGGGCAGGGAGGAGGAGGGGGTGGTGGGGAGCAGCGGTGGCAGCGGTGGAAGCAGACGACGGACGACGAAGACCGGGCGAGGTCGGCCCAGAGACGACGAAAAACATCGTGCACTCGAATCTGCGTGACCGAGCCCGTATAGCCATTGCAGCGAACCGGATCACGGCAGTCACGAACCTTATGGTCAAGAGAGAGGCAGCGAAAGCACGCGTCAGGGTTGGAAAAGGGTTTTAGGGTTTTGGAGCTGGGGGCTTGAGGCGCCGGGGGAGAAAGAGCGACTTGAAGATAGGAGCGCTTCAGTTGTTGGGCATTGAAAGCGCACGTCGTAGGCTTCAATGGCACAGTGCCTCCGCCGGGGGACAAGATCCGCGCTGGCGCGCCTCGTTGGCGCGGCAAACCGGGTATGGCCCCGGCCGTGAGAGAGATACGCTCAAGAGATCTTCTGGCACCGACCCGAGGCGAAAACGCCTGGAGGCTGCACACGGCAGCGGAGGGCCCTCAGCAAGTTCAACCGACTTAACTGCGTTAGGTGAGGCAGCAACGGCAGGGGAATTTGAAACTGTGGGGGATGGGGGGCGGAACGGTGGCAACCGGCAGGCGGCCGACACCGCCGCCGCAAGAGACGGATGGAAGGAGAACTCAACGGCGAGCAAGCGCACAGACCCATGAACCGCCAGAACGTTCGCGATGTTTTGACTAGAAACCATGACTTTAAACACGCACTCACGAACGCGGGCGATCATAAGGCGACCCGGACAGGGTACAAGCAGACGGTGTAAAGCGTTCAGATGAAGAAGCGATTGAAACGGGATCGCGGGAAGGAGGAGTTACCCAGACGGAGCCGGAGCAGCTGAAGGAGCGAGGAGGTTCGGGACCACCAGTGATCGAAGAAGTTGGCAAGGATCTTGTTCTCAAGGTCGACGGCGTTCCCAAGCGGTGGCACGTAGCCGGGACCGGACGCGGAAAGCAGACCGGCCGGAAGCATCAACGCGACGAGCCGACGGAGCTTGGGCGGGAGACGGGCCGCCCCGGCAAGGGGCCGGAGGCGAAGGGAGCAGCGGGGGAGGGTAGACGGGCGTGGTGGAGGTGGGCGGCGCGCGAGGCTTTGAAGTGGGGCGACGTGGAGGTGGAGGGGTGGTGGTGGAGGAGGAGGAGGTGGGGGGGGGCGGCGGAGGAGTGGGTGGCGGAGGGAAAGGCGGCGGTGGAGGGAGGGAGGCGGCGGCGCGGGCGGGGCGGCGAAGGGGCGCCCTCGCAGGGGGCGAGAGCCACCATCACTCCTTCCGCCCTCCTCGCCTCGAAGAGAAGTGACTCTTGAGTGATTTTCGTGAAGAAGTCTTCAGTCCCGCATATTGCAAGCACGGTACAAAAAGTAAACTTAAATCGGTAAAACAAAGCTATAGGACAAGTGAATAACTAGATATAGCATCAAAGTGACTAAGTAACAAATTTATGCAAGAGGACTTACAAGAGCTCCTGCATTTTCTTGTCATACTCGCTTATCGTCAAACCGGGACCCTTCTGGTGCCAACCCCGCCATGGCTGTAATGGAGAAGGTAACCAATAAATCACAAAGTCAGCACACTAGTAATGATGGCCACAAAGGAACACACAGTAAACAAGACATCAATAGCAAACTGGACCACTGAATTAACTCTTAAGACATTTAGTGCTCATGCACATCATAAGACCAGTCTCAATGGGCATTTCATGGGAGTTTCATGCACATTTAATGCAGTGACACATCAACAGAAAAGGAATCTTTACATGAAATGGGGAGGAAAGAGAATGAAAATGTTTCATCCCACTGAAACGAGCAAGAGTTGTTTCCGGCGTCCGAAATCGGGTGAAACCGCCGTTGAGGGGGATCGTTTCATCCTCCCGGATCCCATGCGCGGGCGGACGCTGCTCGCCCGCTCCGTCCGCCATCCTCCCCCGCTTCCGCCCATTCCTTCCCCGCCCTTAAGCCCTCATTCCCACCCCGTCCGCCTCCCGGATCCTGTCCGCGCCGTCTTCCATCTTGTCGTGTCCGCCCGCACGGAGCTCAAGGTAGGGCACGGGCGAGATCCAGCTGCCATGGCTCCGCCGCCGGCAGAGGATTCGAGGCCATGCGGTGGTGGCAGAGGAGGGAAAACGCGCAACCGGCTGGGATTGAAGAAGGCGTCGCTGCCCGCACCGCCTTCGGGTTCCTCACCGCCGCCGATTTCCGCCCCAGGCTGCGCCGACGGACGCCCGGCCGCCCGATTGCCACCATCGCCGCGCCGCCGACTCCGCCCCTGCACCGCCTTCAGGTTCCACATATTTGGAATAAGTGCCAAAGGATGCTTGGCCTAGCGGTTAAGTCATTCCGGCGGCACTCCACAGGTCCTGGGTTCGACTCCCCGTGGGAGCGGATTTTCAGTCTGTGGTTAAAAAAACCCCCTCGCTTGCCCTCAGTCCTCAAAGCACACTGTTCGAGAGTCCGGCCCATGGGTGACGTGGTGAGAGCATATGTAACGTTTTTATATATATATGTGCAATTGCATTTATACCTGAGAGCATATGCTGAACTATTTTTATTTGTGCAGGGTGAAAGCATTTATATGAATCCTATGGGGTGCAATTATCTGTCTTGTGAAACCAAGGTTAGTTGTGAACTTATATGCCATCTATTTTTTCAACTGAACTAATTACAGTGCATGCGAATCCTGGTTTAGTTGCTATCTGTATATGCCATCTCTTTTTTGCCTGAGTTGTGAATTGTGTGTGACTTTCAGGTCTTACCCAGCAGTTGGTTTGTGATATGATGGAGGCACATGAGTTTTGACAACTGCTATCTGCCTTAAGTTATCAATTTTAGTTAGTTATCTATCGTAATTGAATTAGAATGGTGAAGAGATATGCACTTTTGCCGTGGCTGTTATATACCTTCAGTCATATATCTTAGTTATTTATCTTCTATCAATCTTAAATTTTGAATGTGCCTCGGTGCTTGCTCGTTCTGCTCATTCTGGAAGGTGTGCGCTGTACAGATATGCTGTGATGGCTTTTTTTTTTTTCCACTGTGGACAGTATGGCTTGTATCGTTTTGTGCTTGTACCTGATGCTTGTGTGCACCTGACGGAGAATGCGTGTGTGCAGCTGATCCTATCGTTTTGCTTGTGTTTGTACCTGATGCTTGTACCGTATTCTATGAAATGGCTACACGAGTTGCTGGTGCATATGATCTGAAGAGAAAGAGGTTCTTAAATGCTTTATTTGTCTTTGGAAATGGTGAAATGAAACACGCCACTGTGAGGCCAATTTCATACATCGTTTCATGCAGCTCCTAGCTGATGTGGTGTTTTGGAAAGCGTGCAGTGAAACACACCATTGAGACTGGCCTAATATATCACACCAGAAGTGACCATGTTATATCCAAGTCAGAGAAAGAAAGAATCACAGCAATTTCAAGTAACCATTCACTCAAGGACTGGACCCCACACTGGATCTGTAAAACAACCAGGTCAGCACTACAGCAGCAAGTGGCATGATTAACCTAGAAGTTAAGATCAAGCCCATTTTCTTTAATTAACTACTGTGTACTGTTAGATATTAGCAGGTACTGATGCTCGGGATCCCTTGGGCTCAGGCCACGACTAAGCCTCCAATCTCCCGAACTTGAAGCATATAACCTGCTCGTCATACATAACTTCACAAACTCTCACTGGAGACGGCAAATTCATACCTAACCAAAGACCCAATAATTGTGAATGAATTCAATTAGAATCACAAAACACAGCAGGGAATCGGAATATATTCAAGGCAAATAATCGTGGTAGCGATTCCCCAATCCCCCACTCCACCTTGAACTAGATCTCGCTGTAACCCTCTCCTGCAACGGCCCTAAATCCCACGGCCAACAAGCAGATTGAGAGCACGAACCTGTGGTGAACTGGGCGCAGATCCCGAAGGCATCGAGGAGAAACAGGGCGACCGGGGCCGATGTGGATCCGCCCTTCAGCTCCGGCCGGTGTGCGCCGGTCTTTCCACCCCCTCAGCTCGTTGCGGTTGGGTGGTGGGTGGTGTGTTTGCCTGCTTGGGCACGGTGGTGTTGGCGCTGCTAGTGCGGTGGTGGTGCGGTTGCCATGCTGGTTTGGCCTTGGCGTCTGTAGTAGTAGCCCGTGGCCGCGGCCGCGAGGGACGACGGTGCTGCCAGCATGGTTGATCTGGGGAGGAGGAGGCCACCTAGGACGGGGGCGCCACACCACACGGTCCATTTGGGAGAGGCAGCGCCCACTGGGCTACCGGGGACGGGGCGCCGCAACACCTAGATGCACCGTCGGCCATGGCCTCCCCGGCCAAGCCAAAGACTCGCCAGGATCTTCCGGCGCCCGGCTCCCGAACCGCCACAATGGAGGGGAGCAGATGTGACAAAGGAGGAGAAAGAGGGGGAGGTGGCGATGGCGGAGGAGGAGGGGGGGGCAAAGGGGATGAGAGAGGGACAGAGGGACCATGCACCGGGGGCACGGAGGAGGGGAGAGCATACTCGAGAGGCGACGGAGTCTAGTCCGGACTTGACCTGAGTCAACCGGTCTTCATAATTTTTCGGGTCCGAGGTGGCGAGTTTGATGGGGGAAGAGTCGCGGATAAAAGATGTTGATATCAGTGACGTGTTTAGTTGAGAAGAGTCTCTGATAATGTGTTATTAGTGATGCGTTTTGTTCTTTGGTCCTGGATAACAACTAACCAGCGGCGTGTCCCGTTGATCCGCGTCACTAATCTTACATTAGTGAGTCATTTCGATTCTATGTCACTGATTATGGTATCTCCTTTGTGCTGCTTTGGCATAGTGTGGTTCCTATTCTCTAGGAACCGATCTTCAAAAACCGAAAAACCAAACCGAAAACTGAATGCCCTCCCCCTAACGATAGGTGGTATGACTGAAGGTGGCATTGCTTCGATTGGGAACGCCAAGGGAGGAGACATCAAGGTCGTGGAGGACACCCGATGCCCTAGCTACCGCAGCGTAGGATTTTCTTTTCCATTCGATTAGCCCACGAGGCTTGTATCAAATTCGTATTTCCATATTATTTTAGTATGTGACAAGTTATTGTACATTGTTTATCCATATATGAATGTGATACTATGCTGAGATGAGTTATGTACGTGATAGCTGTTAATTCTAGGACTACCACAATGGAATAGAGAGCAGGGTTCTTGGTAAGAGAACCCGGTTCGTTTCAGTGCATGTGTCCATTCGCGAAGGACAATGGAGAGAACTGATTTTCTCATAACTTGGGACGTGAAGTTCCTATAATTTGGTCGCCAACACATCGCCACATATATTTTTGACTACTTGGTACCGAAGTTGTAGAGCTCAATGAAATATACAACTTTGGTAGTTGATGACTTTTTCCATTGAGGTTGCTTAGAGTATACCAAATAAATACGCAATTCAAAGTTCAGAGGTGAATACAAAATAATAATATCCCTTATCTAGTGAAGAAGTGATGTGCATGCGTGATGGTAAGAAGGCTATGCATGGAGCAAGGGGCCTTAGTTTCGGATCCTAGGAAATGCATGAGTGCGTCGCGTGTAGATGCCTCCTAAAAATGGCTCTTTATTCTGCCATCAAGGGGCACCAAAGCATTTGGATATATTCCTAGCCTGACTGTAAGGAACCTAAATGTACTATTCAAGCATATGAAGGGAATTAAGGCTACCAAAGAAATGCATAAAGGAATGGCAATACAAATGTCAATTAGCTAAGAATAAATTCATTTATGATAACCATAAAAGAATGGCGGTACAACTGCTAATTAGTTAAGAATAAATTCATTTAGGATAACCCAATGCATAAATGCCTAGGCTGCTCAGAATAAATTCATTTGTGATAGCCTAATGCATAAATATCTAGGACGCTGAGAATAAATTCATTTGTGATAACCCGACGCATAAAGGCCAAGCTAGACCTTAATAGGGCTGCCATAAGAAACCTCCTATCGGCCATGGCATGAGAATATTAAGTCCTCCAATAGGGTGGCGATGTCGATAGCGGACGTGGAGGAGAAAGAAGGCACGGATGTTGGCAAGTGCTTCGGGAAATGTGCGGATAGAGGGAGAGGGAGTGGGGGACACATATGGAAATGTGCGAGACCGGTGCTTTGCTTCACGCTAGCACGCTGCTTTTTGCACCGTTCATGAGTAAATTTATTATTTTGGCCGGTGACGTCGCTAGCCGTTGGAGGAGGCCTATGCCTCGAACTCATCCTCAGACAGATCACGCCGAATCCAAATATATGCCATCCGAATAAATACGATCACTATATACAACTTTCATAATGGCGTATTCGCTAAGGGAAAGATTCGGATGCGCCTTGGCCGGCATTCGCATAATCCAAATATATGCCATCCGTCGTTCGAATAAACATGGTGGCTATATATAGCTTCCATCCGAATTGAATGTTGTATTATTTTGCCTTCAGTTATTTTCTCTAGTATCTTGCACATTTTTCCTTATGGACAGGGGGGTGACGGTGACCTCAAGCCGTATAGAACGGTGGCAGCTCAGACCCGGCGATCACATCTACGCCTGGTTTTTTAAAAAAATCATTCCCTACTCTCATCATGGTAAGACCAATCGTACATTCGTATTTAGTCCCATGCACCTTAATGGAAGAAGCGTACATTTATGATTTATTAAAAAGAAAAGAGGGCGGAGGTTAGTTTAGCTTTGTCCTGATGAGTGCACGAATCCCAAGGTATATAATGTTGGCGTTGTACACAAGCGATTTTGCACTCGGGCGTTGCTGTTGGCAGGATTTGGTTTTGGAACCGCGACCTAGTTAATAATTAAGTATACTAGTAACAAAAAGTAGTAATTCTTTTGTGTCTCTCAATATATATATATATATATTTCTCTCTCTCTCTTAACTTGAGCGTACATACAGGAATCTACGAAAGCAACGACAAGGTGATCCACTTCATCGTTGAGGAGTCTGCCTCCTCTGGCTTTTCGTCGTCGTCGTCGTCGTCCTCCTCCTCCTCTTTTCCGTTCTGCTTGAAGTGCCGTGTCGATATGCGTGGAGGCGGTGTTGTCAAATGCTGCCTTGACTGCTTCCTAGAAGGAAATAATCTTCACCTCTTCGCCTACTCAGTACCTTGGTGGTTCTATACACTGACCCATACTGGTCAAGTTCAAGACACCTGCTCCATGGTACCTGAAGAGCACCCCGACAAGGTCTTGTACGTCGCCAACGACCTGCTTGACCACGGCGACTTCGGCACTTATCACCTTATGCACAATAACTGCTTTGACTTTGCCTTTTACTGCAAGACAGGACGCCGTTATCGTTTACAAATAGAAGAGGGGCTTGATGACCCCTCGATGTCTCCACAAGACGTGCGCCCCCCAAGGGCATGTACAATCATGTAGAGATATAGCGTGCGCCCCTCAAGGGCATGTACAATCATGTAGAGATAGTGTGCGCCCCCAAGGGCATGTACAATCATGTAGAGATATAGCGTACGCCCTCCAAGGGCATGTACAATCATGTATTCCCTCCGGGATGGTATTAGAAGTCGTTTTGGACAAGGTTTGGGTCAAACATCGAAAATATAAATCATCAATAACTTTTAAGTTGTTGAGTTTGTAAATGTAAAAATTATATGAGTAGATTTGTCTTAAAAAATACTTTGATAAAAGTATACATATATCACATCTCTATAAATATTTTTGTAATAATAAGAGGTCAAAGTTGTGTTTTAGAGACCGTGTCGCTGTCCTAAACGACTTCTAATACCATCCCGGAGGGAGTACAGATATATAGCGTGCGCCCCATATCATACTCCCTTTCGTCCCAAAATATAAGCATTTATCGATTTCCACGATACACGTTTGACCATTCGCCTTATTCAAAAATTTATAAAAATATTATTTATGTTGTTATGACATGTTTTGTCATCGTATATATTTTAAGTATATCATAATTGGTTTTATATTTTTTTTAAAAAAAATTAAATAAGACGAATGGTCAAACGTGACCAGTAAAAAATCAACGAATGCTTATATTGCCGGACGGAGGAAGTATATAGAATATTAATGTCTGCCAGGCTTTTTCATCTCTGCTCGCCTTGAGCATCTTTTTGACTACATCGTCCACCTTGCCGTGACCAATGAACGCTGGCCGGTTTAGACACTCAGCCATGCCCATGCAGCAGGTTTCGTCACGTGTAGCACTGTAGCGGACTAGCTTTTTATCGTATTGATGAAACTGAGATCCATAAAATAAGTTGCTGGCTACCCGGCTTGCTGCCGCTTCGTCCCTGACAAAATATCAGAGTAGTGATAATGGCTAGCTTCAAATGCCGATGCTGCAGGAATTTTGATCTTACGCTGCGCCAGAAGCGACGTCTATGGGCGTGTTTGATACTCTAGCTTGGTTAGAGTTAGAGTGACTTTCTAACTCTAATTTTAACCCTCAACTAACTCTAACCCATTGGGTGTTTGGATGACAGGGTTAGATTGACAATAATAGCACTTTTCTAATTGTTTGTCTCATTTAAACCATCCTTTTAATAGGATCTAGTGTGGTCACCTCTTGTGTGGTCTCTTCTCACTCACAAATGACACAAACAAATCATCCTTAGAAATAAATCATCCAAAACACGATAAATTTTATTTTGTTCCAACAAATGAGATGTCACACTTATACATACGGGTCCTCAATCAAGCTTAAGAAAAAAAATTACACTCAATGAAACAAAGCATGAGCTAACTCATCATGGAAGGCATTCATGTTGACATCTTCAACAAGAGGTTTGTCTTCTGGCCATGCGGATGCAGAAGAACTAGGCATTGGGTTATAATTTTCATCCGCATCACATGCAGCAAATTCCCTATCCGCAATTCTGCTCTCTCGAATGAAATTATGAAGAGCCATACAAGCAACAATAATTCTAGTTTGCTTAAAAAAAAAAAAATTAGCATGTTCAACAAAATCCGAAATTTCATCTTTAATACTCCAAAAGATCGCTCAATGACATTCCTAACTTTGGCATGTGCATGGTTGAAGGTTTCTTTCATACCTTGTTGCGGCGGTCCATTGTGCCATTGCTCCACATGGTACCTTGTACATCTGTATGGTGAAAGGTACCCCAGACGGTTTGGGTACCCTGCATCAACCACATAGTACTTCCCTACATATTGTGAAAGGCAAGCACACAATGAGACTTAGATGAACAAGTGCTACTGGTTACAAATTGTTACAAGACAGTTCAAGTAGCAAACCTGGTGGTGGATGTGGAAATTTGTGCTGATAAGTACTCACTGCATCTTTGAAAACTCTCATGTCATGTGCCGAACCAGGCCATCTTGACAACATAAAGGTATATCTCATGTCAAAATCACAAACAGCAAGCACATTCTGACTGGTTTCATTGTGCTTGTTCAGATATGGAACCCTCTTATGCTTATCCACCACAACCTTCACATGTGTCCCATCTATAGCTCCTATGCAGTCATTGAAGTGTGGCCAAAATGCAGGATTTTCTAAGTTTGGGTGCACCTCTAAAAATGTTGGGTCCTTGGGTACAATTATGTCATGTGCTAACCTAAGGAGACATCTCAAAACTCTGTTAAATGTCCTGCTTATTGTCTCCATAGACCTCCTAAAATGGTTGTCAGCCTGTCTAACTGATTGTGGTGAACCAACAATCCATAAAAACATAGCAAGAGCCTCTACGGATGACATTTTTGTAGTGGACATCAACCCATATGATTGGACCAAAGTACTATGTAGCCTGTTAAATAAAGGTCTCTTCACCCTAAACATGTTGTAGCATTGGGTATCTCGGGCTAGTGTCTCCATGACCCAATCCAAACTAGAATCTCCATGGACCCTCCTAGGTAGTTTCACAAAGTAGTTATCAGAGTACATACCCAAGATAGGAACCAATTGCACGATCAAATTCTTGGCCTGCACCAAATTGTTGCGGCACATGGATATAATCTCATCCTCACTTGTGCTGCCTCCATCATCTGCTTCCTCGAACATGGGGCCATGCTCTTCTTCCTGCTTCAACAAATGTAACAAATGGTCAACACTTGCTTAATGTGAACAATATTTCAAAATTGAAACAGTACAAAAATAAATAGGTTCGGTAATAGATAATAGGTTCAGCCCACAGATACAAAATAAATAGGTTCAACACATCACACATAGATAAATAGGTTCAACACATCACACATAGATAAACAGGTTCAACACATCACACATAGATAATAGGTTCACCACCTCACACACAGATGATAGGTTCAACACATCAGACATAGATAATGATTCGGACACATATGAGAGCAACACATGGACCTGCTCTCCAAATAGGTCCTAACTACTCCAAATTATTGTCCTTGCACCATTTCTTGAAGTAACCCAACCTAAGGTCAGGAGTCAATTGACCACAGAAGAACTCCCTTTGGTACTGTGTTGCGAACATCTTGGACATAGCAACGGTTCGCTCAACACCACACTCAAATGCCAGCTCCTGACACCTCTGGACAGAAAATGCGGCCTTCTCACTTGCACGTTGCTGCATTTGCTTAGTGTTGATTGTGACAGACTCTTTGAAAGTTGTGGCTATGTCCTTCACAACCTTTAGCATTGGGCTCTTGCTCTTCTTGACTGGACTGGTCAAAGTGCTTGAAGTGCTTAATGACCTCTTGCCCTTCTGGCTCCTCTGAATGCTTGCACTTGTAGGTGTTTGAAACTCCTCCTCTTCCTCCTCTTCTTCCTCTTGCCCCTGATTCTCACCATAATCATCTCCAGGCACAAAGGCTGTGCTTCCATCCACAGTGCACCATCTAAACAGTTGGTCAAGCAAGTCCTTGTTTGCTAGAGGACCCCACTGTAGCTTCTTTAGGTATGGTTTCTTCTGCAGCGACAGGTTGCAAAACAAATAAGTAAAAGGAAAAGAAAATAAGTTTCCCTAAACAGGTTGCAAAATAAATATGCAGCAGTACATGAAGATTGCAAGTCATTATATCAAACAGATTGCAAGTCATTATATGAAGTCATTGTTAATTGATTGTTTTATTATTCCCAGAATTCAATAATGAATAGCCCTATGCTTGCTGCAATGTAGCTGAAGTCCTTACACGGATATGCTGCCTCTATATAAAAACTCTAAATTCAATAATATCCATGCAAAGATGCTTGAACAATCCGGTAGGATGACATACCAAATTATTTATCTAGCATATAAGCTGAGAAGCTAAAACGCAGCCTATGTGGAAATAGCTAACAGGTGCTTTTCAGTATGATATCTCTGTATAAGAACAATCCGGTTGGAAAACAAATGCCTAGCTAAATGGAAACAGCTAATTAAATGTAGGAAACAAATGCCAATCTTGCAAAACAATTGAGTGCTAATACCTCTGTATTTGTTTTCCAGAAATCAGAGTCGGCATCAATGGTTCCATCTGCGGCTTCCTTCCCAACCCTGTGTGCGTTTGCAAGTATCGCCAGAAAGAGTAGGTGCTTTTCAGTATGATTATTTGGTTCTTCACCTGTAAACGGGTAAAAACCAACCCCCTCCTAGCAAGTAAGCCATTGATAATGGCTTCGCAACCTTCACCACTCATTACGGTACCATTATATGTTCCTGCTGCACGTTGCTCCAGACACAATTCTAACAAGGAAGCATTTTTAACATCATTCCATTGGGCTCGATTGGTTTGGCTCACCGATAAACCTCAGGAGCTCGCTAACTCCTCCACATCCTCCTCCAAATCTTCACCATCAATTGTTGAAGGGAGCGCCGAGCGGATGCTTGCCCACGGACAGCACTCCTCGGTGCCCTCGGTGCCCGGAACGCGTAAGCGCTGGCCGCCGCCGCCGCCGCTGCCACGGAGCGCCGTGCTGGTGCGCTGGTTATGGCGGCTGGGTGCCGCGGCAGCCGAAGTTCGCGGCTCTTTGGATGCTGCCGCCGCCGCCCCCGAAGACAACCAGCTGGGGAAGACGCCAGAGTTTCCTCTTGCGCGACCCGGCTACCGCCGAGGACGAGCCACCAAAGATCAAGCGGCGAGCTAGAGTTGCCCTTCCGTCTCTGGCTCGGCACACGGTGGGCGATAGGGAGGGAGACCAGCCCCGACGCGGGCTCGGGAGGAGCTCGTCGCCGCCACCCTAGAGGAATGCTCCGCAGCCCAAGATCCGGGAACCCCTCCGTGGCCGACGCTTGAGAGTTGAGGTCGAAGCCGCCCCTTCCATCGTGGGTGGGGAACTGGAGCAACCAAGCTGGATGTGGCGAGGTCGACGGTGAGGGAGATCAGGCTAGCGGCGCCGCTAGGCGAGGAACCCTAGCTGCGGGGATGAGCCTTTGTGCTCGGGCGTGAGCTGGCGGCGCGTGTGGGGATCGGGGCTGGCGGCGCTAGTTGAACAGGGGCATCCCGGGCCGACGACGCGACACGCGAGTGGGTGCGGGGACGCGGGCGGCGCTGCTGGGCGAAATGGACGAGATTCGCGGGGCGCTGAGTGGATGCGGGAACTCCCCGGCGACCCGGGCGGCGTGAGTTCGTGCTTGGGTGACGGCAGTGCGCGGCCGTGGAGGGGAGGTCGCGCCGGGCGGGGAGGTCGTGGGTGGCGGGTGGTCGGATGCGGGAGCGGGCGAGCGGACGGGATAGGAGGAGGCGGGCGAGCGCCAGCTGGAGGCGAGGGGGAACGGGATCCGGTGTGCGATGCGGACGGGACACGGAGTGGGCCTAACCCAATTCTAACTCGAATAAGCACCTCCCTCCCAGGTTAGTCCTTTTAGGTGGGTTAGAGGGATCTAACCCAATTCTAACCCTGCTGTTTGGAACCTTTGGGGTTAGATGGGCCAAAAACTAACCCAATCTAACTCTAACCCCGGCATCCAAACATGGCCTATGTGTACCTCCGTTCCAAAATATCTATCATTTTCGCTTTCTGAAACCAACTTTGACAAAATATATATTAAAGAGTATTAATATTTATGGTACATAATTGGTATCATTAAAAAGATCTTTAAATCTAGTTTTTTAGTAAATTTATTTAGAGATATAAATGTTGCACGTATTTTCTATAAATCGAGTCAAACTTGTGGTACGGAAACCAAGAGCAACAGATAATTTGGGACAAAGGGAGTACACATATACACACATCTTTGCGGATCAGGGACTACTCTTTTTGGCCTAAATATGCGTCAGCTTCTGGAGGTTCCATAAATGCCATTATCCACGAGTGGTATTTGTTTGTGATTATATAACTATCTTAAGTCAAGTCTTTTTTTTTTTTTTTTGGAAGATTTATTTAAATCAAGTTTTATTCGAATCTAGAATCAAGTCACGGACGTCGATTTAGGGTTTCAACGCGATAAAAAACTGGTCTGCTACATGTGACGAAACCCTAAATGTTTGAGAGTTCTGATGGGAGGTAAAATATATTACTAGCAGGTTTTCCCGCGAAGGCGCGGGGATGGAGATATGAGTTATTAGTGTGCAAAAATAAAATAAGTAAAGGCTGAGAAAGAATGTTATTAAAAATTTGGAATGAAGAAAAGAGAGAAAGGAAAGGGGCACTGTATGGTAAGATGAGTAATGGGAATTGTTTCGGTAGCTGGTAGCCCAAAATCAGGAATGAGTTGCAATTGTAGTAAAGGAGCTGAACGAAAAGGTTTTCAAAGTTTTGAGGCGTGATTTGGTTTTGTCGAGTGAAATTTTGATCTCGAATTGAGAAGGAAGGGGGTTAGTAAAATAGAAAAGTTTTTAGATTGGAAGATATAGTGAAGACTATGTGGCAATGTAAATGCATCACAGAAAGGTGTCAGTAATTGGTGAGATATGCTCTAACTCTCTCCTGCATGCTTCTCCTTTCCTTCTAGGACAGAGTCCGTGTGTTTTACAACACTCCCCCTTGGGCGATTACCACGATATGCATATGCCTCATCAAAAACTCCATCCGAAAACCCGAAGGGGAAAAACGGTTTTTGGAGAAAAGAGTACATCGCATTCGTTAATTGTATTGCACATGTTGTCTCATTAAAAACCTTGTGTGAGAAACCTTCGAGTAAAAACTCACATAGGAAAAAAGAGTACAACATTTAACCTTCTTGGTCATATATTCTTCGGGATATTCTATTCTTCATTAATAGATATCGGTCTTCATAATCTATGCATAAACTTCAGTGTTTTTAGCAAATATGATCTACTTGATCTTTGTAATTGTAGTGGTTTACCTTAAAGGTAGATTCAATAAAATATGCTCCCCCTCATAAAGCCAAACTTTGAACTTCATTGTTCAAACCACACTTTTTCATAAACGTGTGTAAATAAAAATTGGCTCATAATTTTTCTATGAATTATATGGGAGCAATATGCTTCATGCATAATGACCATCTATTAGTTGTGCAAAACAAACAAATATTATCCTTCGGAGAAATAGATCCTTTCGTGAGGATTATGGGGTAAATAAATTAATATTCAATATCTTCGGATAGTGTATCAAACTTATACTAGAGTTTAGATACTTATAATTAATCCTTAGTGGATTTTCAAAATGTATTCTATAAATCTTCGAGATTTTGATTGTACAAATCCAGCCTTGCATTTGGTATTTAGGGGATAATTCAATTGCCAAAACCACCATTATTCTTATACCTTCTATGGTATATAGAGGATATCAACACTACATTGCTAGCTTTTCATACACTTTCTGAGTGTTTCGATGACACCTTCATGGTGTTTAAGATCCCTCATTTTATTTCTCTCGGGTCTATATTCACTTCAGGGGATGAATGGTGCTTATTCAAGAATTGACTAGTAAATCCTTCATGGATTAATTCATTCAAGGATGTACTTTCATTCGTAGTGAATTATTAATCTCTTCTATGAGATATATTCTCTACTTGCACGAGAGATGAGTCATATACACAATGGCATTGAGTTATTCACTATAAAATCATTAAATGATTGTAATCCTTCTAGGACATGCTCTTCTTGAGACTTGAATATTCATTCAGGAATATATATATATATATATACCTTAGACTTTAATACTTAGTATGAGATTTCTACAAGTTGCGACTTACATTCTTCGAGAATTATATGGATTTTCGTAATCCACTAATTAACTGCATATTCGATATTCATTCGTTTTTTTTGCGAGGAAATAGCGTAACATTCAGTTCTTCTTAACAGGAGATTCAACCTCAATTGCATTCTTCATTGACCCGATATAATCGCTTCTGCGATTTTGCCATGGACTTTGTTTCCGGATCCGGGTTCCCATAAGAGAAACATTTGCAATTAAAGAGGTAGTTTGTCGACAATTATTTTCTTTCTCCCAATACTCTCACAATGTGAGAATATTCTATCTCTGTCATTTCCCAAACAAGAGATGATATATTGTTCTGCATACCCAACACTAGTGAGGTGCGCGCTTATTGTGTTGGATGTCATCTTCATGATGATCCTCTTCATGAGGTGCTTAACCTTCTTCATGAGGCGTTCTCTTCACGAGAATGGAAGAGTTCCATTTCTTTTCTATTTAACATGTATACACTAAACTAGAACCCACAAAGCGTCCCCTCGAGATTTTAGATTGATAGTATATAACATTTAGTTTACTACTAGTAAACACAACTTCTGGTTTATAACTTCAAGTTACTCCTCTCATTTTAAAAATATCTAGCAACCGGCATATGCTCTACTTCAGGCTTCACAAGAGTATTAGTCAAGCTATTGTATGACTTAGTGTGTGATACTATTCTTGCTTTAAGCTTCAAGGAATATTTTCTCTTAAGATCATTTTCCTTCTGTGGAAATAATATTTGGCATTCAAAATATAGGCTTTCTCTCCCCCTAATGCCAATATTAGATCATTAATAGCATACTTCAAAATATATCCCCTATCATGGACTTAATTCAAATTCATATATCTCCAACTACAAGTGGAGGCCCATTTATGTATGCTATGATTAAATTTTACGAGAAATATTCACACATATTTTAATATGGGGGTTATTATTCATATGCAGCGAAGCTACAATACTTAAAGTGTATTTAATAATGTTCAAAGATTCCTACAAAATCGGGGATGTTCTCCCCTTAATATGCACAAATCATAGTTTAGAAAACTATTTTATTCTCTAGCTTCTTTATTAATCAAATAAAAAAAAATTGATCCAAGTACTCATAAAACAATGGATCATACACTTCAAATGTATTAAATATGCAACATTCAAATTGACATGGAATTTTCTTCTAGAATTTTCTAATTGCCTTTAATGCAAAAAAAATCCCTTGATGCCTTTTCTTCATAAATCCCAAATCATCATAATTGTGTTATCCAATATCTTAGTTCCATAACTATTCATCCCATCAAATGGGTTAGTTTCCATTGAGTAAAATTTTATAAACTCACTCTCCCCGATCTTAGGCTGCCGGCCCTAGATCAATCTATTGCTTATGCATACGATGCATCGAAAGCAAATGATTCCTTAGTTCAACGGGAACCATATAGACATAGCATGCTAGCTAGCCAATTTAATTATGAGGGAAGAGCAAAGGTAGCTACTAGCTACAACTATAGCTGCTATGCTAATATTCATGCAAGAGTAGATATAGTTGCAGCTCAATGAGATACACATGCAAGTGTAATGTGGAATATTAGTATTCAGTCTAACATAATGGATAATAACAAAATGCAGAGCTATGAGCTTACATGCAATTACTACTTGAGAGAAAGTTAACTTCGGCGGGAAGGGACGCGGGCGAAACTTCAAATCTCGATACATGCACTTCAAGATCGACTTAGGACGGTTATGCCTATATATTATCCACATCTTCTTATGTCTTTACCCAAAAATCCTCCCCCCTTTTCATGCCATAATTACTTCAAGTAGCGATTTGCTTCGTGCATTATCTATAAATAGTCACTTTTAATACTTCATAGAATCCAATCATACTTCTAGTATTCATGGATTATGGCATGAAATTCACATATCCAATGTACTATTCAGTGTACAACAATAGACTTAGGGTAGGATACAACTTTTAGTTCATGGACTAAATATTAAATACTTACGATTTGGCTAAATCGATCCTTTCAAGATCAATTAATATGCCAGTTTAGTCCAATTATTCATGTGCTTTTTAGAAAATTCAGTTTTCCATCTACCTACATGGTAGTGATGCACAAAGAACTATAACCTTCATGGTTAATTGAGGCTTCTTTGTGGATAAATTAATGCAAAAATTATTTTGATAGGCAATTGGCAATTGTTATATGAGAAACATATAAAACTAATTTATTCCATAAGAAGTTCACATGTATTACTTCAAGTAATAACAATTGCAACTAAGAAAATTAAATATTTTGTATTAGTCTTCAAGCTAATAAATTAACCATTAACCACTTAATTCAACAAGAATTAAAACTTAATGCGCCACCACTACTATTATCAATACTTCATATAAACTTCAAAGACAAACAATATATAAGCACATGATTTAAGTTCTTCTTCAAGAGAAACTTTATATGTTTCAAATAAAAATATACATTTTCGCATGTCTTAACTTCTATACTTGACAAGCGGTAGCTTCATGCTTTATATTTAAGAGTTATGATATACCGTCACAAGCCTTCAAGGGGTGTAACATATATGAAAGCTATATATTCAAAATTATTGCAATTGATAATATCCTTGTTCATAAAGCTGTCTAAAAATTGCAACTCATTTTCCATGAGTAATTTCTAATGGTAAATTCAAATACTTCATGTATTACATTGCTCTTTGATATTCTATATACAAGAGACATTTCTTCGAGAATGTAGATTAATAAAATCTATTTACCATCTTGTCTTCTAGACATTTAATATAAAGCTTCAAGATATTTTTATAGAGCAGCTTTTAGACATACAAGCTTGAAAATTCAACTTTTAATGCAATATAATATTCCGTAATCATAATATTGGGATTTTACTCATGCAATGAGTCCCATAATGTATTTGTTACTTCTGTCGGCCAAATACTCAATTCAGAGAGTAATTAAGAAATATTTATGCTGAGTTTACTACACTTCAATGGTAGCAAAATATCCTTCATGGATTTAATAATGGCGGTAACAAATACTTTTACTTTCGGAGTAATTTTAGGATATTGCTTCTTCTTTTAAGGCATGCATATTAACATAACTTGGACCATGTGCATATAAGTTTACTTTATGTAAACCAGTAGCAAGGCGCAAAAAGATAGTGGATGAAAGTAGTAGAACAAGTAGACACAAGATAGGGAGACTATTCTTTATTCATCTGAATATTCGTGCTTACAACATAGAGCTCCCACGTATATATAGTCCTGCCAAGGCCTAAGAGTTTCGGTAAGAGCCCACATACAAACGGACTAGGATTAGGATTCTTCCTTCTCCTTTCCTTCTAGGACAGAGTCCGTGTGTTTTACAACAAAAATATATGGGTAGGGTTTTGGGGCGGAGCAGTGGACAGAGCCGAACAGTAGCTTTGACCCCGTTACTGTAGATTATGAGTAAAAGGCACTGTGCAACTACAGGAGATTTGACTCACCAGCTTTAGTAGTATATATCTATCTATAGATAGATTAGGCACAATCACTCACTGGATAAATGTCAGCATAAAAGTGACACACATTTATGGGATCACCAACGTCACTGTCATTTCCCTGTAATACAGCTAACCACCAAAATCAGGGCATCGTAGTAATAAAACACTCTCAAACTCCCTCCCCATGCCCTCGATATCTACGATATCTGCCTACTCAGCTCGTACATGAATGTAGGTGCCGTGGCATGTACTTTTCATCCTATGGGTATGTCCAGCTCTATAAGACTGCCCACAATGTGTGGTTTTACCGGTGCTGAAACACTCTCTCTCCTTGTTTCAGCACCGGTGCTCACGCCAATGGCGATGCCTGATTCCAACAAATTTTAGGCACCGGATCATCTACAAGCACCGATGCTTGGTTTTCTCTCTCCTTCGAACTCTCTCGCAGGCGGCCGGCGGAGTCCTCTCCTCCGATAGGGACCGACGAGCTCCATGGCGACCTGCCCCGCCGCCCCTCCATGCCGCTCGTCGACCTGAGCACCGACGAGCACGCCCGCCCGTGAGCTTGCCGGGCGAGCCGCCCACGCGCCCCCTCCGTGCAGCCCGGCGACTGAGCTCCGCCCGAAAGCCAACAAACGCACGCTGGTGCCCCTCCGCCCCCAGCGCACAAAACTGCTCGGGCCGCCATGCGCGCTGGTGAGAACCCTCCGCCCAGAATAGGCCGCCATGCGCGGCAAGCTTTCCACCGCGCTTCGAGGCCGCCATGCCGGGTGACACCCCTCTCCGCCGCGCAAGAAACTGCTCGGGCCGCCATGCGCGCCGGTGCTCGCCGCATGCAGGTGGGTAGTAAGCGGCCGCCGTGCTCCTCTCGCATGAGGGGGGGTGGTTGTGTGGTGGGCATCCATCGACGCCCTCCTTCGTCCCCCATCCATGGCGCCGGAGCAGTAGCAGAATCGGGGAAGAGAGGGATGAGGAAAGTTTCTCGCGGGGTCCACAGGCACAGTGAAGCCACGGTGCCGACGCTGTGGGTTTGCTGGATGTGAGGCACCTGTGCCCAGTCGCAGAGAGTATTTTTTTGAGCATCGATCACGTTGTGGCCAGTCTAAACGACTAAAAACTGGAAGTCACAGCCGTGCGTCAGTTTTTGTTTCGTGGTGTTCGTAGACAAAACAGGGAGAGGGGAAAAATGGAAATGGATATCCGAATTATCCGATATCTGTATCCGCTAAAACCTGTAATATGAATATCCATATTCGTATCCGTTTCTAATGTGGTAACTAAATGGATATATGCAGTACTCTATGTATGTATACCACTTTTTATACTCCCGGGAGTAGTTACTCCCATCTTCAATAAACCACTGTGTTCATACTTATTTACCAGTTTGAGTATGTTTAGATACTCATATTAAGATACTCTAGATGTTACTACGTAAAAAAATTTCGAAGGAACCCATATTTTTTAATATATTACTAAAATACCATTACTGTTGTATATAAAATAAATATAATCACATACTCTATGTATGTATGCATACTTGACATACATACTACCCTAGATGGTCTAGTATGATCATATACTTCAGCTAGCTATATACATTTCGTTCGGTCATATACACCCTAAAACTAGAGATATACATATGGGAGTAACTACTCCCAAGGAGTAGAAAATAATTTCCATATATATATGATCAAAGATCTAGAAAATGCTGCTAAAAAGAAGATTGGAGAACTCCGGGGAAACAACACAGTAAGGCAAAAGGAACCCTCTCCTCTCTAGACCTTTCTTTCTCTAGGTTTATCTCCTCTCTAGGTTTCTCTCTCTAGTTTACTGGAATCTCGAGGGCGAGATTCATCTAAGTGGGGTAAATCTGTAACACCCGTATTTTTGCACCATTTTAAAAATCACTAAAAATTTAAACTTTTATAAATTTACTACAAATTAAAACTTGATTAGTTTACTTTCCAACAAAACCACTTTTAAAATAAAATATTTTCCAAAACCTTTGCATAAAATCCACCATATAGAGCTAGGTTAAATGTTAGAGTGTTTGAATGATTGAAATGCTTGAATGTTGGTTGATTTGATTTCTTGTATGCTCTCTAGAATTTATTGTGGCATCAAATAATATTTTCCTAGATCATTCTTCTTCCCAAATACTTCCTTTGATCATCCCCTTGCATTACCATACAAAACCCCTCCATTTGCATTCCAAGCCCATGCATATATGTACCTAGTCATTTCTGGGAGATAGGAAAAGCAATTCGTGAATGAAAGAATGGCCACAGGCCCAAACCCTTCCTCCATCTTCCTTATCCCGCGACCTTGGCCTGCTCCCCTGTCCCTCGCCCGGGCCACCCCAAGCAGGCCCAGCTCCCCGCCTCCCCATCCCTTCCCTCGGGCCGGCCAACCCGGGGTGTGCTAGCTACCGCCCTGGTCGGCGGCGCTGCGCCCGCCGACCGCCGCCGCCCGCCCTTCTGCCTTTGCCGGGCTGATTCTTGTGTTGGCCCGCTCTTCCTATAGAGTTGCTGGACTGTTTCTTTGTTCCCGGCTTTTTTTGACTGTTTCTTCTTCTTCTTCCTATAGTGTTTCTAAGGCCCATTTTTTTTTTCAGCCTTTTTTTTCCCTTCTTCCTAAGCATTCAGTGTTGATATAGTATAGCGTTCTAAACTTTCACTATCTAATAAATAAAATGAAAGAATATTTCTTACAACGAGTACACTATTCAAATACTTCAGTTGATTCACACATAACAAAAAAAAATCTCAAGTAGATTATGGGGAAAAAAATCATACTTCATTAAACTCCATCATACATTGTTCTCCATCAAATCTATCAATAAAAACATCATGCCAAAAAAGTCCAGAGTCAAATCTGAAAAAAATATAGAATTATAAACATCACCACACCCTCATTAATAGTGAAAAATGTACTAATGTCAATATATTACATGTTCTCCAGGAGAGGGCATGCGACAAAATTCAACTCAAACTTCTCTAGTGGTTTGTCAAAAAAGCTTTGGAAATTTGTCACCTGAGAAATTAGTGTAAGTTGCAACTCAGAACAAAATAGCATCAACAACTCACAAATGAGATTATGAAAGAACAGAACATTAAATTTACCACATTAGTAAAGACTTCGTATTTAGCATCCCCAGTTGGAAAAGGAGTAGATGGGAAAATGTTTCTCTCCTCACGAACCAGATTAACACATAAAACAAACCAATCATGTTCAAGACGAAGTGGGAAAAACCTGCAAAAAATATAATCATAGAACAAACTAGATAAAAATCAAAATAATACTGTACTCTAAAAAGAAATTCAAGACCTGTTAATTAATACTTTTAACATACAAGTTTAGCTTCGTTAATCATAAATCGTCATCAATCATTGAGAATTCGCTTTCACAGACTCAGCTGAGAAGTTCTTAGAACTTTCACTACCGTAAACTGGATATTTTGTGAGAGGAACGCTTTTTCATGAGAGTGAAAATGAACTCTCATGAAATTAATATTTTCATGAGAGTGATATAAATCCCGCCACGAAAAACATATTTTCATGAGAGTACTTGACACAAATACATGAAAAATCAGTTGTTTTCGTGAAGGTTTACTCTCATGAAAATACCAAAATCTCACTAAATCCATTTGTGAAGGTTTACTCTCATGAAATACCATAAAAAAACAGTCATGAAAACATTGATGCAAACTTGGTGGCAATATACATTCGTGAAGGTGAACTCTCATGAAAATACCAAAGTCTCACGAATTCCATTCGTGAAGGTTTACTCTCACGAAATACCATAAAAACAAATCATGAAAACATTAATGCAAACTTGGTGGCAATATACATTCGTGAAGGTGAACTCTCATGAAAATACCAAAGTCTCACGAATTCCATTCGTGAAGGTGAACTCTCACGAAATACCACAAAAACGTCATGAAAACACCAATGCAAACTTAGTGGCAATATCCATTTATGAAGGTGAACTCTCATGAAAATACCAAAGTCTCACGAAATCCATTTGTGAAGGTTTACTCTCACGAAATACCAAAAAATAGTCATGAAAACACACAGATGAAAACATGGTGCCAACGTTCATTTGTGAAGGTGAACTCTCACGAAAACACCAAAGTCTCACGAAATCCATTCGTCAAGGTCTACTCCCACAAAATACCTCAAAAAAAAAAAATCATGAAAACATCAATGCAAACCTAGTGGCAATATCCATTTGTGAAGGTGAACTCTCATGAAAATACCAAAGTCTCACGAAATCCATTCGTGAAGGTTTACTCTCACGAAATACCATAAAAACACTCATAAAAACACCAATTGAAATATGGTTAGGTATTTTTCAATAGAAAAATAATTGCCTAAATACTGAAATGGTTTTGACCTCAAACTTTTTCTCAAGCTTTTAGATGACCTATGTGAAGGAACCACCAAGTTTGAGAATTTTCCGAAATGGTTTGGTACTTTTTCCAGTTTAATTGAATTTCCGCGCGACTTCTCCCGGTAATTATATGTTGAACTGAGACCACCCCCAAAAAGATCTGGAACGGTGCCAAACTTTTTCACAGGGTCTCTTGTGCCCTAGAAGACAAAAGTTTGTGGAGGTCGGTCCAAAATTATTGTGTTTTCATTGTGTAATTCACCATATTTGGTCTCATGCGCCACGGAGAAAAATACAGTAATTCCAATAATGATGAGAAAAACCTAGGATCTTGCGTGGGGCCATATTTTGGGTGTAAATGAGTGCAAAAAAAATTCAAGGCATTTTGACATCGGCGGAGTAGACGTGCTTCACAAAGGTATATAGAACCTTCCACCGAACCCTATCCATACACTTAGGTTTCTCATGGTTGTGTGGTCTGTGCGCTTTGCAGTGAGGTTTTGACCTCAAACTTTTTCTCAAGCTTTTATATGACCCATGTGAAGGAACCACCAAGTTTGAGATTTTTCCTAAATGGTTTGGTACTTTTTCCAGTTTTAATCAATTTCGCGCGCGACTTCTCCCAAATTATATGTTGAACTGAGACCACCCCCAAAAAGATCCGGAACGGTGCCAAACTTTTCACAGGGTCTCTTGTGCCCCTAGACGACAAAATTTTGTGGAGGTCGGTCCAAAATTATTGTGTTTTCATTGTGTAATTCACCATATTTGGTCTCATGCGCCCACGGAGAAAAAATACAAAGAATTCCAATAATGATGAGAAAAACCTAGGATCTTGCGTGGGGGCCATATTTTGGGTGTAAATGAGTGCAAAAAAAAAATTCAAGGCATTTTGACATCGGGCGGAGTAGACGTGCTTCACAAAGGTATATAGAACCTTCCACCAACCCTATCCATACACTTAGGTTTCTCATGGTTGTGTGGTCTGTGCGCTTTGCAGTGAGGTTTTGACCTCAAACTTTTTCTCAAGCTTTTATATGACCCATGTGAAGGAACCACCAAGTTTGAGATTTTTCCGAAATGGTTTGGTACTTTTTCCAGTTTAATCGAATTTCCGCGCGATTTCTCCCGGTAATTATACGTTGAACTGAGACCACCCCAAAAAGATCTAGAACGGTGCCAGACTTTTTCATAGGGTCTCTTGTGCCCTAGAAGACAAAAGTTTGTGGAGGTCGGTCCAAAATTATTGTGTTTTCATTGTGTAATTCACCATATTTGGTCTCATGCGCCACGGAGAAAAATACAATAATTCCAATAATGATGAGAAAAACCTAGGATCTTGCGCGGGGCCATATTTTGGGTGTAAATGAGTGCAAAAAAAAATTCAAGGCATTTTGACATCGGTAGACTAGACGTGCTTCACAAAGGTATATGAAACCTTCCACTTAGAACCCTATCCATACACTTAAGTTTCTCATGGTTGTGTGGTCTCAGGCGCTTCAAAAAACTCGTCCGATGCCGTAAAAATTCAAAATTCAAAATTCGAGGCATCAAAACTTCAAAACATGAAAAGTTCACTTTAATACCAAATGTAGATCTTGAAGAGCTTAACAAAACCGATCTAAATTTAACTTGAAACACTAAATTCGATCTAAAATACAAAGTTTTGATAAATTTAAATTTAATTTAAAATATTCGTGATCATAAACTCTCATGAAAATTGGTCTTCTCACTTTTGGAGTGTAACTGCTTTCCCAAAATTATTTTTCGCGGGGTGAAATTTGGTTCCCGCCACAGCCCGCGCTCGGCCGGGCTTTTGTTTTCGGCCCACTATACACATGTGCACAGCAAACCCTATCCCCACCACAGCCAGCGCAAACCGAGAGACACATCGCCGCCGCACTCTCGTACTCTCCCCTCGCGCAGAGAGACACAGCGAGAAAAAAAAAACCGCCGCCGTCCCTGCCACCACCACCCCCGCCGCCCTAGGCCGGAGCCCCGCCACTTCCTCAGCCCGCCGCCACCGCCTTACCTCCATCCCCTACGCGCCACCTCTCTCAGGCCGCTGCTGCCCTACGACGCCACCAGGGGCGCTGCCTCTACAACGCCGCACAAGGACACCGGCGCCGCCGCCTCTCCGACCCGCTCCCGGCCGTCTCTCAAGCCGTCGCCACCTGAGCACCCTGGATCTTGGCGGTGGATCCAGGCATGGGACACCTCCCTCGGCGTGGGAATCCTTCTCCGGCGGCGGGGGCACACGCTGGTTCCATCGCGGGCTCTAGGCGGATCGACGAGAGGCGCGGCTCCTCCAACGGCCGGATCGACGTGGGGCGCGGCTCCTATGGCTGCGGTGAGACTAGATCTGCCGTTGGCGACCTCGGCGGCCAAGGTGCCATCAGCATCATCACGAAGGTAATCACTGAGATCTCGGGATGGTTTGAGGTTAGGTTAGTTGATCCGTCCACTTGCTTGTGGTTCGCCAGCCAGAGATCACGTGGGTGTGGGGAACCCGATAAAATCTGATAGTTCATTGGATTATTTTGGACTGGATGGAAGCAGGAAGCGTAGGCTGCATTTGGCAGAGCGCCCCTGCATTTGGACCGGACTTCTTGCAGCCATTCTTTGTTCGTTGGATCTCAGAAATAATATTTTTGTGGACTGAAACATATTTGCAGCCAACAGATAAGTATCACATTGTTAGGCGTAGGAATTAGGGATTGAATTCCATGAAGCTTGATGAATAGAGTTCATGCTGAGAGGTGAAAGCTACCCTTGATCTGCTAGGTGTATTTAGTGTGCAAAGGGTACTTTGGTTTTCTATTAACATAGCCTGAATGTCCACTTCATGCAACAACGTGATAATCATTGATTGGCCATTTACTTCTTTTGATTAATAAATCATCTCTTGTGCACTGTTGCTTATTTGTATTTAGTAGTGCCTTTTAATTTTAGAAAGCATATATGTGCATATGCTAGCACTTAAGCATTACTTAATTCATTCCTGTTGTTTAGTGCTTGTCGGTAGTTTTTGCAAGTTGGATTCTGGAAGTGTTCATATTACATTGTAGAATGGTTGATATAGGCTCCTATTCTGGAAGTGTTCATTAGTGCTTTTTACACATGCTCTTGTGTGGTACTTTTAATTCTGATAACAGCTGCATGCAGCCATCCTTTGTTACTGTTTCTGGACTGAAACTGTATGTGCAGCCAACAGACAAGTATTTTTTTTTTTTAGATCAAAGAGCTTCCCCCGACTTATATTGAAAGTCACCGAACCAAGTATTCGACTGGATTAAACCAGCCCATTACATGACAGGAGCGCCTCAAGCACTCGCACAAAACAAACTGAAAGAGCAAACTGGGTCTGA
Source organism: Hyparrhenia diplandra (assembly GCA_015847255.1). Classification (NCBI taxonomy): domain Eukaryota; kingdom Viridiplantae; phylum Streptophyta; class Magnoliopsida; order Poales; family Poaceae; genus Hyparrhenia; species Hyparrhenia diplandra. Next base: position 172,098 of record JADLZK010007048.1, on the reverse strand, counting down.
TTACAAATTTAAAAGAAAACACAGCGCCCAGAACTTCTGAAGCTTCTCCCAAGCTTTTTGATGTCGCCAGTTCTTTAGTCCTTCACCATGCTCGGAGTCCTTCCTGGAGCTTCACAATTGCGTCCTCCATCTCCAGCACCTTCCTCCCCCTCACCATCTTCTTCCACTGTGTTAGCAAACCCAATATATTGTAAGCAATCGACTTAGGATTTTTTAACAGTTTATTGTTGAACACCCAATCATTTCTAGCCTTCCATAGGCTCCACACAACTGCAGCAAGGATGGATAAAAAGATATCATCACTAATGTAACCCTGACCCCTCCCACCCTATCTTCTAGATCAGTGATGGAGGTGGGTCTGGAATCCCATCTTAAACTGATTCTCACCCAAACCCAAACCACTTTGGCTATATTACAGTTAAAAAACAGATGGTTTCTTGTTTCTGTTTCACCACAGTATTTGCACTTATCTGAACCCTTTCCCTTCCTAATCTGCCTTTGTTCTGCTGTCAGGATTCTGTCATGCCATAGCATCCATAAGAAGATTTTGATCTTCAGAGGTAATCTAGTCTTCCAGATCTCCACACCATTCCTTTATCTATGACACCTGTATGCTTCATGAATTTGTATAATGATTTTGTTGAGAATCTGCCCGAGGGTTCAAGAGCCCAGACCACCATGTCATCCTCCTCTGTCAATCTGACCATCTCAAGTTCCTCTTGTAAATCGTTCCATTCTGCCACCTCTTCATTTCCTAATCTCCTTCTACAGTCAAAATTCCACCCCACCTCTCTCATCTTGCTAACAGAACACTCCTGTTCTCTGCATATTCTGTACAATTTTTGATATTTGAACTTTAGTGGACATTGTCCCAACCATACATCATGCCAAAACCTTATTTTCTTCCCATTTCCCAGAACCCATTTAGTTCCCCTCTCATACCATTCCTTGGCTTTGACTAATCCTTGCCAAAACTGTGAAGCACCTCTGCATTTGTGCTGACAGAAACTCTGATCCTTTAGATATTTATTTCTTAGCACCTCCAATGCCATACTCTTTTCACCTCTATCCAGTTTATAAATCCATTTTGCCAATAATGCAGTATTCATGCTTCTGGTGTCTATAAAACCAAGACCCCCAAACTCTTTGGGAACCTCCATAGCTTCCCATTTAACCATGTGATACTTCTTTTTATTTCCAACTCCCTCCCAGAAGAAGCTGCTTCTGGAGGTGTCCATCCTTTGATGGGTTCCCTCATATAGCCAATAAAAACCCATTGCATATAAGGGTATACATGTTAAACTTGAGTTAATCAAAACTGATCTTCCTCCATGAGATAATTGGGAACACTGCCATAATTCCAGTCTTTTTTCAATTTTGACAGCAGGGACACTTAACACCTCTTTTGATAATCTTCTATAGCTGATTGGGAGTCCCAGATATGTCATAGGAAATTACCCAACTTGCAGTTGAAAGCTTCTGCAATCTGTCTGGACCTTTCTGTTGACATTCCCGCAGTAAACACCTCTGATTTGTTGTAGTTTATTCTCATTCCCGACACCTCTTCAAAGCAAGCTAAAATAAATTTCAAGTGCATTATTTCATCATCATTTCCTTGTAGGAAGAGAACAGTATCGTCTGCATACTGTAGATGAGTTAACCCTCCTTCTACCAAATGTGGTGTAACACCTCTTATGTATCCTTTCTTATTAGCTTTATCCAGCATTGCTGAAAGGCCATCTGCCACCAGATTAAAAAGTAGAGGGGATAACGGGTCTCCTCCAACAGACAAGTATCACACTGTGAGTAAATAGTTTAGTAGCTGCCATGTTTGGAATCTAGAAAGAGTATCGAACACTTGGCTTGCTGATTCTATTGTAAACATAGAAATTTATCGACCTACTCATATTGAACTCTGCATATTGTCAGTCTATTCTGTAACCTCATTCATTTTATGATCACGCAGAGATATAAGCTTGGCTCTGAGATGGCTAGTGCTGTGAACACATATATCACAATGAAGTATGGTGGCAGCACAGGACCTGGAGCCCGGATCGATGCGGGGCATGGTGACCTCGGCGGCCAGGGAGCTCCTCCTCCTCTTCCTCCTCCTCCTCCTCCTCCGGTGGCGATATCCACAGCGAGCCCCATCGTCGATGTCCATGGATCCACTATGGTGAGCTCAAACAGTCGAACCTAACTTAATTGGGTCAACTAGATCAAAATGATATTTATGTACAACCAAACCTAACTCAAATGTCATTATTATTTCTAGAAAGCAATTCAAATATCAGTTTTATCTTAGCTGACATTAGCATGATAATTAGACATGTTGTTTCAATTTAACTTTGACCATCTCGTTATAATTTAAATTACCTTACAGCCATGTTCTCAGCTTATTCTTTAACTTCTTTCATTTTGTGGTCGTGTAGGAACCTAAGCGGAGAACCCATGCAATGGATGGGAGTAAAGCTGAACATGGTGCCCTCGTAATGTTGGGTTCATTTGATCAAACTAATGAATGCTAGGCCTATTTTCCTAAATGATAACCTAGTGTTGCGCTAAGAACTAAGAGCTATGTAGGTGTTGACTTATGTTATTTGGCTGACTGAGATAATGACATTTCAATGTAATGGTTTTTACACTCTAATATGTTTAGAGCCGGATTGCTGGACAATCTTTAGTATGTATGTATGCACTAGAATTTGATTGTTTCATGGTGGTGTCCTCTCATGAAATATATGTGGATTGAGATGTTCCTGTTCATGGCGGTGTCCTCTCATGAAATACTATATTTCCTGTGAAAGTCTCGTGAAATTCATTTGTGTGACTACGACTCTCATGAAAATACCACAACTCCCATGAAATAATTCCATGACACTGAGCTCTCACGAAATACCAAAAGTCTCACAAAATAACTTCATGACGGTGTCCCCTCACGAAATATAGTAAGTCTCACGAAATAACTTGATGACGGTGGCCTCTCACGAAATACTCTAAGTCTCACGAAATAAGTTCGTGACGGTGGCCTCTCACGAAATACTCTAAGTCTCACGAAATAAGTTCGTGAGGGTGGCCTCTCGTGAAATATCCAAAAAAAACCGCCATGAAAATAGCGATGCAAATCTGACGGCAATGATCTTTTCATGAGAGTGACCGTCACGGTGAACTCTCATGAAATTAATCCGTGGCGGTGAACTCTCACGAAAGTGTGTATTTCATGAGTCTATCATTGTGACAAGTTATTCGTGGACGGTGTACTCTCACGCATTGTTTTCGTGAGAGTAAAACCGCTTTTCGTGGGCGTTTTTTTCACTCTCACGAAATCTCCGGTTTACGGTAGTGTTTGAGCAAGCTTTTGCTGGAAAAAAAACATATAAACGAAAAAATAATGAACAAACCTAATTTAAATACTACATATAAGTCACGGAGAATGAAGACAGGACAAAAAACTTACTACTAACAATGGAGGAAAACAAAGCTTTGATACACTAGTGCTTCCTTTAGTTTGGTCCTTGCTCTCAATATTCACTAATTGTCCAAAAATACTCATCATATCATCATGAACATGACCGCCAGGTTTCAATGACTCACGCATAACCTCATAGGAGCATTTTGTTGGGGGAGGGCCCGATGGGTTGACCCCCTATCCCGGCCCGAAAGCCCGAAGGAGCGCACGGACCAAGGCGAAGGGACAGCTTTAGGGAACGCCAGGGGCCGAAGGGTCACATACAATTTCGGTCGGGGGGCTGTGCGACCGTCATCACCCCCACCGGCCCGAAGAGGAAAAAGCCCAAAGGCAAGCATTCGGCTCGCAGGAGAGACGAACCGCGCCTCGGGTACAGGGTCACCGAAAGGGCCCGCGCCGAAGGCCAGGGGGTTCAGGACCCTCACAGGAAAGCGATTCGGTCCGTAGTCAAGCCATTTGGGGCCGACTTTCGGGGGATCCGGCGCGATCAACGGCTTATTTGTTTTGCAGGTGCGACGTCGATGGCTCCGGTACCGAAGTTCCCGACTTCGGTGGGCGCACGACCGAAAGGGCGGCGTGTGTGGTCCTGCGGAGCAGGTGGGACTGCGGAGCCAAAAAGACCAGACCACCCCTGACGGCGGGAGAATATCCGAAGGAATCGGGGTGGTTGAAGGGCAGTTTAGGCATGCAAGTGTATACGGACGTGTATAAATAGGCCGCTTGTGCGGCATTGTAAGGATGATGGATAACTAGTAATACAAGTCGCATATTTAGCACCATGTCTGGTCATTCGTACCACCTTCGGTTGTCCATAGGGGTGGCAGGATTTTGTGCCACGCCAACATTGGCGCCCACCGTGGTTGTGCAGGTAACCCACGACCATAGGGGAGAAACCGAAGGTACCAGGTCTGATTCGTACTCTTTTCAAAATTAATGTTATCATTTCGGTAATGCTCAGGTTCGAAATTTTGGTTCAACAACAAAGCACTTGGGGTGATTGAAACCCAAAAGTTTGTATATACTAACCCGATAAAATCTGAAGTTATACAGCTGACAGGCGGATCCAGCAGCAAAGAGAAGGTCCAAACCGAAGAGCCAGACAGCAGTCAAGATTAGGGCCGTGCTTAGCACACCAAAAATATATTCAATGTAATTGCCACTATCGTTGTATTTCCAGTCCCATCCTTAAAGGACAAGAAACATGTTGTTAAATTAGTATTTGGGCATTCTTTGCATTTGGAAGTAGACTTTAACCGAAAGCAAGGGTGATTCAAATCACCTCGCATATTCGGAGGATAACTATGCGAAAAGAGATTGTTGGCGAAAACCAACAAACCTCGGCTAAGACGCCAAAAATTTCAAGGCCAGAAAAGGCCGAATATCCGAAAAGAGGACAGAAGATCCTCGCTTGGGTACTCATAAAGGCGAAAAGCCTTGAGACCAGGGACACATTAAAAACACCCAGGTCCCCGGAAAGAGCAGAGAGCTCGTAAACGCTTTCGGTTCCCTAGAGTAACCGAATCAATAGATATCTCGGGGGATAATCAGCGGCAATTAAGGCCCTCACCCAGCAGGCGTACTTGGGCCATAACACCTTTACGGCAAGGACGAGACTCATTAATAGGATTCATCTAAAAGGATCGCGGGTCAGCAGGCTGTGTCGATCTATAAAACAGGGCACGAGTGCCGACCATCATCTCAAGAATCATAAACGTCCTAAGAACACATTAGCCATACTAGCAACAAAAAGAGTTTGGAATGCTTCAGCCTTTACCTAAGAAGCCTTCGGCTCATTCCGCATTCGTAAGCCTAGGCTTGGGAGGCTTCAGGGAAATGGCGCCCACAGCCTCGATGAGGGCATCTGGGGGCACCTTCGGCTATAGTTGCAGTCAAGAAGAGCCTAGCCGAGGGGCAGTTTTATCAAGTGCGGCTACTGGGATTGATCGCTCCCATCACCAGACGGGAGTGATGCCAGTCAAGCAACCATCTGAAACCAGATTCTATCCCTCGGGAATATTCGAGGTTTTCGGCAGTGCAACGCATGAGGGAAGCCTCTCGGAGCTACAGAGGCAATTGCCTTGTCTACCAGATCACGCGATGTAATTGCACCAGACTCTCTCCTGCGCGGTCCGGTTCTCCACCAGAGGCTGCTCTCGCTGATGATAATTGCCAGCACATGGGCCCGACCTACCAGATCGCGCCATGTGGCAGAATCAAGCCTTTCATCATACAACGAAAGTCTCCCGCACTGGCCTTGATCGCTAGCCTCGTGTACCAGATCGCGTGAGCATCAGCCGAATGTCAAGTTCAGAGGGGATCAGTAGTGGTACCAAGAGGACCGAATGCAAAAAGAATAAATAGTCATCCGTGAGGTACGCCAGGTCTACGAACCAGAGTGTAAACATCTAAATAAAAAGAGCAAAAGTTGCACGATCCTTTCGATACATATCGCGCCACTCTAAGGGCTGGCCGAAAGCCAAACGAAACCGAATCCAGGAAGCCACGGTGTATTCTTTTCGTAAATTCCCGGTGACCGAAACCAAGGTCATCAGAAATAAAAAGCTAGAAGGAACTTGATTAGAAAACTAAAGAACAATTACAGTACATAAACAACACATTTTTCTGCCAACCCAAAAAGGGGGGAGCGGGACAAAGATGTCAAGCACACATAATGAGTTTTTGATACAGAGCACTACACCCGAAAAGAAACCTTAAGCGGACCAGAAATCCACATAAAACCACCCTACTCGGTGACCACCGCATCAGTTTGAGGCGGTGGCTGCGTTTGGGGCGCTCCCTCATCCGCGGCCAGCAGATCCGCGTTCACCAAACACGGTGTCTCTCCATCCCGAGAAGCGATAAAAGCACCGACTCTTGCCTTGATTACGCTCCTCTCTTCATCAGTCTATAAAACACGAGGCAGACAGGAGTTATATCCCCCGAAAGGAACTTAATAGATAAGGAAACAAAAGCAAACGATGCCTCACCTCGCCGAAGGTCAAGGCCGCCCGAAGCATAGCAACATCTCGACTGCCCTGGCACCAGAATGAGTCATAAAAGCGCTCGGCAGCAGCACTAGCTTCATCCGAAACACGCCAGTAGTCCGTAGAAGAAGGTTTCGGAGTTAAATCCCCAAACCAGGAAAAACCAATGTCCTTCAGCGATTCACAAAAGGCGCGAAGGGTCTCCAATGACGATAATCGCGGGCAGTCCCGACTGTACCCCCGAGCTCACGAATTTCTCCCACAAGCCAACTCAACAATTGGTCAGCGGGAACTTCGGTGGGAGGAGTACAATCGAAACCAAAGCCGGCAAGCAGGCGCCGATACGCCTGTACCGCATCGTCAAGAGTAGAGGAAATGCCAACCGAGGTCCGGCGAGCCGGCTCCCGCTCGAGAGGCGGGGTTTCCTCCATCTCTTTCAGGCGGCGTTCGGCCCGCTCAGCCCTCTCTTCGGCCTCCTTCAGCTTCTTCTCTGAATCCTGGTACCTCAGGTTCGCCTGAGTCACCTTATTCACAACCTCAACCTCAACCTTGGCGGGCGAGTCCGACTCTAATAACCGAAACTGCTTTTCCAGAGTTCGGCTAGCCAGCAAAATCTGCGAAAAAGCATCAAAGGCGCCAGAAAGATCAACCAACCGAAACAAAAGGAGATCCCGCTCCACAAGAAAGAAACTAAATTAACCTTAGCACCGCAGACATTGAGGGTTTCGGTAATCCACGGATGCGGAACCGAAAGGAGATCCCGGTCCACTTCAGGCACCGTGAAGCTATTAGCACACCGCTCCCCAAGTTCCGCGGCCGCTTCACATGGAAGGAAAGGAAGCGTTGTGTGATCGACATTGGCGATCACTTGCGCATCCCCCGTAGCCCCTAAAGCACGAGCGATTCGGTAAGATCTCTCTTTCTCCGTGATGATATCTCCCGAACTAGAATCCCCCGGGGAGCTTGAACCGGAGTAGACTTGCATCTCACCATAAGCCTCAAGGCACGGATCCAGTGAAAGGATTCCATGTCCGAAAAGCACCCGACTCGTCATCTCCGGGGCAACAACAAAGCTCTCCTGGAAGAACCGGGACTTACCGAGTGGGTTCTTCACTTTAGGAGGAGAAGAAATAGTAACACCTTCAGGTGACTTAGCCCGAGCCTGCCGAAGACGCTTCTCTACAGATTGTCTCCCGGCACCGGAACCATCCTCGAGTTTTCGTTTCGAAGAGGCAAAAACCGCCGACACATTCACCGCCTGAGCATTCTTCATAGCAGCTTTAGCGTCAACCTTCGGCGGCATCTCGTCAGAATCGCTAAGGAGTATCTGCACTCGAAAAGTAGACAGTCAGCAAAAAATTTTTGGTAGACAAAAAGGCGAAATGCAACATTCGCCGAACAACCCATTCGTAAACACACACTGTACCACTTCAGGGTCAGGAACTGAATCATCGGCAGGAACCCCGAGGGTCTCATCACCTTGTTGCCCGGACGCCCTAGACACCCGCGGAATTTTGTGCCGATGGGTTATCACCTTTCGGCCTGTAATGCATTTTGACGTTCGGTCTTTAGACGTTTGTATATTAAGGGGTCAGGGCGAACACCGACCCGAAAACCCATTGCCTCGAAGGCACGGTTATGCCTACGAACCCCGGGCAAATACTGCAGAACCTGGGTGTGTTCTTTCTCTGAATACAACCCAAGTAGTTCATCGGCAGTATCGCTAACCGCAAAGACAAAATCTTCGTTACACCCGAAACAGCAAGGCCGATTTATAACTAGCTCCGGCCCATGGTACCCATAACCGCGAGGCTTCGGGTTAAATGACACAAGGGTAGAAAGCGGCCGCACGCCAAGAGCCAGCCATTCTTCGACCAGATCTCGGGTGGTTTGGTACCTCGCTGTTTCCTCCAAAGCCACCAATGCATCATCAAAACCCGGGCTGGAAAGATCGCTGCAAACCGACCGAACCTTAGACAACGGTGTTGACACCTGTTATAGCATAATATTATTAGTCAATTAACATGAAATAAGGGCTTAAGTTGGATATCAACATAAGTCTAGGGGTCTAACTAATATATTTCCACGAGTTTTGGTATTCTGTGACTTTGCAGGGACTAACAAATAAAAACAGAGAAGATTGATGAGAATCGAGAAGAGTTTACATCCCATACGATGACAAGACTTAACCGTGAAGTAACTCAACTCGAAATGTGGACTAAAACACTCTAGAAGATACCGAAGACACCGGAAGAAACGGGAAACCGAGAGGGCTTGACACCACGGCGGCGCCAGAGCCATTTTGGCCGGCCGCCGTGTGGGTCACCCCGTCGCCTCATCTTTTATGTCGTTTACCACCGACCTTGAGGTTGTATCTACACCATTGCTTTGGAGGTCGGTTTGATCCAAGGGTCCCCGTTCATCGCCAAGTGCTATATAAGAAGACCACGACCCCGTGGTGAAACCCTAACTCATACCAAGTCATTATCAATTCATATCACCGAGTTCATCTCAACTCAAGTCCAACCAAGTCTAGACCTAAGCCCTAGTTCATCATATTAGAAGTAGTTAGCTACCTAGCTAGTTCTAGAGGAAGTCAAGTTCATCTTGATTCCTGATAGTCAAGAAGTAGCGGGATTATCGTTCTCGTGGCTTCTCTCTTGTATTCGACCGTAAGTATTATTATCGAATACAATGGATATGACTTTGATCTATATCATGATTATATTCTTATTGATATGTATCCATGCATGCTATGATTATATGTTTAGTTTAGTGAGTTTGTCTTATATCTTATGCATGGAATTGTATAGCATCCACATAGATGATCACTATGTGGGTGATAAGCAATGTGTAAACGTGGTGTTTATACAACGTTTATCTGGCAATTGCACCCTACATTCGGGGACGTGTGGTAGATCGCAGGAGTGACAGTCTGTTGAGTCCTTTGGAGTCCACCCTCCGAATGCTAGGCCAAGTTGAGCTATAATTACGGTGATGATTAAGTTTCGTCCTTGATTGTCATTGGTAATTGCTTACCATGTGTAGATGTATTGCAACATTGCCATGATAGCTAGATGTATTGCACTAATTGTAGTATTCATTGACATATGATTAGGAGTATCTTAGGAATATTCTTTCTATTCTTTCTATAACATGCTAATAGCTCGTAAGATACTAGTGGCATATGATGATCTTAGACTTGGGTAGTTATTATTTATTCAATTATCTTTATCTTGTGACTTATCCTGTTGAGTATTGTTAGATGCATATGGCTACTCGCATTATACAATTGCAAGTGGATCTCATAAGTAAATCACAATCTAAATCATTATACCCCTCTCTCTACTTTCCGTAGACTCCCTTCCCCGTGGTAAAATATAAATATGATACCTGGATTACTCCCGGTGAAGTGCTACGATGGTATTTCTATCCGTGGCGCTGCGCGATATCATGTTCATTCTTTTATCAAGGCCTATCAAGAATACCATACCCGCATTTCTTAGAGCGTTATTGCTAGGGTGACAGACTAGTGTGTAGGTAATGCCTAGAAATGAGTGGTATACCTTGAGTACATATCCTAGTGAGATTAACTCCACTATGGATAATGATGCTAAGATTACACCCCACAACTAACACCGCCTAACTCCACCTTTGTTGGATCGTGAGATTAATTCCACATCCAAGCTAACATGATTAGATAGATACCTCATATATTTCTTTCCCCTTCCTAATTTGGATCGTGTAAGAAATATCAACAAGCATTTCTGGCGCCGTTGCCGGGGAAGGGCGTAGTCAAACCAGAACAATAGTTTTCATGGCTTTGCTTCCGGCTTCCTTAGTTTGGGAGAATGTTAGTCAAAATTTTTAAAAATGTGTTTTTTTCTAACTTCATAAGTTGTCCTAGTGCTTTTTTCCAAATTCTCTAGTATGGAAGGGTATTAGTCGAACTTAGATAGTGTTAATAAGTTAGTGCTGTTTCTAACTTTACTAGTTTAGAAAGGGTGCTAGCCAAAACTTAAACACAACATACATGGAAATAAGAGAGATCACTTGCATCACATAATGCATTGAGAACCCATTATCACATACTCAAACAGGTTCAACCCTGTTTTCAATTTATTTTTGATTTTATGCAGGGGAATTGTATGAATTGGAACCGTCCCGGATAATTTTGTTGAAGATTCCAAAAGTTAATCGAGGCAGGCTAGAGCAAAACTCGCACAAACACCAAAGACTTACATCATCATCATTATCATCTTCGAGTCATCAAGACCTTCCCGATTCGGACGTTGATCAAGTCAGGCGAAGCTTATCACCTGAATTTGAAGCTATGGCAACCAAGACACTTCGTGAGTTCTCAGCTCCTACCACGCACAACATTCTCACCGGGTCCGAAGGTAGAGGTTGGAGACAATGGCTTTGAGCTTAAGCCGGGGCTCATAAACATGGTGCAAGCCCCCCAATTCTCGGGAAAGACACATGAAGACGCGAGTGCTCATCTCCAACACTTTCCTCGAGATTTGCGGTACTTTTTACTATGAAGGACGTATCCAGAGACGCCATATTGTTGCGCCTCTTACCATTCTCACTGTTGGGAAAGGCGAAGCAATGGTTCTATGCTACGAAAGAGAAGAATACAACATGGGATTTATGTTCCATAGCCTTTCTTGCTAAGTTCTTTCCTATAGGCAAGACGAATGCCTTGAGAGGGAAGATATCAAATTTCCAACAACAGCATGATGAATCTGTCCCGGAAGCGTGGGAACGTTTCCAAGAATACATTTCAGAATGTCCACATCGTGGGATGGAGAAGTGGCTGTTGATGCAAACTTTCTATCACGGGCTAGTTCCTAGTGCTCGTGAAACGATGGATGCTGCAGCAGGAGGTGCTTTCTTATCACTTACACTAACCAATGCTACAGAGCTTGTGGAGAAGATGGCTTCCAACCAAGGTTGGAGTGAAGAGCGTCAACCCCGCAAGAGAGGAATGCACCAGCTGAAAGAGGTAGATATGCTATCTGCCAAGATAGACCTTATAATGAAGAAGCTAGAGGATAGAGATCCTCAACCCAAGGTAGTCATATGCAAATTCAAGATTCCCGCATGACGTGTGAAGAATGTGGAAACACAGGCCACACTGGCAGGAATTGTCCAGAGATTGTGGAGGACATCAATTTGATCAATAATAACAACAATAATTTCCGTCCTCAACAGAATCAAGGTTGGAACCAACAGAGGCCCAACTACCAAGGAAACTACCAAGGTAACAATCAAGGTAATAATTTTAATACTTATCAACCTTCCTTGAGAGACCTAGTTCTTAACCAAGGTAAAGCTATGGAGAATCTGTCTAGAAAGATAGCTACCAATGATAAAGCTCTAGAACTTATTAATACTCGTTTGGAAAGTTTTTCTTCAGCTATTAAAAATCAGCACAGTTTTAATAAGATGATAGAATCTCAGATTTCTCAGCTTTCTATTCCACTAACCACACCAGGAAAGATTCTGGGGCAGCAGGAAGAATTAGAATCTGCAAATCTTGTCGACATCTTTAATGCAGGTCATTACTATAGAGAAACTTCAGGGAGCTGCTGGTTGGATGACTCGATGCCACCTAAGAAGGAAGATCCAGAAAGGCCAGTCATTACTATCCAGATAGGAACGCACACCTTTGATAATGCTCTGTGTGACTTCGGCTCAAGCGTGAACATAATGCCTAAGGTAATTTATGAAAAGATTTATAGTGAACCACTGTGGAATACAAACATGTGCTTGCAGCTAGTAGATCAGTCATTCTGTTATCCCGAGGGGATCCTTGAAGACGTGTGTGTGGGAATTAGAGGCTCCTACGTGCCAGCAGACTTCGCAGTCATTGAAACCGGAGGAAATGAACAATCAACAATCATACTCGGTCGACCATTCCTATGCTCAACTAAAGCTATCATCTACGCAGACAGTGCGAAGATTTGTTTCAACATTAAAGGGAAAAAGGAGAAGTTCAACTTCAAGAACAAGGTACATACCTCTCCTACTAACCCACAACATTCTTATTCATATTTGCCAGAACCAAAGATAGAGACCTACAATAAGAATAGAAGAAGGAATCAGAATAGATACAAGAAGGCACAGCCTACAAAGGTAATGGTGGTTAATAAGGTAAGTTCTGAAAACGATCATCTACTTCCATCTCCTATGCTTCGTAAGCAAGATGATCCAGGTACTCCTACCATCGCATGCTCTATTAATTATTTAACTTTCTATAATACATTTTGCGATACGGGATCTGGTATTAACTTAATGGCAAAAAGTAACATATGAACTATTATTTGGAAAATTGCCGTTGCAACCAACGTTTGTGCGACTACGGATGGCGGACCAATCATATAGGGAGCCCGAAGGAATTGCTAAAGACGTACCAAGAAGATCATGGACCACTATGTTCTCACCGACTTTGTAGTCATGGACATGGGGAAGGAAGAAGATCCTCCAATAGTGCTAGGGAGACCGTTCCTTAACACTACACGCCCATCATCTACATCCATACGGGAGATACATTTTCGCCTTCCCTACGTAAAAGGTACGTATGTTCTTTAATAGTTATAATGATTATATGAGACCTAGAAAAGAGAGCAGCTCAGCTCGTCCCGCCAAAAGGAGGCAAAGGGATTAAAGATTCGAAAGATAAGATAAGTAAAGAGGTTAAATCCCTTACACCTGAACCATCCACGAGAAAGAAGAATCAACCACTCTAGAGAAGAGTCCACCGGCTAAGCTAAAGTGGAGAAAGAAGAAGACATCTCCCGTAACATCATCGAAGAAAATGATAGAATCATTAGTGCCACCAATTGTGACAACCGATATACCATGGGAGTAAAGAGCGAACTAGAAGTTCTGTTCGGAGGACTCTAAATCCCGATCCCCCACCGAAAGGTAACTCGGTAAGTTATCCATATTTAAAATTCCCGCATTGCATATTTATCTTTCCATATCATGTTTACTTTTAGTCTCTTATATCTGCATTTAAAAATAACAAAAATATTTTGTCTTTTGTTTTGTGAAAACCTTAAAGCCCCATGCTAATATCCCTGAGGCTTAAACACCTCTAGGTTATTTGCTTTGTGGTGGCATAAAAAAATAATAATAAAATAAAATAAAGATGTATAAGTACTTTATCTTTTCTTGCATATATAAAAATGAAAATCCAAAAATATATTTATCCTGTGCAAACTAAAGCAACGTGGCTAACCCCTAATGCTTAATCAAGTTCCACTAGCTTTGTTGTCTATTTGAATTCAGCAAGAGGAGAGACATGCTAGGCGCCACCTTTATCGCCAACTACCTCAACTTCTACATCAAGGACCACACTTCAATCCAAATTGGGGGGAATGCACCCCTAGTTATCCCGATAAGTATCCCTACTATTATAGTATTAATAATATTAGTTAAATATTTTGTTTGCTATAGAGTTTGTTAAGAGTCTAGTTTTTATAAAGTCTAGTAGTTTAAAGAGTCTTTTGTTAGAGTGTGAATAAAAGGATCAAGAGAGAATGTACACCAGTTTAATTTGCTCAACTAAAATGAACCCCTTAAATGCGCCAACATGGAGATGATGAATAGTTGCTCCGCTGTTATACTTTTCTAGTACCTAGCTTTCAAGCTTAATTTCTCTTGAGCTCCATTTGCAAAATTACTATGACTTGAGATTTACTCTAAACCTGAATATCTATGGGTTGCAAATGCTTGCTCTAAAGTCTAGGTAATTGACGGATATGATATATGATAGTCTAAGCTGCTATTTGATCTTACTCCTAGTGACAAGATTTTCTGGAGATTTATATTTTGAAAATTGAAAATGCACATGATAAGTTCCTGTGTGACAAGAGTGTGAACCACCTACCACGACCATATATACATGCTCCCTAGATTAGGAAAACCTTTGATATATATATAGGCCGCATGCTTTGCATTGAGTTTGTTCAATCTTTGTCGACCCTTAGAAACTTGTCATGCTGATCATGTACACTCCACTCCATCTCACTCCATTCCACTCGACTCCATTCACTTATATGCTATTTCCACCCTGGAAGTACGCATCCACCGCATATACACTCATTACATATACACTACCATATACATCCATTCACTCTAGCCACCAAAAATGTTCAACTCCTATCCCAGGAGAGAGCAACCAAAAATATTCCCTATACCCATCCATTCATTCATTGCTAGCCAATAATCTTACCGAAGCTCCATTACATTTGTTTATCTCTCAAAAATTATTGCAAAAGAGATTTGGGTTGTATATCAAAAAAAAAAAAAAAGAGAAAAGGGAGATGAAAAATGGACAAGTGTCCTACGGGCGAGTAGAGCCTACCTCCCTAAGAAAAAGAAAGAATAAAAAAATGGACAAGTGTCCGCTGAAAACAATGGGTACTTAGATGCTCGCCTCTCCATAAAAAGAAAGAAAAGATACGACCTAAGTTCTCATAAAGTTTTCAAATTCCAAAAGAGAGAAATTTCCTCAAGGAGCAAAAGTAAGTCTTTTCCATCATTCATTCCATACACCTTACTATATTCCCTACTATCCATATTCTATCCACCATACACATGCACCACTTGATCAGTGTGACTCATGACTTTGGATCCATTGCTTGAATTTACAATATATGCTTAGTAAGTAAATAAAGTTTTCTCCTACCTATGAGCTCCAGATATAAGCTTTAGATATAGGGTGAGAGAGAAGAAGGCATAGTGTGCTACTGCCTTAGCTAAAAATACTACATATTATGAGAGAAAGACAACACATCCTTATTGCCTTAGAGAGGATTCACAAATACCACACATAAGAGATTAGAGAGAGTCATACTGGAACTTTGAGTTTTATTTGTAAAATCAGCAAAAAAACTCGGTAAGACAGTTGAACAACAGAGTTTGAGAAACAAAGGCTCAATTTGATCTGTTCTATCTTTCAATTACCCAAGGTTGAAGAAAAGGTTATAAGCCCCGAAAGGTAAAAGGTAATATGGGTAAGTTAATAGTTATAAAAGTTTATTCTTATCTGGAGAGGAATTTTTGTTTGAAAGCATGTGTACTCTTAAGGTATGATAGCGTTGCAGCAACTCCTGATCCATGTAAGTAGTTTAATATAATATCATATGTCTTGCTAGAGACTAGCAAGAGGTAAGCTTGGGGAGCTTGTTGACACCTGTTATAGCATAATATTATTAGTCAATTAACATGAAATAAGGGCTCAAGTTGGATATCAACATAAGTCTAGGGGTCTAACTAATATATTTCCACGAGTTTTGGTATTCTCGTGACTTTGCGGGGACTAACAGACAAAAAACAGAGAAGATTGATGAGAATCAGAAGAGTTTACATCCCATACAATGACAAGACTTAACCGTGAAGTAACTCAACTCGAAATGTGGACTAAAACACTCTAGAAGATACCGAAAGACACCGGAAGAAACGGGAAACCGAGAGGGCTTGACACCGGCGGCCGCCGCCAGAGCCATTTAGGCCGGCCGCCGGGTGGGGGTCACCCCTCGTCGGCCCTCATCTTTTATGTCGGTTTACCACCGACCTTGAGGTTGTATCTACACCATTCTTTGGGAGGTCGGTTTGATTCAAGGGTCCCCTGTTCATCGCCAAGTGCTATATAAGAAGACCACCTGACCCCAGGGTGAAACCCTAACTCATACCAAGTCATTATCAATTCATATCAGCTGAGTTCATCTCAACTCAAGTCCAACCAAGTCTAGACCTAAGCCCTAGTTCATCATATTAGAAGTAGTTAGCTACCTAGCTAGTTCTAGAGGAAGTCAAGTTCATCTTGATTCCGGATAGTCAAGAAGTAGCGGGATTATCGTTCTCGTGACTAAAACACTTCGGTCCCCGGAACGCGACACAACTTTCGGGTAGTCGCATCCATGTAACCATTAGTAACAAGCTCGTCGAGCAATGATTCAGTCACAAGCGAACGGCCGATAAAGTAGCTCTTCGGCGCATTTGAAGAATCCCGGTAGCCTTTGGAGCTTCCTGGATGAATCACCAATCTCAACGTTCAACCCTCCTCGAAGCGTAAACTAAAGGTTTCGGCGCTTTCTTCATTCGAACTGACACGCGGAAAGCTACCCGACGAAGTATCATCGGACCGGCGGGCGACAAATGTGCCATTCGAAGTTAAGATATAATTCTACCGACCATAACTGAAAAAAGAGAAGAAGAAATTAAAACGCGAACGCGGGCAAAGCAAGTCAAAAAGCTAAGGAAAAGGGCCGTACCCGTGCAAACCAAGAAGAAAGGGCAGCTGCAGGGCAGCAAGCGACCGAAGATGGAAGGCGAAGACCGGCAAAGGAGAGCAAAGCAAAGGATCGGTAACACAAAATAGCGCCGCACCAGACCATTTATAAGCGTACGGGCACGCAATTCGAGGAAGCCACCACGATGATTCACATTCGACGCCGTATAATTCCGAGGCACCAAAAATATATATATATATATAATATACATATAATAAAATAATTATATATACATAACAATAAGAGCGGCAGTTTCAAATATGGTATATGTAAGAAAAGCAAGCGCATAAACAAAACCTACGAAGTTCTCATTAGACTTTCGGCGGCTTACTTCCCTCAAAACACACGGTTCATCCCTTTGTTTCGGCGCTCACAAAAAGGGGGAGGGGGGTTTCTTCAAAACCGCAAGCACAGCCTAAAGTTTGCAACCACCGAAACAAGTCCCGTGGTGTCCGGTTCGAAAACCGAAACTCGGGTTGGTGAAACTAGTCGGCAGAGAAATCAACAACGTTAAACATAAAAAGCCAAAACGCTAAGTCGCGATAGAAACCTCCGAGCGCCAGTTCGGAGTGAGGAGCCAATAAGAACGACAGCAAGACCCCTAGGGCACTCATTCAATAATTCATCAGAAAAGTAAACCGAAAGACAAAAACCACCATGTTTAATCTGCCTGCCCAACGGTTAAGAACAAGGCATGAGCCTCTTCGTTTGTATAATTACACGACAAAAGAAAAAAACAACATCACATTCCGAAACAGGGACTATAGGAAGCCTATGGTGCGTTCTCGCCAGGAGGAGTGTTCCTCCGGGGTGAAGCATTCCCGCACGCCGACGCCGCCACCCCCCGCTTCGAAAGCACAAAGCCGAGCCCGCACCTTCTCCATAATGGCGGCCTTCTCCTCGGCGGTCTAAACGGATAACCGCATATTAGAACACGGGCCATATCCGGCAAGAAATCGAAGATCAAAAGACAAACACAAACTTACATCGCCAAACGATAGGGCAGCCCGCGTTGCGACATCTCGCCCACCTCGCCCCCCGTAAAGCGTCGAAGAACTTCTCGGCTTTGGTGGCGGCCTCCTCAGAAACCATCCAGTAAGAGTCAGCTTCAGCCCTCGGCACCAGCTCCCCGAACTGGGAGAACCCCTGCTCCTTCAGCGCCTCACATAAGGCGCCGCAGGGATTCAAGAGAAGCGTAGTCTCGGGCGGTGTTGATAGCACCGCCTGCACCCCGACCTCCCCAAATCGCCCGGTCATCACCGGTGGCGCACCTAGGATAAATACACCCGCGGTTCATTAAATAATCATAACTCACTTGTCTAAACACCAAACTGAAGTAATCTCAACAAAAACAGAGAAGGAAGACAACTCACTGGTAGAAGGAAGAGGAGCTGGTTCCGGACGGGCGCCGGAGGAGGAACCAAAGGCGCTTTAGCGGCGGGCGGCTCGAGGGTGACGTGGCCGCTTAGGAACCGAATCCTTCCCGCAGCCTTGCGTTTGGGCACAAGCACCCCAGTGATGCTGGTAGCCGGGGCGTCTCGCATTGCCGCCTTAGCATCTTTTTTCGGCGCCATCTCCTTCGGGTCGCCTAAAGCAACCTGCACGCGAACACGCACATCTTAGCACAAGAAACGAAAGCTACAAAGATGTAGTCCAAAAAAGGCCGGTAAACAAAATAAGCTACCGATTCGGCTTCCCCGTAACCGGAATGCGTCAAATCATTTTCCGCCAGCTGCCCTATCGAGGCACGCTCGGAAGAAAGAGATGCAACATCCCTTGGCGATTTACGCCGCTTTGAGAGCCTTTTCCTTTTCTTGCTCTCCAACCGAGAGGAGTTCAGCAAAGGCCGCCCGCCCCCATTTGCCTCTTCGGCGTTCGGCCTTGGCTTTCTTATAAGCTTTGGGATCGAGACGAACCACGGAAGATATCCCCATGGCTTCAAAGGCCCGGTTCAGTCTCAGGAGCGCACCTAGGTACTTCAGCTTTTGTTTGTGCTCCTTCTCAGAGTATAAACCGAAGATCTCATCAGCAGCCTCATTAACAGCCCACACGAAATCTTCATTTGAGGAGAAGTCCGAGGGGCGATCAACCACCAGCAGGGGGCCATGGTACCCGGGACCCCGTTCCTTCGGTTGAAAGATGGTAGAAGAGCTTAGGGGAAAAACCCGGAGCGCCAGCCATTCCTCAACTAAATCTCGAGTAATCTGATACTCGCTGGTCTCCTTCAAGGCGGCCAGGGCTTCCCCGAATCCTGGCGATTCGGAGTCACTAGGAGCCGAACGTTGCATCAACAAAGGCAGCAGTCGGCTAGCCAGCCAGGTACTCCGACCATAGCCTTCGGCTTGGGCTTCCTCTTCTTCCTCTCGAGTGGTAACCTCGGCATAAAACCAATGTTCGGTCCAGTCCCCGCCACTTGTTTTTGAAAGCGGGAACCGGTAAGGCATACCCTTCTTCTTCCGGGGACGAAAGTGCAAGCTCCGTATTGCGCCTCCATGGTCTCCTGTGTTTCGGCGTCCACAATGTCGTTGGGTTTGACGAAGCAGCTATAACAGTGCGCGAAAAATTCTGCGCTCAACGGAGCCCCGAGCATCTTCAAAGCCATAACAAAGGCCCCTAGCCGAACAATGGCATTCAGCGTTATCTGATGAAGCTCCACGTCAAATTTCTCCAACACTGTCGGAAGGAAATCCTCACAAGGGAACCGAAGTCCAGCGACGAAAAAAATCCTTAAAGACAAGTGCCTCGTGAGGTTTCGGCTGAGGAATGATCTCCTCCCCTGGGGCTCGGCAAAGTCGGCGCGTAGCCTGGTCCATATATCCTTTGACCACGTAGTCATCCAGGTCATCCTCAGTAACCAGTGACTTCCCCGTTAGGTAACTTTTTTCCTTGGTTGGAGGGGCCGGGTGACCACCGAAAACTTCGCTCGTCCGCTCCGCTCTTTCGCAAAGAGCCACACCGAACCCACCGACCCAGATGGGTTACCACCATCAGACAAACCATCATTCTTGTCACTACCAACTCTTGGCTCGTCCCGGATTTCGAGACGGTCGACAGCCATTTCGGTCTCGTCGGCCCGCCCATAGCCGGCGCCAAGTGATTCAATCGGGCGTAGCTAGTCGATTCCGTTGAAGCAGCCCCCGCCATCTAAGAAAGGTACGTGTCTAACGATCACAATGGCAGCGAGAACAAAATCCCTGAGGAAACAAACACCCAGAACTCAAAAACAAAAGGTAAGAGACCGAACCTGTACCACGTGAGCCGAAAGGGAACGAAGGCCGAAGCGATGTAGAAACCGAAAGCTCCGAGCGCCGAAGATCAGAAAAGCAAGAGCTCCGAGCGCAAGAGCTCAAATGGCCGGAGATAGCCGTAACATCCCGCATGACCTTTTATACAAGTACGGGCACGCGGTTCGACGCAACCGACGCGACGGTTCACCTTCGACGCGTGCGTGTCCCGAGGGAGGTACAGACACCCCGTCGAAACCCGACAACGGTCAAGAAGCACCAAACCTTCTAGCCTTCATTCTGAGGGGGTTTCTTCGGGCTGGGTTCTTTCGTCCGGTTTCGGGCGAGTTCAGGCTCCGCTTACCCGTAACTCGCCAGAAATCGGAGGGGCTACTGTTGGGGGAGGGCCCGATGGGTTGACCCCCCTATCCCGGCCCGAGAAGCCCAGAAGGAGCGCACGGACCAAGGCGAAGGGACAGCTTTAGGGAACGCCAGGGGCCGAAGGGTCACATACAATTTCGGCTCGGGGCCGTGGCGACCGCCATCACCCCCACCGCCCGGCGGAAAAAGCCCAAAGGCAAGCATTCAGCTCGCGGGGAGAGACGAACCGCGCCCTGGGTACAGGGTCACCGAAAGGGCCCGCGCCGGCGGCCGGGGGGTTCGGACCCTCACAGAAAGCGATTCGGTCCGTAGTCAAGCCATTTGGGGCCGACTTTTCGGGATCCGGCGCGATCAACGGCTTATTTGTTTTGCGCAGTGTGCGACGCCGATGGCTCCGGCACCGGTTCCCGACTTCGGTGGGCGCACGACCGAAAGGGCGGCGTGTGTGTGGTCCCGCGGGAGCGTGGGATCATGGAGCCAAAAAGACCGCACCACCCCCGACGGCGGGAGAATATCCGAAGGAATCGGGGTGGTTGAAGGGCGCTTTAGGCATGCAAGTGTATACGGACGTGTATAAATAGGCCGCTTGCGGCATTGTAAGGATGATGGATAACTAGTAATACAAGTCGCATATTTAGCACCATGTTCGGTCATTCGTACCACCTTCGGTTGTCCATAGGGGTGGCAGGATTTTGTGCCACGCCAACACATTTGAAACCAGAAAAGACAAGAAAAAAGGATCTCTAAAAAAAGATTAAATTAGAAACATATATATGAATGACAAGAATTTAATTATGAATAGAAAGTATATAGATAACAAGAAAAATTATTCTTTGCTAATAGTCTTCGATTCCAAAAAGTCATTTCGAATGTACTTATCGTAAGTAGCATTAGCTTCATCATTTGATTCACACATAGGAGGAACATTCTCTACTACTTCAGCTTTTTTCCGTCTCTTGTACTTGTTAACAACAAGCAAACTAGCACGCTTCTTTCTCAAGCTATCAACATCACTCTGTTGATGATCCTGTCCATGCATATTCTTAACCTGATACTAAGAGAAAAATGATATGCATTTTTGTATATATAAAATGAGAGCTCACAGAT
Source organism: Hyparrhenia diplandra (assembly GCA_015847255.1). NCBI lineage: Eukaryota > Viridiplantae > Streptophyta > Magnoliopsida > Poales > Poaceae > Hyparrhenia > Hyparrhenia diplandra. The sequence continues at coordinate 150,626 of JADLZK010007048.1, read as the reverse complement.
ACATGCACTTCACTTACCAAACCAAGATCTTTCTCAATAGGTCGTCATCCATCTAAATCCTCGCTTTTGAGAGGTCTCATTGATAACATGACCGCCATTAGGATCCTCTACATCCATATTGGAAAGATTATTCCCAATGTCCTGATCATATATAGCATGACTTGCCTAGGAAAATCAACAAATAATACAAAGCAAATGAATCAACACATAGTAGAACAAACAAAAAGAATCTTGTGAATAAAATTTAACGACAACTTACAGATTTATCTTGTTCAGCAGCAGATAATTGATATTTTAATACGTAAGAAGAAAGACTAGTCAAAGATTTTGTAAGCACTAGGCTCAAACTTTTTGAATAGAAGATGATGAACATTGAGGAGAATCAACTATTGAAGTCACTCCAGAAAATAATTCGTCATAACACCGACGAACCATAGGCTCGATACAAGCGTGAACCCGCCAAAAAAAAAAACCAAATACACCGTGATCTCATAAACAGAATAAGAACATCAACTTTGTACTAGAAGAACATCAACTGTGTACTAGAAGAACACCAAATCGACAAAGAATAGAACATCAACTTGGTACTAGAAGAACACCATGTTGGTAGTAAATGTAACACCACCTCGTAGTAGAAGAACATCAACATGATGCTAACAGAATCAACTACTTAATACCAACAAAGATAACCTAAGAAACAATCTCAATTATAATCCAAGCAAGAATAACATTGTTAAGATGACATCACATTACTCACATTTTGAAAAATAGAATAGTAAATAAAGTTAAAATTTGATTCACAATAAGCTTAAGACTGAAATTCAATAAGAGTGGCCATATTACAATTTAAAAGCGCCACACACCAAACAAGCTTCATACAAAGAAAAAAACATACTACATATAATTATTCAGCTGTGTCTTAGTAGTTCATTCAAAAGCTTACATCAAATCGAGGTACATGAACCTCGTAAGGAGTTTCTTCATCATTATAAAACAGATGTGTCTCAGATCCTCATCATCATCGAATTTTCATTGTCCTCCTCATCATCACCGCTCTCTATCTTTCTCAGCATAAGAATTGTGAGTATCGTCCTCATCATCGGCTTGTGTCTATATCTTGTTCAAAGATTAGAACTATGTGCAAAGAAAGATCGATTGGGTGGAGGAGCAATATCATCAAGACCTCTATTGTATGGTGTGCTAGAAAACGCTCGAAACTACAAAACATCATTGAACACCAAGAGAATAATGAGAACAAGGATGAGAGAATATACTTAATTCATAGAAAGTTCTTACTTACTCGCAAAGAAACTCCAAATTTCATACGCCGTATATCGGATATCTAACACGGTCCCGCTTCAAGTACTTGAGCAAAATCTTTAGTTTTTACATGGCACAAACGGGGCAAATCGTAAGAGATCATATGATCATTCCAAAAGTCTCAGGTCCGTCCGATCAAGAAAATCCATGTAGACAACCTAGTCATTGAACAAAAAAAAAAAAAAAAAAAAAAAAATTAAGGTTACAAGCAAAGAAGACAGATAAAGACTAGTACCAAAAATATTTTCATTAGTTGACACAACAGGCTAAAATTCTTACTGCGAGCAAAGGCAAACAAGAACCATATCTACGCTTCTTAGCTCGCTCAATAGGATCGATCACGAATAGATTCCCCGAAACGTGCTATCTCTTTCTCCATAATCAAAAAGCATAACCCGCCCAATCATAATGTCTAATCTCCTCGTGTCTCATCAAGAAGCTCAATAGATCCAAATCAACTTTGTTCTCTGTGTTAGGGCATATCATTGGTGAAAGGGCAACAACCATGAAATGACGCATGAAAGCATCCTCATTATGCTCAGATTTGCACAACCGGATAGCATTATGAATAGTAGGTTTAGCACCATCCTTATAGTCAACAAGAAATCCTTTGGCTTCCTCAACTAACCCATCGTACATTTCGGATATCTACCGAACAATACCACAAGTGAAACCAAGAAGTTGTTGCATCATTTTTTGGTTGAATCTAATTCTCTTATCACCATACCAAATTCGTGGACACCCAACCGGAAGTTAGTCATTAACCATTCAAGCAGTGGGATCAAAACTGTGAAAACCGAAAGATTAAGAAAGTGATGAAATCCATGTGCTCGAACAATATCCTTTTGATCATCTGTTAGCTTATCACAAAGCTCTTTCAATCGCCTTTTAGAGAACCGCAGACTCACATGATTCTTTTTTGCCATTATATCACTACAATTAGAAAGTAGATATCATAAGATAAGCATAGCATGAAACAACATTTATACCGAGACAACACATAAATAAATTGTTACGTAACATCAACTTTGTACTAACAGAACACCACTTTGGTAGAAGAAGAACATCAACCTCATGCTAATGTAACATCAACTACTTAATACCAACAAAGATAAGAATCAATCTCAAATATAATCCAAGCAAGAATATCATTGTTAAGATAACATCACATTATTCACACTTTTAAAAATAGAATAGTAGATAAAGTTAAAATTTGATTCACAATAAGGATAAGACTTTGTACCGTAACATCAACTTTGTACTAGAAGCACACCAACTAGACAAGAATACTACATCAACTTTGAACTACAAGAACACCAAATCTTCGCAATAGAACATCAACATGATACTAGAAGAACACTATGTTGGTACTAACGTAACACCACCTTAGTAGTAGAAGAACATTGTGGGACATAGATATTCGGCCGTGGTTAATTAGGCCGCACCCGCCACAAAGGCCACATTACGAGATAAGCCAAGTTCATCACGGACGAACGAGGCCGGACATCTTCGCCTCAATCGAGCCCGAGCTCGACAGTGTTTTCTCCGTCTCGAACGAGCTCCCATCGGGACGAGCTCCCCGACACGAGCTCGAGCTTAGCCCGACGCCCATTCTCCGCCTCAAACGAGCTCTCGCAAAATATAGAAGGACGTGCCGAGCTCGAGCTCGGACAACGAGCTCTTTTCCGTCTCGGACGAGCTCCTGGGTAACACCAATTCCCGACCAGCGACGGGCTCAGGACACAACGCCGACCGACGATGCCACGGCTACTTGTCGGGCGCCGCAGCCTATGGCAGGATATCGTCAGAAGGACGAGATCCCCGGCGGCACGCGCGGTATGGCCTGTCAGATCACGCCATGCCACGCCGAGCACTACGGACAACCGCTACCAGACAAGGATGACCTCGGCGGTGGCGGCCGAGCTCCCGCCGAGCTCTCCCTGTCCACACATTTTCCTGCGTGACACGGTACACGCATTCAAGGCCGGGCGGCACCGCCGCAGGTCTGACCGCGGACTGCGGCGCGTGCCTGACGGACGACGGAGCGCTTGGACGACAACGGCGGCGCAACGAGCTCATTGTCCCTCCGGCGCCAACCGACGAGCTCCGAGCTCGGTATAGGACATCGGAATATGGAGCCGCCCCAACACGCCTCTACGACAACCTGCAGATAGGCTATGGCGCAGGGCGGCGGCGACGGGCGCACGCCGGCGGTCCGCGCGCCCCGACCGAACGGCCACATTTCCTTCTCCACCCCCCGAATTTGTATCCCTTCTCCTCTTAAGTCCCTCTCTCAATGGCCATCTGTACACCCCCTTGCGACTATAAAAGGGAGGCTCGGCCATTGGAAGAGGGCAAGCTCTCTAGTTCACAAGCATTCTAGCTTCCAACACTCCGATCACCCGCTTTCACCGAGACCTCGGGAGCGCATCTCCCTCTCTCGCCCGCTTGTATTCGCCCCGATACGAGCATTTGAGCTCGGATAGTGCCACACACCGACTAGGGTGCGCCGATTAGCCCCGAACCAAGATAAACACCGTGTCATTGTCCCTTGAGTTAGGCCATCGTTGCACACATTAGCCGGTCGGTTCTCGCGTGACCGTGGTATACGACCACGACAAACATCAACCTGATGCTAACAGAACATCAACTAATTAATACCAACAAAGATAACTTAAGAAACAATATCAATTATAATCCAAGCAAGAATATCATTGTTAAGATAACATTTTAAAAAATAGAATATTAAATAAAGGTAAAATCTGATTCACAATAAGGTTAAGACTGAAATTCAGCACGAGACACACCAAACAAACTTCATACAGCACCGCACATATTACAATTTAAAAGCAAGTTCATCTAGAAAATTGGCCAAAGCGCCTAACTTATCAGGAAACATATACAATGAATAGCTGATCTACTATTGATGACAATGAGATGTACCTTGCTCCACCTTACGAAAGCCTTTCTTGATGTCAGACAAACATTATGCTAGTAGGAAACCTCCATTGTTAGACTAAACCTACACTGTTGGACTGAAACAACAAGGATACCATAAGTTTTAGGAAAATATGAAACCAAATATGAAAGCAAAGCAACTAATCAGTTAATAACTGACAATTTACAAAGTTGTAAAGGGAGAAATTGACACACCAGAACCACAACTTCTTTGCAAGTCACTCTGAAATCTTTAAGGGCACCTACATTGACCAACCTCCTGATCCCAATCAACTGTTGTAAGCTGTCATGCAGAGGACAAACAGCCAGGAGCTGCAACAAACCAAAACACATGCAATCAACATTCAGAATTTTAGAGTGGATTTCAAAGAATAATAAGAAAGACTTTAATTATCAGGTTTCAATAATCTCAAAGGACTACCATTTAACAAGAACATCAGACTATGTCAAGAGAAATCATATCAGTCACATACTATTAATATTAGTCGGTCCTTAGAAGGACAACTAAATACTACAAGTACTACTCCTTACAAGGTTTTGATATTTGATTTTAGTTGTAGTGACAAAATGCCGCCATGCTATGTCAAGAGAAATCATATCAGTCACATACTAGTTGGGGACCAAACACTAATGCTTCAAGAGAAATCATAACCACTTCGAAAAAAGTAGAAGCACAATATGACAAAACTTAAAAGATTTGACAACAAAATTCACAAGATTGTACACAATTGTCTTTAAGACTGACATTAACATTCATGCAAGTAATTGGTATTATATTATCATTGTCATAAGAATGTGCTCCATTCTTATCTTAACAAAAATTAGAAACATTGTCATCCACACTATAAGAATGATAGCAAATGAAAACATAATCTTGATCCAAGTACTTGCATCAAAACATACTTAGAATATATGCTGATCTATATTTACCATTTCAGCAACAAACACTGATCCTTCAATGCCGTGGCAAGAGTTGGGAAAGCGCAAAGGTACGATTTAGAAGGGCAATCACGAATCAAAAGGTCGATGAAAGGGTGTATACTATCCCACACTTACTAGAAAGTAGAAGAACATTTGAATGTGAAACCCTAAGCTACCAGAAAGAATTTTCAAAGTAAGCAAACTAGCATTTCAATAAGCAACCTAGGGTTTCAGTAAGAACACTTACTAGAAAGTAGAAGAACATTTCAATAAGCAAACTAGCATTTCAATAAGCAACCACTTACTAGGGTTTCAAAGAAGCAAACTAGCAATTCAATAAGCAAACACTAACCAAGAAGGAAGTGAATCAGTTGGGGACCGCCACTCTGCAATGCATGCTCTCCAACCGCCGCTAAACCGCCAGAGCCCCTAGCAACTCGCCGGTCGCCGCTCGTAGGGAAGGGGAAAGAGGCAAGCCGAAACCGCCGTCGCAAAGACCGCGGGGCGCCGCCGCAACTTCGCCGGCCGCCACCACCGCCGCCACAACCGCGGCGTCGCCGCAACTCGGCGGTCGCCACCACCACCGCCCACAGCCGCATCGGGAGAAACAACCGACGGTAGAAACAAATTGTTGGGCTTGTTGGGGCTGAAAACAAAGAATGGGCCGAAAAGGGGGGGGTCAGCGCGGGCTTCCACGCCGACCGGTCGGTGCGGAAGATTTCGGGCCAACCCACCATTCCCCATCTCCTCCTCTTTCCCCCACCCTAGGCCTATTCGGCCTTGTGGCCCAAAATAGCAGCAGCGGCCCAGCTCCCTTTCTCCTTTCCCCCTCCTTCTCTCACTTACACGGAGGGCCCACATGTCAGCGGTGTCTTCTACCTCCAGCCAAACCATATCTGTGTACATCATGTTACCGGTTGCTCGCACTTTGTGATGCGCTCGACCGCGTCGCGGCGAACGCTGCCGAGCCCGCTGCGCCACGAAGCCTCGTCTCATCGTGGCTGCCACGTCAGAACCGCGTACCCGCGTACGCCGCGCCCTTCACTCTCGAGCACATGAAAGCCATGGCCGGAGATATTTCCTTCGACCATCGTACGGACGCACCCGAGGACAAGGATGGTAGCTGGCGAGCTTATCCTCTTCCCGCCATTCCCGTCGTCCAGCCGACCGCCAGCGGATGAGCTTGTCGAGATATTTGTCGTGGCCAACCGACCTCGTGCAGCTATAAAAGGGTCCGACCATGGCCGTTGTGAAACGGCACCCTGAGCTCCGACCTCCACCCTCTTCTTCCTCCCTCCCGAGCTCGCCACCTCCTCCCTTTCCTCTCCTCTTCGCTCGCTACGTGGAGCCGCCGCCATCATGGTCTATCCCCTTATCCTCTGCTCCAACCTTCGGCGATGGAGCCCCGACGTCGAGCTCTATCCCCTTATCCTCTGCTCCCTTCTGCCCCGCCCTCATCCCTGCCGAGCGCATCCTAGTGCTCGCCGGCCACCTCGCCCCGCTGGAGCTCCGCTCCACCGTCCAGGCCGCCTGGCCATTCCATTCCATTCCTTTTTTTTTTTGAAACATGCCAGGAGCTCTTGCGTATCATGTAAGACTCGTATGTGGGCACCTGCGCCGACCGCATGCTCAAATGCAGGTGGACTGCCGGAGGCTGCCGGAGCTTTGCTCGGAACACGCCTACCGGACTCACCAGCCCGGCACCCCTCTAGGGAATAAATCCCCGGTGTGACACCCACAAATCGCCCGGACCGGGAATCGATCGTGCTCGGCCACTGCCGGAGCTACCACTGAGCTATGAGTTCGTTCGCCATTCCATTCCCTCTCGCACTCTTTCCTTTCCCTCCCTTCCTCCCTTCTCTGTTTCTCTCCGCGTGGCCACCAAATGGACAAGGAACAAGACAACCCCTATGGTCGTCGCTTGGTCCACTAGCACGGCGCCACGCCATCCAGCGGGACCCACCCGGCTGCGGCAAAGCCCCCCGCCTTCTCCCTCTCTTCCCATGTAGACCTGGTCTGCATGGACTGTAGACGGAAATGGCCCGGTCCACCAGATCGGCTCAAGAGACATGGACCCACGGCAAGTCAACCCTGATTGCAGCCGGACCTCAAGGCCGTCGACCAAGGACAAATTGCTACTGCACCGAGACGCATACACGGAAGATTGAAAATACCATTTCTATTTATAGAAAAATTCCCAGAAAATTTCTAAATAAACTAGGTACACCTTGGATCCTACCCATGCACTTCCACCTCATTTGCATTTACCCAATTTACAGAAATATTACCCAAAGATTATTCTACATATATAATTCATATTTAATCTTTAGAAATTCATATCTTCTCTATCCGAAATCCGAATTGCATGATTCCACTTCTAAAATTCTTCTAAAATCATGCTCTACATTTTCATATCATTGTCCCATTATTTGGTGCCCATTTAAATTCTAGTTAATATATATATTAATTGTGCCTCGTAGAAAACGCTAACCCTAGATAACCCACATGCTAGGTATACACGGTAGGTGAGTATATGTATAAGTAAAATATAAAAGCGCATACAAAGGGGTACACATACATATACCTATCGGGTTATACCTACGCATGGCTAAGTCTACATATATATGTACCGTGTATGTGCATATACCATGACACATACTCGAGTATATATATCCGTACCCAATCACCAAAAATAGTAGAGTAACTATACATACTTAGATATGCCCGATACCCGGGTATATATCTATGGCTAACCACCAACTCTAGGCACATACATAGCCATGTGTGTATGTGTCGCTAACCCCGAAGGAACTAGAGAAGCCTGACCAAGTCATCCCCCTTTCTCTTTCAGGTTCACACAATAGTGAATCCTAATAATGTGGTCTGGTTTTCCACCAGGTAACCACACCACACTAACCTAGCCCGAAGAATCCACCTTGTTGGATGGACTCTCTCCATTCAACTCTAACTTCAAATTTACATAGTAATGATAGGCTTAGATAACAACCCATCCATCGCCCATGTAGGACCGTTGTCTTCGTTGATTGCTTATGCTTGTTTTACATGCATGTCTCCTTGTTTGTGCTTCCTTGTTTGTCGATGCTAAACCGCGTAGGACGGGAGACGTGAGAGAACCCGATGGATCCCGGAGCACCGCTACACAAGGACAAAGGAGCCAAGAGCGCAGGATCAGAAGCCTTGGATATACTCGTCAGCGAATAGAGGCAAGTCCTAATTCCCACCTATCCCTTACATTACCATTCCTTCAATTACTACTTTCCGCCATCTCTACATTTTGCTAGCCTCCACCGAAAACCCACCATACCCAACCCTACCAAATAATAATTTTAATATATACTACTTAAATCCTTATTCATGAATTGATATGGAATTATGATGAATTATGAGATTGTTTATGATAACGTGATTTATGAGAAGGTAATGGTTACCTTGATGTGATATGAGTGTTATGAGCTTGATGATATTAACTATGGAACTAAACTGGATGCTGAGTGATCATCCATGGATGCTGTGTGATCATCCAACCACTGGAGCTTTTGGGATGCTATGTGATCATCCTAATAAACTGGTAAAACTGGATTAAACCCTAACAGGGGGCGAGTGAGGGGTAATTCATGTGGTATGGATTACCTTGGCTGGTTCACCTGTGTGGGTTCCTGTTGGGAGATACTCGCCTCGGTCGCATAAGGACCGGTTCGTAGGTCATCTCGCCTAGAGAGATATTCTGTACAGCTGCATGTCTATATGGGTAGACTTGATCTCACACCCCGTTAGATAGAAGTATAATCTTTGCTAAGGAGGCCTATGTAGGCAACAGACTATCAGGAGAGGACACGGTTGCTATGTGATCTTCTGTGGTCCAGTCGGCATGGTTGCTGTTGATATTTCTTACACGATCCAAATTAGGAAGGCGAAAGAAATATATAAGGTATCTATCTAATCATGTTAGCTTGGATGTGGAATTAATCTCACGATCCAACAAAGGCGGAGTTAGGCGGTGTTAGTTGTGGGGTGTAATCTTAGTATCATTATCCATAGTGGAGTTAATCTCACCAGGATATGTACTCAAGGTATACCACTCATTTCTAGGCATTACCTACACACTAGTCTATCACCCTAGCAATAACGCTCTAAGAAATGCGGGTATGGTATTCTTGATAGGCCTTGATAAAAGAATGAACATGATATCTCGCAGTTTACGTATAGAAAAATACCATCGTAGCACTTCACCAGGAGTAATCCAGGTATCATATTTATATTTTACCACAAGGAAGGGGAGTCTATGCAAAGTAGAGAGAGAGGGGTATAATGATTTAGATTGTGATTTACTTATGAGATCCACTTGCAGTTGTATAATGCAGAGTAGCCATATGCATCTTCCAATACTCAACAGGATAAGTCACAAGATAAAGATAATTGAATAAATAATAACTACCCAAGTCTAAGATCATCATATGCCACTAGTATCATATGAGCTATTAGCATGTTATAGAAAGAATAGAAAGAATATTCCTAAGATACTCCTAATCATATGTCAATGAATACTACAATTAGTGCAATACATCTAGCTATCATGGCAAGGTTGCAATACATCTACACATGGTAAGCATTACCAATGACAATCAAGGACGAAACTTGATCATCACCGTAATTATGGCTCAACTTGGCCTATCATTCGGAGGGTGGACTCCAAAGGACTCAACAGGACTGTCACTCCCGCGATCCACCACACGTCCCGGAATGTAGGGTGCAATTGCAGATAAACGTTGTATAAACACCACGTTTACACACTGCTTATCACCCACATAGTGATCATCTACATGGATGCTATACAATTCTATGCATAAGATATAAGACAAACTCACTAAACTAAACATATAATCATAGCATGCATGGATACATATCAATAAGAATATAATCATGATATAGATCAAAGTCACATCCATTGTATTCTGATAATAATACTTACAGATCGAATACAAGAGAGAAGCCACGAGAACGATAATCCCGCTACTTCTTGACTATCAGGAATCAAGATGAACTTGACTTCCTCTAGAACTGAACTCAGCTGATATCAATTGATAATGACTTGGTATGAGTTAGGGTTTCACCCTGGGGTCAGGTGGTCTTCTTATACAGCACTTGGCGATGAACAGGGACCCTTGGATCAAACCAACCTCCAAAGAACGGTGTAGATATAACCTCAAGGTCGGTGGTAAACCGACATAAAAGATGAGGTCGACAGGGGTGACCCCACCCGGCGGCCGGCCTAAATGGCTCCCGCGGCCGCCAGGGTGTCAAGCCCTCTCGGTTTCCCGTTTCTTCCGGTGTCTTCGGTATCTTCTAGAGTGTTTTAGTCCACATTTCGGGTTGAGTTACTTCACGGTTAAGTCTTGTCATCGTATGGGATGTAAACTCTTCTGATTCTCATCAATCTTCTCTGTTTTTATCTGTTAGTCCCTACAAAGTCACAGAATACCAAAACTTGTGAAAATATATTAGTTAGACCCCTAGACTTATGTTGATATCCAACTTGAGCCCTTATTTCATGTTAATTGACTAATAATATTATGCTATAACAGGTGTCAACAAGCTCCCCCAAGCTTACCTCTTGCTACTCTCAAGCAAGACACATGATATTATATTAAACTACTTACTTGGATCAGGAGTTGCTGTAACGCTATCACACCTTAAGAGTACACATGCTTTCAAACAAAAAATTTCTCTCCAGATAAGAATAAACTTTTAGCAACTTTCAACTTACCCATATTACCTTTTACCTTTCGGGGCTTATAACCTTTTCTTCAATCTTGGGTAATTGAAAGATAGAACAGTCAAGTTGAGCACTGTTTCTCAAACTCTGTTGTTCAACTGTCCTTCTGGAGTTTTTTGCTGATTTTACAAATAAAACTCAAAGTTCCTAGTATGACTCTCTCTAGTCTCTCATTTGTGGTATTTGTGGATCCTCGCTAAGGCAATAAGGTTGTGTTGCCTTTCTCTCATAATATGTAGTATTTTTGGCTAAGGCAGTAGCACACTATGCCTTCTTCTCTCTCACCCTATATCTAAGGCTTATATCTAGAGCTCATAGGTAGGAGAAATTATATTTACTTACTAAACATATATTGTAAATTCAAGCAATGGATCCAAAGTCACGAGTCACACTGATCAAGTGGTGCATGTGTATGGTGGATAGAATATGGATAGTAGAGAATATAGTAAGGTGTATGGAATGAATGATGAGAAAATCTTACTTGTGCTCCTTGAGGAAATTTCTCTCTTTTGGAATTTGAAAACTTTATGAGAACTTGGGTCGTATCTTTTCTTTCTTTTTATGGAGAGGCGAGCATCTAAGTACCCATTGTTTTCAGCGGACACTTTTAACTCTCCTTTATTCTTTCTTTTTCTTAGGGAGGTAGGCTCTACTCGCCCGTAGGACACTTGTCCATTTTTCATCTCCCTTTTTTTTTTTAATCTACAACCCAAATCTCTTTCGTAATAACTTTTGAGAGATAAACAAATGTAATGGAGCTTCTGTAAGATTATTGGCTAGCAATGAATGAATGGATGGGTATAGGGAATATTTTTGGTTGCTCTCTCCTGGGATAGGAGTTGAACATTTTTTGTGGCTAGTGTGAATGGATGTATATGGTAGTGTATATGTAATGAGTGTATATGCGGTGGATGCGTACTTCCAGGGTGGAAATAGCATATAAGTGAATGAAGTCGAGTGGAATGTAGTGAGATGGAGCGGAGTGTACATGATCAGCATGACAAGTTTCTAAGGGTCGACAAAGATTGAACAAACTCAATGCAAAGCAAGCAGCCTATATATATCTCAAAGGTTTTCCTAATCTATGGAACATATATATATGGCTGTGGTAGGAGGTTTACACTCTTGTCACACAGGAACTTATCATGTGCATTTTCAATTTTCAAAAGTAAATCTCCAGAAATCTAGTGTCACTAGGAGTAAGATCAAATAGTAGCTCAGACTATCTTATATCATATCCGTCAATTACCTAAACTTTAGAGCAAGCATTTGCAACCCATAGGTTTCAGGTTTAGAGTAAATCTCAAATCAAAGTAATTTTGCAAATGGAGCTCAAGAGAAATCAAGCTTGAAAGCTAGGTACTAGAAAAGTATTACAGCGGAGCAACTATTCATCATCTCCATGTTGGCAGATTTTGGGGGTTCATTTTAGTTGAGCAAGCAAACTGGTGTACACTCTCTCTTGATTCTTTTATTCACACTCTAACAAAAGACTCTTCAAACAACTAGACTCTTATAAAACTAGACTCTTAACAAACTCTATAGCAAACAAAATATTTAACTAATATTATAATACTATAGTATAGATAGATACTTATCGGGATAACTGGGGGTGCATTCCCCCAAGCTGGATTGAAGTGTGGTTTCTTATGTAGAGGTTGAGGTAGTTGGCGACAAGGGTGGCGCCTAGCATGTCTTTCCTCCTGCTGAATTCAAATAGACAACAAAGCTAGTGGAACTTGATTAAGCATTAGGGGTTAGCCACGTTGCTTTAAGTTGCCTGGGATAAATATATTTTTGGATTTTCTTTTTTTATATGCAAGAAAAGATAAAGTACTTATGCATCTTTATTTTCTTTTATTATTATTTTTTTATGCCACCACAGCAAATAGCCTAGAGGTGTTTAAGCCTCAGGGATATTAGCATGGGGCTTTAAGGTTTTCACAAAAAACAAAAGACAAAATATTTTTGTTATTTTCAAATGCAGATATAAGAGACTAAAAGTAAACATGATATGGAAAGATAAATATGCAATGCGGGGATTTTAAATATGGATAACTTACCGAGTTACCTTTCGGTGAGGGATCGGGATTTAGAGTCCTCCGAACAGGACTTCTAGTTCTGCTCTTTACTCCCATGGTATATCAGTTGTCACAATTGGTGGCACCGATGATTCTATCGTTTCTTCCGATGATGTCCCGAGATGTCTTCTTCTTTCTCCACTTTTGCTTAGTTGGTGGACTCTTCTCCGGAGTGGTTGATTCTTCTTTCTCCATGGATGTTTCGTATAAGGGATTTAACCTCTTTACTTACCTTATCTTCTCGATCTTTAATCCACTTTGTCCTTTTTGGCGGCGACGAGCCGACCTCCGCTTTTTCGGGTCTCATATAATCATTATAACTATTAAAGAACACACGTACCTTTTCTGTAGGGAATTGAAAATGTATCTCTCCTGTATGGATGTAGATGATGGCGCGTGTAGTGTTAAGGAACGGTCTCCCTAGCACTATTGGAGGATCTTCTTCCTTCCCCATGTCCATGACTACAAAGTCAGTGAGAACATAGTGGTCCATGATCTTGACTGGTATGTCTTTAGCAATTCCTTCAGGCTCCCTGTATGATTGGTCTGCCATTTGTAGCTGCACAAACGTTGGTTGCAACGGCAATTTTCCAAACAATAGTTCATATGTTACTTTTGCCATTAAGTTAATACCGACCCGTACGCAAAAATGTATTATAGAAAGTTAAATAATTAATAGAGCATGCGATGGTAGGAGTACCTGGATCATCTTGCTTACGAAGCATAGGAGATGGAAGTAGATGATCGTTTTTAGAACTTACCTTGTTAACCACCATTACTTTTGTAGGCTGTGCCTTCTTGTATCTATTCTGGTTCCTCCTTCTATTCTTGTTGTAGGTCTCTATCTTTGGTTCTGGCAATATATGAGTAAGAATGTTGTGGGTTAGTAGGAGAGGTATGTACCTTGTTCTTGAAGTTGAACTTCTCCTTTTTTCCTTTAATATTAAAACAAATCTTCGCACTGTCTGCGTAGATGATAGCTTTAGCTGAGCATAGGAATGGCCGACCGAGTATGATTGTTGATCTTTCACTTCTTCTGGTTTCCACGACTGCGAAGTCTGTTGGTACGTAAGAGCCTCTAATTCCCACACACACGTCTTCAAGGATCCCCTCGGGATAGCATAGTGACTGATCTGCTAGCTGCAAGCACATGTTTGTATACCAAAGTGGTTCACCATTAATCTTTTCATAAATTACCTTAGGAATTATGTTCACGCTTGAGCCGAAGTCACACAGAGCATTATCAAAGGTGTGCGGTCCTATCTGGATAGTAATGACTGGCCTTCCTGGATCTTTCTTCTTAGGTGGCATCGAGTCATCCAACCAGCAGCTCCCTGAAGTTTCTCTATAGTAATGACCTGCATTAAAGATGTCGACAAGATTTGCAGATTCTAATTCTTCCTGCTGCCCCTAATCTTTCCCCGGTGTGGTTAGTGGAACAGAAAGCTGAGAAATCTGAGATTCTATCATCTTATTAAAACTGTGCTGATTTTTAATAGCTGAAGAAAAACTTTCCAAACGAGTATTAATAAGTTCTAGAGCTTTATCATTGGTAGCTATCTTTCTAGACAGATTCTCCAAAGCTTTACCTTGGTTAAGAACTAGGTCTCCCAAGGAAGGTTGATAAGTATTAAAATTATTACCTTGATTGTTACCTTGGTAGTTTCCTTGGTAGTTGGGCCTCTGTTGGTTCCAACCTTGATTCTGTTGAGGACGGAAGTTATTGTTGTTATTAATGAAGTTGATGTCCTCCACAATCTCTGGACAATTCCTGTTAGTGTGGCCTGTGTTTCCACATTCTTCACATGGCATGCGGGAATCTTGAATTTGCATGACTGCCTTGGGTTGAGGATCTCTATCCTCTAGCTTCTTCATTATAAGGTCCATCTTGGCAGATAGCATATCTACCTCTTTCAGCTGGTGCATTCCTCTCTTGCAGGGTTGACGTTCTTCACTCCAACCTTGGTTGGAAGCCATCTTCTCCACAAGCTCTATAGCATTGGTTAATGTAAGTGATAAGAAAGCACCTCCCTTCCATGCTTCACGCAGCACTGCAAAGATCCATTGTCCCACGCTTCCCATGGGGACATTCTAAAATGTATTCATCGTGTTCTTGTTTGAAATTGGATATCTTCCCTCTTAAGGCATTCGTCTTGCCTATAGGGAAGAACTTGGCAAGAAAGGCTGTGGAACATAAATCCCATATTGTATTCTTTTCCTTTTTAGCGTAGAACCATTACTTTGCCTTTCCCAACAGTGAGA
Source organism: Hyparrhenia diplandra (assembly GCA_015847255.1). Taxonomy (NCBI): domain Eukaryota; kingdom Viridiplantae; phylum Streptophyta; class Magnoliopsida; order Poales; family Poaceae; genus Hyparrhenia; species Hyparrhenia diplandra. The sequence goes on along the minus strand of JADLZK010007048.1, from coordinate 135,290 downwards.
ATGGGAAGAGGCGCAACAATATGGCGTCTCTGGATACGTCCTTCATAGTAAAAGTACTGCAAATCTCCAGAAAGTGTTGGAGATGAGCACTCGCGTCTTCATGTGCCTTTCCGCGAGAATTGGTGGCTTGCACCATGTTTATGAGCCCCGGCTTAAGCTCAAAGCCATTGTCTCCAACCTCTACCTTCGGACCGGTGAGGATGTTGTCCGTGGTAGGAGCCGAGAACTCACGAAGTGTCTTGGTTGCCATAGCTTCAAATTCGGGTGTTAAGCTTCACCTAACTTGATCAACGTCCCAAATCGGAAGGTCTTGATGACTCGAAGATGATGATGATGATGATGTAAGTGCTGGTGTTTGTCCGAAGTTTTGCTCGCCTCGCCCCTGATTAATTTTTCGTGATCTTCAATAAAATTATCCGGACGGTTCCAATTCATACAATTCCCCGCATAAAATCAAAAATAAATAGAAAAAAGGGGGTTGAACCTTGTTTGAGTATGTGATAATGGGTTCTCAATGCATTATGTGATGCAAGTGATCTCTCTTATTTTCATGTATGTTGTGTTTAAGTTTTGGATAGCACCCTTTCTAAACTAGTAAAGTTAGAAACAGCACCAACTTATTAACACTATCTAAGTTCTGACTAATACCCTTCCATACTAGAGAAGCTGGAAAAAGCACTAGGACAACTTATGAAGTTAGAAAAAAAACACATTTTAAAAATTTTGACTAACATTCTCCCAAACTAAGGAAGCTGGAAGCAAAGCCATGAAAACTATTGTTCTGGTTTGACTACGCCCTTCCCGGCAATGGCGCCGAGAAATGCTTGTTGATATTTCTTACACGATCCAAATTAGGAAGGCGAAAAAAGAAATATATAAGGTATCTATCTAATCATGTTAGCTTGATGTGGAATTAATCTCACGATCCAACAAAGGCGGAGTTAGGCGGTGTTAGTTGTGGGGTGTAATCTTAGTATCATTATCCATAGTGGAGTTAATCTCACCAGGATATGTACTCAAGGTATACCACTCATTTCTAGGCATTACCTACACACTAGTCTGTCACCCTAGCAATAACGCTCTAAGAAATGCGGGTATGGTATTCTTGATAGGCCTTGATAAAAGAATGAACACGATATATCCGCAGTTTACGTATAGAAATACCATCGTAGCACTTCACCGGGAGTAATCCAGGTATCGTATTTATATTTTACCACAGGGAAGGGGAGTCTATGGAAAGTAGAGAGAGAGGGGTATAATGATTTAGATTGTGATTTACTTATGAGATCCACTTGCAGTTGTATAATGCAGAGTAGCCATATGCATCTTCCAATACTCAATAGGATAAGTCACAAGATAAAGATAATTGAATAAATAATAACTACCCAAGTCTAAGATCATCATATGCCACTAGTATCTTACGAGCTATTAGCATGTTATAGAAAGAATAGAAAGAATATTCCTAAGATACTCCTAATCATATGTCAATGAATACTACAATTAGTGCAATACATCTAGCTATCATGGCAAGGTTGCAATACATCTACACATGGTAAGCAATTACCAATGACAATCAAGGATGAAACTTAATCATCACCGTAATTATAGCTCAACTTGGCCTAGCATTCGGAGGGTGGACTCCAAAGGACTCAACAGACTGTCACTACTACGATCTACCACACGCCCCGAATGTAGGGTGCAATTGCGGATAAACGTTGTATAAACACCACGTTTACACATTGCTTATCACCCACATAGTGATCATCTATGTGGATGCTATACAATTCCATGCATAAGATATAAGACAAACTCACTAAACTAAACATATAATCATAGCATGCATGGATACATATCAATAAGAATATAATCATGATATAGATCAAAGTCACATCCATTGTATTCTGATAATAATACTTACAGATCGAATACAAGAGAGAAGCCACGAGAACGATAATCCCGCTACTTCTTGACTATCAGGTATCAAGATGAACTTGACTTCCTCTAGAACTAGCTTGGTAGCTAACTACTTCTAATATGATGAACTAGGGCTTAGGTCTAGACTTGGTTGGACTTGAGTTGAGATGAACTCAGCTGATATGAATTGATAATGACTTGGTATGAGTTAGGGTTTCACCCTGGGGTCAGGTGGTCTTCTTATATAGCACTTAGCGAGGAACAGGGACCCTTGGATCAAACCGACCTCCAGCAACGGTGTAGATACAACCTCAAGGTCGGTGGTAAACCGACATAAAAAGATGAGGCTGACAGGGTGACCCCACCTGGCGGCCGGCCTAAATGGCTCTGGCGGTCGCCAGGGTGTCAAGCCCTCTCGGTTTCCCGTTTCTTCTGGTGTCTTCTGGTATCTTCTAGAGTGTTTTAGTCCACATTTCGGGTTGAGTTACTTCACGGTTAAGTCTTGTCATCGTATGGGATGTAAACTCTTCTGATTCTCATCAATCTTCTCTGTTTTTATCTGTTAGTCCCTGCAAAGTCACAAAATACCAAAACTCATGGAAATATATTAGTTAGACCCCTAGACTTATGTTGATATGCAACTTGAGCCCTTATTTCATGTTAATTGACTAATAATATTATGCTATAACAGGTGTCAACAGTTGCTGAGTGGTCTTCCATGTAAAAGTTATTGTTGTGCCGTGTGCGAGCACCCCTTTTAATTAAAACTGGATGCTATGTGGTCATCCGTGGATGCTATGTGATCATCCAACCACTAGAGAATTTGAGATACTGTGTGATCATCCTAATTCTATGTGTGTCCGACCCCTGAGAAGCCGTAGTACGATAATATGAAAATCTAAAGTCATTCCATCCGGTACGAGGTCTCGTTAGGCCTATTTCTGCCACCGTACATGGTTAGGAATTGTGCCTATTATGTGGGGAAATTTGTACAACCTCTGTAGAGTTTTGTTGAATCTATTCGAATAGCCGTGTCGTTGGAATGGGCAATGCTGGGATGAGATCCCCTATGATTAGACTTCCCCAACTATGATGATCTGGTAAGACGTATATATATGAGTTCGGTAATTTATAATTAACCCGAACCGGTGAGGATGGTAATACCCCAACCTATATATATATATATACCTATATATATATATATATATATATATATATATATATATATATATATATATATATATATATATATTCATATATATATATATATATAAACTACTACCTACTACCTTACCACTCCATTCCACCACTAACCACCTCCATATATAGCCTCCATCCACTCCACCTTTACCCAAGTTAGGGCTTGCTGAGTACGTAAGTACTCAACCCCCTCTATTCTATGTTTTTGGGAATAAAGCTACAGGAATATATTCGAGGATGGAACTACCGAGGACGATGCAAGGAAAGAACCAGGAGCAGTACATTCGAAGATGGAGCTGTTCGACTACACGGAGGAGCTACGCTAGGATTACTACGATCGAGACATAGGAACGCGCTTAAGGAAGGAGTCCAGGGTTTCGTCCGCACTCCAAGTTGCTTGTAGGAATGGAACCACGACATCGTAGGACCACTATATTAGGAACTCTGAGATATGATGCAAGGACTATGGCCTAAGTTATGTAAACCCGAACTATGTAATGTGTTTTCCCAATCAGTAATAAAAGTATGGTTTTTGATATCAGTCCTGTTCGAATTGTGCGTATCATCTACTAATCTAGGGAGTGATACACGATGCACAGAGGACCCTAGAAATAGGGGCCGACAAGTTCTTAGTTGCCAGTATTTTTGCAAGCGCAAGACAATTAAGTATTTTGTCAGTATCATCAAGTATTTTGTCAGTATTTTTCAGTAGCTTGGTAAAGCCATTAGTACCCTTTAAGTAGATGCCATTATCTTCAAGTATTTTGTCAGTATCTTCAAGTATTTTGTCAGTATCTTCAAGTATTTTGTCGGTAGCTTTGATACAAATTGGTATGTCAGTATTTTCAAGTATTTTGTTAGTATCTTTTAATATTTTGTCAGTATCTTCAAGTATATTGTTAGTAGCTCAGTGCAGCTGGTAGTACAACTTTAGTAGTTGCTAGTACCATTAAGTATGGGAACATATCTAGTGCAAACCAACCCCTCCGTGTAAACCATTGTTGACACTGCTTAACGACATCACTAATATAGCAACGGCGCCAAAAATGGCAAACACTATAAAATCAATGACCCCCAAACAGTGCTGGTATTATGGAAATTACTAAGCCACTATGAAACTAGTCAAAGAGAACCCATACTTCTAGTAAGATAGGTTGTCAGTCTATCTTGTGTAACTAGAAAGTATATCATAACATAAAATAATGAATTTTTTTACAATGCTTGGAGAAGCGTTGGAAAGCGTTTGAAAAATAATTCATGTGTCTATGAATAGTGGGCCCAATACGTCAGGAGGCGTTGAGAAGCGTCAGTGCAGAGGCGTTGGAAAGCGTTATGATGTGTCTATGGACGGTGGGCCATATGCGCCGTAGCGCTTCCCAACGCTTCCGAAATTGAGGTGGGTTAGGATGTCAAAAATGGGCGTGATAATTGCGTTTTTGTAGTTCTTTTTTTTAATCAAGGGTAGAAAAGTACATTCATATTTGTAACATGTTTTGACTAGTATAGCTATAGCTATGACATAATTCAAGTAATATAGTTTTATTTCTACTAGGGTTCGATGGAATCATTCTCGTCTCTGTATATCTCTCTGCCGTCATTCGTCAGTCGCCACCATAGCCATGAGTCGATGCCGGGGAGCGCGAGATGTGAGGGGCCTCCTCTCCAAGCTCAACCCCATGGCCGAGGAGGAAGGTCCGGCCTGGCCGCCGCCGCCGGTCACGGCGCCCCAGCACACACCCCATGGCCGGGCAGGAAGAAGGGGTGGCCCAGGCGACGCCGCCGGTCTTGGCGCCCCAGCGCGCCCGTCCTTCCCCTCCAATGGGTCGGGGCCTGTGATCTAAAGGACCAGCCGCTCCCTGCTGCCGACGCGGTTCTGGTGCCGTAGTTGGAGACGATGAGTGGGAGTTCACGGTGGTGACGACGGAACCTGTCGATCAGAATGGAGGTGGACCAAGGCATGCGGATGGAATTGGTAAGATTGAGGTGAGGCTGCTTGTGCACCGTGACCCATTTTCTAATCCCCTTCGTCTTTGATTCAACTGCCGGTGCCAAATTGTCGTTAGATTGGGATGTTTGGGCTTGGGAGCAGTGACATCGGCTCTATCCAAATCCGAAAGATCACTGCTTTACTGAAAAATTGTGGAAAAAAATAAGTGCCTCTCGATTAGCACTGCAATTTGTGATCTTTTATGTCTATACACGAGAATGCTCATTCTTTCATGTTGTAGACTTGTATTTACACGCACTGAATGTTATCTATGTTTGTTGAGAACCAGTTTTTCAACATTAGTGTGCGAGTATGGCTGGATGGTAGGCTCTTGAGTATCACAGTTCTGTTATGTCCCTATATATTTATCGCCATATTTCAGTATTGGATTCTTTGAAGGTTAGTATGTCGAGTCATGCACTTTGCCATTTGGTTAATCAAGTGATTATTCGGGGCCTTCTTGTTGTATATGAACCCTCCCAAAAGTATGTCATTTGGCAGTCATCATTCATAATTTTTTTTTCCTTTGGGGTCAAGCATTTTCCGGGAACACTTAAGCCTCTCTCCGTTTGTAATATTTGAATTGCACGGATTTGAATTACTTCAATGAAATTCGTATGATAGCAATAAGTTCTATCTGTGGTACCTGCTCAGTAAGCTTCTAGCTGCACGCTTGAGATTTGAAGATGCTGAAAGTAGATCAGATGAAATCATTAATAGGATAGGATCCTGTTGAGGTAGCCGAGACAATTGTTGATTTTAGCCTATGTATAGGCTTTAAGTGCTACTGGAAACCAAGAAAAATCATTCGTTATGGCTGTCCAGTCTTTAGTTGTTTTTAGCTTGAACGAAATATTAAATTATATTGCACTGCCAATGTCTAGTGGTAACTTGACTATCCAAAGGGAGTAGTGACATCTAGCTTACCTTGCATATTAGACATGGAAAATATGTCATATTTGGTTTTCGGTCACTGCAAGTTTGTTCAGAGTTGCGGAACACTGTTCTATGTCTTAATTCAGGGTTTGTCATTTTCTCCAGGCTGTTACACAGGAAGAGGCACCGGAGCTGTACGAGGACATGGTTCTCCAGGCTCATTTTCTTGTTTTCTGCAGTTTTGGTGCATATTGGCCAGCATTCAGATTTCTGCAACAGCCTGATAGATGTAGCAATAAAGGTTACTTGCCTGATCTGTCTGGACCACAACAGGGCTCTTGGCCTGAGAGACTCGGTGTCCAAGTTAGTGATGTGAAGAATGTTATCATCTGGGGTAACCACTCATCCACTCAGTACCCTGATGTTAACAATGCCACAGGGAAGACTTCCACTGGGGAGAAGCCTGTTCGTAAGCTTGTTGCCTTTGCTTAAATGATTGGTGCTGATACTTGTTTAAACTGATCTTGCTGATCTTGTTTCTTTAGGATTGCAACATCTCTGCTGATATTTGATTTGTGCTGACAGCACTGCCTGACTGTCTCTTGCTACTACAGTGTTTGGAATGTGATGAGGCAGAAGATGCGCTTTTCACGACTCGAGAGATGACTACAAAGATAGCGAACTTTAGAGCTCCAAGATGCTTATGTTATCCTTGAATTAGCAACGGCTACTGAACTTGTGTTATCTCTATGTAGACTATGTTAGGTTATCCTTGAATTGAGGTCAGGAATCAAAATGCTTATGTTAAAAATCATTTCTGTTGCTAATTCATCACTTGGTCAGGCAGATTGTGGTGGAAGCCCCTCTCAAGAAAACACAGGACAAATGGTTCCTTCACATGTTTTTCAGAATGGGGTTTCGCTGTTCCAAGGGTACAAGATTGCTCTGGTATCTGTATGTTTTTCTCCTATCATGAAAATCCTACTAGAATTTGACACGCAGTCTCTCAGTGCAGCACCTTTCTTAGAATTTGATTCACAGTGGGTCTGTCTCTCCCATACTAAAAAGTAAAACTGTATATTGTGATTTGAAATTGTATGCCATTCTGATGCACTTATTTTTTAAAACAAATTTGGATGGTAAATCGAACTCTAGTGGATATAATAGCACCCCCTAAGATGTCCCTGATATCTTGTGCAGCCTTGTTGAGCGTGCTCGGAAAACGGTCCGTGATGATATTGGCTGGCTCCAGCGGGATCAAAGCTTACCTGCAACTGAGGATGGGACAGCCAGATTCTTGGAGATTTTGGACTCTGTAAGGTCAGCAGAAGTACCAAACAAGGAATGAATTCTCTTCGGTGATTTTGTGAAGCTTGAATGAAAAGAAAGATGCGCCGAGAAGAACAAAGCAGCTGAAGTTGAAATAGATAGATGTCTATAATGTGGTGTGGTTTGACTTGTGAGGGAAAGAGATTATAAGAAGCTACGGTGGCTTGGCTTGATGCAGTTTGTTTTCTTGTGTCTGTACATGATATCAGTCGATTTCTGTAGTAACCTGGTGGTCTGTGTCTGCATTAACTAGTCGCTCCTCCCTCCTTTTGTTGGCTGCCTGTGTGGTGGCTAGTACATGCGTTTTGCGTAAAGGAAATTAGAGTTGAAGGTCAACAAGAAAGTCATAATCAACCAGTGTTACCCACGGCAATGTATGATACCGACGTGCAAGCATTTGTCTTTGTTGTTTTAGCTAACAGGAAACTAAAGGGAACAAGGTAAAGTTTTGGCTGGCAAAATATTGATTAAAGGAAATTTGAGTTGAAGGTCAACAAGAAAGTCATAATCAGCCATTGTTACCCACGGCAATGTATGATACCGACGTGCAAGCATTTGTCTTTGTTGTTTTAGCTAACAGGAAACTAAGGGAACAAGGTAAAGTTTTGGCAGGCAAATCAAACAAGGAAACGAAGTTTTGGCAGGCAAAAACATAGTGTCTGTTTTAATAAAGGTTAAAGGAATTTTTTGTTCAAACAAGAAAGTCCTAGGCAAAGTGGTTCTCAAGCGAGTCCCTTTGCTAACAAAACATAATAAACTTTTGCCCATCTGCATACAACTCATGGGTTCTCAAGCTACTACCAGTAGGTACCTATATGAATGAAACCTTGATATCGGACTAACAGAAAGACTGTGGGACACATACATAGGTACAGTATACATACATATAAATAAGAATATTCTCATTCTCATTCTCATCTCATCGGAGACCTGGCCGCATGAGCAGCTCGTCGAAGGATGCTCCATTCTACTCCAAGTCCAGTGCCACACTACCTGAATTGTTGTTCACGGACGACGAGGCACCACCCATGGACCTGTTGCTGTTGGACACGAGCAACTGTTGTTGGATGGTAGAGCGCTGCATCTCCTGGGGTCCTCGCTCGATGGCAATGGCGTCCTGGATCTCCTTGAGCACCTCCGAGATGGGAGGCTTCTGCGCGCCCTTGGGGCTTGGGCCTCACACACATTATGGCCACCTCTGCAATCTTCCACACAGACTGCAGGTCATAGACTCTGTCCAACGATTCATCAATGATGGCGTGGATGTCCCCGCTCTCGATGTGCAATCAGGCCTGCCAGGTTCATTCATTTTATTTAGTCTTTACATTCATTTGAGATTGGTTCATGGCCGGAGATGAGCTCCAGCAAAATCACGCCGAAGCTGTAGATGTCGCTTTTCTCCGTCGGCTGCTGCGAGATGTAGTACCTAACCACACCATAACAGAATCGATTATAAGAGAAGATCAGACAGAGTGATATAAAGCACCTCACTCAGATTGCTTGGCCTTACTCTGGGTCCAGGTATCCCACTGTTCCTCGAACTATACTTGACACATGAGATTGTGGTTGCACGCATGTTCTATTACTGCAGGACAACTCATTTTGGTGTATGATCATGACAAAAAAAAATCAAATGATGGTGATACACATCCTTCACAACCCATAAACATATCTCACATAGAGACATGTGACTAAGTGGAAGAAGTTCATGGTTGTGATGGATGCATAGTGTTACTTTGTCCAAATCATTTAAAAAATTAATGACATGGTAATGGAGACAAACTATGATATTGTGTGCATTTATATAATTTTCTGACCAAGTTTACCAATTATTATAATTATTTTATTGTAAAAGGAAGGAAAAATGTTAAAATACTCTAACCTAGTTAGAAAAATCTAAAAAACTTGTATGGACAACTCATTTTGGTGTATGATCATGACTAAAAAATTTCAAACGATTTAGAGCATGTGGTGATACACATCCTTCTTTAAACCATAAACATGTCTCACATAGAGACATGTGACTAAATGGAAGAGGTTCATGGTTGTGATGGATGCATAGTGTTACTTTGTCCAAATCATTTGAAAAATTAATGACATGGTAATGGAGACAAACTATGATATTGTGTGCATTTATATAATTTTCTGACCAAGTTTACCAATTATTATAATTATTTCATTGTAAATGGAAGGAAAAATGTTAAAATACTCTAACCTAGTTAGAAAAATCTAAAAACTTGCATAGACAACTCATTTTGGTGTATGATCATGACATAAAAATTTCAAATGATTTAGAGAATGTGGTGATACACATCCTTCACAACCATGAACGTGTGCACATAAATACATGTGACTAAGTGAGAGATGTTCATGGGTGTGATGGATGTATAGTTGTACATGGTTCAAATCTTCTAAAATTATAATGGCATGGTCCTACCCATGTGTATCTAAAGTAAAACAAAGTAAAAAATGGGGAAAAAAATTAAAATTAAAATAGAGAAAGTGAAATAGGAAAAATAACCAAAAATATTGTAAAAACACACAAAAAAAAAAGGTTCTTATGGGTTTTGAACCAAGGAGTAGAGGATCAAAATCTAGTGGGCTAACCATTATGCTATTCAAGTGTATTCATTAGTAGGCCAGCGCCTTTTATTTTTAGCCTTAGGCCTTGTTTAGATGGCAAAATATTTGCCAAAAACTTCCAAGTTTTTCCACTCTTTCCCCATCACATCACATTAAATACACCAAAAGACATATGTTCGGAGCAAAGAAATGCAGGTAAAAAAAATAACTAATCACACAGTTCTGTTGTACATCACGAGATCGAATCTTTTGAGCCTAGTTAGTCCATGATTGGACAATGTTTACCAAATACAAACGAAAGTGCTACAGGAGTTGGAATAGTGCTTTTGGCAAATTTTTAGCCATCTAAACAAGGCCTTAATTATTCTCGCAACTTAAGAGGGATGGCTGGGCCACATCGATTTTTCTGGGCCACTTCGCTTCCCTCGGCCTAGATGGAAAATAGAGCGCAGATCAGATCCACGCTTCTTAGTCCCACGTCGCCTATTTAGGAACGACGGACACAATTAAAAACCTAGCCAGAGTAGCCTACTCAAGCTTCTTCATAACTCTCCTACACTACATGTGCAAGTTGGGCACTGCAGCTGGCATGGTTGGTCTCCTTAAATGGTCGAGCCTGACCTAGCTACCTTTGCTGGCCCATGACACCACTTTCTGTATTTGTTTTGCAAGTAAATTATTTTAACACTGTTCAATCAAATCTTAGAAACTTTTTATGAAAAATCGTTTCAAACAGGCTATAAGTGAGAGAAAAGACGATAAAAAAAGTGAGAGAAAGCAGCAATCAGATGCTATGGTAGGGCATCTAGCAATTCACCTTGCAGACAGGCTTTTTTTCTTTGGGACCAATGTAGCTTAAGATCTAGTTGTCAAAAAAAAAATGTAGCTTAAGATCTAACTTCAAGGCCTTTAATTATGGCCCACTTCTAGTGTTTACACAGAAGCAGAAAGCACTTAAAACATCTTGGTTCCATAACAAAGATTCTGGCGCCATATTTGACAGAGAGTGCACTTGATACTTTAGTGCCTACTACAATACTAGAGAAAGGGAAATCAGAAGCTCTAGCAATGTAACAATGTAACTCGACTCGCTACAGACTCCTACTACATTGCAGCAGCAAATGAAACATGGCAAACTGGATGTTGCCCAACATCCTGACGAGCTTCTCTTGGTTCAGCAGGAACGTGGCCAGTGGCACACCAAACTGATTCCTCTCTCCAAGGTACCTGATGATCAAACATAGGGATAGATAGGGTTGTTCAGTTCAACACAGTCGCAGCAAGAATGCTGAAATCGGCCACTGCCAGATAGAGTGAATTACCTGTGACATGCATCATACACCCCTTGTGCAATCCCAATGCTGACCATGACACGACTGAAAGAATGTGACTGCACGCAACAACACACCATGGTTTGATCTTGTTCCTTGATCGATTGTGCATGATCCCAAAGCTATCCTTAACATCATATAGTTATTACATCAACAAGGTCCTGAAAAGAATTGGAGCCGGGCAAACAATCGTCATTAGGGACAAACACGTCCTCCAGCTGGATGTCAACCATTCTCATGGACACCTTGTTCTCGATCTTGTTGATCTTCAGACCAGAGCTCCCTCCTTTCTCTATGAAACTGCGATTTTCTTCAGATGTGGGCATGGTGCCACCAGGCTGCTGCATCGGTTCGCTCTTTGGCTGCATGGATCAAGGGAGATCAGCAATGCCACATGAGTGGTAGGAGATGATGAGTCTTGATGTGATGGGTTTGCTTTGCTAACCTTACATTTTGATTTTGCTACTACATGGTGCAAAGAGAAACCAGGTGGTAACCGTGGAGTGATGGCTCGTTTTTAGCTTCAAGTGACAAGTATCTTCCCAGTTTCTTAACTGACAAATTAAATGCCAAAGTTTCTACCATCAACTTCCAAGTCATATTACATAGCTGGATGCAGTCAATCATTCAGAAAAATAAGGGAACAGTTCGTTCTTCTAGATATGTATTAGTATTATACATTTTTTTCCCTTTTATTCCTAACAGAAGTACTTTCCTGCTCTATTTTTTTGAAGTGCAAATAAAATGGATCCTGAAGATGCTACCGACATTGTGCATAGTTATTATATTGTGTGCTTTATTATATATAGTATAACACTTTGTCGACTAGGCAATTTGTTCAGTATACCCATAGTAAAACCTTTTCAAGAACAATGAATTCTAACTTCTAATATTGATTGATGAATCATGGAAACAGCAATCACCTTGGTCATATATGAGATCAGCGGCTCTTGGAGGTAGGTCATTCCTTATTAAGACCCCTTCCCTAACCTTGGCATGGGTCTCGGCGTCGTGCTGGAACATTGAGACTAGCTGCTGGAGCTCCAATTTTCTCACCTGAACCTGTTGATCGCTGATCGGATTTTGCAGCCCAAAATAGATATTCCCGATGATGATCAGTAGCAAACCTACTAAGAACAGGAGACCAGAGAACAATGCAAAAGCATATTTAGTGTTCTTGGCTCCAGGTATCCCGTCGACATTGATACCAAACAGTCCTGTGATGATGGACAGAATGACGCCGCACCCACCAAATATTGTCAGGTTATGTGTAATGCGAAGGCTTTTGTCCTGAAAATACCAAACAGCATCGTTCAGTCTACATAATCGATATCAGCTGTGCATTATCAGAGAAATTTTTGGGTTCGGAGTCCTAGCATCTGCTTACCTGCAACCAAGCACGGACAGTGCTCTGCATCACATCCTGAATGGTGAACAGCCGACCACGGACAGCTTCTTGCTCTTCAATCATTTTCCTTGCGTCTTTCTTTATATCCTCAAGCAAGGATTGTGTGGTGCTTCCCCCTAGATACTTTAGGAGTTCAAATATTATCTCCTCTCTAGCATGTAGTGACCATTTCACTCTGATAACCTAGTAATTAAGTACATTGTGGAAGTGTCAAAATTACATATTTATATCTGGCATCCTGTTGTAAGAGTCGTGTTTACTTGTGCAGTTTAGCTGTTAGTCCAGTTGTTAGTTGTGTTGGTTGTGTTGTGTCTGTTTTCGAGCGAATAGTAGAGTTGAGAAGTTAGTTGGTCGGTCATTATACCTAGATGAGTGGTTTTTATGTACACTTTTCACTTAAAAAACTAGGCTGGGATTTATTTTATTTTTATCCATTGGAATAAAAAATGTGGGAAACCTTCCTTTCGAAGAAAATAATACATACCTGGGTAGCCAACCTTCTAATGTCTTGGTTGAAGATTATACCGAGCAGGTTCAGGTCTTCTTCGTTTCGCCTGAGAATGCCCATGTATAAGTGTAGGTATAGAGAAAAGCCAATTCAGAGAAGTTATTTGGATCTTTTGTAAAATGAAAGATGAGCATGGCTACCAAAAATAGAACAATAGAACAGAAAATAAACTACTTCCAAATAACTATACACAGATCATAATCATGTAGATCTAGAAAAATAGTTGATACTAGTTTCATATTTTCCTGATTGGAAATAAATTAATTGTGAATTTCTAAAGATCAAACTAGAATATTTTAAATATCTTAGGAAACACTAGAAAACAATATATGGAACCAGTCCTAGGACCGTTTCGACAGTTGGTGTTTGGCCATTACCGGGTTGAATATCAGACTGAGGTGTACCTTAGAGAGGTTAAAAATGTACTGAGTGAGGAAGAAATGATCAGTAAACAAATGTGATCTCTTCAGCGTAACTGCTGATTGATGGACCTGATTGTCATTACCTGGACCTCCGTAACTCCTATAACGTTGACGTTTGGTGCTGAGCCTTTCACATGCAGAGCTGTTATCAGAAAATTTTGAGCTTGCCAAGCACGGATCACAATAGGAATGTCGTCTTCATTCCGAGTCTGGATCGCCGACCGACTGACCTAATAGCTCGAAAAGCAAGCCTCCTGAAACTCTGACAGGGACCTGGAGAAGTAACATATACCAAATTACCAATGCTAAAGTCAAATAGGATGATTAGCAGCTTGCAGTCAGCAAAACGCATGTGTTATTATATTCAGAAATGTTGGAAAACTTCGTAATCATATTCTAATTTATTTTGTAAGAGTAACTGAAATCACACGCAGCAATAACTAGAACTGAACTCACCTCATAGAGCAGATGCTTCATCTTGTCACTGATGAGCATGGTCTCATCCCTGAGCGCAACGCAGACCGCCGGGTGCAGCCACCGCGCGCTGGTAGCCAGCCACGCGTCCACGGCCGGGTGCCCCGCTGCGACGTGGCACCACCAGGTCGGACCCGCCGGCCGCTGCCAGTACGGCACGGCGACGTCGGCGACGGTGATGTCACTGTCGTCACCGCGCAGCAGTGCTGGCCGTCCGGCGGCATCACCGCCGGCGTCCGTGAGGCGAGCGTCGTCCCGTCGACCATCGCCACCAGCTCGGTGATCCTCGTCCCAGCCTATCGGAGACCAGTAGCTCTCGGCCGGCGCCGCCTCCCGTGCCTGCACGCTGGTGGCCTCGGCTCGTCGCCGTCGGTGGAAGAACCTGACGATTACAAAGTATTACCGATCAAGAAACTTGTTACGAGGTACCGCCGGGCTGTTTCAGCGGGAAACCCGCCAACAACTCGACAAGTGAGACCGGGCGGCCACACAGGATCGGGCCCAGTGGAGGTACCGCGACGGAGAGACGGCGAGGGAAGAGGGCGGTCGGAGAGACGCCGTGTGAGGGCAGAGGGCAGGGAGGCCGCCGCCGGCGGCGGCGGCGAGGGCCGCATCAAGGCGGCGGCGGTGAGGCACGGGAAGGGGACGAAAAAACGGGACGATGGCAATGGTGATGGGCTACGGGAGTGGAGATGGGCTGCGGCAGGGGGTGGCCGCCGGGTGGGTGGGGTGGGAGGTGCCAAAGGACCATAATGCCCTTCGCAAATCAAGTTAACAAAAATGGTTATTTTGCTGAGGCATCGGGAAGCGTTAGGAAGCGGCGGGAAGCATTTTCAAGCATTGTAAAAGGGCTCATAAAATAATATGACTAGGCAGAAAATAAGGTAACATGATAAGAATATAGAACAAGGCTCTACAAGCGGACAAAATAATAAATACCATTGTAGCATTTTAAAGAGTAAGAGTATCGAGTCCACAGGGAAGGTATTTATAACTAAATATGCGTAGCACTAATAATGTCCTTATGTATGGAATAGCTATAACCAATAATAAATAATGCTCCTACTCAACAACAGGGTTAATGTCATATAAAATAATAAATAATGATAAAGATATATATGATAAATGCTAATAAAGATAAATGATAAATGCAGGGGATCAAGCCATCATAAAATAATAAGATTCAACAGTATTCTAGTCTAAGGACTAATATGGGTAATATAAGGAAAACTTACTAATGAATAACTATCATCACATGCTATTGCTAAACTCTAATTAGTGCAAACATCTAGTTATCATTGTTAGTACTACTACTTCATACCATACTTAAGGGTCATCAACTAGGAAGGATTCAATAATGAGATCTTCATCTTCTTCACGACACACGACCTACCGTTCACTATATACGGAGGGAGGATTACAGAGGACTCAATAAGGCTGTAACCCCTACGATCTACCCCACGACTCGGCATATAGCGGGCATTTGCAGATATAACATATATAAGCACCACGCTTACATAAGTTATAACACCTATCTTGCACGTTACAAGATGAGGGCTATACAATCCTAAGCATGCAATCCATAATAAATATCTAACTCTACTAGACATATTAAAGCAAACAATAAACAATGCAATAGATAATATAATAAAGATAAAGAGCAATGTCATAGATGAACTTGAGTAATAAATATACCAAAGGATATAATAATATACCTATGAAACACCTTGACAGAATCCGAAGTTCAAGTCTTCCTAGACTTGGATCTCCTAATCTACTACTATGTAGCTAATCTCTCTAGAACTAGAACTACTCTGAAGAACTAGGGTTTGTGGCTCTGGACTTAATCTCTGGAATTCAGACTCTCAACTGAATTATCAATACTGAATTAGGGTTTCAGGGGTGAGGTCTGCCCTTGCTTTTATAGCCCCATATATAGGATGAATCTCAGCCCTTGGATTAAACCAACTTGATTGGACGGTGTAGATCTACTCCATAGGTCGGTTGTAGGAAGGTTCCAGAAGCAGGACACGTGGCTCCACAGGGGGATGCCACGCGGCCCCACACATGGTGCCGCCCGGCCCCACATCCTGACATGTGGGCCCCGGCCTTCGCGAGCTGTCTTCTTTTGTCCTTTAGACCCTTGGAATTTATATTAATCGCCCTAATTTGGTCCTTTTCTTCTATTTCTCTATTTCTTTTCTTTTCTCTCTGATATTCTGCTGTTTTCCGAGTTCACCAAAAAACTAAGTGTATACAAAACTTGTGAAAATTATTAGTATAAATCCTATCTTCTATTGTTCTTGTTCTCATTTGATCTATCATTTCATGGTAAAAAGTTGACGATAACTACCGTCAACAAGCTCCCCCAAGCTTACCTTTTGCTAGTCTCTTAGCAAAACACATATATACTACAAGACAAACTTGGATCAGGAGTTGCTACAATACTTTCATTCTTGTAGAGTACACATGCTTTCAAAAAGAAACTCTACTCCGGATCGGATAAACTTATTCTGACTTCATACTCACCCTTATTACCAAACTATGGTGCTTTTACTCTCACTTGGGTCTTGAGTAATTGAAAGACAGAACAGGTAAGTCAAGCAACATGCACAAACCATGAGTCACCGTGAGCCGTGCAGATCAAGATAATGTATAGGAGAGAGACAAGAAGGAGCGACGCTAGATTTCTCACCGATGGAGGCAAGATGTCCACGAGATAGCTTGATCGTGTGATTGATGACGGCCCACGGATGAAACACGAACGGCGGCGACGGCTTCCGGAGCGATGGCGAGGACGCGGCAATTTGCGACGAACCGCACCCGCGGGCGAAGAGGGTTCGAGAAAAAGAAAAGACGGCGTTGCCGCTGGCTCTACATAGGAGCTGGACATGCGACTCTTGGGATCGTAGAGTTTAATACGGCATCCGTGCCAGGCTGGGTTTCGAGTCGAAACCGATGAGGAAGACGGACAGCTGCTCTCGCGCGGCGTCGGTGTCGGTTCGAGCGGAGAGGAAGAGGAAACGATGGGGCAGCTGTGCCCCTACGGTAGCTGAGCAGGCCAGCAAGGTGGGCCGACCCAAGAGGCAAAGCGTGTACAGGCCAAGGGAAAAAAAAATAAATAAAAGAAAGGAGAGGGAAGGGTTGGGATGCCTCGGCCAAAAACGAGAAGAGAAAGATTTTCCATTTCCTTTTGTTTTACAAAATTTTACAAAGGCAATTTCAAATGGATTTGAATTCTCTTTAGAACTTTGGTTAAAACCACTCATCACAAAAATTCAAATGCAGCAGCATGAGTGCAACAAACATGTTTCTACACCTTATATTTTATTTTAATTTCTCAAAATTTATTACTTTCTAAATTCCAATGCTCACAAAATTCAGAATTAAATCATTTTAACCTATTTTTGAAAAAGGCAAAATTTAGGGTGTTACACTATGTGGCACGTGATATATAATCCGGGCGTGTAACAACTTAAGAACTTCCTTCTTAACTATATCTCTCATCGCATTATTAAGTCTACGTTGAGGTTCTATAGACGGGGTATATCCGGATCTCAGTAGGAATACAATGAGTGCGAGAGAGCAGGACTAATTCCTTTTAAGTCATCGAGTGCATAGCCCAAGGCCGAAATGATGTTTTTCTAGGACAGATATCAGCCTGAGAGTCTGTTCTGGAGTTAATTTATCATTTATAATTACAGGAGACTCTGGATCTTGATTTAGGAAAGCATAAGTGAGGCCTGGTGGTAAAGGTTTAAGTTCAATAGGAGGTCTAGGTGGGTTCTCAAATTCATCTAGAGGTTCTGAAGTAGTAGGATTTTCCTCCTCTTCTTCAATAAAGAACTCTGAATCGTCCTCTTGATTAGACTCCACAAAATATTCTACAAAGGCCTCTTTAACTTCCTCCATAGGTCCAGTTCGGACAAGACTTCGGTTTTAGCATGAATGGCTTGGACTATAGGTAATGAAAATTTAAGATCTTTGTCTAGCCAACGTCTAATACTCCCAAGTTGTCCTTTGAAAGTAAGCCTTTCTATTGGTTGTCCTATTAGTAGGTCAAACTCCATGATATCAAAGATATAGAAGCTAAGATGAACCATGGTGTTGTTAACCTTGATTGGTAGAACATAAAGAATTCCTGAACTTTGGACAATTTGTCCTGAAGGGCTTAATAATAATTTTGTAGTGGGACTCAATGGCATATTTTTGAGAAGTTTATTAGCAAAAGATAATGTCATGATATTTATTCCCACAATAGGATTGTAAAGAGCATCGGAAGGGTCTTTTTCAATTTGGCAACGAATAGGTACAGAAGGTGAATCCAAACGGATTACATCGGAGGAAAGCTCGATTCTTACGTCCCCATTCGCTACTTATGATTGAGACAAGCTCTTACGTAGTTCCTTTTAAATGTTTTAAATCGAAGGGTCTCGAAGGATAAGATCGTGATGTTTTTGCCTTCTCGATATTTTGAGTGATATCTCGAGGTGTTTCCATAATCAGTAAAGAGATCATCCTCAATATCGAGTAAGAAGTCGAGATCGAAGTAACCTCTGGTTTCTTTTAAATCTAAAGGTTACGAATTAGGCCGGAATTTGTAAAGAATTTGGAATAGAATTGGGTTCAACTAATTCTTCTTCTTTTTCTATAATTTCTTTTATTTTTAAGTATTTCCCTGCTTGAGTTGGATCATCCTCCTTATTTTCCACTATTTTATTTAAGATAGCTTTGCATTCGAGAGATTGAAAGGTGAATGAAAGATCCATTCGCAGAGGTGTTCAAATATTTTCTAGATTTTTATTCGGACCAATATAGAAATGTTGAATTAGAACATGGTCCAGGTATGGCTAGATTAGGTCCAGATTTGGTAAGAAGATCAAAACGCTCCCAGTAGGTACTCGAGAGATTCATTATCCTTCGTTTGGGAGGATAGGATCGAGAGCCTAAAGTTGACTAGTTTGGACATGGGAAAGAAATCTGCACATAATTCATTTAAGCAAGTTTCCCGTCGCCACCCATTCTCTCTTTATTTCTATTGTACCATCGGTGAACTTTTCCTTTCAAAGAGAATGGAAAGAGCGTCCAACGGATAGTTTCGAGGGACATGCCTTCAATATGGAGGCATTTACATGTCTCCTCAAAAGTTTGAAGATGAAGGAAAGGATTTTCGTCTAGTTCTCCCCGAGAATGTATGGTTTTGGACCATCTCTATCAACCTAGGGCGAAACTCATAAGAACCGGCTTGAATAGGTTTAGATGATAGCCTTGGGTTTACAAGCTTACTGTTGGGTGCCAAGTATTTGTAAAGAGGGGTAGTATCCATTTGGATAGTGATTTTAAAAAGATAAAAAGAAAAATCTATACTAATGATATGATACAAGATTTAGTTTAGCTCACGTGATCAGACAAACCGTTCTCCCAAAAACGGCGCTTGAAATGCTTGTTGGTAAAAGTTATCCTACGAGAATTATTTATAATTTGTATAGTCTGCAGTTTAACAGATCACGATGAGCACTTCACACGAGAGAGGTGCGTGGATAAAACATGTAAAAGTGAATATAGATGGAAAAAGAATGGTATTGCGATCATTCCCATTATAGGAATAATACATATGGATGTAAGTGGAAGGTGCGTGGATAAAACATGCATTTTCATGACTGAACTCTCACAGGTACCAGCAAAGCTTGAACTACTCAATCCAAAGCAAACAGCATATTGTTGGTAAAAGTTATCCTACAGAATTATTTATAATTTGTATAGTCCGCAAGCGCGAACAGATACGATGAGCACTTCACCCGAGAGGGTTTTAAATATCGAATCCACGGGGAGAATGGTGTGAGGGTAATGAGAAAAAAAACTAAACCCCCCGAGATAATAGGAAGGAACTGGAGTTCGGATAAAATATGAGAAGATTTCTATGGTTGTCTAGTTTATATCCTTGTAAGGCTTGAAGATATTTCTTAATGGGGATGCACTCAAGAGAAAGTAAGGTCAAAACTTACTATTCTCCCAAAGAATCTGGTTCCTACTAGTCCTATCCAACGGGAGATGGAATACAAAGGAATCAATGGTATTGTCACTACCACGAACTACCACACTCTGGAAGGTAGGGTGTATTTATGAGTTATCTAGCCCAAACACCACGTTTGCACTAAGAATAACAACTTCAATTCAAGAGCGACAAGAATCAAAGTACTCTAATGAGTCATAAACCGAAAGAAATAAAGTCAAGTGATCTTACTCAAATATAAGGTTGATCCACCAAAGAACTCTCAAGATCAAGTGCAATGAAGCCTTTGATCCCAGAGGTACAAGCGTAGAGGAGTCACCGACAGATCCGGTACTTCCCCTTCTTCTCCTCTACTCTACTCTTTATCTCTCAAGAACAGATCTAGAACTCTAATTAAGTTCTTTGATCTATCTCTCAACTTTCTACTAATCTCTCTCAACTTGATCTAAGCTCTTCTAATTAGAGAGGTATGGCTCTAGCTATGATCAGAGTTGAGTATGATGAATAATGATTTTCATACCTAAGGCCAGAGGTAGGATCATCCTTATATAGTCGTGGCCGATGAATACTGACCCTTGGATCAAACCGACCTTCAATAATGGTGTAGATACAACCTCAAAGTCGGTTTGAAACCGACCTAAGAAGATGAGGCTGACATGTGGGTCCCACCTGGCGGCCGGCCTATCCTTCATTTCACCGCGGCGCCAAAGCCACAGTGGGCCCAGAATGTCAGTCTCCTCCTGGTGTCTTCTGGTGTCTTCTAGAATGTTTTAGTTCACTTTTTGGATCGAAATGCACCAGTGGTAAATCTTCTTATTATTTGAGAGGTTTTCTCTGAGTTTTCCGGCATTTACCTGTTAAGTCCCTGAAAAGATATAAATCACCAAAACTTGTGGACCTGTGTTAGTAAAATACCTATTCTATGCTTTTATTCATTTTATTCCCTTATTATATGTTTAATTGAGACATAAAAATAGAGCTTAAGAGGTGTCAACAAGCTCCCCCACACTTAGGCTCTCGGCCGGTGAAGCAGCGGCTCCGGCGCTTCGACGACGGCAGGCGGCAGGCGATCGCCGAGGAGATAGATAAGCTCCTAACAGCAGGCTTTGTTAGGGAGGTGCTTCATCCCGAGTGGATAGCCAACCCTGTACTAGTTAAAAAGAAAAATGGGAAATGGAGAATGTGTGTTGATTATACGGGTCTCAACAAGGCATGCCCGAAGGATCCGTTTCCTTTGCCGCGCATCGACCAAATCGTTGACTCCACCTCCGGGTGCAAGACGCTCTGTTTTCTTAACGCTTAATCCGGCTACCACCAGATCGTGATGAACGAGCTCCATCAGCTCGCCACCTCCTTCATCACTCCCTTCGGCGCGTTACGCTGCGTGACCATGCCTTTCGGGCTGAAAAACGCCGGTGCCACCTTCCAGAGGTGCATGCAGAAAGTCTTCAAGGAGCTTCTCGGGAAGCGCATTGAGGCATACGTCGACGACATTGTAGTCAAGATGAAACGCACGGGCGAGCTCATCCCTGACCTCGAACAGGTCTTTGGCAAACTCCGCGAGTTCGGCGTAAAGCTCAATCCTGAGAAATGCGTCTTCGGCGTCCCTCGAGGGAAACTCCTTGGCTTTGTCGTGTCCGAGCGCGGCATCGAAGCTAACCCCGACAAAATTGAGGCTATCAGGAACATGGGTCCCATCAGGAACGTCAAGAGCGTGCAACAGCTCACGGGATGCCTCGCCGCGCTAAGTCGGTTCATAGCACGGCTCGGGGAGCGGAGTCTTCCGCTGTACAAACTCCTGAAGAAGTCAGAGCGCTTTACCTGGACCAGCGAGGCACAGGCTGCCCTCGACTCCCTGAAGGAACTCCTGGCCAACCCACCAGTCCTCACACCGCCCAAGCCGGACGAGCCCATGTTGCTCTACATCGCAGCGACCTCGCAGGTCATGAGCTCGGTGCTCGTAGTCGAGCGCGTGGAGGAGGGACACGCACTACGCGTGCAACGTCCCGTCTACTTCATTAGTGAGGTCCTCTCCGACACCAAGACCCAGTATCCGCAGCTCCAGAAACTTGCCTACACCTTGCTGATCACACGGCGCAAGCTCCGCCACTACTTCGACGCGCACCCAATCACCGTCGTCTCCAAGTTCCCTCTTGGCGAGGTCATCCGCAGCCCCGAGGCCACGGGACGCATTGCCAAGTGGGGCATCGAGCTCATGGGATCTGACATCTCGTACGCGCCCGAGACGCCATCAAATCCCAAGTTCTCCCCGACTTCGTAGCTAAGTGGACCGAGATGCGGTTGCCACCAAGGCGGGACAACGAGAGTACTGGGTCCTCTACTCGGCGGCTCGGTGAAGAAGTATGGCGCGGGGCGGGCTGGTCTTCATCTCACTGGCATAACGTGCACATGAGGTACTCGATCCGCCTTCACTTCACCGCATCCAACAACGTCGCCCGAGTCACGAGGCCTTGGTGAGCGGGCTCACGCATCGCCGCCGAGCTCGGCGTCAAAGCGACTCAAGGTCCGAGGGAGACTCCGAGCTCGTCGCCAACCAAGTCATGAAGGGGCCGGCTGCGTCAACCCCAGGATGATCGCGTCTTGTCAAAGGTGCGTGAGCTCGAAGAGCACTTCGACGGTCTCGAGCTCAAGCACGTCCCCCGTCAGTACAACGGCGACGCTGATGTCCTCGCCAAGCTCGCATCGGATCGGAAACAGGTGCCTCCTGGTGTGTTTGCCCACGACCAGTACCTCCCCTCGATTCAAGCTCACGCGGTGACCCTGCCAAGACACCCTTTGTGCCATCCCCGGTAAAAGCGAACCTTCCTCGAGCTCACCGATGGAAGTCAATGTCGTCGGCACGGAGGTCCTCGCCATCCCAGAGCCTGAGGCCCCAAAGCCCGACTGGCGGGTCCCCATCCCGGGGCGGCTCAAGGGACGGCAGGCTGCCCGCCGAGAAGGAGGAGGCAAGGCGCATCGCTCACCGCGCCAAGTCCTACGTTATCGTCGAGCATGAGCTCTACCGGCATAGCGCATTGGGGATACTCCAGCGCGGCGTCACGTTCGAGGAAGGACAGGGGCTCGTAAGGGAGATCCACGCCGGGGAGTGCGGGCACCATGCAGCCCCACGAGCTCTGGTGGGCAAGGCCTTCAGGCAGGGATTCTACTGGCCGACGGCCATCATCGACGCCAACCAGATCGTGCTCCGCTGCAAGGGATGCTAGTTCTTCGCCAAGCAGACCCACCTCCCCTCCCAGGCCCTCCAAACGATCCCTGTCACTTGGCCCTTCGTGGTATGGGGTCTGGACATGGTGGGGCCGTTCACGAGATCGCCCGGGGGCTACACTCACTTGCTCGTCGCCATCGACAAGTTCACCAAGTGGATCGAGGTCATGCCCATCTCACGCACGAGGTCGCAGGAGACGGTCAAGTTCTTCACCGGCATCATCCACCGCTTCGGCGTCCCGAACTCGATCATCACTGACAACGGGACCAACTTCACGGGGCAGATCTTCCTCGACTTCTGTGATGACAATGGCATCCGAGTCGACTGGGCAGCGGTCGGCCACCCCAGGACCAACGGGCAGGTCGAACGAGCAAATAGTATGATCTTGCAGGGTCTCAAGCCACACATCTTCAAGGGGCTCGAAAAGTTCGGCAGTCGGTGGCTCGCCGAGCTCCCCGCCGTCATATGGAGCCTCGGGGCGGCGCGCCGAGCGGGGGCCACGGGATGCACACCCTTCTTCCCGTCTTCGGATCCGAGGCCGTGCTCCCCACACCGACCCTAGAGTACGGCGCCCCGAGTTCGAGCATACAACGAGATCGGCAACCAGCGTCACTCGCGGACGCGGCAGATCAGGCTCGAGGAAGCTCGCGAGGTCGCACTCTTACACTTTCGGCCAAGTACCGGCGAGGCACTCCGCCGCTACCACGGCCGCCACGTATGAGTCGAGCCTACAACATCGGCGACCAAAATCTGCGATGAGTTCGAAAGCACGAAGGACCGACACAAGCTCTCAGCACCCTAGGAGGGCCCGTTCACCACCACCCGAGTCCCTACGACCGGGCTCATACAAGATCAAGGACACCAGAGTTCGAGAACTCACCAACGCTTGGAACATCGAACAGCTACGTAAACTTTTTCCCTTATTTGTACCTTCTAAATCATTTCTACGAGTTTGAATAAAAAGCACGCTACGGTTCGATGCCAAAATTTGTGCAAGCATTCGGACTTTCTCGGTCGTAGAGCAACGGCCGCCCTCTGCCTTCAGCAAGGCCCGCCCTTGCTCGGGGGCTACAGAGGACGGGGTGCACACCCTGCGTTTTCATAAAATCGATTTTTTTCGCAAAATTCCTAAGACGAGCTCACGAGCTCGTCAGGGTCGAGCTCGAGCTACCCGGCCCCTGTTGTTTTCTTTCCAAACTTACGCGCGATGGTTAAACGATCGAGTCCGAGGTCGCCGAAGACATAGCGCGATCGCCAAACGACCTCCCGCGCCCCCGCGGCTAGCGAGGAAAGGCCCGCTATTCGTTCTGCCAAAGGAATGAACTCGGTTTCGAACAAGTTTAACAAAGCACATAAGCATGAAAGGAAAACGACCTCTTTATATGTATAACTTAAAATGATTTGAGTTATATTACATTTACCCGACCTCGGGACTTCATAATTTTTACAAAGAGGCCATGCCTCGCCCTACTAATCTATCTACACTACTGGGGGCATCCCTTCCAAAGGTGACGCCAGCTCCTCCTCCTCCGCAGGCGCGAGCTCTCCTTCCTCCATGTCAGGCCTCATGAAGAACCCAAGCTCCTCCACAGCAAGGTCGAAGAGTCCGCCCGCCATCTCCTCGGCATCAGCCTCCGCGGCCTCGACCACCTCGTCAAAAAGCTCCTCAGGCTCGATCTTCGGCCAGCCAAGCTTGATGACCTCCCGGTCAATGGAAGGATAATGGGCGAGGACGACGCTCGTCGCCTTGTGGACGACCCTCCGAGCCTGCTCCCTCACCGTCTTCGGGATAAGGAGGACCCGATGAGCTGGCTCCTCAGTAGGTCCGACTGTGATGTTGTTGCAGACCGCTTGGATGTCGAGGACAATCCCATCTTTCTCACGCTTCATGCCCACTACGGCAGCATGGGCCACAGCCAAGCTCTGGCGAACCCCGGCGAGCTCGTCCTTCTGAGCGTCGAGCTCGAGAGACTTCTGCTGCAGCTCGGCGTCTCGAGCCGATAGCTCGCGGTTCACCTGCTGCAGCTCGCTGTGCTGCTGCTCCACGTGGCATTGCAGGTCCTCAAGGTCCTGGTCCTTGACCCTCCCCCATTCCTCCGACTCTGCAACAGAAAGAAGACGATCAGCTCGAAAGTCGGCGGCCAAGAGGAAAGCGAGGCGACCACTCGCTTACCCACGAGGGTGGCCAGGAGATCGCCCTGCGACTGCTGGAGCATGTGATTTTTCTCCTGGAGATACACGACTTCGACACTTACGGACCAACGGTCGGCCCGGAGCTCTGCCATCTCCCTATCATAAGCTAAACAGGACCGGGCCGATCCTCAACCTCGGGAGCTCGAAGAAAAAGAAGACGAAAGCAACAAAGGCAGGAAGAAGCCTTACTCCTGAGCTCTTCCTCCCTCTGCTTGAGGAGCTTCTCCGCGTCCACCTTGTCACCCTTCATGAGGTTGGCCCGGCGCCGCGGCGTCGGCCTTCAACTTCTTCTCCTCTTCCAGGAGTCCGCAGAGACGCTCTAGCTCCTTCCGCTGCCCCTCGAGCTCTTGGCGATGCACCGCCCTCTCCTCGCTAAGGCGTCCCGCCGCCTCTTGCCGCACGGCGGCCGTCTTCTCCTCCACCTCATGTGCCGCCTTCGCCGCCACCTCGTCAATCTGGGCGAGAGTCTCCCCCACGGCCATCCTGGCCGCGGTCTCCCTAGACTTGGCCACCGCCAGGGAGTTCTTGAGCTGCATCCATAGCGTTCGGCCCTGCTTGAAGAGCTCCTCCAAGGAGTTACCGGTCGCCACCGTGTCGTCATGATGATTCCCGAGCGACGTCAAGCTCTGGACAAGCGAAACAACACGGCATTAGGAAACCTACCGACACACCGAACAAGCAAAAAACAACCAGGGCCGAGCACTCACCTCTAGGGCCCAGCGGAGACTCCCTTGTACGGCACCCACCGACGAGCTCTCATCGACGACGCCTTCCCGCACCACCATCTCCACCCGAGGGAACGTCAGCTCATCGATGCTGGCGGCGACTTCCCCGCTCGGTCAGAATGGGGAGTCCCGAGGGCGAGCCCGGCGGCGAGCACGAGGGGTCACCCCGATGTGGCAACAATGGTGAGGGCCCCAACCCGGGCTCCACCGGCAAAGTCCGGGAGCCGGAGCGAGGATGGCGTCGCCCGGCCGTCTCGACCGCCTCGGCAGCAACTCCGACACACCCAGAGTCCGCGGCTTGCTCGAGCTCCCGATGCTCCCGCCTCGGCGGGCCGGCGGGTCCGCAGATCCTCTTGATGGCAGGATCCCCGGGCACCGGTGCCACGTCGCTAGCACGCTTCGCCCGGCCCTCAGCGCCGGCACGATGGCCGACGGGACCCCGTCCACGCTCTCCTCGACCTCGAGCGCCGGAGTCGTGCTCCTCGCAGCACCTGGAGCCCGAGGGCCTCCGACGTCGCCGAGCTCGGGGCTCGAGGGCCAAACGCGGGGCGCCCTCGGACGGCCCCATTTTACCGACGCCCTCCCAACCTCCCTCACCCCGGACACCAAGGAAGCGTCGGGGAGGCAAGATGTTGGTGAACGCCGCCAGATTGCCGCCGAGCTCGGCGACTCCTCCATCCTCGGGCGCTTGAGAGGATTCGCCCAGTGAGAGGAGCGGCGGGCCTGTTAGACAACGGACCCAAGTCAAAACTCATCATCAAAGAAAGGAAAAGAGAACAGCGATACAGCCCGGGAAAAGCCGCGAGCTCACCTATCGCCTTGGCGCCTCTTCTTCGGAGGCCGCGGGCGACCAGCCGGCTTGCCTGCCGGGCCGCGACCACGTGTTGAGCCCCCGCCTTGGGCTGAAGAGCCGGAGGGGCATCGCCAGAGGTCACGGCCGAAGATGAGGTTGCCTCCTGGCCCGCCGGTTGGGCCGAGGTCCGCGCCGACATCGTGGAGGCAGTCCGCGCTGATGTTGCGATGACATCGGGGTTCTCGACCACGCGCACGTCGCTGCTGGCCGAGGATCTGTCCCACCACCGGACGCCGTGGCCTGAGAGACGTCCACCAACGCCACGGTCACAGGATCCATGTGTGCAGGGCGGACACGAGGCGGGGAGTTCGATGACGCCCACCTATATCGCAAGGTCAGACAAAGAAGTCGACGAAAAAACGAAGACGATAAAGACGGAGGAACAAACAGCGAACTCACCAGATCCCTTGTCATAGAGCGGGGCTGCAGATTGGGGATCGACTTCGCACCCCCCGTGAAGCTCCAGCCAGACGACCTAGTCACGTGCCAGACCCAGCGCACAACGTCGCCACCCACAAGACGCGGCGCCATCACCGTCCCCTCGAACAGCTCCTTCTCCGTCATCATCTCC
Source organism: Hyparrhenia diplandra (assembly GCA_015847255.1). Classification (NCBI taxonomy): domain Eukaryota; kingdom Viridiplantae; phylum Streptophyta; class Magnoliopsida; order Poales; family Poaceae; genus Hyparrhenia; species Hyparrhenia diplandra. Next base: position 107,677 of record JADLZK010007048.1, on the reverse strand, counting down.
CACACTCGGAGCACCGCCTCTGGGGGGATGACCCCGGTACAACCACGCCACAATAATAAAGCGGCTCCGTTAGCCCGGCGTCCACAGAGGACCTTGATCCTCTCAACCGCCTGCAGAACTTGGGGCTTCAAGCTCTTGTCGGTCGTCTCTCGCCAGGTCTCGGGTGGCTCCACGAACACCCGCCCCGTGAACTCCGGCAGCGGAAGGTCGACGCTGTTCCTAAGGTAGAACCAACCTTCGTGCCATGTGCCGACGGAGGTCGGGACCTCGACCTTCGGGAACCGCGCCTTTATGCCCCCGCGGAACTAAAGCACCGCACAGCTGATCGGAGCCGCCGCCTTCCTGCGGCCGGAGAGATACTGGATCTTGATGTAGAAGAAGTGCTTGAAGAGCTCCCAGTTTGGCTCGATGCCGAGCCACCCCTCGCACAGGAAGACGAAGGTGGCGGCGTGGAGCAGTCCGTTGGGCACGAGATGTTGGAGCTCGATGCCCCAACGAACCAGAAGCCGGCGGAACAAGTCGCCGGCAGGGATGCCGAATCCCCGCTCATGGAAGGCGGTGAAGGACACGAGGTACCCCACTGGCGGGTTGGGCACGTTGTCCTCCAACACTGGCACCTTCCATTCTTCCACGTCGGTGAGCGCGGGGATGCTCCCGCCGGCGGCCAAGTTCTCCAGCATTGCCCTAGTCACCGTCGACGGTGCCCACGCGGCCATCCCCTCTCTCCTTCTCCGCCTCTCTGAGTCACAAGCGAGGTGAAAGCGACGGCAGGGCTCTCCTAGGTCGTCAGCAGCGGAAGGGGTGATAGGAGCGGGAGGCAAAGAGGATGGCGGCGGCAGGGAAAGCACGAGGGAAGGTAAAAAATCCCCACCCCCCTATCCTGTCAATTTATAGCCGCGCGAAAATAGGGCGACGTGATTGATGGATGACCGGAACGGCCTCCCACGATCGCCTTAACTCCTCCTGGAAAACCGTGGCCACGTCCCCACGACGCAATGGTGAAAAGTTACAATGGTAACTTCCCTGACAAACGGCGCAGTAGCGAGCTCGTCATCATCCCTGTAAAAGGTTATAACGGTAACTTTTCCGACGGACGGCGCAGCAGTGAGCTCGCCGCGATCCAGGGCCCGGGGTTTGAAGGCCGACCCGAACGAGGGCACGACGGCCGCCCGCCCACCCGCAGCGAGGGGAAAGGAGAGAAGTCCAAGCGACTCGTGCTTGCGGGCTCCGAACGCCGCAAGTCTCTTCGAACTCACGTTTGAGTTGCTAGAGCAACGCACCGACCTCCCATCTCTTCCACGAGGAAAAGACGTCGTGAACTCGAGACATGACCTCGAGGGAATGCGAAGTCGGCTCCCGGAATATGAGGTCGATCCACTAGCTGGTCGAACGAACGAGCTGACGAGCTCGGGCCTCACTCAAACCACCCGCTAACAGCTCATCGAGCACCCGATCTCGGCCGATGAGGTAAGACCGGGCATGAGCTCGCCCCACCCCTCCCAGCAGGGAAGAATGGGAAAGAACGAAAACAAATAAAAGAATTCAAGCCTCCCAGAAATGCACCGTTCTCGAGGAGCCTCGGGGAGCTACACCGGCGGGTGGCTTCACGCACCACCACCCCGTAAGCAAGCACCACGAACTTCGATGAAGAGCACTTGAGGAAGTGGACCACTCCCCAAATGCTCGGGGCTACTGTCGGGGACTAAATCAAGGATCCCCCAACTCGAGCTAATCTAAAGGGTGACCCCGACGGGAAGCCAACCCAGCCCACAACCGAGTTGGGCCACGCAAAAAGGCTGCCCAAGGCCTGGTCTCCGTCCCGAAGCGAGCTCTGGAAAGATGAGAAAACTCCGCCTCGCAGCGAGCTCCGAGCTCTTGCGAGTTTTCTCGCCTCACAAAGCTTCGAGCTCATGGCAAACCCCGCCTTGAACAAGCTTGGGCTACCATACAAGGCCGAGCCAGTCCTCAAGCCCGCCTGGGCTTGAGGACCCGCTTAAGAGCAGTACTGGGCCCCCCGAGCGCACTTTGGTCCCACCGCCTCGAACTTTAGGACCTCAGAAAGCTAAGTGACCTCCTCCAATTCGGACGAGCTCAAGCTCGGGGCAGCGCGGACCTAGCTGCCTACGAACAAATCATCACGGCTACGCCATGATCTTGGCAGGAGATTGAATATCAGACCTACGGGCTCCAGGCCAGAGGCACTCAAGTGTCGTAGCTGTACTACGGAGCCCGTAGCCACGGCACGCCGTCTGACAGCCCCCGACGGGGCCCGGCCGTTGGGGAACCGAGCTCGAGTCTTGCCAGCCGCTACGGACAAGGGGGATCACTCCTCCCGAGCTCTCGACCACACGATTCATCGCGCCCCGCCCGGATTCACACTGCACCCTGACAAGCGGTGCAACAGCGTCAGGCGGTGGGCAGTGTCGGGCGGGGCGCGACAAAGAGGCGTGCGACAATCGACGGGACGTCTCCCTGGCCGTGATACTCGAACGGAGTGCGACTAGGCACGCCGGACATCATTGCGGGCTCAGCGAGCTCCCGAGCTCACCAAGACAGGCCCCGGATGCCACGATCCATACGCCGACCTCCCCTACACCAATCTAGATAGGGAAGCAGGCTACGTAACGGCGGGGAAGCGGCGCACGCCAAGCGCCGACACAACGGCGTGCACGGTTATCTCGTATATTTTACATTCTACCCCTTGTACTAGATTTCCTCCCTTGACATCCCCGTACATGCCCCTTGAACTATAAAAGGGGCATCTTAGCCATCGAGAAGGGGGGAGGATCTTCATCAACCCTCGTAACACACGCACCACAGAGACCTGGGAGCTCATTCCCTCTCTCGACCAAGCTTGTAGCCACCCCTCTACGAGTGTTTGAGCTCGGATAGTGACTCCAACTGGACTAGGGTGCCCGATTGCCCCAAACCAGTATACATCGCTTGTCATTGTCTCTAGAGTTAGGCCATCGTTGCACACACTCGCCAGTCGATTACTGTGACCGTGGTATTCCACCACGACAAAATGATAACTACTCAATAAAATTAAAGTCCATGAGCAAGACTTTCTCACCTTTATTGATCATACTTACCACGATGTGCGGCTTCTATATGCGTCACTTGAGATGTGTGCATTGAATTCTTGTGACGGCGACTTCTTCTCCAATCACAGGTTCTTTAATGTTTCTTCTTTCCTTTTCTTACGGAATCTTGCGGAAGGTCGCAAACGGCATCTTGTGTCTGTCTAATCCACAACTCAACGAGAACAAGGGTAATCCTACTAAAGCTAATGATATACTAAATTAGCAGATATCAAGATCATTATTAAAATCTTTACGCCAATTGCTTCCCAGAGCAACAGCGGCGCCAAAAAGCTTGTTGACGTTTGTTAAGTGCTACAAGAATAAAAAGATTACGCAAGCGCCGCGAGAACACCATTGTAGCTTTTCCCTAGGAGTATTCTAGAATATCGTATCCACAGGGAAGCTTTGGTTAAAGATTCTAATAACTCACAATCATGTATCTACTAGCTTAGCAAACCAACTAGACTAAAGTGAGGGGGTAAGTGTAAATAATATAAATAAGAATAAACTATAAATGATAATACGGACTAAAACTAATAACACATAATAAAGAATGATAATAAAAGTAGATCAGCTAATTAAGAGGAGAGATCAAGGTTCCTAAACACTTCTCTATTACTTTGGTTCTAAGGTAACTAAAGCATAAATAGATATAGCAATCATACAAATACACTTTGGAGCAGCAGTACCTTTCCAACTCTCGAGAAAGACTGGGAAGGGTTAGTTGGGGGAAGGCTGCCAAAAGCTCTACGAACATCAACCCTAACGTGGTGGATTACAAAGGCCTTACAGTTTGTCACCCCCAGGGGCTACCACAACTAATCGGAGGGTTGAGCGTAACCTTAGGTAACCTATAGTCTAGACACCATATCTACACTATAGATTACTACTCTAATTACCTAGCATAACTAGAGTATTCAATACGAGCAAAAATCCCATGCAAATATATAAAGACTATACTAATCATACATAATGAAAGCATAAAAGTAAATAGAGAAGATAAATATATTAAAGCATAAGTCTTGTAGAGAAGATACAAAGACATACCATACTCTGAAGACTCTTCCAGAACCGGGGCGCAGCTCCGCTCTCTCTAACTCTCAATTAGATCTAGATCTAATCTAGATCTAATCTACTTCTAATTACATGTCTAATCTACTTCTAATCTAATTCTAATTCTCTAATCCCTAAGAGAGAGATATCCTTACATTGGGACACCTCTACAACTGAGAGATAATGAATTAGGGTTTCAGGGGGGAGCCCTGCCCTTGCTTATATAGGCCGGTGGGATGAATCTCAACCCTTGGATCAAACCAACTTGATTGGACGGCTAAGATCTACTCCTTAGGTCGGTTGTGGGAAGGTTCCAGAAGCAGGACACGTGGATCCCCAGGGGGGTGCCGCGCGGCCTCATATAGGGTGCCGCCCGGCCCCACTTGGTGACATGTGGGCCCCGGCCTTCGCGAGCTTCTTTCTTTGTTCATTAAGTCCTTGGAATTCATATTAATGCCCCACGGATTCGGTCCTTTTCTTACATTTATCATTTTCTCCTCTTTTCAGCTCTCTTTTCGGTGTTTTTCTCGGATTCTTTTACGCAAAACAATGTATGCACCAAAACTAGTGGAAATCATTAGTAATAATAATATCTACCTAGCATTGAATCCTTAGTTGATGGTATAAAACATATATAAAATTGGTCAATAACTACCATCAACACACGTAGTGGTCATGGATCTGGACAGGCACATCTCTAGCTATGCCTTCTGGAATCCTGTAGGACTGATCCGCCATCTGCAACTGTGTACATGTTTCGTACAGGGGTTGTTTACCATATATAAATTCATAAATTACCTTAGGCATTATGTTGACTCCTGAGCCTGTATCACAGATGGTATTCGTAAAGGTTAGCTGATTAATTGAAATATCGATCTCAGGGTTACCTGGATCGTCCATCTTTGGCAGATATGGTGAAGTTGCAGCGTAGTCCCATTCTGAGTGGACTGCATTGATCATGTTCACATTTTGTGGCTACTTCTTCTTGTTTCTTCTTCTATAGTTATTCTTCTTTACAAGTTCTTCAACCTCGTAGCTATATTGAGGGTGAGCAGGAGATTCATGTATCTTGTTCTTGAAGTGGAAAGTCTCCCTTCTCCCCTTGATGGTGAAACAGATCTTGGCTTGTGCAGCATAGATGATAGCTTTGGCCGTGGTCAAGAATGGTCGGCCCAATATGATCGTTGACCTTTCATCTCCTCCGGTCTCGAGGACGACGAAGTCTGCTTGTACGTACGAGTTGCCAACTCGTAGACAGATGTCTTCAAGAATTCCCTTGGGGTATATGATCGACTGATCTGCAAGCTGCAAGCACATGGTTGTATATTGTAAAGGAGCACCATGGATCTTATCATATATTACCTTTGGCATGATGTTGATACTAGATCCGTGGTCACAAAGCGTGTTGTCGAAGGTGTGCGGCCCAATCTGAATATTGATGGCCGGTCTACCTGAGTCTCCTTTCTTGAGTGGCAAGGAGTCATCTTTCCATCCTTGCTTCGAGAAATATTTATAGTAGTGACCTGCATTAAAGATATCCACAAGATTTGCAGACTCTTAACTCTTCTGGCTGGCCTGGCGTCTTATGTTTCTCTAGTGGGGGAACAGCAGTGGCTAACTGAGCAAGCTGTGACTCTAGCATCGTATTAAAGCTATGCTGGTTCTTCATGGCAGTGGAGAAGGTGTCTAGCCTGGTACTGATGGTGTCTAAAGTTTTGTCATTGGCAATAACCTTCTTATTGATCTGCTCAATAAGTCTAGACTGACCAGCAAGTATCTCTCTCAAAGGAGGTTGGTTGAAGTTATTACCTTGGTAGTTACCTGAGTAATTAGGCCTTTGTTGCTGATTCCACCCTTGAGGTTGTTGAGGACGATAGTTGTTGTTATTGTTGTTGTTGTTGATGTAGTTCACATCCTCAAGAATTTCTGGACAATTCTTACTTGAATGTCCAAAGCTTCCGCATTCTTCACAAGTCATGAGAGAGTCATTAATATGCATGACCTCCCTCTTCTCATGGTCTTGGTTCTCCAGCTTCTTCATCAGCAAGTCAAGCTTAGCTGATATCATGTCCACCTCCTTAAGCTAATGGACTCCTCCTCTCTTACGAGTGGTAGTGCGCTCTTCATTCCAACTCTGGTTGGATGCCATCTTCTCAACGAGTGTAGTAGCATTAGGGAGCGTAAGAGCTAAGAATGCTCCTCCAGCAGCAGCGTCCATTGTCTCATGGGTGCTAGTGGTAAGCCCGTGATAGAAGGTCTACATCAAAAGCTAGTCCTCCATCCCATGATGAGGACATTCTGCAATCAAATCTTGAAAACGTTCCCAAGCCTCAGGGAACGACTCATCGTGTTGTTGCTGAAAGCTTGATATTTTCCCACACAAGGCATTTGTCTTGCCGGTAGGAAAGAACTTGGCGAGGAATTCGGTTGAGCAGCGGTCCCAAGTAGTGTGTTTCTCTTTGTTGGCATAGAACCACTGTTTGGCCTTTCCAAGCAGCGAGAATGGGAAAAGGCGAAGCAGAGTGGCATCATGTGACACTCCCTTGATGGTGAAGGTGCTGCAGATCTCGAGAAAATGTTGCAAATGGGCACTTGCATCTTCATGTGCCTTCCCACAAAACTGACAAGCTTGCACCATAGTAATGAGTGCAGGCTTGAGCTCGAATCCATCATCTCCAACATTGACAGTAGGTCCAGTGCGGATGTTGCTAGTGATCGGAGCACAGAACTCGCGCAGACTCTTGTTAGCCATAGCCTCAAAATCAGATGCTAAGCTTCTTTTGGAGTGTTGATCTTCAGAACTTTCCTTTTGAAATTTTCTAAGCTTTTCTCTTTGCTTTCTGATTAACTTTTCTAGATCACTGAGAAAATTGTCTGGAAGAAATGCACTTTGCACACATTAACCTGAAATAAAATGATCAAAAATAACAAAACAAAGGGGTGAAGTCTGTTGTGAGTAGAAGATTATTGGTTGAACTAATTCCATGCGTATGAGGGTATACTAGTACTTCCTAAGTTTAGAAACCTTCCCCGGCAACGGCGCCAAAAATGCTTGTTGACACTGCTTAATGACATCACTAATATAGCAACGGCGCCAAAAATGGCAAACAATGACCCCCAAACAAAGTCTTTGGTATTATGGAAATTACTAAGCCACTATGAAACTAGTCAAAGAGAACCCATACTTCTAGTAAGATAGGTTGTCAGTCTATCTTGTGCAACTAGAAAGTATATCATGGCATAAAATAATATGACTAGGCAGAAAATAAGGTAAGATGATAAGAATATAGAACAAGGCTCTACAAGCGGACAAAATAATAAATACCATTGTAGCATTTTAAAGAGTAAGAGTATCGAATCCACAGGGAAGGTATTTATAACTAAATATGCGTAGCACTAATAATGTCCTTATGTATGGAATAGCTATAACCAATAATAAATAATGCTTCTACTCAACAACAGGGTTAATGTCACATAAAATAATAAATAATGATAAAGATATATATGATAAATGCTAATAAAGATAAATGCTAAATGCAGGGGATCAAGCCATCATAAAATAATAAGATTCAACAGTATTCTAGTCTAAGGACTAACATGGGTAATATAAGGAAAACTTACTAATGAATAACTATCATCACATGCTATTGCTAAACTCTAATTAGTGCAAACATCTAGCTATCATTGTTAGTACTACTACTTCATACCATACTCAAGGGTCATCAACTAGGAAGGATTCAATAATGAGATCTTCACCTTCTTCGCGACACACGACCTACCATTCACTATATACGGAGGGAGGATTACAGAGGACTCAATAGGGCTATAACCCCTACGATCTACCCCACGACTCGGCATATAGCGGGCATTTGCAGATATAACATATATAAGCACCACGCTTACATAAGTTATAACACCTATCTTGCACGTTACAAGATGAGGGCTATACAATCCTAAGCATGCAATCCATAATAAATATCTAACTCTACTAGACATATTAAAGCAAACAATAAACAATGCAATAGATAATATAATAAAGATAAAGAGCAATGTCATAGATAAACTTGAGTAATAAATATACCAAAGGATATAATAATGTACCTATGAAACACCTTGACAGAATCTGAAGTTCAAGTCTTCCTAGACTTGGATCTCCTTCTAATCTACTACTATGTAGCTAATCTCTCTAGAACTAGAACTACTCAAGAACTAGGGTTTGTGGCTCGGACTTGATCTCTAGAATTCAGACTCTCAACTGAATTATCAATATTGAATTAGGGTTTCAGGGGGTGAGGTTTGCCCTTGCTTTTATAGACCCATAGGATGAATCTCAGCCCTTGGATCAAACCGACTTGATTGGACGGTGTAGATCTACTCCATAGGTCGGTTATAGGAAGGTTCCAGAAGCAGGACACGTGGCTCCACAGGGGGGTGCCACGCGGCCCCACACATGGTGCCGCCCGGCCCCACATCCTGACATGTGGGCCCCGGCCTTCACGAGTCTGTCTTCTTTTGTCCTTTAGACCCTTGGAATTTATACTAATCGCCCTGATTTGGTCATTTTCTTCTATTTCTCTATTTCTTCTCTTTTCTCTCTGATATTCTGCTGTTTTCCAGAGTTCACCTGCAAAACTGAGTGTATACAAAACTTGTGAAAATTATTAGTATAAACCATATCTTCTATTGTTCTTGTTCTCATATGATCTATCATTTCATGGTAAAAAGTTGACGATAACTACCGTCAACAACCATGTAAACCTCTAATCTGGGCCATAAGATGCAGATCCAAGGGGCACGAGGTGATAACCACGGGGGAGGTGGGAGAGGGGATTTGCAAAAGTGTGATTAGGGGCGGGCAGTTAAGTGTAAATTACCTAATCCTCTCGTGTCCCTTGGATCAGCATCCTATGGCCCAGATTATAAGTTTGCATGGAGGGGTTAGTTTGCACCTGATACGTTGCCATTAAGGATTTGTCAGTATCTTAAGTATTCTGTCAATATGTTCAAGAATTTTGTCAGTATCTTCCAGTATTTTGTTAGTAGTTTTGTACAGCCGGTACTATAACTTCAGTAGTTGCTAGTACTACCTTTAAGTAGTGGCCAATATCTTCAAGTATTTTTTGTCAGGACTATGGCTCTAGTAGTTGTAAGTATTTTGTCAGTATTTTAACAGGTAATACTAATTATGGCTGCAGTTTCACCCATACTGATTCGGGTCACATTACGAATATGATTAGGGTTACAGCATCCATACTGATTCGGGACACATTACGGATGCTGATCAGGGTTTTAATAATAAACAAGACAACAATATGTGATAGTCTCATGTGTCCATATTCTAGTATCATTAAGTAGTTGTCATTATTTGTCTTTTCTTTTTAGTTGTTTTCAGTATTAGGTATGTTTAAGTAGTAGTCAATACTATCACTATACTTTCTAGCATCTTTGAGTGCATGTCAGTATTTATCAGTATTTTCTTTAGTATTTTTCTATAAGTATCTTTTATTTGAACTATGACTTCAATAGTCATCAATATCATCTAGTATGTGTCAATATTTCTTAGGTTTTCATTAGTATTACTTAGTGTTTTCATTCCGTACATGTTAATATGTTGCTTCAGTATTTGTTAGTACCATCGTTCAGTATTTCTTAGTACTGTTCGGCTTTAGTAGTCCATCTGGTATGCTTCAGTACTTTTTACATTATCTCATAGTCTTCAGTAGTATTTGGTAATTGATCTCACAGGGTTTAGTATTTGGTCCGAAAAGGTTCAGTAGTCGTCGGTACTTGATCTTGTAGAATTCAGTAGTTGATCTGCCCGGCCAGTAGTGGATTTCATAGGTTTCATTGGTCCTTAGTATGTTGTCTTGTAGGTTGCAGTAATAATCAATATCTTTTAGTACTTTTGAGTATATTGTTTTCCGCAATTTTAGTTGTGATATAGGTTTTATTAATTCTCAATGTCCAATCATTCAGTATATGCACTCTTTATTTCTGTCAGTATTCATTTGCAAAAAAAAAAAAAAAAAAAAAAAAAAAAACTGTCAGTATTCATTAATTCAGTATACGCACTCTTTATTTAGTATGTAGGCATACTTTTTTTTTTGCCTTGCCTTGGAGAGTATGAGTATGTACGGAGTATATTTAAGCGGAGTATGAATACACAGTATATACTTATATTAATAATGTATACACAAAAATTGTATGACAATATACATGTTTAATGGAGTATGGTGACATACATATACGTTATGTTTGATACAGATGAGAAAGTGAGAGTACATACATGTTTACGTGAGGTATGCAACAGATGAGTATGATTGCATACATGTTCATGACTAAACAAGTAAGGTCTATTAGTAGAAAATATTAGTATGCAGACCGAGATGCATGCTAGATTGCTATTTGTGTCGGTGTTCATTCAGAGAACGTGCTGAAGACTTCGACAAGAACGTTGCCGCCGCCGATGCGGTGAGGCATACGGTCGGAGGCCTAGTGTCTGGCTTGCCGCATCTGGCATGGCGACCCGTGACCAAAGATCGATCTTCCCTGATAGAAGCCTCAAGCCTGGTAGGGTGCAGATGGATAGCACACTGCGGCCGGCCGGACACCACGACGCCGCAAGGGAGAAAAAAATCATGTGAGTTTCAATTCAAAAACTAGCAGCATGTAGATTGGAACCGAAAGATCAAGAACGGAAAAAAAGAAATACGTATTTTGAAGGGACGACACCGTCTCCAACGTGGAACCGCCACCAGCCCCGGCGAATCAACAACCAACAGACCTGGATCCCCTTGCTAATCAACAAGCAACTGACCCGCGAAGGGACGACACCGCCGCCGGTCAGGAAGGCAGCGCGGCGATCAGATCCGCGAGGGGAAGCCTATATTATCTATATATACCACTGTACCTAAAATATTCCTAAGGCTATGGTCTGCTCCCCCGCCTCCGCCCCGCCCCACGGCAAAAAATTGTCATCGTCGTACGCTAATAACCAATCGCCTCGCTCCCTGCGTCTTGCGCGTCGCCTGGCCGTCGTGCGTTAATAAGCCCCTACGTCAATCAATCGCCTCGCTCCCCTGCGTCTTGCGTCGCCTGGCAGAGAGTCCGCGTCGGACGCAGCGCCTCGCTCCCCTGCGTCCAGGGCCGTACCTACAATCTGGAGGCCCCGGAACAAAATTCATGATGAGGCCTTAAATTTTAAAAAAATCAAAGCATACTTTCACTTAATTATAAAGCTTTAAATTTATATGGGTCTTACACTACTAGGTACAGATCAAATCTTAATGCTAAAAGAGTAAAAACTAGTACGCAAGTAATTAACACTATGGCAGCTAGCATGGCAGACTGGCAGTAACTGTGAATTTGGAGGCCCTTCGATTTTGGAGGTCCTGAACGGTCGCCTACCTCGCACCTGCTAATCGCCGGCCCTGCGTCGGGCAGAGTCGAGGAATTAAATTGTATGGACTCTGGGCTCCATTCACTCTCCAATGCACCCTCTCACCGATGGTTGATACGTGGCATGTGAAAAAATCAGACGCTCAAGGCGATACCGAGAATTTGTTAACTTCCTACATTTCGGGGTAATTATGCACGAAATAAATTGCATGCATGGTGGGCACGGGTGTGATTTTTTCACATGCTACGTGTCAACCATCGGTGAGAGGATACATTGGAGAGTGAATGGACCCAGGGTCCATGCTGCTTCCTCCGTCAAGTAAAAATTGCAATCGTAAGACCATGCACAAATACCAATGCACAGAGTAAAATTACCAAAATACCCCTGGTAGTACCAAAGCTGTGCACCTGGAGTACGATGGAATGCTCTGGAAGCTGAAATGCACCTGAGGTTACAGAGCCACTGGGTCCTATGCACTGACACTCTGGAATCGTGTTCCTGTGCTTGTGAAGAATAGCAAATTTTCTTGGAAAAAAATTTGAAGTCCTAGATTGCAACTTTTACCGGACGGAGGGAGTATTTAATTTCAGAGTCCGCGTCAGAACGCAGCTGCGAAGACGGATGCAGCTAGAGCTGCAAAAGGTGCGGTTCGGGGTGACCCTTCTGCTGACCCGTCGCTCCGTTCAATCATTAGCAGGGTTAAGGGTCGAACCGCTCCTTTTCTTCTATCCGCCCTTGTGACCCGCGAGGCGAACCGCACCTTAATTCCAGCAGCAGACACATGCTCCTGAACGGGGTGGAGCACCGTCAGCGGCAGGCGGGTGATGGCGGTGTCGATTGGATCGGAGTCGATCACGGAAATCTTCTTGACGAGCACCGCGTCCGCCGTCGAGCGCGTGCCCTTGTCGGCGTCGACGAGGGCCTCCAGGTACGCACGTTGCCATCAATCCGAGAAACAACTGCCTGCATGCATGCACGCGATCTAGGGCCGGGCTTGGCATTGATCCGATCGGTCATGCTGCTGCCATCATGCATTCTGTTACAGATAATTTTTTCACCAGGACGAAACTAAGCCAGCTGAGCTGGACGAAACAAAGGCTGCCAGGCGCGGTTGGGGCGGGGCGCCGGCGGGGCGGCCGCTGGGCAAAGCTGCAGCCTGCAGAAGGGGGCAAGGGGCGGCCGCCCGCCGGCGGGAGATTTGGAGCCGTGGTCCACGCGTGGAGAGTCCTCGCCGTCGCCGTCGCCAACACTCGACGCCGACTCTCAAGGAATCGAGGTCGTCAGTCTCGACTCGACTGACTTCTCCCATCGCCGGTGGCGTCACGTACAGCCAGCTCTGCTTTCCTGCTGCACCACGAGGAGGCTGATCTGGTCGGCGATGAGCTCGATTTGGTTGGCGACGACAGGGTAGCGGCGCCGACGAGCAGCTATGATGCGAGCGGAGGGTTGACCCGAGGGTAACCGGGGGTCGATAGGGTCACGACACTTCTGCCCCTCTTCTATTTCGAGTCGACCCGAATCGAACCGCAGACAAATTTCAGGAGCGGAGCGACTTCAGAAACGGTTCGACCCGCACCCTTTGCAGGCCTAGATGCAGCTGCGAGCCTCGCCGGCTAAACGGACGCAGCCACCTCAATCACGTACGGGCCGGGCGTGCCTGAGTTAACTAAACGGACGCAGACGCAGCCACCTCTCGTCTATATCTCTATCTACTACTAAAAAGGGTGAAATGTTATCAGTCCGCCCGGCGCTAATTGCCTTCGTCCCCGCCCCGCGCACACTAATCCAATCCCTCGCGCCGCGCTATCAGCGCCCGCCCCACGACGCTAACCCCGGCCCTACGCATGACTCTCGCAGGCACGACTCCAGGCGCCGCCGCACCGAGCCCCGAGCTCCCCAGCCTCGACCTCCCTCCGACCCCCGCTCCCCTGCTTCGACGACGACTGGTGCACCGCGCCTTCCTCCCGTCCGCACAACCGGCGGCGGCTGGGGCGCGGCAGTGGTGCCGGCGTCCGGAAAAGGAGGCGGCCTCTGCCGTCGAGGACGCCTTCCCGGCGGCGCAGGCCTCCAACCAGATAACCAGAAGCCAACTTGATCCCCTGTTCAGCTACGGTATCTCAAGCCCACGCTCGTGCCCTTCCGAACCTTCCGAGAATAGGGATTAGACAAGTGGGAGCGGTGGAGAAAGTGAGGATGAACTCACCTGCCCTGCTCGCACGTGCGGAGGCCGCCTCCTCGGCTTGGAGCTCAGGGAGGGAAGTGGAGAGGGGTCGTCGGTGGAGCTGACGTGCGGCACCGCCGGCACCAAGTTGCAGTGAAACATTTGGGTTTGCAGCGTATGGGGAAATAGTTCCAATGTACAAATGGCTTTAGTTTTTGATCTGTTGCAATGCTTGGAGCAGTTCCCAATTGATTGATGATTCAGTTCTTCATCTGTTGTGGGATGGCAAGAAATAATTCCAATATACAAATGGCTTTAGCTTTAGGCAACAATTTGCAGTCTGAATTATCTTTTGCTATTGTGTGGTCCATGTACAAATGGCTTTAGCTTTACGAGGGTCTGCTTTGATGTGTTTCTGTTGGAAGGAAACCCACCAGGTGTGCCAACCCCTTCTCGTCCCTTCCTGAGGTGTGAAACGGAGCACCCAAAACCTGAAACTAATTGGCTATTTGTCTTTTGATCTGATATAATTACATGTTCCTACATGTATTATGCTGCGTACTAACTTCGATCCCTACAAAGACGCTGCACGGCCACCACGACACCTGATCTGCGGCACCAATGTACTAAGGGGGGCTGCTTGTGTTGCTGCAGGTCCACGACGCTCATCAGAGACCAGAGCTGCAGGCCTGTAGTCTGCAGAGTCAGGCAGTGACTTGTTCTGCTGTGTGAGGCTTGGTAATTCCGAATTCTCAAATCTAAGCTCTAATCTTCTATTTTAATGTGGAGCTCTTTCCGCTTTAGAAACTCGATGCCTGATAATTGACTACATTGATTTTTGTAGTCTACACTTTACAGTACCCGGGATCAATAAACTGGACACTGTGTTGGGCAAACTCTTGGAGGTAGTATACATGTCTCTTCGGATCCAGTGCATAAGGTTTCTTGATAGTTATTTATTTTCCCTCGTGATTGGACACAGAGAAAATGATTGCTTGTGTGTACCCACTCCAGTTGATAAACTTAATATGGACAGCTAAAAAATCCTATGATTTATTCAAACATATGCATCGTGCCTCAACCGGATAAAGCTCCTGATGAGGGTAGAAATTGCTTGAAAATGCCTCATAGTCTTGTGTTATCTTTTTTCCCCCTAAAAACAGAATGACATTTGCTTGGTAATTCTTAGTGTTTTGATCAGCTGCCCTGATGCCATGATGAAATGATTCTAACAAATATTAATGGTCCTATAAAAATGTTGTAATATACTCTCTGTATATTATTTATGCTTCCTCTGTGTTGCAGGTTTATGTTAAGAGTATGTTTTTTACTCACACTCCATCTATGAGCCTCAAGTAAGCCCTTCAATGACTATTTCTACTGTTTATTGCCTTCTCCATACATTCGTGATACTATGGTTCTATAATGTTGTACAGTCAGTGTCAGATAAATTCATAAATTTTTGAAATTTATGATCCAGCTATTTCAGTGTGGCTTACTTAAATTAGGCTTGATGTCGTCTCTGAACTTTGTGATACTTTGCCTGTGAATTAGGAGATGTACCCTGTCGTGTGAACTAGGCTTCAATTGTGAAGTGTGTTCCGAATTTTCTGTCTTGCTTTTCCCAATTAGATTAACCATGCAGTCCAAGTCCAAGTACCCTGTTGTGCTGGGCATTTGGACTGAGAACGATGGCATACAACTTTCTTAGGCACAAAGGATGGTAGTCCCAAACAAGAGTGCATGAAGATTTTAGTATAGAGGTCTGCAAATATCTCCACCTTTACTGCAGAAATGATTCTTTAAGTTTTTGTCCACCTTGCAAAGTCTCCACTGATTTGAAATCATCCAAACTTACTGATCTAAGTGGAGTCAATGTCCTTGCAAAAGTACAATAGGACACTGAAAAGGCCCGACATGAGGGCGACTCGGTCAGCCCGCCGCCGCCGCCACACCGCTGCCGGCTGCCCTCCGCCACCCGTAGCTCGCCCCCCACACCAGCGGCAGATCCGGGAATCCCCTCCTCGCGGTCTTCAGCTTGAGGCCCGGCTCGTCCCGCCGGCTTGGGACGGGGAGATCGAGTCGTCCCCGTTTCCCGGGGCGGTTGCCGCCGCCATCCTCTCCGGCGCTGGCCACTCCGACGAATGACCTGATGGAGCCCGACAGGCGCCACCAGCGCCGGCGCCGGCCTTGCCGGTCGGGCGGCCGCCGCCCATCGCCCGGCTCCCTCCTCCTGCCTCTCCCCGCTCAAGTTCCGGGAACTCCTCCCGTGCGGGGCGGGCGCGCGCAAGGCCCGGCCGGGGCCGCCGCGTCGGCGCGTTGCTCCCCTCCGTTGACGCTCCCCCACCGCCCGGTCTCGGGGGCGGAGGGCCGTTCAGCCGCCGCTTCCGCCTGCGGGGCGAGGTATCGTCATGGACTCTGTGGAGGCGGCGCCGCGTCTGCGGAGACCGGTCTCGCTGCGTCGCGCGTGGAGGGACGCGGCCTTGTCACTGCGTCTGCCGCCCCACCCCTTCCTCCAGCCAGTTCGCCGCCGCCTCCCATCGCCGGGCCCGTAGCTTTCCCAACGGTTCCGCCTCCCCGACCTCGTCTCCTAGCTCGTCGGGTCGGCGGGGCGCCGACGTCGTCTTCGTGTGGCCATCCCGCTCCGACCTCGTCGCCATCTTCCTCCACCACTGCCCCGTGCAGCATCTCACGGCGACGGCGGCCGTCGAGTGCGCCCGCTTTGGTGGCCACTGGAAAGCCCTCTTCCCCGACGCCGACCCCTTCGTGCCCTCTGCCGGTAGATCCAAGGAGGAGCACTGGAAGGAGGGGCTCGTCGAGACGCCGACCTGTGGACGAGGTGGACTACGAGCCCTCCCCGCACTACCCCAGCGTTGCGTACCGCGTCGTCTCGCTGTCGGCGGTCGTGGGCGGTGCCGCTGAACGGCGTGTCGACCCCGCCCTCGCCGCTGCGTCGGGGCCGGTCGAGCCTCCGGGCTCTAGGAGCAGGCGCTGCTCCGGTGCCGGAACCCGCCGCTCAAGCGCAGGCGGCGCCGCCGCCGGCGGCGAGCACGGACCTCGGACGTCGTCGACTCGTCGCGGTGCATCCTCATCCTTCGACTAGGGTGCCGTAACATACGGCGGCTCGGCCGTCAGCCAGCCGCTGCGTGTCCCCAGACACACCACGGCTCGGCCCGCGACCATCGGGCTTTGCGCAAGGTGGCCGCCGTCCTCGCCATCGTGAGACCCGGTCCTACCGGGGCCCTCCGCCGCCGTCCACGCATGCCACTGTCGGCGACAATGGCTTCACACTCGTCTGAGGCGTAGGCATGGGCGTCGGCGCACCTCGCCCCCCACCCTCGTCGCCGGCGCTCTGTGCCGCCGTCCCTTGTCGGGGCTCGCTTCAACCGCCTGGCCGGGGATCACGTCGCCGCTCGATGCTCCTCCCCGTCCCGCTGCCTCTTCTCGCCTCGGCCGGCACCGGGCGAGGAATCGCAAGCATCGACATCGCCGTCCGCCACAGGACCCCTCCACGTCTTTGTGTGCGAGGAGCCTTGACGCTGCGCTGAGGAGCCTCGACTACGTGTTGAGGACCGCTGCGACGTCAACAACCGTGGCGCTGGCCATGACGCTCTGGGGGCGGCCGGGCTGCCGTTGCCTCCTTTCTTCATCGGACGGATTCTGTGTTCGGCTCCTCGACATCGGCCTTCCCCCCCAGGAGTGGCGCCATGCCGTCGATGGGGGTAAGCAACGCCAGCACACCCACAGACCCGCTTCGCGCTCGAGCCGTGTGTGGTGCGGAGCCTCTGCTCGGGTGGACCCAATGCTTGACGAGCTCGAGGCCTCCTACCACGGTGATCTCCCCAGCGGCGCAGATGGAGCCTCCTTCACCGCTACGTATGGTCAAGCTCAACCGCGCAGATCTTGTGGCGGCCGAGGGCGTGGCGCCGGTGGAGAGCTTCAACGACGCCGTCCCGCCTACGGGACTGCGCCGCCGGACCACGCCGATGGGGAGCTGCTGGTGGACTCCCGGCCGGCCTCAATGCGGGCCTGTCCAGTTGGGGATTGCGACCCCTCTCGGGCGGTGGCTTCGGCACTGCTGCGTCCGTTGATGGATCGACCTTCCCCCCACGCGAGGAGGAGGCTGACCTTGGCGGCCGGATGCCCACTCCCGTCCGTGCACTTGCCTTGCGCCCACAGCGGCTTCGGTGACAGCCTTCATCGACTCCATGACGCTGCCGTTGGAAGAGCCTCTGATCATGTCTCCGCCTTGCCTCCGGACTTCGGGGCCGTTGATGATCATTGGTCCCTACGTCGCGGCGACCGGTTGGCCGCCAAATCGGTCGGCCAACCGCGATCCCGATCCGGTGAAGCGGGCGTGGCGTGTCTTGGTGAACAAGTTGGAGGGCGTCCCGATCATGTGGTGACTAATTCTCCGGACACCACGATCGCCACCAAGTTCCACCATTTCTTCGGTGCTGAGGTCCCGTCTGCTAGGAGGGAGGCGATGCGTGCGGCCTTCCCCATGCTCGCGGCTCGCCGGACGCGGACCTTGGCGAGACAGGAGCCTGAGGGATTGCACGAGCCTTAAACGGTTGTACGCGTCGCGTTTAGTCGCAAAATAGTTTCCTCAGTTAGTACACCCTCCTAAGCTCCACCGTTAAAGTCGGTGGCGTTTGTAGTGTTCAACCCGTCTGGCCAATGCGTCTCGCCGTTAGGCCACACGGGCAGTGTAACTTTATTCCCACTTCTCTTAATGCAGTACGTGCAAAGCACGCTTTCGAAAAATAAAAAAAAACTTACTGATCTATAACTGACTATTAAAGATAAAATTGCTATTGCGGATTAAGGGAGCATTTGCCTACAGGAAAAACAAATACTGCTCCGAGAGTTCCTACCAGCAAACACTTTTTTTAACGAAATCCTTTGCTTGTAAACAAATAAACCTATGCTCTTGATTTGGAGACATGTACTGATTTGGTATGAGCTTGTGATTTCCTTCACAGTGAGTGTTTGTGTTTGTTAAGATCTTTTCGAATTCGAATCCATTGCTTTGCAAACCTACCTGTTGTCAGTCTTGCAGTATCTCTAAACCTGCATACTACCGCTAATGACAACAAGATTCAACAACTAAAAAAATACACAAAAAAATTCAACAGGTTGTGCCACTGTCCTAAATAAAGTCATGGAAGTACCATGCCCTTGGTGGGGAGATGATTTAATCCTATTTGACCATAGAGTTGCAGAAGTCGGCCAATTTGAGTTAAATTTGTAAGTACTTTTGAAATGAAAACTCCCCTTTTTATATTCTGTTCTACTATATATATATACACACACACACAAAAAAAAAAAAAAAAAACAGCTTAATGCTTCCTCAGCAACTTATCTGGTTATAATGTTCTACTTGCCATGCGTGCGTGGAATGGCATAAGAATAGAAACATCCATTTCCAATAATGTGAGTATTATCCTTTGTATATAATTTTCCTTTTTTTCACCTACATCAATTTTAACTATATATGTGTATACAAATCTGGCATGACTGACATACACGGGGAACCAAAACGCAGCCAACATACCTGAAGGTGTACAAGATTGTCTTCGGCGCTATGTTAGTCTTACAAACAAAAAAGAATGAATTGTCGCTTACTTTTTCCTCTGTCTAGGTGAAGTCAATAACATCGTACTGGTTTCTTGTTTGAATTATGTGTTTCAATGTTAAATATTTGTGATGGCATAGGATTCTATATATATTTTACTTGTTTGGTTGAATGTCATGAAATATTTTACCCGTAGCATCGCACGGGCACTTAACTAGTATTAGTTAATTCCAAAACAAAACAATCACGTACGAATTCAGTTCGTTTCATCCAGGCAACGTGCGTGCTACCTTGACCCTCGATCAGCGAACAACATCTGCTCTGCTCTCATCAACTTCGCAGGTAATTTATTTTTATTATTTTGCAAAAATATTTTTCTTTGACAATGGTTCTTTTTCAACGTCTCTTATGCCTCCTCCATAAATAATAATACTATGATCCCAGGATATCACCGGTTAATCAAATGGAAAATAATACCGCGGCCACGGAGCTCCAAGCGCAAACCCTACCGCGGTGGGGGGGCAGTGGGTGGCGGCGGCGGCGGCGTGGGCTTTTATGTTTGCAGGTTTGGTTGACTTGTACCTGTTACTGTGTCAAACTCATGGAAGAGGAATTGCAAACAAAGAGGTAAGAGGAGATCAGGCCTGGACCGAGCCCGCCCGTTGCCGCGGGGTGCAGGCGACGGGAAGGCTAGACTCTCTGCCATGGCCATGGTTGCGGTTGTCCACAGTTCACTTAGTGATTTGTTCGCGTTCGATTTGTCGAATATTAGCCGATTTATGTCTATCTATGGTCGATTGGTTTCGATTTTTGTTCTGTCAGTGGTCGAATTGGGGAACGGTGGATTTATTTGCGAATACAAGGTCGATAAGTACCCTTGTAGTTCGTTTTGTGATGAGTGATTGTCAATGTGATCCGCGAATGGATTGAGTTCGTCGAACTAATCCTACCATAGCGAAAGCTATGTGTGCATGTCACTTGGCTTGTGGTGCGCAGGTGTGGAGCTCGGAGGCGGTGTTCGACGGCGAGGTGAAGGTCAAGTAGGGACGTCCCGTGCCGACGGACCGGGAGCGGTGAAGGGCAGACGTGAGGCTTGGACCGAGGGACCGGAGCGCCGGGTGACTAGCCGCAGTGGCTGACATTTGGGGTCATCGACAAGTGCAAGTGGATATAGAGTGACCATGTCGATCGGGTCAAGACGGCGAGCGTGCAAGTCGAGCGGGAGGCTCGAAGACTTGGCGGCCGGGCGGTCGAGGGGCGGCGGTGACACGTGTCGAGGAGTGGAGGGCGCGTGGAGAGTGCGCTACTCGCGAGCGGTTTGGTGGTTTGGGCCTCAAAACCATCGACGGCGGGTTTTGCAGGTTTGGGCCTCAAAACCTGGGCGGAGGTTCCAAGACGGAAGGCCGGCACGTGGCGGCATTGGGGAGTTCACGTCGGGGCGAAGCTACCTCATGAGAAGGCGCGGTGGCCATCGGATCAAGTTTATCCTGAGTCGGACCATATCGCCCCAGGTTATGTCGTTGGGCTCTAATTAGGTCTAGGGGCAAAAGGGGAATGTGTAATAGCCTTGTTAAATAGGACGAGGGAGTCCCCATCTCCCTCACCTCCATTTTTTCAGCATTCTCATTTCCTCATTTTAGGTTTTCCCTTCCTCTAGTTGCTTGAGTGGGAGAGGTCCACAAATTCCTTCAATTTGTGCAATAATTCAGTTCGTGTGTGGGAAGAGGAGGCCCAATCCCTCCTCGTGCCCTCTGGGATTTGCCGGAAGAATCAATTTTCGTGTCCATGATGTGTTCTTCGCGTTCTTCCTCTTCCCCTCTCGTTCTTGAGTCGATTCGTCGATTTTGGGCCGTTTTGATCCGTTCTTTTTGCGTTGATTTGAGCTATGACATGAGTTGAACCTTTCCACCGAAGGAAATCATCCAATTCCTCACGAGCTTGTAGATTGGATCATTTTTGTGCCTAGGTTTCAAGAACTCATGTTTTTCACGTGATTTGATTTTGACGTCGATTCACTCGGTCATGAGCGATGATCTTTTAGGGATAGCTCATCCACTGCCTTGAGATCATCTGGTCCAAATTTGGTGACGGTTGGTTTTGATTTGACCGAGTTTGATCGATTTTGGAGAGGAGGCGATTTCGCGGAGCCTGCTGTTCTTGCTGATTCCCGATATGCGGACATTCCGAGGTATACCCGCGGACAGTCCGGGGTATACCCGTGGACAGTCCAGCATCGGGGCCGAGCACAGGTGAGCCTCGCGCTCAGCTCTGTCCTGACGCGCGACAGTTCGGCCCCAAGTGGCGGACAGTCCGGGCCAGGTCTGTAACTTTGTCGGTCGGTACGCGAGCAGGTTGAGTTCTGACTTTTTGAACGCCGGACAGTCTGGGCCTAGACCGCGGACAGTCCGCCGTTCATCGTTCAGCTTAGTCTAGAACTCTTCTCGCGTCTTTGTGTGTTTTTTACGGGAACTGACCGCCGGCGGACAGTCCGCGAGCAGACCCGGACAGTCCGCCTCGTGGTCGAGTTCCCGGATCGGACAATCGTAGTCCGTCGGGCAGGTGCCACCGACAGTCCGACTTTTGACCGGCGGACAGTCCGCCCCCCCTGTCTTGCGGATAGTCCGGGTGCATGCGGTGAAATGCTGTTTTCTCCCGTTCCTTTGAGGGTTTGTTTCCGTCGGCTCTCGGGTGAACTCAAGTGTGCCTAAACTTCGGCGTGGGATATCTTGCTACCGGTTAGCACGTGTATCTCTCACATGGGGTTCGTTGTTGAGTCAAGGACCAAAGTTTCGAAAGAAATTTGAGGCTCCCCGCCGTTTCGGTCCATCATTATTATTGGTCATTTTGGGATTTCCTGTAGGTGTTTGATTGATTCTCGATCTGTAGTAGCTACTGGGTGGCGTTGGTAGTTGTGGCTCTAGTTATGGTACTGATAGTGGTAGCCGTAGTGGTTGGAAGTTGGAACTGGATGGATGACCTGTGTTTAGTTGGGTTGTGGTAAGAATTGTGGTGAACTGGTGATGCTTTTGGAATTACTGTTTATGGATCCAGAATACTCCCTCCGTCCCAAATTATCTATCGCTTTTGGTTTCCGTGCTGCAAGTTTGACTCGATTTGTAGAAAATACGTGCAACATTTGTATCTCCAAATAAATTTATTAAAAATCTAGATTCAAAGATCTTTCCAATGATACCAATTATGTACCATTAATATTAATATTTTTTAATATATATTTTGTCAAAGTTATTTCTCGGGAAGTGAAAACGACAGATATTTTGGGATGGAAGGAGTAGTCATAGTGCTTGTTAGCAGTGCTTTTGGAATTGCTGGTAAGAATTGTGGTGAACTGGCATCACTTGTTTTGTACAAGTTTGATAATATGGAAGAAGCACTCATCTATGGACTGTGGCATGGACATTGCTGTTCTGCTATTCTGGTGCTTCAAATTCTGAAATCAATGGTAAAATTTAATTGATATTTTACAATTTTCTGATGATGTTTCAGAGGAACATAACTGTATTAAAGATATGCTAACTGAATACCCTTTTTTACCTTGTTCTATCGCAGGATCATGTTCCACCAGCCTATTTGTTGGGTACTCTTCTGAATGTCAGCTTCATGGACGTGAAGCTACCAGCATCTTTGTTGGAGACTCTTCTGAATGTCAGCTTCATGGACATTAAGCTTCTCCTTTTGTTTCCATCTTCCGTGGCTCACAAACTGCCCTTACAAAATGATACAGATTGCAAGGTATTCATCCTGTTCAGTTCGACCTTTAGCAATGATGTCCACTGTTGTCTTAAAATCTTTGCAGAATGCAGAGATGTATTGTCTTCCACTTTGATGTTCTTTTGTCAGCTAGTTGGTTATTTCGGGATTTCCTGTAGGTTGTTTGATTGATTCTTGATCTGGGGATTTGCGGCAGGTCTTTGTTCGATCCGAGGTCTATAGATGTTCGAGTGAGGTATATGGGGGCTGGATTTGGGGATTGATGTATGTTTGGGATTCGATTTGGAGATTCCTTGAACATATGTTCTCTGTTGTCCTCCAATGATATATATCAGTTTACCATTGTTTGTCCGATTATGCTAGCTCTTACTGATTTCCATTGCCTCACCTGTTAGGGCTGTAGAATATCTTGTCGAATTTGTTTGAGAGTTAATATTATCATTTCTTGATGTAACACCTTTTTAAAAAAATTCTGAGGATAAGTTTCGCCTCATTGTTAGTAGCTCTTTCGTATACAGCCAAAAGACTCCAGTTTCTTCGCTCCTCCCCTTCTGTAAATTGCATGGAATTGGTGTGGACCAGTGACATAGGGAAGGTTGTTCTTTGCTAATAATAAGAAAGTAATGTGGCATTCTTATCTGACAGGGAAACCTCATGGAGGTATGAAGCCATAACATAACCAGGGGAACAAAGAGTTATTTTTCATCATCTGGGTGCAGATTCACTATTGCTGTGATGGATTAAAGCCACGAACCTGTCTTGGGAGCTGAATGGGGGAAGAAATGGAGAATCTGAGAGGTGAGCGAAGTTCAGATCGAGCAGCAGGATCACTGTCAATCCGCTAATATAAATGTTTTGTAATTTTTTTCTGTTATTATCAATTTTGCGTAGCTCTTATCAATGAGATTGTTTAATTAGAACCGTGTTAGTCCCTGTTTCTTTAGGTTCTAAGTCCTAGATTTTGGTGCTGTGTTGATTGGGGATAGAGCTTGTCTAAGGACAATAGGGAGCATATGTCGTTCTTTCGTATATAACTTCACACGAAATTCCTTACTAGGAAATTGAGTCCCTCATTTATTCATGGCCTATTTTGTTTGTCTTGTATAGGCTGTGCTGGTGTTGATGTTTTACCTACATTTTTTTTAATTCAAAGCCCTGATGTGTTATGTATCACATTTGTTTTAGATGGCTATCACAAGTTATGTATCCCCTTTAGCTGTATTGATATCCCCTTTAGCTGTAGCTGCGTAGTAATTGCATATTGAAACTAGTTGTAGCCGGGACTAATAATGGTTGCAACTGGGAACCATCCTGAGCTATAACTATTGTATACCAGAAACATTAGAATTGCATCTGCTTTGTATCCCTAATTGTAACTCTGTGTTAATCGGACTTGCAGCTGGAGGTCATTGAGTTTGTAAGTACTTCATCTGCAGCTAGACGTAGCTGAGAGTAACTGCATATTGCATTATATTCCTAATCGTAACTACTTGTAGATGAGACCAATCCTGGTTGGAACCCTGGGAACCAGCTTGAGGTATAACTATTTTATAATAGAAACATGAGAACTGCAACTGCTCTATTTTTTTCTAATTGTAACTGTGTGTATTGATCAGACTTGCAATTGGGTATAATTGAGTAATTACTTTAGTTGCATATAGTTTAGTTGAGTAGTAATTGCAAATTGCAACTAGCTGTAACTGAGACTAATTATGTAGAGGCAGACTGATAGGGTCGCTGACCCATTTGAAACAAGGGAGATATATTTTATTGTATGAATCAGTTTACCACTTTTCATTTTAAAAATGTATCTGGACTTTTAAATGTCACAGGTTAGAAGTTTAGTAACACTGGTATATAACTAATTTTACTATATTAGAATTTGTGTAATTTTGGAATTAGGGTTGGTGTAATTTTTTCTTGTAGATAGAACTAGTTCACCTTGAAACTTTGTATGCTGATACTTCCATGTGTTTTATCCATTAAAAATAGGTCTTTTGTGAGATATTTTTTCATTTGAATATTAGTTGTATATTTTCAAATGAAGATGGTTAATACCATATGTATGTGCTACTTTCAGAATTGCTGTTTACTTAACAATCATTGGGTTTTGCCCTTCTGATCAAAGAATAACTTCAGCTGATGTTCTGTAGGTACAACTGCATGCTGATGAATTGATCAATGGGTAAGGGCTAAGGAGCCTATTATTAAGATTCTCATACTGCAATTACTAGATCTTGCATTCACTGGTGTTTACACTAATATATACTTTATTGCTTGTTTATCAGGCTCTCTCTCTCTCTCTCTCTCTCATGTGTGTGTCTCTCTTCTTTAGGGTTTATCTATCCCTTCTCCACATCTTTCTAGATTTTGCTTCAATTTGATCGACGCACGTGTCCCATTATTGTACTGAACTGTGTCCTTTTCATTTCTATGTTTTTTCTGATGGTGCATTTGGTGGCCGGACTAGGGATTGTTTTTCACTATTACGCTCGGGATTTGTAGGGGCGGCTAAAGATGGTTTGTAGGGGCGGCTGGGCCAGCCGCCCCTCTGGAAACCGTTGCTACAAATGGCCGGTTTGTAGGGCGGTTGGCCAGCCGCTAGTATTACCGGCCGCCCCCTACAAATTAATGACCTATTTAACCATAACTAATTAAAAAAAATATTTCTTGGTTACAAAAAAAAATTCAAAGACAACAATTAGCAACAATTAATATTTTACCCACTATCCTTCATCCAAAAATGTAATTAATAAATAAAAAACCAAACCCTAGCTCTAGATCTAGATCTACATGAAACATCCATAAAACTAACTAATAGTCCACTCAAATCAAGCAAGATCCACTAAAAAAGGGTATAATCTTATTAGAAATACTAGTGGAATAAATTCATGTTCAATTTCCAACATAGCATTTCCAAATGTTTTTCAAACTTCAGAAATTCTTAAATTTTGAGTTGAATTTAATTTCAAGTTCAATTTCAAAGCTATTAGAAATACTAGCTAGCCATGTTATTTTTCTAAAACAAAAGTTGCAATGTCATTTACAAGATTTGTACTTCACATTTTATTTAGGTGTCACCCATATGTTCTATAGTATTTTTGTTTGATAAAAATTGCTTTTTAAGCCTACTTGATATATAAAACGAGTTCTAGTTTCATTTCTCGCTGACATTTTTATTAATCATTTTTGGTGACACGAAATTTATTTTTACACTTTATCACATACATTGACACATAAACATGATGCTTATGCCATGGTTTAGCAGTTTATTTAGGGCGTAACACCGAGGGTGTTATAGCTCCTCCCCTTTAAAAAAAAATCTCGCCCTCAAGATTTCATGTGTGCCTAGTGTGGGGCGAGATAAGAAAAAATATAATTTCTAAACAATGGTTACCTTGGTAAATTAGGGAGGAGATGAGGGTAATGTTCCTAGATATAATCTTCTTGTTCCCAAGTTGCTTCATCCTCCGAATGATTTTGCCACTGGACTTTATATAATTTCACCACCTTGTTCCTAGTGACTCTTTCTTTTTCATCCAAGATTTTGATGGGATGTTCAATATAAGATAGATCAGGTTAGAGAGGAAGTCCTTCAATTTCCAGTGTTTCATTGGGAACTCATGAACACTTTTTCAATTGGGAAGCATGGAAGACATTATGGACTGCGGACAAAATATCCGGGAGCTGGATGCGATAAGCAACGGAACCACATCATTCCAGAATTTTGTAGGGTCCAATATAACGAGGGGCCAACTTTCCACGAACTCCAAACTGGTGCACACCTCTCATAGGAGACACCTTAAGATACACATGATCACCCACTTCAAAATGTAACGATCTTCTTCTCTTGTCTGCATAAGCCTTTTGGCGGTTCTGAGCTGCTTTCAAATGACTCCGAATAACACTGACTTGCTCTAGAGCTTCCTTGATAAAATCAGGCCCAAAATATCCTCGATCTCTCACTTCAACCTAGTTAAGTGGGGTTCTACATTTCTTGCCATATAAAGCTTCAAAAGGTGCCATTCGAATGCTTTCTTGATAACTGTTGTTATAAGAAAACTCAGCTAAAGGCAAGCATTCGTCCCACTTCTCGGGAAAAGAAATGACACAAGCTCTCAGCATATCTTTAAGGACCTGATTGACTCTTCCTGTCTGACCATCAGTTTGCGGATGATAAGCTGAACTTCTGAGAAGGCGAGTACCAAGGCATTTATGGAGTTGTTCCCAAAACCGAGAGATGAGCACCGACCCTCGATCAGAAATAATGGTCAAAGGAACTCCATGCAAAGATACAATCCGATCAAAATACAGCTTGGCATACTTTTTGGCTGAATACTTTGTCTCCACCGGAAGAAAATGAGCGGATTTGGAGCCGGTCCACAATGACCCAAATGGAACCATACCCTTTTGCAGTCTGGGGCAATCCCACAACAAAGTCCATGGAAATATCTTCCTATTTCCAATCAGGGATAGGCAAAGGTTGTAGGAAACCTGGTGTACGCAGAGGTCTGCCATAACTCTCCTACAAATGTCACACTCTGAGATATACTTAGCAATATCTTGCTTCATGTTGCCGCTTTAATATTCAGTCCTTACGGAGGGCAGACTAGAGGACACAAAAAGGCCCAATGTTCTAGCCCCCTGATATCCATGTTGCTAAAAAGCATCATTTTAACATTGATTCCACAATCCATTAATCAAGGTTAATATTATAATAGTTTGGTGATTGCAGGCTAGGCAAAACTACCCATATGCATAACCCAAAGGAGACAAGGAATACAGGATAACAAAGGTTCTAGGTAAAGTCCTTAGGGGTTCATCATATTAGACACATGCATATGAAAATGTGGTTAAATGGTTATTGGGTAACAAGGAAACTCATGTTACACTTGCCTTCCAAAACACTTGCCGATGGTTCCACTTCTCAAATATGCTCCTCGTGTAGCTCCACTTCTAACGTCAGCAAACAACCGGTACAAGCATCACAAGAACCTAAAATCATTACACCAAACATTACAAAAGCATAATATGAAGGTAACTAACGTGTACTACTCACTGCTTTGAACTCGTGAACGCAAGAACCAATTAAAACGGAGCTACGGTTAAAAAGTTATAAGCTTTTGAAGTTTCAAAGATTTATTTATAATAACTAAAAGGACTTAGTTGTAATTATTTTTCAAAAGATAAAAAGTGTAAATATTTGGACCACAAAACTATATTTTATAAAAGCTGAAAAGGTCTTTTATCATTTTTAGAATTATTTTATAAATAGAACACATTACTGACATCATAATTAGAATTTTATGGCATCATTAATCATTTTATGAAAACAAAATACACATCTATTTCATAATTATTTTTATAAAGAAAAACAAATTATTTTCATAATTATTTTTATGAGGACAAGATATTGAAAACATGTCTCTAAATAGTTTTATATAAAACAAAAGCATGGTATTAACATTTTTGTAAATATATGAAACATTTATAAATTTATTTTTGGAGTTATTTTTACTAAGACAAAATATATTCAAAACATATTTATATAAAAGGTTATTTATACAACATTAACATTTTATGAAAACAAAACATTTATAACATCATTTTAATGGAAAACATTTCTGTCCTGCGCTGAAACAGAATTAACCGTAGATGACACGGGCTAGCTTGAAAGATATAACAGATACATACAACAGAGTACTGATTTCAGGAATTATAGGGGCTAGACCGCAAAATGCATTGACCAGGTCTATTGACTATGATGAGATGGCTTGACAGTGACGTGGCGCGATATGATTGGAAGACAATAGATGACGTAGCCTCACCATGACTTTTGTTGACCGGCGGTCAACATGAAATCGTGGCCGTCCAACAGGAAACGGATGGCCCAGAGAGCCTTTGCTCTGGTTGTCTTCACAGCAACAGGGACGGCGGCGTGGTGATGTTCCCGTGTGGCGGGGAATCGCCGGCGTAGGCCGCGGGTTGCAGCACCGTTTTCACTGATATTCTTTTAGTGACGCGTTTTGTTTCTGAATCACTAATCGAGGCGTCACTAATAAGCTTTTCTGGCATAGTGAACATCAATCAAACAGTAGCGGACATATGTAAGTTTATCACAGACTCCTGCAGAGAAGTACAAGAATATATGAAACTGGAGCATCATGCTAGACACGAGGGATTACAAGTTGCTGGACATGTTTTGATTAGGGCCTGTAAATAAGCGGTGATCTTAGTTGCATGTATGAATGTGATGTATGTTTGTGGTACGATAAGGAAGACATGCATGTAATATATGTAACAACTTAACGTCATTGGTTCGATAAGGACGACACACGAATGAATGTAATATATGTTTGTCCTCTATATGCGTATTTTCTGCTTTGTTGTCTATGTTTAATTTGAGAAATTCATATTCAAATTCAAATTCAAATTAGAAAAATATTTTTTTATCTAGAAAATCATTAACGGTGGCGGGCAGTGAATAACAGTTAATACTTTAACGGAGACGGGCAATTAATAACAACCGCCTCCGTTAATACTTTAACGGAGGCGGGCGGCTTAGAGTAACCGCCTCGGGCAATAAGTATTAATTAACCGAGATGGTTTTGCGATCGTCTCGGTTAATAAATTAACCAAGGCGGTCAGACCAACCGCCTCTGTTAAGGCTAGATTAACCATGACCTTTTGTTGGAGACAGATGGTTTGCCCACCTCCGTTAATCTCTTTTGCAGTAGTAGTGAACGCAAAGACAACGATTTATACTGGTTCAAGCCGCTAGTATAGCGTAATACCTTACGTCCAGTTCGGCGTGGAGCCTAGCGTTGGATTATATTGTATGATGTGTTTACAAGGGGTGCCCCTACCCCCTGCCTCTCTTTATATAGTCCAGAGGGCAGGCACATTGTTCTAATCCAGTCGGAGCCACAAGAAGTCATGCCAAACACACTCACAGTATAGCCAATGGCTCGACTAGCCCTCATCATTGAATGCATGTGACAGTCGTTCGCTGGGTTGTTCAGCTTTGCTTCTGGGTTTTGCAAGGTCAGATCTCGGGAAAAAAAAGAAGAGCACACCAGAAAGCAATATATAATGGCAATGTGTTGGATTATCAATCACAATTTGCAAACCGGTTCATCCTTATCAATCTCAAGTTTAGTTGTGGCACTAGCTAATTTGTTCTACGCCACAAGCTAACCTATTTTTTTCCACTTATTAAATCCCTCCACTGCAGCTAATAATAATAGCTTGAGGGATTTGATTAGTTCAACCCAGTGGTATGTGAGGAATTTTAATTTTCAAACCTAGCTAGTGTTCTCTAAGGTCCAAACTAGGGAAGTTTTCATACGACCATGACGATGTTTACAATGGATACTTATTAGCATTTCTTAATTAATTATGTGTCTCGATGATATATATATGGCACTACACTAATAATACAAGAAAAGCCCGTGATCTCCTTGGCTCTCTCAAACCCTCCTACATAGGTACTTGTGAGTTATGACAAAGTAATAATAACTTCTACAAATCTTATATTGAATATTTTGAACCTAAACGATCTCAAAAGTTTCAATTTCGAAGTTATTAAAATTTTCAATTACATTAATTACATTTTTTTTCTTTTTTTTTTTCTTTTTTAGAATATTATTATTTCTTGAGGCAGGCTTGAGCCATACCAAATTACAATTTAGCTAACAGTGCTCTTGAAGTAGGGAACAACTTGTTAGAGTGGGCCAGCCCATCACCAGCAGCAGGGCAACAAGGCAACAATGGCATAGACGGGCTCAGCTCTTGCTTCCGTCCCTTTCACTGAGTTCCTAGCAAATGTTATATGTCGTATGCGACTAGAGGGCATGTTAAATGTGATAATATGAGTTTTGCAAAAATCGCAATAATCCCTCATGAAATTTGACGCCAGAAGGATCACCTGTCGATAATACCTAGCGATGACTGCCAGTCAAATGAAAATGGTATCACACAAATCTACCTATGCTAGTACAGAAACTAACTAATTCTTTTAATTTATTAGAATTAACTAATTCTTTTAATTTATTAGCTCTTACTATAGAAAGTTAAAACTGTGCAGATTGCACAAACTTTTGTGTCAGGTAACCTACTACTGGATGCTACTGGCTGCCAGGTTATATTAGTCCGAATTCAGACTAATCCCCGAAGCCCAAACTTAATCTATTTTGCTTTCAGCCCTATGAAGCAAGGTATTACAAATGAAATGCAACGCTCTAGCCATGATAGAATCAGTACTTCGACTTCCGTTAAACTAGTTGGCAGGCGTGTCTGCATGAGGTGCATCTAATGGTTTTCTAGCGTGCTCTACATGTTCAAACCTATAAAATTTTTTATAGCCAATCCAATCAACTAGCTTATGCTAATTTGCAGCAAGTAAAGAGCAAGTCAAGAGAGGCTCCCAGAAACAAGAATATATCATGTGGTATCGTTTGACAAAACGCAACCCTTATTCACATTGGAGCTCCGTAAAAGTTATATTCCGGTTCATCAAGCCTTTCCCCAGTCACGGCGTTGAGGTCGCCACAAAGGCTTGAGTAACCAAGGCAAGTTCCTCAAGCCACTAAGGCTCACCACTGCCGTCCGACTCTGTCGTCACCTTGAGGCACTCCAACAGTGTCAGGTATTTTTTGGTTTACCACTAAAGGATCGGTTAAGCACTAGAGAGCTCCTAAAAAGCAAGAAAATGGCCTTGCAATCCTACAATTTTGTTCTTTGCAATGGCCAAATTGACGAGTCAGTGTAGCATCTCGTCTTTCAATGCCTTTTGCTCAAAGCTATTGGGCTATCTTGAATTTGCATGTTCCACTTTGCGCCACACCTTTTCAAGTTATGGAAGTCTTCAAGTTATAATTGCGGTTGCCTTTCTTCATGTAGATTATTATTTTGATGTGTTGAAGAAGGGGGGGGCGAGGCGGGCAGGAAGTGTTGCAAGATGCAAATCTTTGTTTAAGGATGCTTTTGATGCAAATCTTTGTTTAAGGATGCTTTTGCCTTGGTTATCCATAAAGCAAAGAAATATTACCATCGGTGGGGAGATACCCTTCCCGTTCCCTTAAAAAAAAAAATGCCCGACCCGAAGTTTATCATTTTCACCCTTCACCAAATCCTTGCTAGCTTGTGTTTCCTCCACCTTTGTTTCAAGATTCTCCAATTCCTTCATGATTTCTGGTGTCTCAGTATTACATGAGTATGCAGCTGCATCTTTCGCCTCAGTCAAGACACCCAATTCCATCATGAGCCTCTCAGCCTTTAGCCGAAGCTTTTCATTTTCAACCATCACCTTATCATAATCACCCTCCAAAGATGCTACCCTTGCATCCATCTCTGCTTTCTGGGCCCCAATGACCTTCAATTCCTCCTCCATATCTTTAATTTTCTTGTTTGCTATTTGTTCGTATGTATCCGCGGCATTCATGAGCACAAGAACCGCCTTCCTTGTGTCCTCCAATTCCCCCACCTTGTCCTTAATTTGCTTGCTTGCCGTCTCTTGGTACGCATCGGCGGTGTTCATTATCAGCAGGCCTGCGTTCCTCGTGTTCTCTAATTCCTCTTCCTTTGCCTTAAGTTGATTCCTTGCTTCCTCTTCGTACTTATCAGCAGCATTCATGAATAGCAAGCCCGCCTTCCTCGTGTCCTCCAATTGCTTCTGTAGCTCATTGTTTTGCTTCTCCAGCTCTTGCTTCTCATTGGAAGCATCCCTCTACCTCTCGTCCAATTGCTTCTGTAGCTCATTGTTTTGCTTCTCCAGCTCTTGCTTCTCATTGGACAGTCTAGTATTTCGGAGCACCAGCTCATACTTCTCACTGAATAGTCTATAGTTTTGGCGCTCCAGCTCCTGCGTCCGGCGGTAGTAGTACCCCCTGCAGCAAATGTTTTTAGAGGGAGCATCATAGGAGAGAGATGGGACCACGCTGCTTGCACGGGAATTGGATCGATTTGAAATTCTCCTTCGACTCTAAATTATAGGTCACTTTAGTTTTATCGTAAGCCAATTTTCTCTAATTTCTACAAAGTTTTTAGAAAAAAAATAATAATATCTACAAGTTTAGATAAATGGATGATCAAGCACTATGTCAAAAAACTCCAAAAAAGAAGACACCA
Source organism: Hyparrhenia diplandra (assembly GCA_015847255.1). NCBI lineage: Eukaryota > Viridiplantae > Streptophyta > Magnoliopsida > Poales > Poaceae > Hyparrhenia > Hyparrhenia diplandra. The sequence goes on along the minus strand of JADLZK010007048.1, from coordinate 74,546 downwards.
TTATCAGTGACACGAAATCGCCTGTGACCTACTGTCGTCTGCTACACCTCTCGATGCTCCTCGATAGCATCGAGATCACGCACAGTGTCTCAGGCCACACCATCCCCTCCCACATCCTCCCCCATCTTGCTTTGTCCTCTCGTGGCTAACCTAACTAGCAAGTTCCCCTTTCCTTCTGGCCCACGCCCCACCATAGAAAGCCGCAACAAGGCCCGCCCATCTCTTATAGATGGTCTTGCGTGCCAATATGGGTAATCAGGCAAGCTTGGCATGCCATAGTGGCAAAGCAGTCCTGCAAAACCACCATAGGGGGTCATATAAACATTATTATATCTTTTAAAGTTTTATTGTTGAGTGGGTTATGTAGTCAATACTCAATCTGTTAGGGTGTGTCTGTTATGTATACCTTTTCATATTATTTTCTGACTCTAGGCTATGTCATCATCCACATAATTTGCCATGTTAGCAAAACCGCCTTCAAAGCCATCGTAGGGACTATTTAATTTAGACAGTTTTGAATACTTCAATTATGAGGGTAAAATACATGGTCTTCTAGATGAGGGGTAAAGTAGAAGAATACCAATAGTTAGGTTGGTTACTTAGGGTTTTTTTTTCACTTCTCGAAGAAAGCTAAAGGTATCTGTAATTTAGAAGGAGCTAGCAGTATAAATAAAGGCTTTCTATAATTTAGAACGGACGGTGTATATAATTTAGCAATGTTAACACTGGAAGGCAAAATGAAACAATCACCCTGTTCCTTCGACGGGGAACTAGGCGCAGAGCTAGGTATACAGTCATTTGAATGACTACCAATAGAATCACAAATATCAACACCATGAATCAAACTATTTTGGCTATCAGATCTATTCGCATTACAATCCAATGGAATTACAATCTCTATGGGGGAAACCTCTGCTACAATGGCAGGAATGGCACTTTCAGAACATGAGCAGGAACCTGAATCCCTAGTTCCCGCATTCGGGATTTGAGATCCTTCTCTAGCAATCGAAGCTACCGATGATCCAACCGATGCTTCAATGGAAGGGATTCCGTGAAGGGGCTCACCATGGATTGATGCCGTTTCCTCGATTTCGTCATGGCTCCGCCTTACCGAGGCGGAGGAATCCAGCCGAGATCCAGCGAGAAACTCGGTGGAATCAGAGCTGAAGGTCGTCGGCGTATCTAAGAGGGTAGGAGGAGTCTGAGCTGGATGGAGGGAGCGGGACAGGTCGTCGGCGGGGAAATCGCCGCCGGCGCAGTCGTCGGCGGGGGCGGGAGCGGGGGGGGGGGAGAGATAACCGCCATCATCCATCTATCGCTGCTTCCGTAGTTTGTTGAATATATACTGAAATACAAAATGTACAGGTCGTTTGGCTTTCTTATAATTATTTCTATAGGAAGACAGGTATAAAAATTTAATATGTTATGACACAGAGACAAATAACTAACAAATTGCAAAAGTAACAATTTACTTGTACTAGTTGGTGATACAAGAGTGTTGCCTAAAATCATTTTAAAATTTAGGCACCTGAAATATAGGAGAAGTGTATAAATAAAGGCTTTCTATAATTTAGAACGGAGGGTGTATATATATAGAAAATAACGTCTTGTGGAATACCATGACATGCTGTGGAGAGAGGTTGACGACGACCTCGGCCCCTGCTGTGGCGTACGCGCGCACCGCACTGGACGAAGGTGGAAGACGCTGCCTGGCAGTCTTGGGCGTGCCCTGGTCCGATCTGTTGTCCTGCCCGTGCCGAATATATATATATGGGAGGAAGGAAGGAGAGGGAGGGAAGGGAAGCAGCAGAGGAGACAAGGCAAGGCATATGCATTGAGTGTCAATGCGGAAGAGGGGAAGGTGACAAGGCACTGAGCGAGCGAGAGTACATGCATGCATTAACGTGCTGTGCTGGTGAAGGGAGGATGCATGGAGTGTTGTTGAGGAAGGAGGCCGGAAGCTGATGAGACAAGGCATGCACGGAGTGCGCCGGCCGGTGAGGAGAAGGAAGGGCGGAGTGCGCACAACGCCTGTTGCCACTGGGCCCCGGCTAACCTCCTTGTTGGGCTAGTTAATGCTTTGTTTGGCAAGTTAATGTTAATCACTACAACACGTCATCGAATTAAAGGCATTTTGTTAAAGGCACTTTTATTAAATTGCCTCAATTTCCTTTTACTTAAAGGCATTTTGATGAAAAAGCCTTTAAAACTATTTTTTTTGGAGGCATTTTTATATGCTAAAGTTATAGAGGCATTTTTATGAAAATGCCTTAATTTGCTCTAGTATTTGGAGGCATTTTTTTTGAAAATGCCTTCTATAGTCCTGTACACAGCAGCGATCCCCCCTCCCCACCGCTCCGCATCATCATGATTTTCTAGGCCACCTACTCCAGCTTTCCAGAAATTCCATTCGCCCGCTCCGGAAAAAAAAAAAAACTTCCGTCGCTCCACCTCCACGCCCAATCCCACGCCGCCGCCGCCACCTCCACCTCTCCTCTTCGCGCGCCTCCTCCACGCTGCCCTTCGCCGGCTCAACTCCTCTCTCCAGGAGGACCACCGCCTCCTCTCCTCCACCCCCGATCCCACAACGCCGCCACCTCCATCCCCTCCGCGCCGCTTCTCCTCCCCACCCAGCTACTGGCCCGTCGCCACCTCCTCCTCGCCGCCGCCGCCACCTCCTCCTCGCCGCCGCCGCCGCCTTCTGTGCGCGCCGCCTCTCCTCTCCCCTGCTCCTGCGCAGGTCCGCCCCCGCCTGCCGCCACCTCCTCTCCGCCGGCCCGGACCGTCTCCGAGCATCCCCCGCCGCCAGTCGGAGGCCGACGCCTCCACCACGACAATATCAGGTCTGACGCCGCCACCGACCGCGACCATCGCAGGTATGACACCTCTCCAGCTCCACGACCTCGCACAAGTGCGCCACGACGCAGAAGCACTGTACTATCGCTCCGATCCCCAACCATCTAAGCCAATCGGAAGTACATGGTTGGCGTGCACACCATGTATTCGTTCAAATGCTTGCACCAAACCGAATTCCAATTTTGTAATTCATGCGTCTGCTTTTCTGATGCTCAGGATACTGGAAATGTTATGATGCAAAGTCTGCAACAAATAAAGAGAGGCAGCGGAGCACACACTTCTGGGAAATGCTAAGGAAAAAACACCTCCGCAAAGCCTCCCAGAGACATCGAAGAAGGCAAGAGGATTTCAGACACCACTTCATAAGGTGACTGCTGTGCTTTTCTCATAACAGTCTTTTCTAACTAAATAGTAGAGAGATGATAGAGTTAGGAGTCATCTTTGTAGGATGATATAGAAGCTATAAAGTGTGCCTACTACCTCGTGCATATGAATTTTTCCCTTGCTCACTGCATGTGGTCACTACAGGGTTTGATTCAGCAATCAAAGTGCAGTACTAATAATTTTTGTTCATTGGCCCATTTGTGGAGTAGCACCGGTGAAACACTTGTCTAAGGTGGACAATCTTACTACTCACAGTATGTATTTGTATGTCTTGATCACCTTACAATTTTCAGTTTTGAACAAACAATGATTTGGTTCATATGTCTGACCCTGTTTGGAGCAGGCTACTAGCAGTAGCACTAGAACCTCACATCTTTGTACACTCTCGCCAATGGTTGGAAAAGGTTGAAAATTCTAGCATCATAATTTACCTTGTGCTATGTGAATTATGAGCCCTATCTCTTGTGCTAGTTTGGTTGTCAAATGAGACTCAGTTGAGAAGGACTCTCTTGTGCTAGTATGTATTTTGCTATCAAGTAGTTACTAGCCAGTGGTGAGGATGATTAATGATGGCTATACAAACTAGAATTTCATAAATTATTTAGACAGAAACATGCAGCCCAGATGCAAGTTCAGATAGGGCTGAATTAACGAAAATGTTTATAGGTAATTTTCCTACACCAAAATAACTAAAGTACAGCAAGTTTTATATGCAATTTTCTGTGCATGTGTTGGGCGCTGGTGTGCAGTGCATACTGGAGTGTAAGCTCTCTGCTTTTCTGTACTCTGAACATATTTTTGTTTTCTTACTCTGAACAAACTATGCATCCTTTTAGATACTGAGCGTGTTATGATCTGGACCATAAGTTGTTCACTGATGAAATAATTGTATTAATCTCTTATTCAGTTCATTACTTGTCAAGGAGAAAAAAATCAACAAATATATTTCTAGTAATGCTACTAGGAACCTGCAATCTGTACAAAAAGCACTGCTGAATGAGCTATAGCTCTGAAGTCTGACATAAACTATGTTTTCTGCACAGAGGTGAAGGTTTGGACAGCCTAGTGGAGTTTAGATAAGAGTTTTGATCTAAATGGTGCCTCACAGGTATTTAAGCAAGGCTGCAGCTCCTGGAGTAGATGCTTTGTAGATGTATCTGAAGCTTGTAAAGAACTTGATGGTTGAAATGCTTTTTGAATGTATCTGAAATCTGTAGTGAATTTGATTGCTGAAATGGATGAAATATGTGTAGTTTACTTCTTTGTTTGATAAATATTTGGAGATAGAACCGGCCTGTCCATATGAATGATTTTAATATTTCGATGGATATATTATTAATTTGTACTCACATTGGTTCATTCTGGTTTGGAGGCATTTTTAATAATGCCTTCATTAATGTTTTAAGGCTTGTACAAAATGCCTTTAAAATGTATTATAGGCATCTAGAAAATGCCTTTATATATTGACATTGAAAGGCATTTTGAAAAAATGCCTCAAAAGACTTTTTAAGTCTAGCTTATAGCCGGCATTTCCAATAATGCCTAAAAAGGTCTATGAAGGCATTTTTACTACTTTTGAAGGCATTTTTAAATGCCTTGTATAAAGGGTCATGCTGTAGTGAATAGCAGCTTAAGTCTGAATTCTGCAACGGTCCCTGCTGGCAAACTCGATCACGCTTTAAAACACATCCGGTACTCACATCCATGTCAATGTCATCATCAGCTTGGCAGCGTAGCATGGCACACTACTACAATAAATTTAACCGAGACGGGCAAAAAGGATTTACCGAGGCGGGCATCCCATCCGCCTCGGATCAAAAGTCACCGTAAATCAATCTTTACCGAGACGGTTCAAATGCCCGCCTCGGTTAATAAAATAAAAAAACAAAAAAAAATACAAAACCCCACAGCCCAAACCGGGCCCGGATCTGGGCCTCGCGCCGCCGCCGCCGCCGCACGAGCCCCGCCAGATCCGGGCTCCTCGCTAGATCCGAGGTCCTCCTCGCAGGATTTGGGGTCCTCCTGTCGGATCCGCTAGTGGTGCCCTGCCTCCGCCTCCCTATGCTCTGTTAGTATTTCTTAACGCAAACAAAAATAATCCGCAAGCGCACAGAATTACCATTATTGCATTTCACCGAGAAGTATTCAGGGTATCGTATTTTTCACAGGGAACGGAGGTACTTTTCTAGCTATTTCATCCAAGGACAACACAAGGGTAGAGTTGCCAAAGGTTGAGATGGATTCCTATGGTTATAGGGTCTATGGATAGATAAACTCTACTTCTACTTGCTTACTTCAGGCACCGGTGAACACTTGGTCTGCCAAGCGTTGCTGGCCTTTAACCGGTGAACACTTGGTCTGCCAAGCGTTGCTGGCCTTTAACTCTACGCCGCATACCCGAACGTGGGGGATTACGAGGGCTGGATAGGGCTGTCACCACCTGCCACCTACCCCTCAACCATGGAGCACGAGGCAAACGAAGGTAGCTTCTAGCGTAGACACCACGTCTACGCTATCGACTACTACTCTAGCGCTGTACAGGGTGATCCGTCTTTAATCAGGAGCCCTCTACTAGAGCATTCGCTACAAGAGCGGATGACGAACCCACAAGCAAGAGTAAAGCTTAGCTATTCAAAAGACTTAATACCATAAGAATCACGAACACTCACTTAGCGGGAGAACTCGTTGAGGTACAGGTGTTCGTCGAGGTACAAGCTCAGGGAGACTGCCGATAGGTCTGGCGCTTCCCCGTACTCTCCCTCACATCTCTCCCTACTACTCAACTCTAGCTAGCTAGGGCCTAAGACCTTTAGAGTGGTGCTCTTGTGGTGCAGCTCTTTGCCTTGAGATGTTATTGAAATGAGATGGGGGTGGCCACCTTTTATAGGTGGAGAAGGGGAAGGATCCCATGGAATATGCTTGATCCCCACATGGAAAGAGCAAAATGACCTCGAAACCACCATCTAGGTATGTTGAACCTGGCCAATACCCCCGGAACCATCATTGCAAAGGCGGTATCTGACAACCCGCCAAGGATGGGCCCGAGGCACGCCAGAAAGGGTGCGGGCGCACACTGGGGTGCAGCCGCACCCCAACTGGCGGCAGCTCAAGAAATCAAAATATTGGTGGCGGAACAAGAAGTTCAACCATAAGAACATCAATCAAACAGTAGCGGACATATGTAAGTTTATCACAGACTCCTGCGTGCATGTTGGGTGACCGTTCTTCAACTAGGAGAGCGAGTTAGCGACCGCGGAGAAGTATGAGAAGATAAGAAACTGGAGCACCATGCTAGACATGCATGAGGGATTACAAGTTGCCGGATGTGTTTTGATTAGGGCTAGCAGTAAATAAGCGGTGATTTTAGTTGCATGTATGAATGTGATATATGTTTGTGGTACGATAAGGAAGACATGCATGTAATATATGTAACAACTTAACGTCGTTGGTTCGATTTGTGGTACGATAAGGACGACACACGAATGAACGTAATATATGTTTGTCCTCTATATGCGTATTTTTTACTTTGTTGTCTGTGTTTAATTTGCGAAATTCATATTCAAATTCAAATTCAATTTTAAAAATATTTTTTTATCTGGAAATTCGTTAACGGAGGCGGGCAGTGAATAACAACTGCCTCCATTAATACTTTAATGGAGGCGGGCAGTTAATAACAACCGCCAGACCAACCGCCTCTGTTAAGGCCGGATTAACCGTGACCTTTTGTCAGAGGCGGATGGTTTGTCTGCCTCCGTTAATCTCTTTTGCCCGCCTCGGTTAAGTTTACAGTAGTAGTGAACACAAAGACATCGATTTATACTAGTTCAGGCTGCTACTATAGTGTAATACCTTACGTTCAGATCGGCGTGGGGCCTTGCGTTGGATTGTATTGTATGATATGTTTACATGGGGTGCCCCTGCCTCTCTTTATATATTCCAGAGGGCAAGCACATTGTTCTAGTCCTAGTTGCATACGATAAAGGAGTTCTAGTCCTATTACAGAATTTATCTTTCATAGATTCCGACTAGGTCGGTCCTTCTCAGCTTGGGATGCACGCCACCTTGTTTCGTCTCTTCAAGCAGACCTTGGTCTGGCCCTGGCCCATGCTAGGTAGTCTACCCAATGGGGAATCCCTAGGATCTTGGTCTGTCAACGACACACCCAGACCCCTGTGTTTGGCCGGCTAGGAGCCGAAGGAGCCACAAATCGTGGCTTCTCTCGGCTCCACATTCATTTTGTTAGAAGAGAGAAAAACAGCTTATGTGATGAATAATGCTGCTATAGGCCTATAGTACGAGATGCAGAAGAAGTCGGAGCCGCAAGAAGTCATGCCAAACACACTCATAGTATAGCCAATGGCTCCACTAGCCCTCATCATCTACTGCATGTGGCAGTCGTTCGTTGGGTTGTTCAGTTTTGCGTCTTGGTTTTTGCAAGGTCAGACCTCGGGAAAAAAAGAAGAGCACACCAGCAAGCAATATATAATGGCAGTGTGTTGGATTATCAGTCACAATTTGCAAACCGGTTCATCCTTATCAATCTCAAGTTTAGTTGTGGTACTAGCTAATTTGTTCTACGCCACAAGCTAAGCTATTTTTTCCACTTATTAAATCCCTCCACTGCAGCTAATAATAATAGCTTGAGGGATTTGATAAGTTTAACCCAGTGGTATGTGAGGAATTTTAATTTTCAAACCTAGCTAGTGTTCTCTAAGGTCCAAACTAGGGAAGTTTTCATACGACCATGACGATGTTTACAATGGATACTTATTAGCATTTCTTAATTAATTGTGTGTCTCGATGATATATATGGCAGTACACTAATACAAGAAAAGCCCGTGATCTCTTGGCTCTCTCAAACCCTCCTACCACTACACAACATAGGTACTTGTGAGTTATGGCAAAGTAATAATAACTTCTACAAATCTTATATTGAATATTTTGAACCTAAACGATCTCAAAAGTTTCAATTTCGAAGTTATTAAAATTTTCAATTACATTAATTATATTTTTTTTCTTTTTCTCTTTTTTTAGATTATTATTATTTCTTGAGGCAGGCTTGAGCCATACCAAATTACAATTTAGCTAACAGTGCTCTTGAAGTAAAGTAGGGAACAACTTGTTGGAGTGGGCCAGCCCATCACCAGCAGCAGGCCAACAAGGCAACAATGGCATAGACGGGCTCAGCTCTTGCTTCTGTCCCTTTCTCTGAGTTTCTAGCAAATGTTATATGTCGTATGCGACTAGAGGGCATGTTAAATGTGATAATATGAGTTTTACAAAAATCGCAATAAGCCCTCATGAAATTTGACGCCAGAAGGATCACCTGTCGATAGTACCTAGCGATGACTGCCAGTCAAATGAAATGGTATCTCACAAATCTACCTATGCTAGTACAGAAATTAACTAATTCTTTTTAATTTATTAGAATTAACTAATTCTTTTAATTTATTAGCTCTTACTATAGAAAGTTAAAACTGTGCAGATTGCACAAACTTTGTGTCAGGTAACCTACTACTGGATGCTACTGGCTGCCAGGTTATATTAATCCGAATTCAGACTAATCCCCGAAGCCCAAACTTAATCTATTTTGCTTTCAGCCCTATGAAGCAAGGTATTACACAAATGAAATGCAATGCTCTAGCCATGATAGAATCAGTACTTCGACTTCCATTAAACTAGTTGGCAGGCGTGTCTGCATGAGGTGCACCTAATGGTTTTCTAGTGTGCTCTACATGCACAAACCTATAAAAATGTTTATAACCTAGAGACAATCAAATCAACTAGCTTATTCTAATTTGCGGCAAGTAAAGAGCAAGTCAAGAGAGGCTCCCAAAAACAAGAATATATCATGTGGTATCGTTTGACAAAACGCAACCCTTATTCACATTGGAGCTCCGTAAAAGTTATATTCCAGTTCATCAAGCCTTTCCCCAGTCACGGCGTTGAGGTCACCACAAACGTTTGAACCAAGGCAAGTTCCGCAAGCCACTAAGGCTCACCACGGCCATCCGACTCCGTCGTTCACCTTGAGGCACTCCAACAGTGTCAGGTATTTTTTGGGTTACCACTAAAGGATCGGTTAAGCACTAGAGAGCTCCTAAAAAGAAAGAAAATGGCCTTGCAATCCTACAATTTTGTTCTTTGCAATGGTCAAATTGAAGAGTCCCTGTAGCATCTCATCTTTCAATGCCCTTTTGATCAAAGCTATTGGGCTACCTTGAATTTGCATGTTCCACTTGGCGCCACACCTTTTCAAGTTATGGAAGACTTCAAGTTATAGTTGTGTTGCCTTTCTTCATGTAGATTATTATTTTGATGTGTTGGAGCATTGGGGGTGGTGCAGGGATGTAATAATCTCATTTTTTGAAACAAACAACCAAGTGTTGCAAGATGCAAATCTTTGTTTAAGGATGCTTTTGCCTTGGTTATCCACAAAGCAAAGAAATATTACCATCAGTAGGGACATACCCCTCCTATTCCCATAAAAAAAATGTCCGGTCGAAGTTTATCATTTTCACCCTTCACCAAATCAATGCTAGCTTGTGTTTCCTCCACCTTTGTTTCAAGGTCCTCCAATTCCTTCATGATTTCTGGTGTCTCAAGATTACATGAGTATGCAGCTGCATCTTTCGCCCTCGCTTAGGACACCCAATTCCATCATGAGCCTCTCAGCCTCTAGCCGAAGCTTTTCATTTTCAACCTTCACCTTGTCATAATCACCCTCCAAAGATGCTACCCTTGCATCCATCTCTGCCTTCTGCGCCCCAGTGACCTTCAATTCCTCCTCCATATCTTTAATTTTCTTGTTTGCTATTTGTTGGTATGTATCGGCGGCATTCATGAGCACAAGAACCGCCTTCCTTGTGTCATCCAATTCCCCCACCTTTTCCTTAATTTGCTTTCTTGCCGCCTCTTGGTACGCATCGGCGGTGTTCATTATCAGCAGGCCTGCGTTCCTCGTGTTCGCCAATTCCCCTACCTTTGCCCTAAGTTGATTCCTTGCTTCCTCTTGGTACTTATCAGCAGCATTCATGAATAGCAAGCCCGCCTTCCTCGTGTCCTCCTTTTGCTTCACCATCTCATGGGACAATTCCCGCACCCTTTGCTCTAGTGTGGAGACCTTTCTTGAGGACACATAAGCATCCCTCCGCCTCTCGTCCAATTGCTTCTGTAGCTCATTGTTTTGGTACACCAACCTCTGCTCCCTACGCTCCAGCTCATGCTTCTCATTGGACAGCCTAGTGTTTCGGCGCTCCAGGTCATACTTCTGATTGGATAGTCTATAGTTTTGGCGCTCCAGCTCCTCCGTCCGTCTGTAGTAGTACCACCTGCAGCAAATGTTTTTAGAGGGAGCTTCAAAGGAGAGAGATGGGACCACACTGCTTGCACGAGAATTGGATCGATTTGAAATACTCCTTCGACTCTAAATTATAGGTCACTTTAGTTTTATCTGAAGTCAATTTTCTCTAATTTCTACAAAGTTTTTGGAAAAAATAATAATATCTACGAGTTTAGATAAAGGGATGATCAAGCACTATGTCAAAAAACTGCAAAAAAGAAGACACCATTATCAGTGACACGAAATCGCCTGTGACCTACTGTCGCCTGCTACACCTCCCGATGCTCCTCGATAGCATCGAGATCACGCATAGTGCCTCAGGCCACACAATCCCCTCCCACATCCTCCCCCTCTTGCTTTGTCCTCTCATGGCTACCTAACTAGCAAGTTCCCCTTTCCTTCTGGCCCACGCCCCACCATAGAAAGCCGCAACAAGGCCCGCCCATCTCTTGTAGATGGTCCTGCGTGCCAATATGGGTAATCAGGCAAGCTTGGCAGGCCATAGTGGCAAAGCAGCCCTGCAAAACCACCCTAGGGGGTCATATAAACATTATTATATCTTTTAAAGTTATATAGTTGAGTGGGTTATGTAGTCAATACTCAATCTGTTAGGGTGTGTCTGTTATGTATACCTTTTCATATTATTTTCTGACTCTAGGCTATGTCATCATCCACATAATTTGCCATGTCAACAAAACCGCCTTCAAAGCCATCCTAGGGATTATTTAATTTAGACAGTTTTGAATACTTCAATTAAGAGGGTAAAATACATGGTTTTCTAGGTGAGGAGTAAAGTAGAAGAATACCGATAGTTAGGTTGGTTACGTAGGGTTTTTTTCTCCCTTCTCGAAGAAAGCTATAGAAGGAGTTTGCGGTATAAATAAGGGATTTGCAAAAATTCAGGTGTTTCTTTTCAGGCGACGGTTATTGCATCTATTTTATACTAAAATTGCAGATTCGTTCATTGCAATTTCTACAGGCGCAATCTGCAATTTTTAGCACCGAGAATAAAAACCCCATTAGACAAGACCATAAACCCGACAAAATCTGATTTGTGTTGGCACAAAGACAATTAACAATTTATAATTATTTCTATAGGAAGACAGGTATAAAAATTTAATATGTTATGACACAGAGACAAATAACTAACAAATTGCAAAAGTAACAATTTACTTGTACTAGTTGGTGATACAAGAGTGTTGCCTAAAATCATTTTAAAATTTAGGCACCTGAAATATAGGAGAAGTGTATAAATAAAGGCTTTCTATAATTTAGAACGGAGGGTGTATATATATAGAAAATAACGTCCTGTGGAATACCATGACATGCTGTGGAGAGAGGTTGATGACGACCTCGGCCCTTGCTGTGGCGTACGCGCGCACCGCACTGGACGAAGGTGGAAGACGCTGCCTGGCAGTCTTGGGCGTGCCCTGGTCCGATCTGTTGTCCTGCCCGTGCCGAATATATATATATGGGAGGAAGGAAGGAGAGGGAGGGAAGGGAAGCAGCAGAGGAGACAAGGCAAGGCATATGCATTGAGTGTCAATGCGGAAGAGGGGAAGGTGACAAGGCACTGAGCGAGCGAGAGTACATGCATGCATTAACGTGCTGTGCTGGTGAAGGGAGGATGCATGGAGTGTTGTTGAGGAAGAAGGAGGCCGGACGCTGATGAGACAAGGCATGCATGGAGTGCGCCGGCCGGTGATGAGAAGGAAGGATGGAGTGCGCACAACGCCTGTTGCCACTGGGCCCCGGCTCACCACCTTGTTGAGCAAGTTAATGCTTTGTTTGGCAAGTTAACGTTAACAGCAGCTCAAGTCTGAATTCTGCGACGGTCCCTGCTGGCAAACTCGATCACGTGTTAACACACATCCGGTACTCACATCCATGTCAATGTCATCATCAGCTTGCCAGCGTAGCATGGCACACTACTACAATAAACTTAACCGAGACGGGCAAAAAGATTTACTGAGGCGGGCATCCCATCCGCCTCGGATCAAAGGTCACCGTAAATCAATCTTTACTGAGACGGTTCAAATGCCCGCCTCGGTTAATAAAATAATTAAAAAAAAAAGACAAAAGCCCGCAGCCCAAACCGGGCCTGGATCTGGGCCTCGCGCCGCCGCCGCACGAGCCCCACCGCATCCAGCTCCTCTTTGCCGGATCCGCCGGTGATGCTCCCCCCGCCGCCTGCACGTGCTAGAGGTGCTCCACCTCCACCCGCTGCTCCTCGCCGCATGTCGGCCCACGGGCGCCACCGCGAGGCACAACGATGCCGGCCCGGGCGCCACCGCGGCTCACCGCCCCCGACCTAGGAGCGCGGCCTAGGAACGTCACTCGGAGAGAGGAGAAGAGGAGAGGGAGAGGGAGCGCTGTGAGGCACGCGCGGCGGCGGCGGATTTCGCCTCGCCTAGGCCACCGGATCTTGCACGCCCGAGCCACCGGATCCGGCCTCCGGTTGCCGATCTATGAGCAAGGGCCGCCGGGATGGGAGGGGAGAGGTGGGGCGCCGCCAGAGGGGAGGGGTGGGGCGTCGTGCTTGTGAGGGCCGCCTGCGCGACCGAGAGGTGAGGGAGAGTGTGGGGTTCACTCCGCCCTTCTACCCTCGCTTGTGGGCCGAGAGGGAGAAAGGCGAGGGCTTGCCATAGGGATAGACCACTTGGCCCTTTACGTGCGAAGGTTCGAGAGGTGAAAGCAATGTAATAAAGACAAGCACAAAAGCGGAGTAATTGGCATTCAATTAGTCCAACAACCGCCCTTACGGAGTCTTTGCTTCCCTATTTTTATAGGGCATACCAGGGTCGCGGATAATTTACAATAGGGTTCCCGACCCGTCAGACACTAACAACGGGGCCAGCCCAGGGGTAAACTCGTACAACGAACTTGGAGCTCCAACCGCCTTGCGTCCTCCTGCTCCCTACCACCGCCGGGTTGTTTAGGGCTGACGTCACTATGCCGAGCCCCTGTTGGCGGTCCTTATTGCATAATTTTTTCCGCCAAATCCTACATAAAATTCACTAATTTGATTACCAAACTCTAGAATAGGACTTTATAACTTACATTTCCACGAGTTTTGGTAGAACACATGTTTTGCAAGGACAAAACCAGAAAATACACAGAAAGGCGCTTTCCAGGAGGCGCATTCAAGCAAAACATACACAAGGCCCAAACCAAATGACTCAACTAGATCAAAGCACCACCATGGCACAAATCAGGAAGCCCAACATAGCACACTCACCAAGATTGGGCTCGATCGAGCCGGCCGGGTTCGCCGCACCGCTGGTCCGCCGGACCCCCACCGAGCCCGTTCAGCCCCATCTTTGGTCGGTTGGTGGATACCGCCTCCCTAAGGTCGGTTCCGGCGGTGCTTTTCCGTGTTCAATGTATCTTGAAGGCGGTTTGAGGTCGGTTTGCTCCTTCCATGTGGGAAGGGACATCTTCCAAAGAGCCCCCTCTCCTCTACCTATAAAAGGAGGCTCTCTCCCCTCTCATTCAAGACACCACCAAGGAGCAACACCACCATATTCCAAGATGTAGTAGTGTAGTACTAGCCTAGTTGGGAGTTAGGGAGAGATGCTCAAGTTCCGGAGGAGTCCTCTGAGGATCGGTATAATCTTGTATCGCTCTTTTGTAAGACTCTAGTACTTTCGATATATTTATCTTCTCTTATTACTGAATTATTCTTTATGGTTATCTAAGTTTACCTTAGTGGTTAATTAGAGTATGGTTAAGTGTAGTAGTTATACCTTGGCATGGGATCTCCGTTCGACCGAAGGTTCTAGTTTTCACGTGAAACTAGTTTCGTAATCGCTAGCGTAGACGTGGTGCCTGGGCTAGAGGTTACCTGGGATTGCGCCCAACCCTACTGATAGTTGTGGTAGCCCCGGGGGTGACAGCTCCGACCAGGCCTTTGTATTCCACCATGTTCGGGTTGGTGTTTTCGTAGAGCTTTTGGCTGCCTTCTCCCGATTACCGTTTCCCAGTCTTTTCGAGAATCGGAAAGGAACAGCTGCTCCGAAGTACCTTGGTGTGATTGTTATGCTTTACCCTCTGCTTAGTTAATCCCCTTTGGTTTGCTCTAGAAAAGAACAATAGTAATGGAGAAGGAAATAGGAACCTTGACCTTTCCCGTTGACCTCCCAGCTTAGCTTGTCTGCTCTACTATCTTATATGATGTTCTCCTGTGTGTGTCATTTATACAAAACTCCAATCATATCTTTAACCCTCACATTAGTTTAGTCGGTATACTAGTTAGCAGATATATGATGGTTAATTATCAACTTCTTTAACCATTGCTTCCCTGAGGATAAATACGATACCTAGGAATACTCTTGGGTGAAAGCTACAGCGGTATCCGTGCGCTATGGATTTACCCTGCTTATGTTAACAAACGCCAACAAGCTTTCTCGCCATTGCCGGGAAGTAATCGGCGTAAAGATTTTGATATTTATCTTGATATCTGTTAATCTAGTTTACCACTAGCTTTTGTGGGTATAAAAAAGAGAGTATCATTACGAGCCTAGGGTGCCCGATCATTCTTGCATAATCAAACCATCACCCTGCCATCGCATAGATAGGAATATATATGTGCACACTAACTCTATGCAGATGGAGAGAGGGTCGCCGTCAAAAGGAAACAAGACCATGATATGTGATGGAACGACTACATTGCATCACTCACAATTCAATCATAAATTGTGAGAGGTGAGTCGATCAAGGTAAAAGAACCAACCCAAAAACATTTATTTTCTTTCCCAAATTTATTTTCACCACTGCATATTTGCTTGATTCATCATATATCTAGTGCTTTCTTTGGGTGGCTCCTAGTCTTTGAGCTGTATTCGGGCTTTCTTTGGGTGGCTCCTAGTCTTTGAGCTGTATTCGGGCGCCATGCCTAGTCTAGGTAGATGACAAGTTTATTGTTGTCTATCTATTCGATGCTCCTAGTCTAGCTTCGTAGTAGACGGATGTTAAACGGGACCATCTCGACATCATATGTTGGCTTTGCCGATCACCGTATGATGATTTCGCTTCATGGTCTATGCTACGAGCAAAAGTCAAGGCCTAGATTGCATGCATATCGCTCGTTCAACCTATTCATTCAAAACCATGGCATGTTTGTTTAAGCTCATTCATCCACCCCGTTGCATTGCCTTGCGTATAAAAAAATGGTTCTCTAATTCATCATTCAATGTTCGCACATCCGCTTGAATCAATCTCATGTTTATGATTTTCATGCTACCTTTCTCTATACTAGTATGCTTTAGTTTGGGAGCGTAGGTCAATTGCAATGATCTTACTTCCATAGGCTTTTTAAATTAAGCATGGTGCTTAGGTTAAAAAGTCTACCTTAATCAAATTAGACATGGAGTCAAGTTTGATTACTGAACCAAAACTGCTAGTATAGACTTTGGTTGTATGCCTGGACTAACCCCTGCAGGAATTTCACAAATCCATAAAGGGTAAGTCTTTGAGATGAATTCATAACGGAGGTAAATCAAAGTTCATTTTCTGAACTTTGAATGAACCTTGGTCACAAAAAAATGATGATGAATCACACGCCGCCAAGCCAAAACCATATGAAGATCCGGATGTCACGGCAACAACAAGGAGAGCAATCATCCTCATCGATCTCCATTATGAGATGATGCAATTTCAAGCTAAATCAAAATGGAGAAGTCCTGCTCAATGAAGTTAAAACAAAGTGAGCCCTTGCCGAAGGTAAATCGGTAGTTATCTTTGATGCATTCTTAATTTCAAATCTCAACATTTGCAAATGCATCAATTTATCTAAAAAAATCTTCATACTTTCAAAATAATAATAAATAAATATTCGATAACAAACTAAAAAAAAATGAATACCACTTTTCCTTCACTAGATTTTCTTATAATAATAATAAAAACAATATTTTCTTTGCATAATAAACTTGTTTTAACTTAGATTTTCTTTAGAATAAAGCCATAACCTCCCAATCTCCCACTATAATAAAAACAGAATTTTGGTGCTAGACAAAGTTCCTTCTCGGGTATTCGTTGCCACTAACAATTACAGAACGAAGGTTGAACGATGTCTAAGATCATGGGTACAGCAATAAACGCTAAGGAGATGCTTCAACATTCACACATGGTTTTTAGTGTCAAACGACACAAAAATCCAAGTGTGGGGAACCCGACCCTACTATGCCACCTCACGGGCATGCTGGTTTGCACTCTATTTTCTCACCCATGTTTTGCTCCTATAAGTTTGACTATGTTTAAAAATGCCATACATGTTAATCAAACTTACAATATGAATTAAAATCTTGCCAAACTGTGAAGTTGACTTTACAAAGATTGGCCAGTATAAACTTTATTCCTAGTTCATATACTTGTTACTTGTGGATACATCTTTATTAGGAAAACATGTCAACTAAGTTGTTGTGGAGTGAGATATGGTAAGACTAAAGAAATCCTATATATTCTATGCAAGCTCTTGGAGATTTCTATTTTGACAAAACATAAAATCAATAGTCATACTTCTCCTCATTGGTGAAAATTCCTACCAAGGCCAAATATCATGTTATAATCTGAAAACCTTCCATATATGCTGTGCTTGTCTTTGTATTGAGCTTTGGTCAACCTTTGTTGATCCGTGTTGAGAAATGTATCATGCTATCAAGGTCAAGATCACGTACACTCCACCAAATAAATGCACTACTCCTACACTGGGAGTAGGCGCAAAAACATGTCTTTCATTAGATCCACCCAAAAAAAAATGTTCTACTCCTACACTAGGAGTGAACAAGAGCACGTTTGTTAGGTTCCATCAAAATAAATGCTCTAAATCCTTGTTGATATCTCTCTCAAAAAATTTTGCTACAAAAAAGAGGCATGAGGCTATCAAAAAAATATATATAGATAGATAAAAAAAAAAACAAAAAAAAAAAAAGAGAGAGAAAAAGAAATAAAGGAAGAAAAAAAAAAAGAAAAGAAAAAGAAGAAGAAGAAAAAAAAGAGAGAGAGAGAGAGAGAGAGAGAGAATAAAGATAGCCCATGTTCTCACAAAATTTTCTAAGTCTCAATAAAGAGAGATATGTTTTAAAGAGCATTGTAGAATTTGGTTAGCCACCAAATACTTCACCTAGATCCACACACATGCACATCTTGATCTATGGGTATGATAATTTTCTCCATGGATCCATTGTTTGACATAGCAATATATGCATTGCAAGTATGCCTTACTCTTTCCCTACCCAGAGCTCCACATACGCCTATTAGAAGTAGGAAAGAAAGGCAAAGCATCAATGCCTTGGTAAGGATACAAACACCATTGAGTGAATTGAGAGTACCATTTGAGGAGAAGTTTGAGCTATGTTTTCATTTGCAAAAAGTTACAAAAACTCCACGTATGCTTCATAGTTGGGTAGTGATGCCTGGGTGTCTAAGCCGTTCCACTTTTCAATCGCTCAAGGCGACATGGTAGACACTTCAAAAATCCACAGGTATGAGGAATGACATGGAATAGCTTTTATGCTAGCATCACATCTTTTGAAGTCATGCTTCGTAGTTACATATAACTTTGCTCGAGGACGAGCAAAGAACAAGTGTGGGGGAGCTTGTTGGCGGTCCTTATTGCATAATTTTTACCGCCAAATCCTACATAAAATTCACTAATTTGATTACCAAACTCTAGAATAGGACTTTATAACTTACATTTTCACGAAGTTTTGGTAGAACACATGTTTTGAAAGGACAAAACCAGAAAAATACCCGTAAAGGCGCTTTCCGGAGGCGCATTCAAGCAAAACATACACAAGGCCCAAACCAAATGACTCAACTAGATCAAAGCACCACCATGGCACAAATCAGGAAGCCCAACATAGCACACTCACCAAGATTGGGCTCGATCAGAGCCGGCCCGGGTTCGGCCGCACCGCCGGTCCGGCCGGACCCCCACCGAGCCCGTTCAGCCCCATCTTTGGTCGGTTGGTGGATACCGCCTCCCTAAGGTCGGTTCCGACAGTGCTTTTCCAAGTTCAATGTATCTTGAAGGCGGTTTGAGGTCGGTTTGCTCCTTCCATGTGGGGAGGGACATCTTCCAAAGAGCCCCCTCTCCTCTACCTATAAAAGGAGGCTCTCTCCCCTCTCATTCAAGACACCACCAAGGAGCAACACCACCATATTCCAAGATGTAGTTGTGTAGTACTAGCCTAGTTGGGAGTTAGGGAGAGATGCTCAAGTTCCGGAGGAGTACTCGGAGGATCGGTATAATCTTGTATCGCTCTTTTGCAAGACTCTAGTACTTTCGATATATTTATCTTCTCTTATTACTGAATTATTCTTTATGGTTATCTAAGTTTACCTTAGTGGTTAATTAGAGTATGGTTAAGTGTAGTAGTTATACCTTGGCATGGGATCTCCGTTCGACCGAAGGTTCTAGTTTTTACGTGAAACTAGTTTCGTAATCGTTAGCGTAGACATGGTGTCTGGGCTAGAGGTTACCTGAGATTGCGCCCAACCCTACAGATAGTTGTGGTAGCCCCAGGGGTGATAGCTCCGACCAGGCCTTTGTATTCCACCACGTTCAGGTTGGTGTTTTCATAGAGCTTTTGGCTGCCTTCTCCCGATTACCGTTTCCCAGTCTTTTTGAGAATCGAAAAGGAACAACTGCTCTGAAGTACCTTGGTGTGATTGTTATGCTTTACCCTCTGCTTAGTTAATCCCCTTTGGTTTGCTCTAGAAAAGAACCATAGTAATGGAGAAGGAAATAGGAACCTTGACCTTTCCCGTTGACCTCCCAGCTTGGCTTGTCTGCTCTGCTATCTTATATGATGTTCTCCTGTGTGTGTCATTTATACAAAACTCCAATCATATCTTCAACCCCCACATTAGTTTAGTTGGTATACTAGTTAGCAGATACATGATGGTTAATTATCAACTTCTTTAACCATTGCTTCCCTGAGGATAAATACGATACCTAGGAATACTCTTGGGTGAAAGCTACAACGGTATCCGTGCCCTTGTGGATTTACTTGTTTGTGTTAACAAACGCCAACAGCCCCTGTAAAGGTCCTGCGAAGGTCACTGCTTCAACCTCTACCACTCTCTAATCCTGCACAACAAAAAGAGCTAAGTCCCGTGGGCCGGGGCTAAACTTCGCTGACCCGCGAGGTTTTATCGCCGAATCCTACCGTGAGGGTCCCCTCGAGCGGGGGTTCCCTCGCCCGCTGTGCTCCTGGAACTCGCTGTGCCGGTGTTAGGAGAGCTCCGGGGGTTACATTTTGGACAGGCAAGGGCCACGGGGCTGATTGGGGGTCTCAGTGAGGGTTCCTCTCCCCAATAGCAGCCCCTCGAAGTTTTGGCCCAGCACGATGGGTCAGAGCAGCGAAATCCTAAAGAAGGGAGGGAAAGTGTGGCGTTGGCGCCCTGCATACCCTCGCCAGCGATGCCCCAGCTGCTCGCGGGCCTTGCGTAGATGGGCCGTTGGGATTTGATGTTTGAGGTGACCGCTAAACTCACGGATGCGGTTGCCCGGCTTTTTTTAGGATGAGCGCCGGCGTGCGTCGCGCTGTGGGCACTGGTAGCGTCTATAAATAGAGGCGGTAGGTGGTATGGGCGAGTTCGCAGTCTCTTGACTGTTAGGCCTTGTTGTCGTTGCGATCGGTGTAGCGAGGGTTAGATTTAGAGCACTTTTCGCTCGAGGGTTTGCCTTCGGTGTCCCTATTTGCGAGGGTTGTCTTTTCTTGCTGGTCATCTGGTTTCCTTGTTGGTGCGTTTGGAGGACGGAGGGGTGTGGTAGCTGGGAGGATGCGGAAAGCGGGAGGATTGGGGCGGGGTCGAGCAAGTGGCCCACCTATCTACAAGCAAATTGGAGTTACCAGTGCGCCGACCGAGCGGTTTCACCACGGGAGGTGAACGGGTCCTGTTTCACCTTTTTTTTTTTTTTAGAAAAGGGAATATATTAATATCCCAGCTTCTGCATCGACCGATGCATTACACCACGCAAACTCAAATAAAAGGCACGCATACCAAAGTTTCCAGACCTAGTTGCCTCATCAAAAGATAAAAGTGCCACACACGTCCTCCGGTACCGAGAGAAGACCTCCTCGCGCCCGAAAAAACGCCACAATCTTGAAACTGTCACGACATATCACACAGTCATCTTGGTAACTCCAAACTATTGGCCACCACGTCCCACGCCGGCCTCCTTGCCAATTTCGTGGCGCCTCCCACGCCGGCTTTCGCCAAATTCGTGGTCCACTGGCAACAAATGTGAGGCCCTCGAATTACCACGCCAACGCCCTCCTCCTGACAGCCTAACTCCGTCGTTGACACCGCAAACTTGAATTCCCAACTAGGCCTCCATCTTCCTCGCCACGATGCTGGCCGCGCAGCGCCGCCTTGCACTGCCACCGAATGCAGTCTCCCATGATCCATAGTCACCGACTATGCCAAAGCTAAGTTGGGTCCCAAAAGACGACGCCTCCAAGGAGGGGCGACGGTGGTGGCGCCACTGTCGCTCGTCCGCATCTGGACAAGGTTTTCACCCGGAGAAACATGTGCGGCAAGGATGGAGCTCCAAGATGACGCCCCCAACGGGAAGAACGACGCCCTAGGGCGCCGCCACCATCGCCACAAGCAAGATTGCCGACAAAGGCTTTTTTTCGCGAACTTCCCATCCCTAACGCACATACACAGCCCGGCACACCCGGGACCACGACCATAGTAGTCCTTCTGGGGCGGCGCCGCCGCCGTGCCTTCCTCGCCCAGACGCCGATCTGGCCGCCACCGAACCAACTACCGCACCACGCAGCTCCACGGCGGATTCCGCCGCCCAGCCGCGCGAGTAAAGCGATTCTTTGCCGGATCCACGCCGTTGCCGCTACAAGGTCCACGGCCGCGGCTGTTGCATCGCGACCGGCGCCAACGCCGTCGCGCCGAGCCGCCCGGTTGGCTGCGTGCCACCGCCGTGGGCTAGCCGGGTCCGACCCGATCGCCCATTGCCCCAAAGCGAGTGGGCCCTTGCTCGTAGAGTACCGATACCGAATTTTCTGGTACCGAAGTTTTTTAGGAACCGATCGGTACCAATTTTCTCGAGAAACCGAGTTTGCATAGGTACCGAAGAACCGAACCGATCGGGTTCGGTATTACTGAACGCCCAGGGTGAGTGCTACCTGCCCCCATATGCGAGCATCCCTCCGACCCCTCCCTCTCCACTCTAAAAAAAATAATTTCCTCCCTCACTTTACTTACCAAATTGGGCCCAATTCAATTGTATTCTTGGGCCAAACAGCAGACCACGCAGCAGACCCTCACTTTACATATCCCATGCTTTTTGAAGTAAAAAAAAAAAAAAACATATCTCCTAAACCAAGTACCCTAATTAAAATCCGATTGCGCCATCGTGTTCCTTGCAATAAACTCTTCAAAACAAGACCCCACATGGATATATTTCAATAAAAAAAAATTACGAACATTTATCTCATGATTAACATGTATTTAAAGATAATCGTCAAATGTCACGTTAACACTACACGAACATCGCAGAAAATAGCATAAAACATCATACGTATGCTACGTGAACATCATATATACCATGAAATGTAAAAATAAAAAAAGTAAAAATAAAATTGGTGAAGTAATTAATTATAGCTAAATAAAAAGAAGAAAACATGCTACCGAATATCACAAATACATTGTAAAACATCACATTAAGACTACACGAACATCGTTAAATATAGCATAGAACATCGTATGTATACTACGTGAACATCACAAATATCATAAAAATATAAGTAAAATAATAAAATTAGTGAAGTAATTAATTAGAGTCAAATAAAAAGAAGAAAAAATGCTACCGAACATCACAAAAAATATCCTAGAACATCAATGTATGCTTACTGAACATCATAAAATACATCATAGAACATCACATTTCTACTTGCGAACATCAAAAAATACCTCATAGATCATTACATGTACACTACATGAACATCGTGTGTATCTCAGAAATAAAAAAAGTGAAACATAAAATTATAAAATAGAAAAAAGTAAAGAAAAAAAAAAAAGAATAAAATACAAAAATAGAAAAATAAAGCAAAAAGTAAAATACCACCAAAAAGAAAAATGAAAAAAAGAAAGGAAAGGAAAAAAAAAATAGAAGAAAAGAAAAGAAAAATAAAAAAAGGGATAAAAGAAGAAAAGAAAGAAAAAAAAAAGAATAATAGAACACAACAAAAATAAAAAAAGAAAAGAAAAAGAAATAGTAGAAAGGAAAGAAAAGGAAAGAGGCAAAAAAATAGAAAAAAAAAAAAAAAAACAAAAACTGACACCAGGAGGAGCAACTAGGCTAAACTAGGCAAAAAAATAGAAAAAAAAAAACAAAAACAAAAACTGACACCAGGAGGAGCAACTGCTGCTGTCCGACTGGTCGGCGCGAAAAAGATTCCCGGTTATTTTAGTAAATCTTTTTTGGGTGTTGGTTATGGGTCTAGTCTTCGTAGACCAGTACTAGCCTACTAGGAACCTAGATTGGCCTTCTGTTCATGTGTGATATATATCAGGAGTTTCTATTTAGAACGCACTAATATGGTAGCTCTGTTTCCATCTGCACCTCTTTTCTGATTGCAGCTATGGAGTTGGCTCTGGTTCTTGAAAAGCTGGTTAATAAGAAGCTAAGCTACACAACCTGCAGAGTGCAAGTTACCCTTAACAGCATTACGCGCTTACAGATAAATATTGTGTGCTTCAGGAGCACCCAAAACTGATTTAATTGAGCAAAAGTCGATTAATTTGTTAGAAGCAATACATACAGCTTATAACGAGTTTCCATTCATAATTAACAGGTGGCAACAAAGCTGTAATGACCCTCAACTGACCGACTTCATCGAGATTGAGCTTCTTCAGGAGTAGGTAAATCAACCAACTACATTAATTTGTTCATGGTAGCAGAACCTGCATTATTTTTTTATAGAGACTTTGTAAAGAGATGCGGAGGATTGCTTCTTGTTGTGTAGATCTGAAGCTACCTCGTCAGAACTGGTGCCTATTTATTTACTTTCCAGGCAACTCACAAGCTCTTTTGAAGACCACTTGAAGCATCAGTATCCAGTTGTGTTGATGTTGTCTGCAAATTCAAATATGCATGCTGGAATCGTTTGGGCTTTGGCGTTGGGCCCATGGACTTAAAAAGACAATGCAAGCCCCCTTTTTTCTTGTTGAGAAGAAGTAAAATTCAGTCCCGTTGTATGTATTGCCGTTGAAGACAGGTTTTTTTTTTGACAATACATATCTGTATTTCAGGTTAAGAAAAGCGTACACACATACATACGAATATAGACATGTACCAACAGGATACGGAGGCACCTGTCCAAGCCAAACATCACGAAGGACCCAAAAGAAAAAAAGAATTACAATGACGCCCCTGGATCCTTCGAGAACCACCAAAGGTCGACCACCTCGCCGCCGGTCATCGCCGCCGAGTAGCCGAACCTCACCTTGAGCTGGAGAAGCCCCATCACACTCTGGCTTTGTGTGGAGTCGAAGTAGACACCCGTCATGGAGAACGGGATGAAGCCGTCGGCGGTCACCCATCGACCGGGGCGTCGCCCCAACTTCTCCAACTCCCGAATCTGAGCTCACCGCCGACGACCATCGCCACCTGGGGAGAAAAGAGCCAAATCCGGCCAGACCGCAACCACAACACCCACAGATAGCTCCGCCTCCTTGCAAAAGAAAAGCAGCAGCAACATCACCTGAAGCCGATGCGCCGCCAGCCGACTCCTAGGAAGATCTCCGCAACCTCTCCGATGACGCCGGAGGGGAACATCACCGGGGCGAAGAAGAGGCCGGAAGAGCTTATTCCACTGCGTCATCGCCTCCTCCGCCATGCTGACGCCGCCAGGAAAGACACATAGCCGAGGATTTAGAAGTCCCCGACAAACCCTAGCTCCGCCGACGAGAAGCATCGACGAGCAAAACCTAGGTCTAGATAAGTAGCTACCTAACCTATCTACATCCGCGCGACGATTCTCCGGTCCGCCTCCATCTCCGGTGCCTAGGCGGTCGCCGGAGAGGGAAGGGACCGCGGAATCGCTGCCGAATCGCACTCGCCTTCTCTTCACCCTTTCTCAATCAGAAGCGGGGAAGGGTCGAGAGAAGAGAGAATTGCGACCGTCGTTATGCAAACACTACTTGTACAAATTTTGGCTATTGCATTTCACGGCACGTAGCCCAAGATTACCCAGGCCCAACAAGAATAATCGGCCCATGTGTCATGGTACAACTGGCCCACTTTGCCGCCACCGTTTTTTCTAGGGGTTTTTTTTAATTCATGCCATCACAATTCTTCAACTTCGAGATCTGCCATTACAATTCACCTATTCTGAAATTTGTCATTATAATTTTTCATCTACCTGATCCTTGCCATTTTATACGTCTTTTTGGTACCTAGGCCCACTGTCAGATGGCATGTTTAAAAACGGAAACCGCGTCGCGGTCTCGGCCAAAGGATGAAGCCACGTCATCCCAAAAATCCTTGGCCATTGGATCTTGATCGGACGGATCAAATCACTGCACAGATTGCTTTCATTAATACTGTTCATGCCATCCCACGTCATGCATTGTTAGAACACTGTTCACCTGCAGCTTTTTCAATTCATGCACATGCGTTGTTCTTGCACATTGCTGGTTATTTGGGAAAAAATTTGTTAATCCTATCGATACCACTCTAGGCTAATAATAGCGCGCGAAATAAAACAAAAAAATTCTGTTAATTTATTTTTACAATGATTACAACCAATGAAGACTGCATAGAATCGAATACGGATAGCATTATTCATCATATTTAAATTTGAATTTAGGTACGAATACAGATATTATTGGATATGAAAAAACGAATATCTCAAATTCGGATATCTACTAGATTTTAGTAGACAAGTAACAACACGATATCTACTAGATTTTAGTAGACAAAATAATTATATAATTCCTGCAAATCAACAAAACTAAATAATATTTACAAATAAATAATTTACAATACCAAAAACAATTTGAACAACTTGCTAATAATTAAAGTACCTAAAAGTAATATGATCTGCCATATTAAAAATTAAATTCATACAACATCAACAATAATTAAAATTATATAATGCCATTGGCATAAATAGTTCACAATATTGAAAACAATTTCAACAGTATATTAATAATTGAAGTACAAAAAGGAATATGATCAACAATGTATTAGCGTCAATACGGTTGATAATACGGTTGATCATATTACTTTAAGTACTTTAATTATGCATATATTGTTAAAATAAATAGTCATACTTCGGATACAAATATCGAGTCGGATAGAGAAAAATTACACAAAACAAGTATAGATACATCCATATTAAAAAGTGAATATGACTAAAGACATCCATATCAGCTAAAGTAATGGTAGTTATCTATGTCAATACTTTTAAATACAACTTTAGTCAATCAAAAAACAAGAATTACATTCTTTTTTTTTCAATAGAGGGAATATATTTTTTCACATGTGAGCCACTTCAACATATGAGACATTTATACTGAAGAGAATATTACGACAACTACCGATCAAAATAAATCTCCATTGGCGGTACAGACAACGTCCAACACTTCGATTTCTATTGACACACACTCTTTGCGCACCGTTACCACTAAAAAACTGTAGCGTCAATAAAAATCCATGAGCGACCAATCGTGTACGGATTGAGCAATTCAATTGGCTAAATTATTCTTTGCTCTTTGTATCTTCTATTTGCGTGACTGACAACAAACATTTGAGCTATTCTTTGTAAACTCTTCTAATTAATATACATTTGGTGCAACAAAAAATATAACGGCAGAACTCCCTGAGCTTTAAAAAAAACACGTCTAGTATTCCTTCGTAACGACACTGCTACATATTCAAGTCTAACTAAATAGACACTCTACGCTTATTTCGAAAAAGAATGTTTACTATTGTCGGAGATATAATATCACGGTATGGGCGATTATGAATAAGCACCATAGAGAGGGCAAGTTAATCCTGTGGAAGGATGAGCTTGCTTCGCCCGAGTCCTATCAACCCATCACGCCTCGCCCGAGCGTTGAGCCGTGGTCCCAGGGCAACTCGTTTCGCCCGAGGGACGACCTGCAGCCGAGACGTCAGGCGGCGGAATGGCCTCGGGTACGCTACCTATCTTGACGCGCTCGTCACGCCAAGGAGCAGAAGCGTGGCCCGGGGTTCATGCGTCCTTCTCAACCACCCCACACGGGGGGTGCATGAGCCAGACCATCGTCACGCCCAACCACTCGGACGGAACAATACAGTGGCGGACCGGGCCGTTGCCCCGACGACGGCCTACGACGTGGTATGGGAACACTATGGTATACCAAACCCGTGTACGATCCCCAATCGGGTCGCCCCTCGGGACACCCCATTCCCACAATGGGAACAGAGGCCATACCCCGAATGGCTCCATGGTACATGGAACAATGACCCCGACGTCACTGTACGCCACCACGACGCCACTGACCACAGGGCTTACTAGGCGAGAACTTTTGGCCATTTCAATCCCTTGCTCACCTCTTGGTCTTCTCCTCTTTCTATCCATTGGGGTCAAGTCCCCAATAATCTCAAATCAACCCACACATAGGCCACCATGCGATAGATTGAATGAGGTTTTCTAGCTAGGGATCGATGATGTGGTACTGAGGTTTGGATTTATTGAGTGACCTTCATAATCATGTAATTTCATATGCTTTTGTACTCTCAACAAACATTGATGCAAATAACTATCTATCATTTATCATATACCTTTCTTGCAACCACTTTACCAATTCCATGTTACAGCAAACTAGTGAAGATGGATCAAGGCCAAAAAGGGTTGATATGACATAAAAACTTCAAAGTATGACTTGTGGAGAGCAGAATAAAAGCATGTATCGTATCTAAATGCCAATGTCGTGGTAGGGAAAGTGAACAAAGCTACAGAGGTTTTTAGACATTCATTAAACCACTTCTTTGTCCATCGGTTTGTGAGTGATATGTTGAATTCATACGAATGTAGTGCTTGGTGACTTGAACACTCTTTTCATAGGGAACTAGTTATTCATGTCATGATCTGAGATGATATAGATAGGTATAGTACACTTTTCATAGGGAACCAATTAAATTTTTGCCATGATTTGAGATGACATGGATAGGTGTGCATGTATTTTGTACACACTGTCATCCAAGAAGAATTGGGCTACATTTGAGGAAGTAAATGGGTGACGACAAGGGCAAGAAGTGAACATAGTTAATTACTCCCTCCTTTCCAAATGCACTAGTACACGATGGACTTCTACTCCCGGCTCGTAACCCCCTCTACTCCCGGTCATGCAACCGGGAGTACGAGTTTGGGAGTAGAAGTATTGCAACCGGGAGTAGAAGTCGAGCTTTACTCCTGGTTAGTAATACCAACCGGGAGTTTAATTTGTGGCCACTGGTATTGACATCACGTCATCGCCCCTTCCCCAATGGTCTTTAATTTTGACATTTAATCCAAACTCTCGCCTTTTACAACTTTCTAGGTAATGATTGTTTAGAGCAAACAAATGAGTACCCGGGGTAGAAACCTTGGCAGGATTCCATAGATTCTGGCCGTGCTCATATTTCCTCCATTTGTCAACTACCAGGGCAGTTTCAAAGGCCACATTGCTCATGTCAATACCAGTGGCCGCAAAGTAGTCAAAAAGCTCTTTGCAATCAACGTCTCCACTAGTAGGAAAGTTCATGAAGTTTAGGTTTGAACCATATTGATCAGTAACTAGTGGGGGGAGCTTTCGTGATGTTTCTCCGAGTTGTGGAACACTTTTACTCTTTCCTTTCTTCCTAATGGGGTCAACTATTTTCTTGTATAGAGTGCGGTCAAAGTCCGATAGTGACACGGGCTTATCTACCTCCTTTCGCTTTGCTTCATCTATGGCGTCTATCTTAACTTTCTTGGAGGTAAGTAAAAAAATGATTGGGCAGCTTCCTTCGCCGCCTTCTTCTCCGCCGGGGTCTGCTTTGCGAAGTGTTGCTTCACTTATGCTTTAACCGTAGCTTCTATTTCCTCATCTGTCTTTTCATATGGCAACTTTTTGGGAATGGGTTTTGGTTTTCTCCCACGGGGTTTCTTCGCCCGTGGGGGGCGATGACTTGTTTGTTTGTAGGGCGCTTCTCTTGTTAATTGCCTTTGTCATGGTAGGTGGCATCGGAGACCTCCTTCGAGGCGGTGACGGCGCCTTTTCCTGGGAGGCGGCCGGCGCTGGAGGCGGCGGTGATAGCGCCTTTTCCTGGGAAGCAGCCGGCGCGATAGGCGGCGGTGGCGGTGACAGCACGTTTTCCTGGGAAGCGGCCGGCGCGATAGGCGGCGGTGGCGGTGCCTTTTCCCCGAGGCGACCGACGCTAGAGGCGGTGGTGGCGGCGGCGGTGGCGACTGCCTTGAAGATGCTGGGGATGCCCCCATGTCGTTGTAAGTATGATCGTCTGGGTAGAGCAATTGTCTAGGTTGGGGTAGTTCAGGAGTTAGCTCCGGCATCGGCATCCCAGGAATAACAATGTAGCGTTTACGCCATGCAATGAATGCCTTCTCTGCTTCTCCTAAAGTCATCTCCCCATCACCTCCAGGAATGTCAAGAGGCACATTGTTGTGACCTTCGACAACTTTATCCACCGAGATGGCAGCATATCCAGGTGGTATTACTATGTTGTGTAGTCTTGGTGTCTTGGTACGGTCGATAGGACTCACAATACCAACAGCCACCTTCACTGTATTGCCATCCCCCTTTGGGATGTGCAGCTCACATGTTGTAAGATGACTAGTGATGTCGTCCCCTGGGAAGCGCAGCGCCGCGTCACCTAGGCTTGGCTGCTACGTGGAAGCATAGCGGCTTCTCACTTGATTTGAGCTGTGAACCGGAGCTGGTGTAATATTAAGCCCAGGGGCGGATCCACAGGGTGGTTTAGGTGGTCCACCGACCACCCTGTGGTCTGCATGTCATGCATATAGGATATAAATAGAAAATGCAAAAAAAGAACCCGCATGTCATGCATATAAGATATTAAGATATAAATAGAAAATACAAAAAAGGAAGAAAAGAAGCCGAATACTCCCAGCTTAAAAATACAAAAAAGGAAGAAAAGAAGCCGAATACTCCCAACCTACCAGGGATTCCAGGTTCCCAATGATTCATTCACAACCGCGTGCGGCGGCACATTACGTGCGGGCGTCGCGGGCGTCTGGCAGCTCACTCAAGGCAGGGTCGAACCGTCTACTCGAACTTTAGGGGCCGCTCGCAATCAGCGCAAGACCGCTCCACGCGTCGTCGCTCCAAAGTAGGGAAAGCGGGAAATCGCGTTTGCAGCATCGCGCGGCCGCCGTGCCGCCGTCGGGCGGTCGCCCCACCCAGTGCCCAGTCCGCGTGCCCGTCGAGGCCCGGTCCGAATTTTTTGTGGCGACCACCCTATGCTCAAAAAGCTGGGTCCGCCACCGATTAAGCCCCATGGAAGTCAATTGTATCTGCACTTGCCTTTTGATTTCTTCTTGCATTGTCGCTTGCAATTGTTCATTTTGCCTTTGTGTTTCAATCACCGCTTGCCGTGACTCAAGAACATATTGCTACAACGTGTGCATCTGCTCTGCCTCTAGTTGCTTCCTTCTCTGGTGGCTTCTATAGGTACCTATGTCCTCAGGGAAACCAAGCTTCCACGGAATGTTCCCTCGTCCTCTTGTTCGGCCAGTGTGCTCATCGGTCCCAATGGCATATGACAGTTCATCTCTCTCTCTCTGTCGGGCTTGAACACTTCACTAGCTTTGGCTTCAAGAATTTGAAGCAATCTTTCTGTTGCTCTTTGGAGTTTTGGGCCATGAATTACCTTCCCGGCCTCTGGGCACAATCGTCCCCCATGACCTAAAAGCCACTTTGCTTAGTGCGTGCAGGCCAGTCAAGTGTCATTGGTGTGATCCCCCTGTTGAGAAGGTCTTCCTCCAGTTTTTGCAGCTTGGGAATGAGAGCGCGTAGCCACTAGATCCCATGTTATGGTGGTACTCCTTTTTTCTGGCATTCACTTGGTTCTTCCTCGACCTTTCCTGAGCCTCTTCTGATGTCTTGTACTGCACAAATTCGTCCCAAAAGGGCCTCTGCTTCGCAATCGGAGCTTGAACATACCAATTTGGAGTCTTGTTAACCTTGAAGTAGGTATTGTACAGCTCCTTCTTCCAGGTCCTGAATTGGGTGGCCATCTTTTCCATACTCCATTTCCTAACTTTAGCCACCAACTGATCATGGGTGATGACTTCGTGATACTTCTCTGTTTGAAACGTGAACTTAGTTTTAATGTCTTCCCAAATTGCCTGCTTGTCAACATCAGAGACGAAAGTAATATGGCGAGCATTCTTCCTGAACTTCCATACACGAGCAGTGATCGGGATCTTGTCCCTTACAAGGTACCCACAGTGGTACTTATATTTATTTGCATGTTCTCCTAGTGGTTCCCCTGTAGCCACGATAAATTCTTCGATGATATACCGGCCTTCCAATGGCTTTGTGGGGCCTCGAGACTTCTTACTCCGGCCAGTTGTTGTCGTCGAAGCAGAGGGCTGTGTACACACAAAGACATTAAAAAATTAGGAAAAGTTATATTAAGTTATGTGAACAAATAATAAATTATATGTAATCAAAAAAATTATATGTATATATATATCTCGTCGATATTATCATCGACATCTTGGTCGTTCTGATCATAATCTAATAAGTATTGGGACCCGTCATCATCACCCCGTTGTTGGTTATTATCATCGGCAAAATGTTGAGTGCCATCGTCGATAATGAAATGAAGTATGTCTTCTTGCATGTCGTCGCCTCTCGGGTGAGCCATCTAAAGCGGGCGTGCGGGAGTATATCTGAAACAAAACCAAAATATATTTATACATTCGGAAAAATATAACTTCGATAATTGCGATCGTCAGAAACCCTAGCTAATTAATTAAGCGGCATGACAATGTGGCGGTTATTAATTGTGATCGTCGGAAACCCTGGTTAATTGTGAACGTCGGCTTGACAAAGTCTATTGTACACATTTCACGGCATTGAAGAATTAGCATATCAATCTCTATGAATGTAACATCATCATACAATTTGAATAAGCATATTAATCACGTGAGAGCAAGCGAAATGTAAAACTTTACATTTTCTACAAATACATGTCAAGATTTTGCATAAACATGATATAAGCACGACGGCACACAGCGGCGGCATGACGGAGGACGGCGGCAAGACAACACGATAGCATGCAGAGGCGGCGGCGGCGTTGGAAACCCTAACTTGGTTTTGTTTTTTCTTTATAAGGCGGCACGACCGATGGAGGGCAGCGGCGGCAAAGACGGCACGATGGCATGCGGGGGGTGGCGGCATCGTCGGAAACCCTAACTTGGTTTTGTTTTTTTTTCTTTACAAAAATTTGATTTTTTGCTAATAAGGGGCGCGGCGCGTGTCTTTGGGGCGGCGACTCTACCTTTCGCGCGGGACGACGGTGGAGGGGCGCGCGGTGGGGCATCGCCGGCGTGCAGGGCCGGCGTCGGGCGCCAAGCGGGTGGAAGGGGGCGTCTCGGGGCGTGCGGGCGGTGGAGGACGGCGTTGGGGCGCGCGCGGTGGAGGGCGTGCGGGGGGCGCGGGACGGCGGTGGAGGGCGCGTCGGCGCCGGGGCACGTGGCGGTGGAGGGGCGCGTCGGGCGCGGGACGCCGGCGGTGGAGAGGGTCGGCGTTGGGCGGCTCGCGGCGGTGGAGGGGGCGCCGGGCGCGCGGTGGAGGGCGTTAGGGTGCGGACGTCGATGGGAGGCGGACAGCAATGGAGAGGCGGACGTCGATGGAGAGGCGGACGGCGGTGGAGGGCGTCGGGGCACACGGCGGTGGAGGGTCGTCGGGCGCGGGACGGGGGGCAAAGGGGGGCGTCGGCGCGTGGAGATGAGCGGCGCGCGGGACGGAGGTGACGGCGGTGGAGGGCGCGGCGTCCGTGCGTGGAGTTCGAGATCGAGATCGGCGGCGGTGTCGGGAGGAAGGGGCAGGGGCGGGGCCGGGTAATATACCCCGGACCTTTACTCCCCCCGGCTCGCAACCCCACCCGGGAGTAAAGGTAAATTTTGGCGGGCCGCGAAATGCAGCCCACCTTTACTCCCCCGCGGCTACAAATGGGAGTAAAGGTGGAATTTTTCACTTCCGCCATGCCTATGCTCCGTTTTTTTTTTTTTTTTAAAATTTCTTTTTATTTAATGTCTAAAGTCTAGTTATTTGTGCAAGAAATTACATAGCAGTCATAATTTTTTTAAAAAATCAATTAGAGTTGCTTTTGCTTTATTGCACAAATGAAAAATATGTAACCTAAAATATTTTATTTTTTCTTTTGAATAGTGAACATATAATGTGACTAATAATCACTATTTCATTAATGCAAAAATGTTGCCTTTAACTAAAATAATTAATTGTATTGTATTTCAACAGAAACTTTTTTTCACATCATTTATATGTAAAACTTTTCGGGTGGACACAGTTCAACGTCTAATTACCGGATGTAGTCGCGGGAAATTCAATTAAAGTGAAAAAAGTACCAAACCATTTTCAGAAAAAATCACAAACTTGGTGGTTCTTCCACGAGGGGCATCTGGAAGCACTGGGGACAAGTTTGAGACCAATACGACACTTGAAATGCACATGGACCATAGAATCTGTAAGAATCCATGTGTATAGACATGGTTCGATGAAAGCCTCCATATACCTTTGTGAAGCATGTTCGAGTTCACCTATGTCAAAATGGCTTGAAATTTTTTGGTAGCCATCTACACCCAAAATATGGTCCCACACAAGATCTTAGGTTTTTCTCGATGATTATTTTTATTACTATATTTTTTTGGTGTTGCGTGAGACAAAATATGGTGAATTATCGATCGAATACACTTGAATTCTGCAAATGACCTCCACAAAACATTGTCTCCTAGGGCACAAGAGACATTATGGCAAAGTTTGGCACCATTTCGGATTTTTTTCGGGGGTGGACTCAGTTCAACGTATAATTACTTAGGGTGAAGTCGCGCGGAAATTCAATTAATCTGGAAAAAGTACCAAATCAATTCAGAAAAAATCTCAAACTTGGTGGTTCTTCTACACGGGGCATCCGCAAGCCCGGGAAAAAGTTTGAGACCAATACGACACTTGAAATGCACATGGACCACGAGAATGCGTAAGAACCCATGTGTATAGACATGGTTCGATGAAAGCCTCCATATACCTTTGTGAAGCATGTTCATCCGCCTATGTCGAAATGGCTTGAAATTTTTTTTTGGTAGCCATCTACACCCAAAATATGGTCCCACACAAGATCTTAGGTTTTTCACGATGATTATTTTTTTATTACTATATTTTTTTTTTGGTGTTGCGTGAGACAAAATATGGTGAATTATCGATCGAAAACACTTGAATTCTGCAAATGACCTCCACAAAACATTGTCTCCTAGGGCACAAGAGACATTGTGGCAAAGTTTGGCACCATTCCGGATCTTTTTCGGGGGTGGACTCGAGAATCATAAAAATTAATTAAATCTAACCTTGAATTTTAACAGTTTACAAACAATGATAACATTTCCATGAGCTTGTAGGAAACTTAACTATGAATCTAACGCAACTAGAAACAGATCGAATCGGATTTAAAACGCAAAAAATATAAGCATTTGAATCTGGATGGGAAATCTGTAAATAAGTGAAAACGAATTTGAATCAGATAAAACCGAGAGTACGATTTCCCGGGCTGAAAACGTAATTACCGATTACGCTAAGGATGGCGGTGGATACATTAAAAAGAGTCGGGTCCTTTATGCAAAATGGCCGTTTTTAGAGTAACATCAAAAAAAAAAAAAGATTTAGTCCCGTTGGAGTCTCCAACCGGACGGGGACGGAGAAAACGAGCCGGGTAAACCTCTACTCCCGTTGGAGATCTCAACCGGCCTTTACTCGGCTGAGATCTCCAACGGGGAGTAAAGGGTCCCTCTTGGCGCCTCGGCCGGGGGCGTGGGACTTTACTCCCGGCCGAGATTCCAACCGTACTAGTAACGAAATGATTTTGCATGATATTGCAAAATATTAACCGTGGCGGGCACTATGTTTGCCCGTCACGGTTAATGCCCCGCCACATCCAGTTTTATTTTCCGTGGCGGGCATTTTTTGCCCGTCACGGAAAATAGATTTTGCGTGGCGGGCATGTTAAAAATGCCCGCCACGGTTAATAGATATTTTCCATGGCGGGCGCGTTAGGGACGCCCGCCACGCAAAATCTATTTTCCGTGACGGGCAACCTTAAAAGCCCGTCACGGGTAAATGCCGCCCCAATTAATAAGCTCAATAGCCCAATATCTAGCTCGGTATATAAGCAAACCAAACCCTAATAGCCACTCTCTCTCTTTTCCACACTCGGCGCAGCGGCCGACTCCTCTTCCCCTCCCTCCGTCGTTCTCTTCCCCCTTCCTTCATCGTTCTCATCCCCTCCGGTGGCCGCCGCTCCCATCCCCATCCTGCCGCCCCACCCCCTCCTCTCCTCTTCCCCTCGTGCTCCCGCCCTCTCCCTCCAAGCCGGCGGCTCCATGGCGAGCTGGCGCGAGCCGGGCAAGGCTCCGGCGCGGGCGCGCTGCATGGCGGGCGAGGCACGGCGCCGGCGCGGCGGCGGCAGCGCGATCCGCTTCCTCGGCGCGGATCCGGCGATGCGAACCTCGGCGCCGCGGATCCACTATGGAGCGCGTGGATCCGGCGGCGGCGAAACCGGCCGGCGGATCCGGGCGGCGCCGGGCGATTCGGCACCGATGAGCTACCGTGGCGGATTAAAGGCGGGCGGTCACTCCGCGGCGGATCCAGCCCGGCGCGCCGGATCGGTGGCGCCGGCCCGAGCCCGGCCCGCTAGGTGCGGGGCGTGGGTTGGGGTTTCTTTTTTTTTATTTTCTTTTTTTTTTTACCGTGACGGGCATAGAGCGCCCGCCACGGTTAATCCAGGATTAACCGTGACCTTATCGGGGGGCGGGCGTGCGTGCCCGCCACGGAAAACGAATTCTGCCCGTCACCCAAAACATTTTGGTTACTAGTGCCGGACGCAAAATCTTCCGGGAGTAACCCAGAAAAGGACGCCGGGAGTAGAAGTCGTTTCTCTACTAGTGATGGTAAGTCATTTTGGATTTTTAGGATACATAATATATGGTCTAATATGGCTTTTCCAACACGACAAACCAACAAGTTTGGTGTCAATTTCTTCGGTTTCGTTTTCGGTTGTTGAACCAAACAAACACAACATAGAGAAGATAGGACAAGCCTGCTGCCTCATCGATGCCAAGTAGTCGCCTGCCACCACTAGCCGCCATAGGCGTGTCCGCCCCACCAATGTCGCTCCCGCACTCCGTAACCCTACTAATGTCGCTCGCGTCACCTGCCCACCCTCCTGCGCAGGAACGTTCACGCCACCAAGAAGCCAGGGCGCACTGCTCAGGCGCAGCTCCCACTGGCCGCCGGCAAGGAGGCACCCTAATCCCTCCTCGCACGGGCATGCATGCCCATACCACAAAGGAGCCGCGTAGCCATCATGAATGGTCTGAGGACCGAGAGCAGGAAGTAAATGAGGAGGCAAGGGCAGAAGTGTAGAGCCGCGAAAGAGATAAAGTTAGGCACATGTTAGATGCCAACTAATCAGGCCTATTCTTTTTCAGTTGTGTGACAATGGTCACATTTGGCTCATGGTAATGCTGCTCTCTATGACACCACCAGTACCTCATTCTCCGACGTAAGCAGTGGCGGAGGACAGAGAAGAATTAAGGTATGGCTTATACGGTCTAACGGAATATTTTCCGTATGGACCAAAACACCCCTGTTGCTGCTCTCTATCTACACACACTGACATGTGGGACCTACACGTCAGCATCTCCTTCAACCTCCAGCCATCCTCTCTCTCTGTTTTAGTGCCCTACGATGGAGGAGAGTAGGAGGCTGAGGGCAGACGAAGTTGAGCTCCAACATGTACGAGGAGGCTGAGGGCCACGCACACGTCCATAGCCAGTAGCCACCATGGCTGCCTTCTTTCTCTGTTTAGTGCGGTACGGTGGAGGAGCAGGGCGCTCCACAACGTCTTCTTCTCGTCCAAGGCAGAGGAGCATGGCGGCGCCGCCGCGTCGTTCCAGATGGACGCGGCTGCTCGCGACGCATCCAGCCTGTGGGCGCGTCTCCTCGGTATTGCGCTGTTCCAGATGTACGCCAGCGAGGGCCGGACTGGCGGCGTGCACGCACCGGCCCTGGATGCGCGGGACCGGAAAGCGGTGCAGCTGAAGGCGCTCAACACCATGCTGCTCCTCAAGGAGGCGACGGGAGCAGCGCGAGCTCTCTGCCGACGACGCCGCGCTGGCTGCCACCAAGCGCGCCGTGGTGCAGGCCGCGCTCGCCGCGCCGCTCAGCGCCGCCGCTGCCAAGGTCAGTGCACTCCGGGCGCGCCTCGCCGCCGTCCAGGAGTCGCTCAGGGACGCGGAGTCGTGGTCGGCGCTGGAGGCCGGAGCCAGGGCAAGGCTGACGAACGCGCGGATGTCTTGACGAACCAGATGTCCTCCAGCTCCGCGAGGACGGCGGCGTCCCAGCACGGCACGGTGTGGTGGTGGCGCCGCTGCAGGTTGAAGAAGGTTGAAGGATGGCTGGAGGTTGAAGAATGGTGGGAGGTTGAAGAAGATAATGACGTGTGGGTCCCACATGTCAGTGAGTGTAGGACCTGTAGGTAGAGAGAAGCAACAAGGGTGTTTTGGTCCATACAGAAAATACGTACATCTATACGGTCTGACAGTGGGCCTAGGTACCCAAAAGACGTACAAAATGGCGAAGATCAGGTAGATGAAGAATTATAATTGTAATGGTAGATCTCCAAAGTTGAAGAATTGTAATGGCATGAATCCAAAAAACCCTTTTTTCTAGAGAGGCATGCTGGGGCCTGGGGCTAGGCGGCTGGCGGCGAACCAGATTTTCCTTTTTGGCACCGGCAAGGAAAGCACAAATTTCCGGATACTGCCAAGTGGGTCCATGGTCTATCTGTCAGCCCCACGAGAAGCTACGCCTCTACCCGCCAGGCTGCCTCCTTGGCAAACAACAAGTCCAGCGACACAACGACCGCCAATCTCTCTCGCACTCGTCGTACGTCCTCAAGACCCTAGGCCAGAGCCAGACCGGAGCTGAAGCAGAGCGGAGATCTCCTTGCCCGGGCATTATATTGAATCCAGCTCCAAGGTAAGATCTCTTGCCCTAAATCTGCTCTGGGTCATCACTCACCTCTTTCCCTGCAATAAAACTAGATAAGTTTGACTTAAGATAAAACTAAAACAAATTATAATTTAGGACGGAGGGAGTACAAAAGAAGGATAACTTAACCCAAAATGACATCTTAAAAAAAATTACGCCAAAGACTTTTCTGGTCATCTTCTTCCTTGGATTGCTCGTCACTCGCCAGAGCTTAAAGATTGCACTGAAGAGACAGTGGAAAGAGAAATGCAAATGCCCTCGCCACCCAAGGCTTTGAAGATCGCAATAACGACTCGCTGCAAGCAGCGAGATCTATAAGCCACTGAAAGAACATCAGCTCAGCTAGGGGATTACCCCAAGCAGCGTAGGTTTTCAATCCTTCACCACCAAACCAGAGGGTTGAAGAAACTGGACCTTGCCGCAGAACAAACCGAAAGAAGAGGTGGAAGTCACCACATCGAATGCTAACAAATTGTTTTCCCTGATTTACACACCAACTTTCAAGATCTAAAAAGAGCCTAAACTACACGACAAAAGACGTCGCCCAATCAAATACAATACACAAAGGCGTCCTCTGAGAAAAAAGGTACACAAGTTACATTTAATATCCGATGCTGCCCTTCTTGGTCCGACGATCAACAAACACCGCCACTTGCTCGATTTCTTCCACCCTTTCTTAACCAAGCCAACTCCAAATGTGTTCCAAACATTTGTGCACGTGAGTTAGCATTTTCATGATCATTTTTAAAGAGGTTTTCATGTCCTCACTAGGTCTAATGCACATGCAAAGAGTTAATCCACCTAGTGGCACTTAGATAACCGCATTTAAACATTAGGTTCCCTTCTTAATAGTACAACTATCTATCCTAAACCCGATCGCGCACTCTATTACGTCTTGACCGGCAAAACAAAATGCCCTAACTTATACTTTTGTCTTGAGCCCATGCATTTTGTTTTTCTCTTTCTTCTTTTCCAAGAATTGAGCACTTGATCACCATTTGGCCACCACCATCACCGTGTGTGCCATCCTTGCTCAACCTTGGTGGGGACCTAACCTATCTCAATCACAACAGTAAGAGTAGAGGTTAGTCCA
This sequence comes from Hyparrhenia diplandra, assembly GCA_015847255.1. Taxonomy (NCBI): domain Eukaryota; kingdom Viridiplantae; phylum Streptophyta; class Magnoliopsida; order Poales; family Poaceae; genus Hyparrhenia; species Hyparrhenia diplandra. Next base: position 35,562 of record JADLZK010007048.1, on the reverse strand, counting down.
CTAGTTGTCTCAATTACCAAAACCAAACATAGAGCTTTCAAGGGTCAGACTCGAAACACGAGTCCAACCATGATGGGTGGTACAACTGAAGGTTGCGTCTGTTCGCTTGTGATGCTTATTGTACAGTGTTTATCGATATATGCTGAGATGAGTTATGTATGTTATAGCTGTTAATTCTGGGACTATCACAATGTTACAGGAAATTGGGTTCTTAGTAAGAGAACTCGGTTCGTTTCAGTGCATGTGTCCATCCGCTGAGAATAAACTCATTTATGATAACCCAATGCATAAAGGCCTAGATCAGTAAGAATAAATTCATTCGTGATGATCCAATGCATAAAGACCAAGCTAGACTTTAACAGGGCTGCCATAAGAAACCTCTTGTCGGTCGCGGCCAGCATATGATAACATTAAGGCCTCCTCTAGTAGGGTGGCGACATTCCCAGTGGGCGTGGACGAGAGAGAAGGCACAAAGACAGGCAGGTGCTTCAGGAAATGTGTGAAGAGAGGGGGTGCGTGGAAACATGCGAGACTTAGCGCTTGACTTCATGCTAGCGCGCTGCGTTTTTGCACTACTAACGTGTAAAACATTATTATGGCTGGCGATGTCACTAACCATTGGAGGAGGCCTATGTCTCAAACTCAACCTTGGACAGATCATGCCAAATCCAAATATATGCGATCACTAGAGTATATACAACTTTCATGACGCCGTATTCTCTAAGCGAAAGATTCGGATGGGCCTTGGTCGGCATTTGCATAATCCAAATATATGGCATTCGTCATCTGAATAAATATGATCACTATATATATAACTTCCATCCAAATTGAAAGTTGTATCATTTTGACTTCAATTACTTTCTCTAGTAGCTTGCACATTCTTTCTTATGGTGACATGGATCTGTCCCATATTCCGTGAGGATAGATCTTGGGTTTGCAGGGTTAGACTCGAAACATGATTAACTAAAACCGAAGAACCAAATGGAAAGAACCAAAACTGAAACAAAAAAAATTGGTTCCCTATTAGGTTTCAGATATCAAGGAACCGAAATAACCGAAGAAAGTTTGGTTTCTACTCTCAGATAACCAAATTAACCGAACCAAAATACATGAATTGTGCTTCACTTACATGCATTTTGTACGATTATGTTTGGTTTATGTGTGATGTCTCATATTTGAACTAATGTATTTTTTTGAAAGGAATCAGCAGGGGAGTCCCCTACCTATTTTTTTTTTATTTTCAATTAAATGAAAGAATGTACAGAAGAGCATTACAGAGCTTCTAGGCTCAAAAAAGAAAAGGACCCTATGTTACATAACCGACTCTCTCCAGGCACTAAGTTCAAGTTCTTTGGCCCCCTTGGCTTTGATGCACACCAAACCAAGCTCTCGCAAGAAAGTTCTTTTCCAGGCCGAGAGATCATTTCTCCCATTATCGAAAATGATTGAGTTCCTTGTTTTCCAAATGGACCAACAAGCTGCAATTAGGATTTCTCTAAAAATCTTCTTGTTGAAATTTGTCCTGGCTTCAATGATCATGTCTAGAGGAGGTAGGTTTAAGTTCCATTGCACCAAGATTGAGTTCCAGCAAGCATTACTGAAAGAACATTCAAAGAAAAGGTGTATGCATGTCTCTTCAATTCCTTGGTTGCATAAAACGCGGGTATAATCAGGCAAGGTTCTGTTCTTTCTCCTCAACAGATTTCTTGTGTTTACTCTGTCTCTAAGTACCAGCCAGAAGAAGAATTTCTGGTTTCCTGTGTTGCAAGAACTCCAAAGCCATTTAAACAATGGTGAAGCAGGATTGTTTCCGGTAAGTATATAGTACACCTTTTTAATACTGAATTTTGCCGACCCCCATTGATAGGTCCAAGAATCTTCTAGACTCTCATTTGGAGACACTGAGCCAATATCCTCAATAAGTTCCTGTAATTGGTTAGCTACAACCAGTGGCAAGGGCATAGGACTGATGTATTGGTGTTACTATATTGCTATTGTTCTCTTATCAATTATATTATTATCTAAAATAGAGGTAGTGTTGCCCAAATTTTCTTTAGAACCTGCATATTTTTTGTTGTCTTAACCTCTGCTTAAAAGTTCAGTTAGTTCGGTTAGAACCAGAACTGAACTGAAAGCCCAAATGCTCGGTTCCTAGAATTTCTCAGAACTGATCGGTTCCTATTTTCTAGGAACCGAATTTCTTCAAAAACCGAGAAACCGAACCGAAAATTGAATGCCCACCCCTAACGATGGGCATTGCTTCGCTTGGGAATGCCTATGGAAGAGACATCAAGGTTGTGGAGGAGACCCGATGCCCTAGCTACCGCTACGTTAGGATTTTCTTTTCTACTCCCTCCGTCCCAAAATAGATGACGTTATAAGAAGCGTGCGGTTTAAACTTTCATAACTTTGACTATGTTTTTTAGAAAATACGTGCAACATTTATATCTCCAAACAAGTATATTACTAAAGTATATTCAACGATCTATCTAATGATACTAATTATGCATTACAAATATTAATATTCTTTAATACTCCCTCCATCCAAATATCTTAAGCGCATTACCAAAATCGTATTTTCCAAAAATCTACGTCGTATTTACATGGGACCACTCCTACGATGGAATACGATGCACTCGCGGCTCCTCGAGTTCGGTCCCTCCCGTTCACGACTCCAAAGAAATGCGCGTGGCCTACAAAAACGCCGTCATTATCTCCCGTTACGACTCCACCATCGCGCGCATCACTTCACCTCCTCGCCAGCGCGCTCACAAGTCTGGCCACCGCATCCTCTTCATCTGCATCGCCCGCCGCATGGAGCAGCACGGAGGAAACGGCAGCGAGGTCCTCGTCCCGTGGCCTGAAATCGGGCGCCGGATTCGGCGAAGACGACGAAGCCGCCCTCGTGCGTGGCCTGAACTGGGCGCCGGATTCCAAAGACAAAGACGACGGCCGAATTTAAGAGATTGATGCCGCTCGTACCCTACTCTCCATGGCTTCTTTGGATGTTGGAAAGGAGATTGAAGAGAAAAAGAGAGAGAAAGAGATTGCCGATGCCGCTAGGTTGCTGCTGCCAGTTTTTCGTCCGTACTGGTATTGTTGCAAAGATGATGCCGTCAATGATGCTGCTCTGAATCTTTTGTGGATGAGCCATGGGATGGTGCTTGGACATGGCAACGAAGAGGACGCGGTACTAGATGAAGCAGTCCAAGATGAGAAGATTGAAGAAGTGAAAAGGGAAATGTACAAGATTTTCTTTCCTTCAATGTACGAAGGCATCTAGGTTTAGTTTCGTTTCATCGTCGATGTAATCTGAGTACTTTTAACAAGTTTACGATTATCATGTCAATGAAAAGTCCTTGCTGAAAAGTCCCCGACATATGTTGATTACAAACTAAAAATTACAGGGGAACACAATGATGCAACCCGACCGACACTATTCATCATCCGACAATAGCGAAAATGAAACTAAAATTGCCTATTCTAAGCAGCAACAAATTCCGTAGCTTGGATATGAAGCTGAGTAGGGCACTTCAAAGTAGTGGGAAGACGGCCTTGCAGCTCCGGGGTCTTCTTCTTCATATGTGGGATGTTGTAGTGTTGGCCGCCATTGTGCTTCATGATCTCCATCATGCATCCTTGTTGGGTTAGGAAAATTCGGTTCGATCTGTCCACCGGATAGTTGTTGTATGACTCATTTACCTTCTGCACAATGTCCTTAATGTTGTTCGGTGTCCCTTTCTCAAATAATGCTTGAATAGCTGCAAAAAATCCAAGATCCAAGACGTTCAGGTCAGGTGAGTTTGGGGGTTGACATGTTAGTCTGATGTCCCAACCATCAGCTTGGGCGGCTTGCACAAATGCTGGATCATTTACGGCGATGTGAGTCCTAGCATTGTCTTGCTGAATAAAGATTGGCATCCCTCTTTCTTCGGCTGGCCACTTTGCTTTCAGAGCAGGTAGAACTTTGTTGATTAGAAAGTCCCTGCTAACATCCTTTGTGACTGACGTCATAGCCTTTGTGACTGGTGCACCTTGTTGACACCTATTAAGCTATATAATTATAAAACAAATAAACTTGAATTAAAGGGTATAAAAAGAATATCTCCATAGAGTAGGGGCTTAACTAACATAATTCCATGAGTTTTGGTGATTTATGTCTTTTCAGGGACTTAACAGATAAAAACAGATAAAAGTAGTGAAAAGCCTGAAGATTACTTGTCATATGGAGAAGAGACTTGACCGTGAAGTAAATCAATCCAAAAAGTGGACTAATACATTCTAGAAGATACCAGAAGAATACACCTGAAAGGTGGGACCAGGGTGTCAGCCACCCCTGGCGATCGTCAGAAATTGGCCTGGCGACCGCCAGGTGGGCCACCCCTGTCAGCCTCAGCTTCTTATGTCGGTTTGTAACTGACCTTTAGGTTGAATCTACACCGTTGTTCAAGGTCAGTTTGATCCAAGGGCCCTCGTTCATCGCCCAGAGCTATATAAGGAGACCCCCTGCCCCCTGTCTAGGGCATGAATTCATTATTCATCAACAGACTCAGCCTCTGATCTACAGCATAAACCCTACCTCTCCAATTAGAAGAATAGCTTAGATCAAGTTGAGAGAGATAGTTAGCAAGTTGAGAGAATTAGATCTTTAGTTCCTCCTAGAGTGCAACTAGATCTAGTTCTTGTTTGAGATATAAAGACTTGAGTGGAGGAAGAAGAAGGGGAAGTGCCGGATCTGTCGGTAACTCCTCTACACTTGTACTTGATCCTGAGACTTCTACAGCGGATCAACCTTATATTTGAGTAAGTTATCTTGTCTATATTTTCTTTTGGTTTGCGACTCTTTTATTAGAGTACTTCATTTCTTGTCGCTCTTGACTTGAAGTTGCTACCCCTAGTGCAAGCGTGGTGTTTGGACTAGATAGCTCGTGAATGCCCCTTACCTTCCGGTGTGTGGTAGTTAACGTAGGTGACTTATAGCTGCGTTAGTCCTTTGTATTCCACCTCCCGTTGGTTAAGGCTAGTAGGACTACTGTTGCTAGAGAAGTGCACGTTTTACCCGTGTCTTCTTATGAGTGACGTCCCCAAAGAGGTACACTCAATTCTTATAAGGATATAAACTAGACAACTATAGACATCTCCTCAAACTTTAACCAATTTCCAGTCCTTGTCAAACTACTTAGGGATCTTAGTTTAACACCACTAGCTTCGCTCCATTCTCCCTGTGGATTCGATATTTAAAACCCTCTCCCGGGTGAAGTGCTCACCGGTATCCGTTAAACTTGCGGACTATACAAATTATAAATATTTCTGTGGGCTTATAAAATACCAACACACCTACATGTAAAAAAAACAGATTAGCGAGGTCAACAAAAAAGTGCAACAAAAACTTAGAAAGATGGAACACAATCTAACCTCTGTCCCTGTTTGGACTCCATCTTTTTTTGCGGTTCAACTTTGGTGAATGGAAAAATCCCTATTTTTCCATCAAAAGTGCAATTCCCATTTGCATCATACCTAGGCCTTGTAACCGCAGCAAGGAACATCACCTTCTCTATGAAATTCTTAGATTTAACATGACGTTGTGGCCTCTCCTCATCATTGGCGAGGTTGTATTTCTGATTTTTTTTCTTGTTCTATAGAACCATTTCTCATCAATGTAGACAACATTGTACAATGGTTTGAAGCACAAATCATTCATCATCATTGACAAACAATATTTAACCCGAGCTTTCTTGTTTTCATCTGTCAAGCTGAACTTAAGATCATTAGTGTGACGACGAAAGTAGCCTTCTTTGAATCGATTATGAAGAGTGCTTTTCTTCAATCCTAAAGCATTAGCGAGATCATGAAAGGTGGAGCACTGCGAAAGAGGGACATTTTTTATGGCTTCCATATCAACTTGGATTCGTTTCCTGCCACAATTTTTCGAGAACTTGTTCACAATTTTTGAATCCCACCATCTTTTCCATTTTTCCAAATGGTTTGTACAACTCTTCTAGGGACACCAAATTTTTCAGCAACAGATTTTGAAACACCATGATGAAGAATAGGTGGATCGGTTTTTTACTAACAATTCACAGTATATGGCGATCTTTAGCTCGTCCGGATAGTACTTCCTCTTTTTTTCATTGGATCCTAGAAGAGTACCAATAGAACTAAAATCAAAACAGGCCGATAGTTGCAAAGGTGCCCTACGCATGAAAATTGTGTTGGAAACTAACCTTGGTTTGTGGATGAACGTTGGTTGGTTGGTGAACCTTGAATAAAAACTCAACGACACATCTTCTGTTTCTCCATGAACACTTCCTGTTTGCTCTTGAAAACTTGCAGCAGCTTCGTCAGGTTGGGCAGGTTGGCCGTCAGGTTGGTTTTCTCCATGCACATCTGCAGCAGCTTCGTCAGAGTGGCCGTCATCTTCAGATTCATCATCATCGTCAGCTTGGCCGTCGCCTAGATCAACAGCAAAGGAACAGACAAGAATAAGAAAGTGTGTACATCGGTACCTGATTGAAACATGGTTCAAAGAAAAGGAACAGCATGTCGTAATCAAGAAAAGGAACAGCATGGTTGAAAGAAACATGGTTCAAAGAATAGGATCAGATTTGTCAGCAAAGGAACATCAAAGAAACAACATCGTCAAACTGATTGAAACATGGTTCAAAGAACTCGGTACCTTGGTTTTCATCCTGCCAAACCATGTTGTAATCAAGATCATGAGCAGGGCCATCATACTCAAGGATCTCATCCCAAACATTGGGATCCAACTAATCTACCGTGACTATGGAGAGGGGTGATGTTGGAGAGAGCAGACGAAAAGACCATGAACGAACTGACTCGCGGTCTTATATAGGCCATGAGCGATGGATTTTCATTTTTGAAACGCATGGCGCCAGTTGATTGATGGATTTCAGATTTCGCTGCGAAAATTTTGGCTGCTCTATTTTTAGCCTCGTCTATTTTTAGCCTCTGCCTGCGGGAGCGAATGAGGGAAAAGGTTTCCAGTCAGGATCGCGCGGGAGCGAACGAGGGAAACGGCGAGCGGGATTACGGCGTCAAAAAAAATTTCGGTGGAAACTAAAACGCGTCAAGCTCGGAACGAAAATTACGGGGGAGTTAATGTTTTTTCTCGGGTCAAGAGCCTCCTTGGTCATCGCGCATGAGGGAATGCGTCGAAGATTGTTGGACGGAGGGAGTATATAATTAGTCAAAGTTTAGAAAGCTTGATTTCTCAGGAAGCGAGAATGACATCTATTTTGGGACGGAGGGAGTATTTGATTATCCCATGAGGCTTCTATCAAATTTGTATTTCCATATTATTTTAGGATGTAACAAGTTATTATACATTGTTTATCGATACATGGATGTGAGTTCTGTACGTGATAGTTGTTAATTCTGGGACTATGAGACTACCACAATGGTACAGAGAGTCTTGTTCTTGGTAAGAGAACCCGGTTCGTTTTAGTGCATGCGTCCATCTGAGAACTGATTTTCTTGGGACTTGGGACGTGAAGTCCCTATAATTTGGTCCCCAACACATTGTCAACATATATTTTTGACTACTTGGTACCGAAGTTGTAGAGTTCGATAAAATATACAACTTTTGTAGTTGATGACTTTTTCCATTGAGGGGATAATTAATGACTAACGTAGTGTTGGACCGATGGCTCACCAACCGCCTCGGAAAGGCGACCGTGGCGACTGCGGCGACTCCGACAGGGGCGATCGGAACTTGTCCGCCTCCGGCGAGGGAAGGGCTCTCCCGGCGACCAAAAGCGGGGGAGCGGGCTTCGGTCTCGGCGATGGGTCGATTCACCGGTCAGTTTCTCATCCCCTCTCCATTTTCTCGCGGGACAACAAGGGGAACAGAGTTCAGTGGGTGGCGAACCAGGGTTTGCCGGCGGGGAGGGGGATCGACCTTGATTCACGATTCATGGTGATGGATCCTGGGACCTCGTGTAATCGCGTGGTTCAGAGTAGTCAGGGGAAGAATGGAGAAGAGGATCTAGGGCGAAAACAGAGGAACCTGCTTGATGAAATGAAAATTGGCTGTCCAGATAATCATGAGAGTTCAATAGAGGATTGGGGGAATCAATTAGGGAATGCAAGAAGGCAATCCATGGAGGATTGGCCAACTATTGAGCAAAGCTTTCAACAGGGTAAGGGTGCCCGGCGCCGTTTAACTGCTGTTCCTACAAAATTGTCAGAATTACTCCGAGATGAATCTGGTTATTGCCCTTCGACAAGAGGAGGGAGACAAGCAGCTTGTGAACGGATTGCAAAAGAAATCAAATCACATCTGTTCACCATGGACGATCCAGAACTAACTGATTTGGCTAATGCATGTGAAGAATTGGAAAAATCATTAGCTAAGATGAACAATTTACCACAGTTCAAGGAGAATTGTGGGACGGATTGGGATTTTAATTTGCAGAATTGTGGGGAGAAGATATCAATTCAAGGGGAAGAGGAGGTCATAGAGCAGAATATTGAGCCAATAATAGGGGAAGGTGATATGAGGAAAACACATTGGGGGGAAAAGGATGATACACGCTTTAAACATTCATGGAGGCCTATTGGGCCGAGCAAATTAAAGCCTGGGTTTTATTGGATACCGAAAGGAAGGCTCACTTTGGATATCCATTACCCAGCCCGGCTCCAAGAATGGCATAGGTGGGGATACATAGCAAGAGAAATTAGACCTACCAAGAAGACGCCGCCAGTTTCTTCCTCATTCGTGAGTGTGGTAAGAGCCGAGATGGCAAATCAGCTGCGTCCTCAGGGGAAGAGGCGACAGAAAGACTGGATGGAGGAGGATGATCTGCTTGGTCTCGAGCACCAGCAAGATCAGGATCTTAGGCTTCATCTGCAGAGGGGCCCGAGATTGCAAGGCGAGGGAGAAAGGGCAGGATACAAAGGGAGGAGGATTGATCAGGGTAATCTTCGTGGTGGATTTCAGGAGGGCAGTTCCTACATGGGGGGGAACAAGGGTTACCAGAACTACAAGGGGGATAACAACTGGCATGGCAATCAGCAAGGAGCTGGTCAATACAAGGAACAAGGTAGTGGGCAGATCCGAGAGCAAGAAGGCTATCAGAGAGAGGACAGGAAATTTGGCAAGCAGGAAGGGGGATACTACAACAAGCCTAAACTGTTTCAAGGTAAACAACCAATCCCACCTGCTGAACTCAGATGCTTTAGATGTGGCCAGAAAGGGCATTTACAAGTAGATTGCACGTAAGAGCCTGTTTGCTACAAATGTAAGCAGTCAGGTCACATGGCGGTGGACTGCAAAGAAGCATCCAAGAAACTGAAGATGTTCGGTTTTGGAATGCCAGGACAGGGATTCTATACATTGAACATACCAGAGGCTGTTGTCCAGAAGAGATTGAATACAGGGATTCTGAATATTCTGAATGGTGAGGCTTCTGAAGACAAAATTAACAAGGAACTGCAGAATTTAGTGAAAGGGGATTGGGATTTTCAAGTCAAAAGAATGGATTTACAGGAGTACATTGTAGTCTTCCCTGACCAGAGCTCTTTGGAAACTTTTACTAGGCTTTCAGAATTCAAGATGAAGCTGTATGAGTTGACAGGAGTCCTGTTCAAGACTGAAATCAATCCAAGAGCATCTTCTCACTTGTTCACAGTCTGGATTAAAATCACTGGAATTCCTGGTGTGGCCAAGGAGGTGGAAGTTGTCAAGGAAATTGCAGCTTTAGTTTGTGAACCCCTAGTGGTTGATGAGTTGAGTCTAATCAGGGCTGAAGCTGTAAGGGTAAAGGGGAGATGCAGAGATCCAGCAGCAATACATGGAGAGCTGGAAATCTTTGTTAATGGAGATGGCACCTTCATACAATTTGAAGTGGAGCAATCATTCAGAGGGAGTGGTGGGACTCATCCATTTCCCAAACAAGGACCTAAAAAGCCAGAGGACAAAGACAAAGACAAATCAGACAAAGGCAATCAGTCTCAAGGAGAAGCCAGCAAGAGGGGCAGGGATAAATCTCAGAGGCTTGGCAATATGGACAGGGAACTTGACTCAACCTATGATGACAATATGGAGGAAGCAATGGAAGGGATGTCATCACAGGACAATCCAAATGGAAAAGGATTAATCACAGCAGATAGAGTGCAATTGATTATACCACACAAGAAGCCAACACATATGTCCAAGGAGGATGTAGGTGATGATATGACAGAGAAGGATACTACAGCAATTCTCCAGAAGGATAAAAAAGAGATGAGACTTGTCAATCAGACAAGCTATGCAGAACAGGAGGAAGATTCAGAAGATGAGACACTGATGCCAAACAATGATCAAGTGTTAGTGTTTGGAAGGGATGGGAAATTTCTGATGGATAAAGCCAAGTGGCCTAAACTCATAGTGGCAAGTGAAGCTGCAATCAATGAACCTGTGGAGTCTCTGACTCAGGAAGAAATCATTACTGACCAAGGAGGTGCAGGACTGGTACTAACAGGGGAAAACATTAATCAGGGGGAAAAGGTAACAAATAGCAGTGACTTGGGCTCAAATCTTTTTTCTAACAATTTTGATGCACTTGATGAAAGAGGGCTAGTAGATAACATGGATAATATGTCCACACAGAGCTGGGAAACTAACAAATCTGAAGATGAAGGGGGTTGGAAATCACCCAAATCCAAGAAATCCAAGCGTAAGGTGAAGGTCAGGGTGGCCACAAGAACAAGCCAGAGGGTGCCTGGGGATGGCATATCCATGATGGCTAAAGCAATGGGGAGAGTGGCTTCCAAGGATTATCTTACAGGTACATCTGAAGCTCATAATCATTTTGTTATTCTTAGTAATGCATCAGATAGTGAATTACAAAGTGTGATGATGGACTTGGGGTTAGAAGGGGAAAATTATGATGAGCAACTTGATGCTTTTAGAGCTGAGGAAAGAGCTAGAGCAGCCATTGCTGAAGCTAATTTTAAAAGTTTTTTGGAAAAACAACTACCTAAAAATAGTACTGAAAAGGAAAATATGTTACAAGATCTGACCATGGAGGTCATTTGTAACAAAAATAGAGAAGGAATTCAGGATCCCATGGGAGGGAACCTGAATATACCTACTCAGGGGCAAAAAGGTGTGCTAAAACAAAAGTGTATTAATGAGGATTCTCATATGGAATGTTAGGGGATTGGGGACTTACCATAGAAGAAAATATATTAGAAATCATATCTTGCAGGAAAACTTAGAGATGGTGCTTTTGCAAGGAACTATCAAACAATCTTTTGAACCTAAAGAACTTAGGGAAATGGAGGGTGTCAAGGAATTTAATTGGATCTGGTCTTCTTCAAGAGGACATTCTGGAGGTTTAGCTATAGGATACAATAGTTATATTTTCGAGCAAGAAGAGTGCATAGAAGGAGACTATATGCTCTGTGTAGCAATCAGATTTAGAAGTACTAACTACAGGTTCTGGGTGGCCAACATATATGGCCCAGCTAACCATGAGTCCTCTGCTGACTTTATCAAGGAGCTTTCCACCTTCTGTGAGGAAACATCTTTACCTGTCCTATTAGGGGGATTTCAACCTCATTAGATCAGATAATGATAGAAATAAAGGTCATGGAGACCCCAAGCTGATACAACTTTTCAATGATTTCATTGGGAGATTTCTTCTCAGAGAATTTTTTATCAGTGGGACGAGGTTCACCTGGTCAAATAACCAATCAAATCCTACCCTCATCAAGCTGGATAGAATTCTAGTCTCTACTGAATGGGAGTCACATTTTAATAAGTGCTTTGCTTGGACAAAGGCGGACTTGGTTCGACCCACTCGTCCTATTATTTTAGACTTAGGAGAACAGGGACCAAAACAGAACAAAGTACTTTTATTTTTCCGAAACAATGGTTCCAAAGGGAAGATTTTACTAGATTAGTAAATGAGTTGTGGAGCTTTAACAGAAACAAGGAGGGTGTCAGACTTATTCATTAAATAGATGGCAAGGGTGCCTTCAATCTCTGAGACAATACCTTAGAGGATGGAATTTAAAACTGTTAGGTGAACAGAGGAAAATCAAACAGAATCTGGTGCAAAAAATTGAAGAATTAGATTGCCTAGCTGAAAAAAGATTGCTAACTGTCCAGGAGTGGGAAGATAGAATTTCTATGGAAAAGGAATTAGATAGAATTCTCATTCTGGAGGATGTCCATTGGAAACAAAGAGCTGGGAAAAATTGGATATTGCAAGGGGATGCTAATACCCAATTTTTTCACCAGTATGCTAACGGAAAAAGGAGGAAAAGTACCATTTATTCACTGGAAGCTAATGGGGAAGAATTTAGAGGCCAAAAAAATATCACCAAACACATTGTGGATTTCTACAAAGACCTTTTTGGTCATAGTAGTTTAACGCAATTAAAACTTGGGGACAATTTCTGGCCGGCATCTTTTGTTATTTCAGAGGAGGACAAAACTAATCTCACCAGGACATTTGGGGAGGAGGAAATTAAAAACATTATTATGGAAATGAAAACTAACTCTGCACCAGGTCCTAATGGTTTTAGTACTATTTTCTTCAAGAAATTTTGGGATACCAACAAGGGGGACTTATTGCATATGTTTGCCAACTTTTGGGAGGGGGAGTTAGATATTAAGAGACTTAACTATGGAGTCATTACTTTAGTACCCAAGATGAAGGAGGCCAACAATATCAAACAATTTAGACCTATTTGCCTACTAATGTGGATTTCAAGATCTTTACTAGAACACTAACTGAGAGACTAACTCCTGTTACTGCAAAAATTGTGGATTCTAATCAAACAGGATTCATCAAGGGGAGAAACATTCTAGAGGGAGTGATAGTCCTTCATGAAACCTTACATGAGCTTAGAAAGTCTAAGAAAAGGGGTCTGATCTTGAAAATTGATTTCGAGAAGGCCTATGATAGAGTGAATTGGAGTTTTTTAGAACAAGTACTTATTGGGAGAGGCTTTCCTGAGAAATGGATTCAATGGGTTATGCAATCTGTGAGAGGGGGACAGGTATGTGTGAACATTAATGGGGAAAGGAGCCCCTACTTCAAAACTTTTAGGGGGCTAAGACAGGGGGATCCTTTATCCCCTTTATTGTTTGACTTGGTAGGAGATGCTCTAGCTGTCATGCTAGAGAAAGCAGTGAGGAAGGGGCATATTAAGGGTGTACTCAATCATCTTATCCCAGGAGGCATTTCTCATATACAGTATGCTGATGATACTGTCATTATGATTGATGGTTCAGATAAATCAATTAGAAACCTTAAGCTCATTTCATACTGCTTTGAGTGGCTCTCAGGTCTCAAAATTAATTTCCACAAAAGTGAAGTCTATGCCTTTGGAGTAACTCAAGAGGAAAAGTATGTCATGGCTAATAAACTCAATTGTGTCTTGGGGGGACTTCCTTTAAAATACTTAGGGATTCCAATTAGTGATAGACATTTGAATGTTCAGAGCTTTCTTGGCATAACTGAGAAAATGTGGAAAAGACTAGATCCTTGGAAGGGGAAACATATTGCCTCGGGGGAAGACTGATTCTGACAAATTCTTGCCTTAGCAGTATGCCTATGTACTGCATGGGCTTTTACTATTTACAAGATGGGATCCATGCTAAAATGGATGGTATGAGATCTTCTTTCCTTTGGCAGGGAGCCGAAAAGAGTTTCAAATACCACATGGCCAAATTGGACATGGTGGCCAGACCAAAAGATTTGGGGGGATTAGGGGTGATTAATACTCGAAACATGAATGATTGTTTGTTAGTAAAATGGATCTGGAAAATTTATCAAGAGCCAGATGCTCTCTGGTTCAAAATTCTAAAGGCCAAATACATGAAAAAGGGGAATTTTTTTAATTCAAAGTCGATAGGAGGGTCACGCGTTTTGGCAAGGGCTACATAAGGTGAAACATCTTTTCAAGTGGGGTGCAATTTTCAAGGTGGGAAATGGTAAACTATGTAGATTCTGGCAAGATTGCTGGATAAGGCAAGTTCCCTTGAAATTAGCTTATGAAGACATTTTTTCTCTGGTTAGAAACCCAGATTGTTCTGTTAATGACTGTTGGGTTGATGGGGAATGGCATCTAGACTTCAGGAGAACCCTGAATAGACAAGAATATAACAGATGGTTAGACTTGAAAGATGAACTATCAGAGGTCCAACTAACTGAGCAAAAGGATATGGTTATTTGGGCTTTGGACAAATCCAAGAAATTCACTACTAACTCTCTCTACATGTTTTTAGCAGACAGAGGTATGCCTAGCAAGCTGGGTTTATCTGGAAAGCTAAGATCCCTATGAAAATAAAGTTCTTTTTATGGCAAATTAATAACAACAAGTTGCAGGTAGCTCAGTCTCTTGTCAAGAGAGGTTGGAAGGGTAAAGGAGATTGCTGTCTGGGAGATGGTCTGGAAGATGTGAATCATTTGCTATTTGAATGCCATCTGGCTAAATTCATTTGGAGTATGATCAGGGACATTTGGAACTTACATATGAGTCCACATTCTTTAATGGACTTGAACTATAGATGGGTTTATGGCAGGGGGCCTTTACCAGCCAAGTTGGTTGTTTTCATTTTTTCTGCTTTTGCATGGGCAGTGTGGCTAAATAGAAATAAGATGGCAATCGAGAAATCATTCCCTAAAGCACCGACTGACGTGATATATCATGCTATGTCTCTTCTGCAGAGGTGGGCGGTCTTGCTTAAGGAGAAAGATCGACAGAAGATAATGGAGACACGAGAAGCAATTCTAGGGTGGATCAGGAGCTTTACACCAGCAAGACTTTCCTCTACGGACGTCGTAGAGCTATAGTTGTAGCAGTTTTGCTTTACTTTGTTCCTGTACTGGTTTAGCTGTCGTTTTTGAGTGTGTGTGAGAACTGGTATCCCCAGTTTCTGAATGTTGTAAAACCAACCGTGCTGGCTTTCTGAAAAGCCGAGTTAATTCTCGTTTTTAAAAAAAAATGACTTTTTCCATTGAGGTTGCTTAGAGTATACCAAATAAATACACAACTCAAAGTTGAGAGGCGAATACAAAAGAATAATATCCCTTATCTAGTGAAAAGGTGATGTGTAGTATGTGTGATGGTAAGAAGGCTATGCATGGAGCAAGAGGTCTTAGGTTCGGATCCTAGGAAATGCACGAGTGCGTCGCGTGTAAGATGCCTCATAAAAATGGCTCTTTATTCTGCTATATATCAAGGCGACCAAAGCATTTGGATATATTCCTAGCCTGACTGCAAGGAAGCAGAATGTACTATTCAAGCATATAAAGGGAGAATTAAGGCTGCCAAAAAAAAGCATAAAGGAATAATGGCGATACAACTGTCAATTAGCTAAGAATAAATTCATTTGTGACAACCCAATGCATAAACGCCTGAGAATAAATTCATTTGTGACAGCCCAATGCTTAAATGTCTAGGCTGCTAAGAATAAATTCATTTGCGATAATCCAACGCATAAAGGCCAAGCTAGACCTTAATAGAGCTGCCATAAGAAACCTCCTGTCGGCCACAATATGCGGCCACAACATGATAATAAGGCCAGTCTCAATGGAGAGTTTCACCTCCCGGTTTCCAAGATGTGAAACTTTGGCATGAAATAGATGTCTCCCTCAATGCATAGTTTCATTGCACAGTTTCATATGCTTAAGGGTCCCACAACCTCTCTCTCATTGCATGGTTTAATTGCATAATTGCATGGTGAAACTCTATTTGTGTCTCAATGGGGGTTTCACACAGTTTCCAACGCATGTGAAACTGTGCCCAAAGGTTTCACCATGGTGAAACTCTTTCCTTCTCTCTCCTAAGAGTTTCATGCAAAAAGTGAAATTTTGCTGATGTGGCGTTGTATTTAATGTGTATGAAACCCTCATGAAACCCCCATTGAGACTGGCCTAATATTAAGTTCTCCAATAGGGTGGCGATGTCGCCAGCGGACGTAGAGGAGAGAGAAGGCACAGACACAGACAAGTGCTTCGGGAAATGTGCGGAGAGAGGGAGAGGGGGTGGGGGCATGTATGGAAACGTGCTAGACCGGCAGTGGCGGAGCTACAGGGTGGTCCTTGTGGGCCGCAGACCACCCTGCGCTCGGCCCAAGCGATGCCCATAGTATTTACTCGTTTAATCCATTGTGATTGCATCCTCTCGGCTGCCGCGGTGCCGCCGTCTGTTCGACTGTTCGTGTTCGATTGATCGATTCCAGGGTAGGTCGACCGTCGACGGCCACTGCAGTCGGCACGAACTGCTGCCGGTGGCGAGCACCAATCAGCCACCGCCTATTGGACTCCATCGGCACTTCTAGTCTTCCACGATGGCAAACGCAAAGCAACAGCAGGTATTCTGAAATCTGAAAGTCTGAATCCTAGCGGCCGGCGGTGGCAAACAACTAATGTTAATTATCATGCGGATGCAGCAGGATGCTGCCCGGCCCGCCTGCCCTACCCGTGTATCCTCCTATATGTTAATTATCCCACGTTTTTTCTTTTCCTCGCCAGTTTCTTAATTCCAATATAAGATTGGTTATTTGGTTTAGTGATCTCAGATCGCTGATCTGCCGTAGTGCAGTTCTAAATTATTTTATTTCGATATATGATTTTGCAGTATTAGATTAGTGGTGATATTAGAAGACGTAGGCCTGACAAGAAGAAAAAGTAGTTACATTTTGTTCTTCAACTATTATGGGGTATATAATATTTTAATTCTATGTTAAATAAAGTTATACTCATCTATTTTATGAACTCTGAGCTTTCTCTTTTTTTTTCTTAACTATGTTTTGTAATTTATATGCTTGTGTATAGACATGTTAGGAATAAAAAAATTTATAAAATGGATCACCCTAGCTACGAATCCTAGCTATGCCACTGTAGACCGGTAGGGCTTCGCATGCAGCTTTTTGCACCGTTCACGAGTAAATTATTATTTTGACTGGCGACGTTGATAACGAGGAGGTCTAATCCTCCATCTCAGACTTGGACAGATCAAGCTGAATCCAAATATAAAACATCCGAATAAATACGATCACTGTATTACAAGTTTCATGATGGCGTATTCTCTAAGAGCAAGTATTATAGTAGGCTGTGAGCCGGCTAAATACTGACGTGGAGGAGAGAAGGGAGGAGAGAGAGGGGAAGCTGGCTGTAAGCTTACAGCCGGCTTAGGCACAAGAACCAAGAAACTATGTGACATAGACAAGTGGGACCTGTATTAATTAAAAGGAGCTAACTATTGTATGGGTGGGCTGGGAGAAGGCTGTAAGGAACCTTACAGCCAACAAACCGGCTATATTATAATACTTGCTCTAAGCGAAAGATTCTGATGGGACTTGGCCGGCATTTGCATAATCCAGATATATGCCATCTGTCGTCAGAATAAATATGATCGCTATATATATAGCTTCCATCCGAATCGAAAATTGTATCATTTTGCCTTCGGTTAATTTTTGTAGTAGCTTACACATTTTTCCATTATGGACAGCCGGGTGACGGTGGTCTCAGGCCGTATAGAACGGTGGCAGCTTAGACGCGGTGATCATATCTACGCCTGGCGCAGCAGCCATGCCGATGCCTTTCCCCATCATGGTAAGACCAATCGTTTTTATTAACCCTGTTCTTCAACCCTTTTCAGTTGCTTATCAGCGTTGTACTGCAGCTTATTTCTCTCTCACAGAACACTATTGAATCAATTGTAAAACCATTAGCCAAATAGGCCCATTAGTCCCATGCATCTTATTAATGGAAGAAGCCCACATTTATTAAGAGGGTGAGGTGCGGTTAGGCCAGTCTCTCAGTGGGGAGTTTCATAGCGTTTTTTCCAAGACTGCCACATCATGTAAAAGAAAATGAAACTCGGATGAAACCCTCACTCTCAACGGAGAGTTTCATTCTAGAGTTTCATACGCATTAAATTTTATGACTCATGGAGAGTTGGTATTCGTGCCAAGAGAGTTTCATCCCCATGACACTCATTTCTTCTCTCTCCTCTTAAATACGGTGCCACATCATCTAAAATGTCTACATGGCAGCTCGTGCCAAGAGAGTTACTTCCATGTGTATATCTTAAGATTTATGGTGTATATGACCTGACGAAGTGTATGTATACGGAGTATGTGATCATACTAGACAATCTAGGGTAGTATATATATTAAGTATACAAGTATACATAGAGTATATAGTTATACTAATGTTATATATTATTATAATGATATTATAATAGTATATTAAAAAGTATGGGTTCTTTTGAAATTTTTTATCTAGTAAGATTGATTTAGAGTATCCTAAAATGAGTATATAAATATACTCAAACTGATAAATGAGTATGTACCCATACGCAACGTGGTTAATTCAAGATGGGAGTAGCTAGACCGACCCGGTAGTAGGAAAAAAAAAATGCAAGTCTTTTTTAGGCTGGCTAATTGTTACCACGTACTTGAGTTCCATTCAATTAAGTACTACTAGTATATAAGTAGTGTATTAACTTGAGTGAGTGCACATACAGGAATCTACGAAAGCCACAAGAAGGTGATCCACTTCAAAGCCCCTTCAGCGGAGTCCTCCTCTGTTACAGGCGTAGCCGGACGTGCAGCCGTAGCATCAGCAGCAACAACAGCAAAAACAGCAATAGCAGGGCCAGCAATAGCAGCGGTCCTGATAGGTACGTCTACTTTACAGCCGCAGCAGCAGCTCTGGCTGATTTTAATTTCGTCTCACGTGGTACGTACTGTATAAGAAGCCACAACCTCTGCTAATAACTATAGTAGCTGAATCGAACAGGAAA
Source organism: Hyparrhenia diplandra (assembly GCA_015847255.1). NCBI lineage: Eukaryota > Viridiplantae > Streptophyta > Magnoliopsida > Poales > Poaceae > Hyparrhenia > Hyparrhenia diplandra. Next base: position 16,791 of record JADLZK010007048.1, on the reverse strand, counting down.
AGCAGCAGTGGCGGCAAGCTATCCCTTCTGCCGTGAGTGCCATCAAGCTATGGGTGACGGCGGCGTCGTCTGGTGCTGCCTGGACTGCTTCCTTGAAGGGGATGAACTTAAACTCTTCGCCTACTCAGTGCCTTTTTGGTTCTTTGCTGCGAGGAGTGCTGGGGCGGTTGTCAACAGGGCTCTACAAACCTGCGTCGGGCATGCTGAAGATCCCCCCGAGACGGTCTTGAAACGCGCCAACGACGTGCTCGCCCAAGGCCGCGGCGGCTTCGGCACCTACGGCGCTCTAGTCAATAACTGCTTCGACTTTGCCTTTTACTGCAAGACTGGGGGCGGTTTAGTTTCCCCAGCAAGAATGCCCATCATGCTCAAGGATCAGGATGAGGATGGTCCTGGGAGGTACGGTCCGACCGACATGAGGCTCACGTTGCCGCGGGACCGTCCGACCTGCATGATCATGTAGTGTTTTTAAATTACTCCTATACATAAATGCTCGTGGCGGACGAGATGACGCTACGCAGTAGTAGCGTTTAGCGACGTGGTAGTACGTGAGCCAGCCAACCGGGGTTCGATGCACACAGCAGTAGCGTCGTCGTGCATGGTAGTGCTCCTGCTAACTTTTAAAAAAAATTACTTGTATGTGTGTGTGTGTGTGTGTGTCTCTATATATATATATATATATATATATATATATATATATATATGGAGAATAATGACCAACCGACTATCTTTGTATGTGTATATATATCGAGAGAGTAATGACCAACCAACTACACACTACTAGTAGTATACCCTCCGTCCCCAAAATGCCCGTCGCTTTTTATTGTTTGTGCCACAAGTTCGATTTAATTTGTACAAAATACGTAAACATTTGTGTCGCCAAATAATTTTGTTAAAAAACTAGATTCAAAGATCTTTCTAATGATGTTAATTATATATTATAAATATTAATATTTTTTAATATATAATTGCCGGCAGTTGTTCCTTAGGAAACGTAAAGCGACGCATTTTTTGACGGAGGGTGGGACGGAGGGAGTATATCTTTGTAGCTACTCCTGTGTGCTGTGTGCATGTGCTATTTACAAGATCCAGTACTCAATGGAAATAAACGTCACGTACCAATAATGCAATTTGGCCAAGCAGAGAAACGATGAAAGTAGCTAGCTTACAACTCCATCGATCTCAGCATAATAATACACAAGTACTTTATCCATTCCAAATTATAAGTCATTCTAAGAATCTTGAAGAGTCAAACCATTTCAAGTTTGACCAAAATTTGGGACGGAGGGAGTAGCTCGTAAATATGATAAAACGCAGTTGGCACAAAACTGCTAGCAGATAGTTTTAGCCCCATGTTTGCCCGCCTTTACATTAAAATCGTGTGGGTGCAATTGATAGATAAGGCTTCTTTATAGATTATTTTTAGTTTTGGCTGTCAGCAATTGCAGCCGTGCATGCAATTTGACTTGGGTTCAACGAAACATGACATCAATTTGGCTCCGATATGATGCTTTTTTTTTTTTCCTCGACCGTGCCTTGTGGCACGTTTTTCAATTAAGAGGGAATAGAGTGAAAATTACCAACGGGCACCGCCCGACACAGGAAGCAGGAAAAAAAGAGCTAGCTAGCTCTGTTAACAGCGCAAACACACATCAGAGGAGACCCAACAGGTGCCGATATCCAGCCAAATCCCATTGCCTTGCTTCATCCATGATAATGCTGCTGAGAAGCTGAGCCACCGAGGACGCCTGTTCTGCTAGCTGTTTCTTTCCTTCCACAACATCGCCTATCAATGGCCTCGACTGCCCATGGAGACAGAAAGAGCGCGATCGAAAGGTGAACCGGAATCGCGGAGAGCGTAACCGCCGTCAGCGTCACCGTGCCAGCCAAGTTGAGCATGCATTCCTCCTTTCCAGTTGGGTATTCTGGCAGCCACCGCCTCGATCAGCGGCAATTCATCATTCTTTTCTGAGCCTGTAAATTGAGAGCGGCACGCCCAAGTACTTGCACGGGAAGGAACCAAATCTGGCATTGGAGGGTCATCTGGATGAGCTCTATTTGATCCTCTGAACAGTGCATTATTGAGGTGGCCATGCATTTTTCTAGGTTGGTAAACAGCTCTCTCTGAGGTTTCTCCAAAGATGGTAAGAATCTCTGAGCAGAATGAGGTACAACGCATCTTATGTTATGCATACCACGTTGAGTAGGGATGGGCATAATTAACTAAAACCAAAGAACCGGAACCAAAAAAATCGATTTCATATTCGGTTCCAGATATCAAGTAACCGAAATTGTTGGAGTAGCCCCGAAGCGGACTACCCCGAATGGGAGACGCGATCGAAACACAAGTAGCGAAACTGGCTAGAGTTGTATTCCAATATGATCTGTCCTTTTACAATGCCCTCCGGGGGGTCTTTTTATAGGAGTTCGTGGACATTTACATGACTAAGATGCCCCTAGAGCTAACAGACACGTCCTGCGCGGCCGTTTGGGGGTTTCCCCAAGGGCATTCTGGTCTTCTCGCGCCGTGTTTTCCAACCACTCCCGTTGGGGCCACGCGGCTTCGGCCGGACCCACCCGCATCATTCGGGTTAATGAATAAACGAAGTGGGCGGTGAGGACAGCCGAACGCCAGGACATTTGGTATACCTACCGAATGCCTCAGGCTTCAACCTCCCTTCCGCGGCCCGGGTTAACCTTTCAGCCGAAACACGCTTCATTCGGTCAAGTAACCGAAAGTCGCGGGCTTAGGCTGCCCTCGGGCTTGCTAGCCGAAACCTCCCAAGCATTCGACCCTACGACCAGAACTCCGATGGGTTCGGTCTTGCTTTAGCAACCCCCTACCCGAGGACGGCTCAATACCTCGAACCTTCGTGTCAAACGCCGGGAAGCGTATCCATTCGGCCGGGAGAGCCGAATGGTTCCTCTTCCCGCTTCCTCCGTGCGACCTTGGAGGATTCGTCGAGGGGCTTTCGCCAACCGACCGAATAGGGGTGGGGGCCAAGGCCTGGGCCTACCCCCAACAGAAATAACCAAAGAAAGTTTGGTTCCTACTCTCGAGATAACTGAATTAACCCAAATACATGAATTATGCTTCACTTATTACATGCATTTTGTATGATTATGTTTGGTTTATGTGTTGTCTCATATTTAAACTAATTTATTTGTGTTACTATATTGCTATTGTTCTCTTATAAATTATTATTATCTAAAATAGAGGTTGTGTTGCCAAAAATTTTCTTCAGAACCTGTATATATACTTTTTTGTTGTCCTAACCTTTGCTTAAAAAGTTCAGTTAGAACCAAAACCGAACCGAAATAACCGAAAACCAAAATACTCGGTTCCTAGAATTTCTCAGAACGAACCAGCACTATGCCAGAAAAGCACATTATTGACGCGTCTACACAGTCATTAGTGACGTGGAATAAACACGTCACTTATATTGCGTCTCTGATGTGAACATAGCAGTGACACATAAAACCGCGTCACTAATGACCTAACCAGTGACCCGTCCAGTCAAGACGTGCCACTAATGATGACCCCTCAACAGTGATGCATACAGCCAGGACACTCACTAATGACTATTCACTGTGACTCGTTCAGCCCAGACTGGATCTCATCAGTTACTCATTCAGACAAGGCACGTCACTGATGACAATTTTTTTTTAAAAAAAAAAAAACCTCGACCACGGTCCTATAGGTGCTGCAGCTTGGTACCCATTCTTTACAGCTGCAGAAGCTTTGGCTGCCGATCTATCTCAGACATTACACATGTTTCAACCATTTCTGCAAACAAATCATTTACAAACTTTAAATACAACTTATGCTACAAAATATCTGCCCAATGAGCCACAACCTAGAAGATCTCTAACAATCCATGATCAGTAGCCTAGATGATTTCTAATAGTACACGAGCTAACTACTCTATGGTTTTTCTTGATGCAGAGAGGCATTCACCTTATTGATGCCACTTTGGAATATAATACTTTAATAATCGCAGCACAGTGCCTTCATGATCTGTTTTTGCTAATCTTTCATTGTTCTTTCTATGCAGCTGGAGACGGCAACAGTACTTGTCTTGCAGGCACACAATTTGTTATATTTTTAGCTGTTAATATCAGGCACAGGTGCCAACTGGAGAAACATATGAGAGCAAAAACATACTCATATACGGATACACTTAACAATTTCAGTCATATTTTTTCTAAGGCTGCATGTTCTAGTTCAGCTAAAACATACTCATATACGGATACAATTGAACCAGGGGGCAGGGGGTACAGGTATCTTTAAACAAAAAATAAAGGCAAGCCTTTGCATGTTATAAGTAACTGAGTAAGCCCAAGATCTTTTGTACAGAAGTTTGCATGGAAGGTGTATTCTTAATTAGAACCAATCTGGCTCAGGCCAATAATTAGAACCTGATGATAATCTGAATCAGAATGTCTCTAGCACTACTAGTAGCAAGCAACACAGTAGCTTTCAAAAAAAAAAGTAGCAAGCGACACAGAATTTCTTCTTAATTTTTCTATGTTGTAGGTCTTCAGATTACAGCTCCTATCTTCAATTTCATTGCTTTTGCAAGTTAATCTTAAGAGTTAGAGTGGTCTGAATTTACTATCAGTTCACTAATATTTGAGACCGAGCGTTAGCTCGGGTGGTTGAGTCCGCTGGTTGCGAACCCACCGGCCGGAGTTCGATCCCCAGCGGGGACAAATTTCCGGTCTCTCACCGGGGTTTTTCCCCAGAATAAATTTGCAGGTCCTGGACGTACGCGTGGTGCCACAATGGGATTGCAACGTGCCCGTTGCCTGCGGAGCCTATGGGACTTCGTCGATTTCAAGAAGGACGCGTGGTGTGTGTATAGTTTGTATTATCTAGCGTGCGCTCTAGGGTGTGGTGTGTGCGTGCGTGGGTGTGTGTGAGTATGTTTGAGCGTGCGTTCAGATACTACAGTTGTACCTTAGGAGTCCAGGTTCAAAAAAAAAAAAGTTCACTAATATTTAACTTTTTATGATCAGACATTATTTTCTAGAACTGTTATCAACTTTAATGGCTGATAATTGTTACTCATGAATAGCACCAGAAAATTGGATGTAAAAAAGTCTAGTGTATGTTGCAAATAATTAATGCCTGCACGGCCTAGTATTTTAACTACTACTATTGTTGTCCCAGTGGCAGTTTACCTGCAAGAAGAGGCCATTGGGCACCCTGGTGCCTGCACCCAACAAAAAACAGCGTGTAAGATTCCTGCGTGTAACAAAAAACTTGACACCCAAATAGTCCCCAAGGGCACGCATAACCTTCTCAATTTGCTGAGCAAGCTCACGAGTTGGTGCAAGAACCAATGCCTGGCACTCAATCAATCCCTAATCAAGCTGCTGTAAGATTCCGGAACAGAAGGTAGCTGTTTTTCCAGTTCCAGATTGGGCTTGTTGAATCACATCAAGCCCCTTGCAGAAGGGAACTATTCCCCTTTGCTGAATAGCTGATGGCTTCTCAAAACCTGAAAAACGCAACTGCAAATCAAGTAATGCAATTGTTCGGTGGATCAAAACTCACTGGATAAAGGAATATTGGGAAGTAAATGAGATATTTACATACCATAGGCATAGATGCCTCTCAGAAGGTTCTCTTGTAGGCCCATGTTGTCAAAACTTTCACAAACTTCATCATATGAAGTGAAGAAGTCTTCAGTCCTGTACATTGCAAGCACGGTACAAAAGTAAACTTAAATCGGTAAAACAAAGCTATATATAGGACAAGTGAATAACTAAATATAGCATCAAAGTGACTAAGTAACAAATTTACGCAAGAGGACCTGCATTTTCTTGTCATACTGCTTATCGTCAAACAAGGACCCTTCTGGTGCCAATCCTGCCATGGCTGTAATGGAGAAGGTAACCAATAAATCACAAAATCAGCACACTAGTAATGATGGTCACAAAGGAACACACAGTAAACAAGACATCAATAGCAAACTGGACCACCGAATTAACTCTGAACATTTAGTGCTCATGCACATCATAATATATCACACCAGAAGTGACCATGTTATATCCAAGTCAGAGAAAGAAAGAATCACAGCAATTTAAAGTAACCATTCACTCAAGGAATGGACTCCACACTGGATCTGTAAAACAACCAGGTCAGCACTACAGCAGCAAGTGGCATGATTAACCTAGAAGATAAGATCAAGCCCATTTTCTTTAACTAACTACTGTGTACTGTTAGATATTTGCAGGTACAGATGCTCGGGATCCCTTGGGCTCAGGCCACGACTAAGCCTCCAATCTCCCGAACTTGAAGCATATAACCTGCTCGTCATACATAACTTCACAAACTCTCACTGGAGACGGCAAATTCATACCTAACCAAAGACCCAATAATTGTGAATGAATTCAATTAGAATCACAAAACACAGCAGGGAATCGGAATATATTCAAGGCAAATAATCGTGGTAGCGATTCCCCAATCCCCCACTCCACCTTGAACTAGATCTCGCTGTAACCCTCTCCTGCAACGGCCCTGAATCCCACGGCCAACAAGCAGATCGAGAGCACGAACCTGTGTTGAACTAGGCGCAGATCCCGGAGGCATCGAGGAGAAACAGGGCGACCGGGGCCTGTCTGGATCCGCCCTTCATCTCCGGCCGGTGTGCGCCGGTCCCTCCACCCCCTCAGCTCGTTGCGGTTGGGTGGTGGCCTGGTGTGGTGGTGGGTGGTGTGTTTGCCTGCTTGGGCACGGTGGTGTTGGCGTTGCTAGTGCGGTGGTGGTGCGGTTGCCGTGCTGGTTTGGCCTTGGCGTCTGTAGTAGTATCCCGTGGCCGCGGCCACGAGCGACGACGGTGGTGCCAGCACGGTCGATCTGGGGAGGAGGAGGCCACCTGGGACGGGGGGCGCCGCACCACGCCGTCCATCTGGGAGAGGCAGCGTCCACTGGGCTACCGGGGACGGGGGCGCCGCAACACCTAGATCCACCGTCGGCCATGGCCTCCCCCGGCCAAGCCAGCACCTCGCCAGATCTGCCGAGCGCCAGCTCCCGAACCGCCGCGATGGAGGGGAGCAGCTGTGACAGTGGAGGAGAAAGAGGAGGAGGAGGCGACGGCGGAGGAGCAGGGGCGGCAGAGGGGATGAGAGAGAGAGAGAGGACCACGCACGGGAGGAGGGGAGAGCGGACTCGGAGAGGCGACGGGAGTCCAGTCCGGACTTGACCTGAGTTAACCAGTCTTCATAATTTTTTCGGGTCCGAGGTGACGAGTTTGATGGGGAAGAGTCGCGGATAAAAGATGCTGACGTGTGAGAACTGATAATGTGTTATTAGTGACATGTTTTGTTCTTTTGGTCCTGGATAACAACTAACCAGCGATGTGTCCCGTTGATCCTCGTCACTAATCTTACATTAGTGACTCGTTTCGATTCTATGTCACTGATTAAGATATCTCCTTTGTGCTGTTTTGGCATAGTGTGGTTCCTATTCTCTAGGAACCAAATTTCTTCAAAAACCGAAAAAACCAAAACGAAAACCGAATGCCCACTGCGTAGGATTTTCTTTTCCATTTGATTAGCCCACGAGGCTTGTATCAAATTCGTATTTCCATATTATTTTAGTATGTAACAAGTTATTGTACATTGTTTATCCATATATGGATGTGATACTATGCTGAGATGAGTTATGTGAAGATCTCTAGTTTGGTTTTAGCTAATTGATGAAACTTTTAGGACTAATCTCTCTATCTAAGTGTGTATTTTAGCTTGAGATTGGTCTAGCCAAGTGAGAAGCATTGTGGTCATTATGGATGCAATGGAGTGATCCAAAAGATGATCAAGTGCTTGCTTGGACTTGGGAATGTGAAAGAGGATGATCAAAATGGGCTCAAGGCAAAGGTATAACCATAGGGCCATTTGATTTCACACTCAAGACACCACAGAGGGTGTGAGTGGTTTAGGATCGATAGCCAAACAATTAAGAGGGGAAATCTTTTGGAGACTTCGATCATCATGTGCCTCTAGGTCTAACACCATGTCTATGCATTTATGATCTAGAGAGCTAACTCTTAACCTTGCAAAAATGTTTGTGAAAAGCTAACATGGAGGTGTTGGCGATCTTGGAAGTAAGGGTGAAGAGAAGAGAAGTTGTTTGAGCCGTCGAGGGGGCAGCGGACGCTGGTGGCAGGGGCAGCTGACGCACCCGTGCGTGTGTCCGGCCGGGCCTCTGGCCCGGTGTTGATCGAGGCGGCGTCTGCGTGGAATGTTGAGACCGCAGCGGCATGTCCGCTGGTCCTGTGGCGGATGCGTCCACTGGTCATTGTAGGCCTCGCGAACCTCTCTGGACATGCTCCTGACCCGCGGCGTTTTGGGCAGCGGACGCTCCTGTGCTCGCATCCACTGTTCCCCTAGCCGTGTGCGTTCTAGCCGTTGTGGGCTACTGACTCATGGGCCGGCGCGGCCGCTGAACGCGTCCGGTGCCCATCTAACTTGCACGGTTTGAGTTTCGACCGTTTGAGATGAGCGGCCCATTTTTAACCCGGGACACGTGGTAGGGATCCGGCGCAGCGGACGTATCGCGCCTGCGCGTCCGCTGCCCCTGCCCCGTGTGTCCGCTGGTGGTTTCGCAGGAAACTGAGTGAGAGGTGTATCCCCTCACTATAAATAGTGGGTGGCCGGCCATAGGGTGCCTCTCTTGGCATTTTGAATTCATTTCATACCCTTTGAGCTGAGCACACCCCCTCCCTCTCTATTGCTTGCATGCTTGCACATCTTAGAGAGATTGGGAGAGATCTTGAGTGCATTTGCTTGAGTGATTGCATCTAGAGGCACTTGAAGATTGCGGTAGCCGGTGGTTTCTTGTTACTCTTGGAGAGCACCACTCCTAGCCGGCTCGGTGATTGTTGGAGGCGTTGGGAAGAGAAGGTGATTGTTCTTGCCCACCTCCCGGTGATTTGTGAGGGGTTTGTGATCTTCCCCGGTGGAGCGCCAAATTGATACTCTAGTGGATTGCGCGTGTCATTGAGTTACCCCTCTTGTGCGTGGTGTCAAGCGGCCTAGTGAGGCACAGCGAGAGTCGCCACCTTGAACCACCGAAGAGACGGTCGACACAACCGGAGACTAGCTTGAGGGTGCTCAAGTGAACTCCGGATGAACAAATCAAGTGTCATCTCTTTGTGATTGATTGTCTCCCGGTGACTGGCTTCATTGTGTTTATTATCTCCCGGTGATTGGTTCACTCCTCGACACGTCGGTATAACAAGCTCACATCTCTCCCTTGCTTTACATTGATATTTATATCTTGAGTAGCTTGTGTAGCTTGTGTAGAATTGCTAGTTGCTTAGAATTGTCTAGTGTAATCTAGCTTGCTCACCTAATTGGTAAAGTAGTGACTTAGCCATTTGATTGAATTAGAGATTGTAAATCCTAGAATTGCTATTAGGTGGCTTGTCGACAAGTAGAGCTAGAGCTACCGCATTTACGCCGTTTGTTATACTAACATATTTGCTCTAGTGAATTTGTAGAATTTTTAATAGGCTATTCACCCCCCCTCCCTCTAGCCATTTAGGACCTTTCACGTGGTATCGGAGTCGTGGTCACCATTTTTAGCAAGGCTTATCATCCTTCGGTGCAAAAATGGCTCATGTTTTGTTCAACCATGTTGGGGGAAAACCTCCGTTCTTTGATGGAGTCAAGTCTTTTGATTATTGGAAGAGAACCATGAGAATGTACTTGGGGTCCATCAATGACCAAGTGTGGGATGTATGTGAGAAGGATTATGTCATTCTAGATCCTACCAACCTCACACCCACCGACAAAGCCAACAAGCAATGCAACACTATGGCCTTGAACACTCTTTACAATGGCATGGATGTAAAGGTGTTTGAGGGCATCAAGGACTTGGAGAAGGCAAGTGAGGTGTGGCAAAAGTTATGGGACACCTATGAGGGCACAAAGGTTGTGAAGAGCTCCAAGATGTACATGCTCAAGAGTGAGTATGAGACTTTTAAGATGAAGGATGATGAAACAATTCCGGAGATGTTTCATCGGTTGCAAGTTATTGTCAATGATCTCAAGGCATTGGGAGTGAAGACACAAGACAATAGCTTTGGGCACAAATTCTTGATGTGCTTGCCCAAAAGGTTCAAGACATTGAGGACCATATTATTTAGAGGTGCATTGGACACAATGTCACCCAATGATGTCCTTGGTGAAGTGATGACCGAAGACCAATACAACAACACCGATGATGAGAAGGACAAGAAAAATGATGAGAAGAAGAAGGGCCTAGCATTCAAGGCCTCCACATCATCCAAGAACAAGGGCAAGGCCAATGTTCAAGAAGAGGATGAGGATGATGAGTCTATGGACAACATTGATGAAGCTTTTGCATTGGTTGTCAAGAAATTTGGCAAGATGTTGAAGTACAAGAAGAAGTATGGGGCAAAGAAGAGAAGTGACATCTCAAAGAGCAATGATGAAGCAAGACTTTGCTTTAGGTGTGATAGTCCCGATTATGTCTTTGCGGTTTGTCCTCATAGGAAGGAGAGTGACAAGGAGAAGGGCTACAAGAATACAAGAAAAGGCAAGAAAGACAACAAGATGACTTTTAAGAAGGACAAAGATAGTGCCTATGTTGTCACATGGGATACTGATGAGTCCTCCGATGATGAGGACAATGATCAAGAGAAAGGAAGGCTATGGTGGCCATGGGCTTTCACAAGAAGCCATCTCTCTTTGATTCACATGCTTCATGCTTCATGGCCAAGGGCCCAAAGTTATCACATAGTGATAGTGATGATGATGAACATTGTGCTAATGAAGATAAAAATGATAGTGATAGTGAATGTGATGATGATGAACCAACTAAGAAAGACTTATTTAACATGATTGAGCAAGCTAAAGTTGTCCTCTTAGCTAAGAATAAGGAATGTAAGGCCTTGGAAAAGAGAGTAGCATCTCTTGAATAAAGTCTTAGGGAGCAAGAAGCATCTCATGAGTGTCTAAAGGAAGACCATGAGGAGCTTGAGCTTGCTCACACAAAGCTTCAAAAAGCTCATTCCTTGCTATTAGAAAAGAATGACAAAGAAAGCTTGATCTCAAAGAAGGATGTTGGTTCAACATGTGACATTATTGATGAGCCTTTTATTATTCATCATGTTGATTTGCAACCTAGCATTCCTTTCACATCCACATCAACCCACTCTATCTCTACTAGTGTTGATGATTCCTCTTGTGATGAATCACTAGTGATTGAGAATGAGACTCTCAAGGGGGAGGTGGATGAGCTCACCCACGCCTTAGGTAAGGCATATGGTGGGGATGCCAAATTGCTAAAGTGCTTGGGTAGCTAAAGATTTTCCCTTAACAAGGAAGGTTTAGGCTATATCCCTAAGAAAGGTAAGAAGGCCTTTGTGACCCCCAAAGCCTAGCTTTGTGAGGAGTAATGGTTCTTATTGCTATAGATGTAAGCAAGTTGGGCATCAAGAGCAACAATGTGCTAAAATGAACAAGAACAAGAAAATTAACCATGTGCATTCTATTTGCTTTGATTCTTGTTATTTGCTTACCAAGGGCAAGAATGGTGTAAAGGTCAAGTTCATTGGTACACCAATTGTGGGACCAAAGAAGAAGTCCATTTGGGTGCCAAAGTCTTTGGTTACTAACCTCCAAGGACCCAAACAAGGATGGGTACCTAAATCTTATTGTTTTGTTTTGTAGGTGAACTACAAGGCCAGAGGGAAGCATTGGATTCTTGATAGTGGGTGCACTCAACACATGACCGGTGATTCAAGAATGTTCAAATCAATTGATTCTCATGTTCATGATGGCAACACTATCACATTTGGTGACAATAGCAAAGGCAAGGTCAAGGGGCTTGATAAGATAGCAATCACCAATGACTTGAGCATATCCAATGTGGCACTAGTTGATAAAGTGAACTTCAATTTGCTATCGGTGGCACAAATTTGTGATCTTGGATTCAAATGCATATTTGATGTTGATGATGTTGAGGTTGTTAGTGTTGATGGTTCAAACTTGATATTTAGAGGATTTAGACATGACAATCTCTATCTAGTTGATTTTGATACTAGTGAAGCTAAATTGAGTACATGCTTGTTCTCTAAATCTAGTATGGGTTGGTTATGGCATAGAAGGCTTGGTCATGTGGGCATGAAACAATTAAACAAGCTAGTGAAGCATGATCTTGTTAGAGGCTTGAATGGAGTTGAATTTGAAAAGAATAAGCTATGTAGTGCATGTTAAGCCGGTAAGCAAGTTGGCAACACTCATCCTAAGAAGAGCATTATGAGCACTTGCAAGCCATTTGAGTTGATACATGTTGATTTATTTGGACCAACCACATACACTACCATTGGTGGCAACAAGTATGGTTTTGTGATTGTGGATGATTTCACTAGATATACTTGGGTATTCTTTCTCAATGACAAAAGTGACACATATTCTATCTTCAAGTCATTTCTCAAGAGGGTTCATAATAAGTTTGATATCATCATCAAGAAATTGAGGAGTGACAATGAAAGTGAGTTTAAGAATACAAGAATTGATGAGCTTTGTGAAGATTATGGCATTAAGCATCAATTTTTGGCCAAGTACACACCACAATCTAATGGGTTAGTTGAAAGGAAGAATAGGACTCTCATTGACATGGCAAGATCAATGCTTAGTGAATATGATGTGAGTCAATCTTTTTGGGCCGAAGCTATCAACACCACTTGCTACTATATCAACCGATTGTATTGTCATCCTATGATGGGCAAGACTCCTTATAAGCTATTGAATGGAAGAAATCCAAACATTGCATATTTTAGAGTCTTTGGTTGCAAATGCTATATCTTGAATAAAGACACTAGATTGGGCAAGTTTGACAAGAAATGGTTCTTGGTTGGATATTCCACTACTAGAAAGGCATATAGAGTGTGGAATAATTCTAGTGGTCAACTTGAAGAAGTTCATGATGTTGAATTTGATGAAACCAATGGGTCTCAAGATGAAGAAGAAAATCTAGATAATGTGAGGGGATCTCAATTGGTAGATGCAATAAAGAACATGGACATTGGGCATATTAGGCCAACTTAAGTGATTGATGTTGAAGATGACAAAGATCAAGTGCTATCCTCTCCAATTGCTCAAGCTAGTGGTTCTCAAGTGCAAGATCAACAAGCTACTACATCATCTCATCATGCCACATCAAGTGATCAACCAAGCTCAAGCAATCAAGCTCCAATACTCCAACCATCAAATATTGCAAGAGATCATCCAATTGATCAAATTGTTGGTGATATTGCTAGTGGTGTGCAAACAAGATCAAGGCTAGCATCCTTTTGTGAGCACTTTGCATTTGTGTCATAAGAAGAGCCATCCAACATATAGAAAGCTATGAAAGATGAAGAATGGGTCATTGCAATGCAAGAGGAGCTAAACAACTTTGATAGAAATGAAGTTTGGGAGTTAGTAGAAAGGCCAACCAACTACAATGTGATTGGAACCAAATGGGTGTTCAAGAATAAGCAAGATCAAGATGGCATTATAGTAAGAAACAAAGCAAGACTAGTTGCGGGAAGTTGTTGTGCACAATTGCTTTGGATGAGATCAACCTTGAAAGACTATGGCTTCAATTTCAATCATGTGTCATTGTTTTTGAGACAATGAAAGTGCTTGCAAGATGACTCAAAACCCAGTTCAACATACAAAAACAAAGCACATTGACATAAGGCATCATTTCATAAGGGATCATCAACAAAAGGGTGATATCTCAATTCAATCCATTGGCACCGATGATCAACTAGCCGATATCTTTACCAAGCCACTTGATGAGAAGAGGTTTTGCAAGCTAAGAAATGAATTGAACATCCTTGATTTCTCCAACATGAGTTGAATGCACCCCACATATGTGACATGCCCCTCCATCAAGCAAAGCCAAGGTATAATTGGTTGCCATGTCATACATGATATCTAAGGACTTGTTAGCACATATAGACATACAACATCATCTCTTAGGATGCATTCATAGAAAATACATGAATTTCAATGTATGTATGCCATCACTATTGCTTTTATGCTTTCTTTGATCTAGTGGTGACATATGACATGCTTGTGGGCTTGCAATCTCAAGTGTTGAATTTGGATATATTGTCAAATGTGTTATTCAACATAGGCAAGATAACCCTTTCATGAGGTGTGAAGAAGCTTGTCTTTGGTTCAAACCGAATTATATAGTTGGCAAGCTATCTAAATTTGACCAAATTTGAAAACTAATCTTTCCAATATCAAAAGAACTTGATCATACTTTTTGTGTCAATTGTTGACAAAGGGGAGAGATTAGTGCATAAAGATTAGAAAGGGATAAAATTTTTTCCTAAGCACACAAGTAGGGGGAGCAAGCTCATAAGCAAATTGTTGCATTTGTTTTTGCACTAACATATGACTTGCTCTTGCACATGTATTTAAATTTCATATATACATGCTTGTGTGGTGTATGCTAGTAATAAATTGAATGATGGTTGAACAACTAGCATGCATAGGAGATAGCTAGATATTTTTTTGAATTCCGCTCTCAATTCAAGTACCTTGATTATAATGTGATCTCACGTGGTACTTTGAGTTTTGATGAGATATCTAGTCATTCTTGATGCTAAAATGGTGTGAAAGGCAACTCCGATTGGTATCACGCTTCAAAGGTCTATTTCTTACACATTAGCATCATTTTGGCAACATAGCTCACCCTCAATTTTAATATTCATACATGTGTGCAAAGCTTCGTTCCAAACTCTTGGCACACATGTAGGGGGAGCTCATGCTACCAAAACCGAACTTATGATGATTGTCCAATCCTATAATCATGAGCAAATTGCTTGGACAACCATGATAGGTTCAAAAATCTTTTATCATAAAATCTTTATGAGGGTTGTCACCAATTACCAAAAAGGAGGGGATTGAAGATCTCTAGTTTGGTTTTGGCTAATTGATGAAACCGTTAGGACTAATCTCTCTATCTAAGTGTGTATTTTAGCTTGAGATTGGTCTAGCCAAGTGAGAAGCATTGTGGTCATTGTGGATGCAATGGAGTGAGCCAAAAGGTGATCAAGTGCTTGCTTGGACTTGGGAATATGAAAGAGGACGATAAAAATGGGCCCAAGGCAAAGGTATAACCATAGGGCCATTTGATTTCACACTCAAGACACCATAGAGAGTGTGAGTGGTTTAGGATCGATAGCCGAACTATTAAGAGGGGAAATATTTCGGAGACTTCGATCATCATGTGCCTCTAGGTCTAACATCATGTCAATGCATTTATGATCTAGAGAGCTAACTCTTAACCTTGCAAAAATGTTTGTGAGAAGCTAACATGGAGGTGTTGGCGATCTTGGAAGCAAGGGTGAAGAGAAGAGAAGTTGTTTGAGCTGTCGAGGGGGCAGCGGACGCTGGTGGCAGGGACAGCTGACGCACCCGGGCATGCGTCCGCTGACCTCTGACCAGTGTTGACTGAGGCGGCGTTTGCGTGGAATGTTGAGACCGCAGCGGCGTCCCCCGCTGGTCCGTGGCGGACGCGTCCGTTGGTCATTTTAGGCCTCGCGAACCTCTCTAGACATGCTCCTGACCCACGGTGTTTTGGGTAGCGGACGCTCCTGTGCTCGCGTTCGCTAGTCCCCTGGCCGTGCGCGTTCTAACCGTTGTGGGCTATTGACTCGTGGGCCAGTGCGTCCGCTGGACGCGCCCGGTGCCCTTCTAACTTGCGCGGTTTGAGTTTTGACCGTTTGAGATGAGCGGTCCATTTTTAACCAAGGACACATGGCAGGGATCCGGCGCGCCAGACGCGCGCGCGCTACCGCTGTCCGGCCCCCTTGCCCGCGGCGTCCGGCCGGTGGTTTCAAGAGAAACCGAATGAGGGGTGTAACCCCTCACTATAAATAGTGGGTGGTCGGCCATGGGGCGCCTCTCTTGGCATTTTGAATTCATTTCACACCCTTTGAGCTGAGCACACCCCCTCCCTCTCTATTGCTTGCATGTTTGCACTTCTTTGAGAGATTGGGAGAGATCTTGAGTGCATTTGCTTGAGTGATTGCATCTAGAGGCACTTGAAGATCGCGGTAGCCGGTGGATTTCTTGTTACTCTTGGAGAGCACCACTCCTAGCCGGCTCGGTGATTGTTCGAGGCGTTGGGAAGAGAAGGTGATTGTTCTTGCCCACCTCCCGGTGATTTGTGAGGGGTTTGTGATCTTCCTCGGCGGAGCGCCAAATTGATACTCTAGTGGATTGCGCGTGTCATTGAGTTACCCCTCTTGTGCGTGGTGTCAAGCGGCCTAGTGAGGCACGGCGAGAGTCGCCATCTTGAACCACCGAAGAGACGGTCGACACAACCAGAGACTAGCTTGAGGGTGCTCAAGTGAACTCCGGGTGAACAAATCAAGTGTCATCTCTTTATGATTGATTGTCTCCCGGTGATTGGCTTCATTGTGTTCATTATCTCCCGGTGATTGGTTCACTCCTCGACACGTCGGTATAACAAGCTCACATCTCTCCCTTGCTTTACATTGATATTTATATCTTGAGTAGCTTGTGTAGAATTGCTAGTTGCTTAGAATTGTCTAGTGTAATCTAGCTTGCTCACCTAGTTGGTAAAGTAGTGACTTAGCCATTTGATTGAATTAGAGATTGGAAATCCTAGAATTGCTATTAGGTGGCTTGCCGACAAGTAGAGCTAGAGCAACCGCATTTACGCCGTTTGTTATACTAACATATTTGCTCTAGTGAATTTGTAGAATTTTTAATAGTCTATTCACC